>OU696530.1:85873311-87123311 GCA_916048285.2 Bellardia pandia | reverse complement strand
AAAGATAATTTCCATTTAAATGCCATAATTGAGCTTGTAAAAACAAATTAAACTTCAATTTAAGACAAGTGCGAATACATTCACTGTTTATTATGACTTAATCATGGCATCCTGGGGATTTGCCCTTCTCGTCTCTGTTGCCAAACATTTCAACATTTACCAAGATGCTTAAAACCATAACAGTTGTATAGAGACATTTGCTGCATGATAAAGCAAAACTGTGTGATGCCTTACTGTGCTGTGCAACATAGTAGAGTTCTTATAACCACCCGTCGTTGTTTCAGTTTTTGTTTAAATTTCATGATAATGATAAGGAGTATATTCCTTTTTGTTTCGTTTTAAACCCGCCTCCAATTTGTTGTTGGCTTCTATTTGGTGGCTGCCTGAGTTCATATACAATCTTACAAATACAAGGCCTTTTGGGTTAAAGTTTATTTTAAATGTTATTTTATTGTCTTTATTATCTTTGCTACAACTTTTCAACTTTCAATTATGTTTCTTACGTTGTATTTAGAGCAGTATACACAAAAAAAAGAGAAATATACTTGAAAAACTTTATCTATGTTATTGCCAAAAGGGGAGGAGGATGTTTTTACTTTTTATGTAGACATTGTTTGTTTTTTTGTGCCCTACAGTCAAGCTCATTGAGGCATAAGTTTTTCATGCCAGCACTTTTTACTATTTGTACAAATATGCGACTATTCTAAAAATTGGTCAGTTTTAAGAGATATTGTTAATAAAATGTTAATAAAGTGTTAATAAAACTTTATTTAAAAACCACAAGTTTGTTTAAACATTTATAAAATTTAGTTGTCTCAAAGATTATTTGCTAATCACTACTAAAAATTCTAAAATATTTGTTGGACGCAATTGCTATGATTTATTCCATTCCAAAATAACTTTCCATTGAAAAATTCACTTTGAATTTCCAACTTTATTATAGGGCTCTTTATCACCATCTAGTTCCTGCCGTTTATTAACTGCTCCTTCTCCTACTGATTTTTAACTCTATTTATTATTTAACGAAAACTTTTCTTTCTATCAAACATTCGCATCTGAAGTGCATTGTAAATTTATTCACAAACATTTTATTATTCTTAAAACTACAACAATGTAAATTTATTTATTTTTAAATAAACTGTCGAAATGACTGTTAAAACCGTTTGTTTGAAGTGTTCAAAAAGGTAGCGAGAATTGAAGACAGCCATTAATTAAAATTTGAGTTATTCTTGGTTGAATTATTTTATTTTGTTGTATAGGGTGGTTTTTTTAGATTTATGGAACTTTAAGTTGGCAACACTTTTTTAACTGGAGGACATTTAGTCGGCTGTCAAGTGATTTAGTCGCTAATCTACGCCAATAAGCCGGAAACGATTAATCATTTGAAGGAAAACATTCGCCGCGTTATTGCCGATATACGGCCACAAATGTTGGCAAAAGACATTGAAAATTGGACCTCCAGATTAGACTACGTTCGAGCCAGTCATATGCCAGAAGTCATATTTAAATTATAATGCCAGACGATTATCTTTCAAATAAAGTAAATTTCATGTCAATTTAAAAAAATCATCTTTGTTTTATTCCATTACAAAGTTCTATACATCCATCTAAAAACACAGAACCATGATTTTCAAGAAAAAAAAAAATTTAGACAATTTGAAAGCGTTGTACAGTTGTACCAAACTAAGAGCCATCCCTAAATACCGGCGGTAAGCGGCACGTTTTTTTACGCTGAGCGTTAGCGCTGATACCCCATCCCTATACAAAAGCGGCAACGTTATATCAAAACAATAAAAACAGGGTTTTCAAACAAATAAATAAAACGACCCTGTTTATTGTAACAGCTAGACATTGTTGTTTTATATTTTTTTTGTTTTGTTTTGTTTTCTTTTTCAACTAACTTCACTGTGAAACGCCTTGTTAAAATCTGAGTTTCCAATAGCAAAGTGTTGCCGTCGCGTTGTTTCGGTATGCAACATACGAAATGTATGAGCGTGAGGAATTTTGATAGTTAATATAGCTTGCCGCCGGTATTTAGGGATGGCTTTAAACATAAATCACTTGACAGCTGACAAAATGGCCGCCAAATGAAAAACTGTTGTCAATTTCAATTTCTATACATCTACAAAAAAACAAAACCATGATTTTCAAAATAAATTTAGACAATTTGGAAGCGTTTTTCAGGCGTCAGACTATTCATGTTGAAATGCCAAATTAAACTAAATATAAATCACTAGCTGACAAAATGGCCACCACTTAAAGAACTTAATGTTCAATACATCTAAAAAAAACCACCCTATATTTCGCAGTTTCATCTAATTATTTCGTTTTTAATTAGTGTAAAGGGAAATAAAGGTGTTATTTAATTTAGCAAACTGTTTAAATTTAAGAAATATGTAATAATAATAATGGATTTTTAACGCAATTTTATATACGAAAAATGGTTGCTTTAGTTAACTGTAAAGAAATTATGTTAATGTTAACTTTTTAATTAAAAAGAGAAAAAAACGCGTTTAACCTTTTACACAGCAAGTTTTTATCGCCTCAAAAGTTTGTAAAATAAAATTCATTAATATTTCTACTATAGATTGTCTATAGTTACATACTGTGGTTTCAATGTGTTTGTAGCCAGTGATAAACTTCTTACTTCGTTACCGAGCTGGATCTGGTAATTCGTTACCAAAATCAAAGTATACAGAAAATCGACCAAAAATGCTGATACTGATGATGAAAATCTTAAAATTTCCTAAAAGTAAAACATATTCTTCATCTGTCATCTGTTGAGCTTTAAAAACAATTAAAGCTTTTTTACAGCAAATTCCAGTTCCAAAAACCTTAAGGTGCGGTCACACTTGGCAAATATTTGCCGAAAAAGGCGTAGCCACTAAATAAGATACGAGTATATTTGAACTCGTTTATTTAATTTAAAAAAACTTTTCTTGTTTAGGCCAAAGCACAACAAATATTTAGTTTTAATTTATTTGTTGCTGTTTGATCTTGCAAAACTCTTGTAAGAGTAAACAACGTCAAACAAATTTATGCTAAAACAAGTACGTTCGAGTTTGGCTATCCAAAATTAATATTTATTCTTTCACTTTTATTTCCTCAACATACTTTTGAAAAATTTGAATTTTTGTTGGTGATTTTGTAAATAATTTTGAAACATTTCTGACCTTTTCAATTTTAAATTTCTGACGTTTTCAATTAATGTGGAATCTGTCACTTGATTTCTTTGCTTTTGTCAAATCGTGTAAATTGGGACTTTATCTTATTAAAAATGCTAAAAAAAAAGCATTGATTTATGTTAAGTAAAGATGTTTTGTCAAAAAAGCAGATAAAAGCAATTATACTTTTTTGGGTCTTTTACACAAATAGGGATTAATAAATCCCGAAAATTCCTGGGATTTTTTAACACAAATGCCCTGATTCGGAATTTGTCAAATCCCGGGATTTTTGGGATTGGCATCCCTACCATATACGCAAGAGCTATCACACACAGTGGGATAGAATCAAAATATTTGTGAAAAAAATTTACCATTTCTAACCATATGATCCGATTGTCAAGAAATTTCTCCAAGGCCATATTAGAAGTGTATTCAAGTTTAAGTTTTGACAACAGATATAAGTACTAAAAGCGGTGTGGAGACATTTTAAGGCAGCATACTTCATAAATTTTAAATTAATTAACTAAATTAAGACAAATCTGTTATGTTGTTTCATGATGACTTTGTCTAACATTGTTATAAGCAGAGTAGGTAAAATTCGCGCTCACAAAAGAAATTTCATTTATTTCTTTCTTATACAAATTATTTCCCCGAATTTAAAAATATCAATTCTTTGTTTTATTTATGTCTTTCGAGAAAGAAATATAAAGAAAAAAATCTTGCACACAAACGTGGACATGTGCATTGTGTAAGATTTTTTCCTTGTTCTGTTGCTTTCTTTCTCTGCAGGAAAAAACATATTTGAAAAGGGAAGGAAAGAATTTTTTATTATAAAATTTATAAAAACAAGTACATATGTCCTGTTTCACACTCATCAGTTCTGACTGTCAAGTCAAGTATTTTTCAATGAGAAGGGAAGAGAAAATTATCTTTTATCTTTTTCCTTACTTGACTTGACAGCCAGAACTGATGAGTGTGAAACAGGTCTATGGAAAAAAATTATCTACCAAATACGCATGTAAATATCTAAATCTTAAAAAAAAAATACAATTAGCCATTGTAGGGTCATTAATTTGTTTCATTTATTGCATATTTAAATTTTGCATATTGTACTATTTTACCTATTCCAAATTACATCAGGTATTTCTAACAGTAAAGGTCGATTAGATGATGTTTGGCAGAATGTAAACTAACAACTAAATATGAAATTTGTATAATGAAAATAAGTTTTTCTAGTTGGTAATGAAAATATTGAAGCCATGAAGAAATTAGCAATTTTTTATTTAAATTAATTCGTTTTTGAATTTTGATTAGAATTTATTTATAACCACTGCAATCCATTAAAAATATTTGTGTTTTTTTGTCTTAATTTATTTCGTGAAAGAAATCAATTCTGGGGGCTACTCTCTATTGTGATGCGAAACATAAATAGTACGAAATTAAACTGTTGGTACTCTTAAATGCGTTTGCACACTTCCCTTTCGCATCTATGTTTTTCCCCTTTTCACAAGTCTTGTAGCACCGCACTTTGTCAAAGAGAAAGCGCAAAGGAAGAAAAATGCCCATAGAAATTTTTTTAACTTTTGATATTTAAATTATAGTTTTAAGGAAAAAAATCAAAAAAGTTATTAACGAAGAAACGGCAATTTGAAATTTGGTTGACTTCATGGAGCATAGTGATTTGGTCAAAGGAAATTGATGCTTTACACATAGTATTCTCTCAATCACCAGGCCTGCCTCTATTAATCAACGAGACATTGAAAGCTGATATTGCCCTAATATTGATATCCGCCTTGGCCAAGCAATTTTAATCCATTGCTCAGTTTTATTATACTTGGAATTAATGTCGATCATCTTGGAATTTTTAGCTCGTGTTTAATAGCGTTAAAATATACACAAACGCTTCTTTATTTAACCAGAAATTATGTGCAAAAATAAAATATACTATTTCATAAGAACATTTCCACTGCTAATTTATTTATTCTTACATGCGGTTATTTAATTAAAGTATATTGAATCTATGTCTTAAGATTCCTCTTGTTATTCGTTCCGCACGTTGGTTTTCGTTCTCAAACCACAGCGCTACGGAATCCATCCCAATTTAATTTATTTATTAAAAAAAAAATCAATTACAACAATTACAGTTTTCTTTGAAATTGTGCTTTTATTTTTCTTTTGACATTTCATTTCAATGCAGTGTTGCCTATATTTAAAAAAAATTTCCGAAAGGTTTTGCGAAAGAGATATAGAGTACAAAGTTACTCTCATATCGCATTTAGCTCTCGTATCGAAATTGCTTTCGCATCACAATACGGAGCAACCCAACTGGTTATAAGCAGCGTTACCGTTGGCAAATTTGAGAAAGTCGCACAAAAAGGGGATTTATTAAAAAAAAGGGGCACACTTCTAAAAAGATGGAAAATAAACAAAACAAAAATAAAAATTGTATTTTTTTATTTAAATGTTGTATATGATGTATGTTTACGTATGCATATAATAAAAAAATTAATAAAAAAAAACTGATATGTATCAACTAAAACAAAAAAAAAGTACAAAAAAAGTGGCAAGGCATCTGTAAAAGGGTCAAATTGCCACTTTAGTCGCATCAACGGTAACGCTGGTTATAAGTGTGATGATATTAGTGATGAAAAAGTTTTATATTCGAAAGTACAGCAGACCTACCGTGACCATAGCTGCCAGATTTGACGACTTATCGTCATTTTGATGATTTTTTGTTTCAAAAATAGCAAAGTGACGATTTGACGATTTTTTCATTGATTTTCTGAATTATTAAAATTTTCTAACATATGTTTGTTTTATTAATGTTTTTGTTACCAAACAGCAAAAAATGGGGAAAATCGATGGAAAAATGGGCAAAAACCATGAAAATAGGTTAAAAATGTTGATTTTCTCAGTTGAAATGTGCATTTTAATGGTGGAAATAGTAATTGCGAGCCGTCTTAAGATAACACAAGAAATTTTGAATACGAAAAGCGACTTAAATGGGCTGAAAATGCTAAAAATTGATAAACTGACCGAAGTTCAAACAAAACGCCATAAATTTTTCCCAATGAGTCAAGTTGGAACTTTCATCGGTGGAGTAGTAGTCAGGGGGATCATTCAAACACAACCATATGGTTTTCACGTTAGTACCATTTTACAACTTGAACAATCTTATTGACAATTGTTAAGTTTATGTATAATAATTGCAAATAATAGAAGAAATTATTTATTTATCTGTAAACATAAAAAGCAATTTTAAATGCTGAATTCCATGAACTAAAATTCTTAGAGGAAACAATTTCTGCATTTCAATGGGGAAATTCTACAAAAACTTCTCCTATTTTAACAAAACGTCGAAAGAATATTTAGCCAAATATATTTAAATAACAAAAATACGACATTGTTTAAAAAAAAAAAGTACGAGGTCTGATAAAAAAATAACCGTTATTTTAATTTTTTTTCAAAAAGTATTTATTTATTCATCAATAACTTGTCTTGTCCCCTTCAAAGTAATCCCCCTTAGATATAATACACTTATGTCAGCGTTTTTTCTAATCCTCGAAACACTTCTGAAATGCTCTTTTTGGTATCGCCAACACCTGCTGTTTCGATTTTTCTTTTATCTCCTCAATCGTAGCAAAACGTTTTCCTTTCATCGGTGTCTTCAGTTTTGTGAAGAGGAAAAAGTCAGCGGGGGCCAAGTCCGGTGAAAGCGGTGGTTGAAGCATGATAATAGTTTTGTTTTTGGCTAAAAACTCACGCACAAGCATTGATGTGTGAGCTGGTGCGTTATAATGGTGCAAAATCCATGATTGGTTTTTCCACAATTCTGTGCGTTTCTGACAAATTGCTTCGCGCAAACGGAGCATAACTTCAAGGTAGTATTCCTTATTGACCGCACAAGCTTGTGGCAAGAATTCATGATGCACTACGCCATTGCACTCGAAGAAAACAGTAACCGAACTTGACGTGCTTTTTTCGGTCTTGGCTCTTCTGGACGTTTCCATTGGGATGATGTGCTTTGTTTTCAATGTCATAGCATTACACCCATTATTCGTCACCAGTTATGACCTTTTTGAGGAAATCTGGATCGTTGTTTACGATGTTCAACAGCTTCTGAGCGATGTCCATGCGACGTTGTTTTTGCTCAAAATTTAGCAATAACTTATAAAATATAACGATTTATACATAAATTACAAGCAACAAAATTTTGTTTTTTTAAATTAAAATTATTTACTTTTATCTTAAAATAACAAACAACCAGACACATTATCTGCATACGAATGACATGTCACATAAACATAAATTTATTGCACAAAGAGGGTTAATATTTTTGTGCAATTTATTTTATTATAAAAGAAAAATACAGCAATTTGAGATAAACGTGCTTGAGGTCAATACAATTTTGGCAAGCAAAAAATATAAATAAAAGAAAAATGTCAATAAATTGATGATGAGGAAAACACAACACGAAACAGGTAAAATAAAATGACAGACAGTCTAAAAAGGATATTCCCATTATGATTTGAAAATGGGGGAATCATGATAGGATGTGGGAAGATTATCAAACAAAAAAAAACTTGGAATAGAACAGAAGTCAACATATTGCAATATTGAAATAATGTCATAATCATAAAAGGATAAAAAGGGGTAGAAATATGGTTTCTATTTACATATATGGATGTCAAAAAAAATATAATACCCAGCAAACATTTCCAATAAATACAATTTCTTAAAACAAACAATCAGGCATGTGATGGAAATCGAAAACGAATGAGTTTTAGAAGTCAATTGTTTTCGTAATATTTCTGTATTGAAAAACTTTTAAAGATATTGGGCTACTAAAGAGAATCTTAGAACAATAATTTTAAAAATTAGATTATAAATGTATTTCCAAAACTGATTCGTTTTTGATTTCGATTTCCATCACATGCCTGAATAAAATATTTACAATAATTTTGAGCAGGAATTTAGAGCGCAACAGTTTCTTTGAATACTTTGCAAATAACATTGTATTTGTACAACTTTATTGTTTGCTGGGATAATTCCTCAATACTGGTTGTATATTTTATATTGACATGACTGTAAAAACACACACACACACTCACATATTTTTATGTTTGTGACATGACATTGACTTCTTGTTGGTTTGTATCGATATCGTTGCGATACATAAATATACTCATGTATTCATTCGTTCATCTGTATGAAAGTTATATTTTTTTTGTTTTTTCACAAAAATTTCAATTCAATTGAATTTTATTATAAAATACTCCCACATGCACACGTACATACATACATACATGCATATTTGGAATGTGTAACAATTCGAGCATAAAATTTGAAAGTATGATTGAAATGTAACTATAATATTTATGAGTTTGAAGTTACAATCTAAAATACATATAAATACTCGTAAGTGGCGGATGCCAAAAGTTTTTATGTTTTATTTGTTAAATATTTATTTGTTGCCAGCGCATTTCACTAGCATGCGTTTGTATTATTGGACATTTTTAACAATATTCATTTAAAAACATGTAAAAATCATGTACATATTAGAATAATATAAATGTTGAGTTATTGGGGTAAATATTTTGAGAGCTACAGTGAATGACAAAGAATAGTTTTAATAGGCCTAAAGTATTGTTCACTTGCAAACCGGTAACATAAATCTTTTAATATTTATGTAACAAAAAGAGTGATGGCATGCTTTGAAACCACATTTATTAATATTTAAGAAAAATTAAAAGCTGAAACTAAAATACATTTGCTCTTTTAAAAATAGGCGTTTTTTTTGTTAGAAAGCATTAAATGTTACACAATATTTAGATCGAACTGCGCTGCAGACTTATTTCAAAGCACTCACATTTTTATGCCCTACACCACCAAATATACCTGGATTTGTGCTGATGTTTGTAACGCCCATAAATATTAGTCCGGCAGTCCTTACAATAATCATAATTACTTCATGTGTCAATTTAACCATCGGTCTGGCTGTTCATATAAAGCAGGGGGCTAATTCTCGCATTCGTATGCGAATAAATTTTTATTCGAACGTTCGAATTTTTTAATAAATGTATCGAAATTTCTAATGATGGCATTCGATAACGAATGATCATTTAAACGCAACTTTGCGAGTTTTTACTCGTAAGCAAAGAAGCATTCGAATAAACGTTTTTTTTAGCATACAGAAGAAAAAAATAAAATGTTAGTAAAAAATTTGATACTTACTTTAAAAAATATCATAATATTAATAATTTTATTACTTTTAGGTCAAAAATATCAAAAATAAATTTTACCTATGCTTGCTTTGTGAGCCTAAAACGTATTTTGAGTCTAGAAACAAACATACTTACATACATACATTAATACATTTGTATGTTGGTATGTATGTACTTATTTATACTTACTCATTGCTTGTCAATCTTAAGGGGTCGAAGGTGTTTCTTATTTGTTTCCTTATGTCATTAATGTTTTCAATCTCCTCAAAATCAAAAGACGATGAGTAAAAAAACATAACTGGATCCATTTTTAATTTAAAATAATTTCTTTAAAAAAACTTTCTTTTACTTGAGTTATTTTTTGCAGAACCATATGTTTTTTGTTTACATTTTCTTTTATTTTATTCAGTGTTGTAATGCGTACTTATTTAAGTTATTTACAACACTGAAGCAATGAATCGATTCGATTCGTATCGAGCACCATCATTAGAAAATGTTACAGTGTCTAAATAAATTTTGATTCGAAAACAATTTCGATCACGACTACCAGAATTAGCCCCCAGGTCGCAATTTTGATATATTTCACTAAAATTTGGTACATGACATGTTGAATATTATTTGGATACCAACTTTTTTAAGAGATTTATAGTCGTTCAAGTGATTCGGTAATGTGTTTTTTTTTTAATATAATTAACAAACACAAACTGCAAAGCTTTTTGGCTTCTCTGCCGAAAACACCCAGAGTCTTTGGCGCGAATAGAACCCATAACCCTCTGACTGATAGTCCGGCACACTATGTCATGTTATTAAGTGTGATTTCTCAGTGACCCAGAAGACCATCATAAAATCAACATTTAAACAGAGATATTTCTCTAAAATATTCCCAGCTTAGATCAAAAAAGGTTTACTCTTTATAGGAAAGTTAGAGACATTTACACATGATCTTGTGCAATGACTTCGGAGTAAATAACAATGTTGGGGAATAAATTGTGAATTGAATAGATAACGGATAACAGCCTTATGGAAAAAAACTTCAAACAGGCTGGTAAACCTCAGTTAAGCAAAATTCCTTAAAGTATCATAAAAAACAACATTTAAATTCAATACAATTTCGGGAAAATTATTTTTTGATTCGATAATTTTTAGAAAATCTAAAAAAAACTTGTTAAGGTACGGTCACACTTGGCAAATATTTGCCGAAAAAGACGTAACCACTAAATAAAATATATTTGACTTTGTTGATTTATTTAAAAAAAACTTCGTTTTTTAGGAAAAGACACAACAAATATTTATCCTTAATTTATTTGATCTTGCAAGACTCTTGTAGGAGTAAACAACGTCAAATAAATTTGTGCTAAAACAAGTGGTTACGCTTTTTTGGGTAAATATTTGCCAAATGTGACCGTACCTTTAGTCTTAAAGTGTCTATTAACTTCAAATAAACTTCTACCTTCAAATAAGATTTTTTTTTTGCATAAGGCTGTAAGACTCTCAAATAGTCAAATAAAACAAAATTGAAAAAATCGAGATGGGAATATGATCGCAAGGTCTGTACGAGTTACTGGAGTTAGTTTTACTTAAACAACAAGGTTTTTTTCTCGCCAACTGTATCCTTAGCTGAATGTTAAGTAAATGAGGGATTTTATGATTTTTGTTTTATTAAATAAACGTGCAATAGCCGTTTGTGGTTACAATACTAGGTGTGTATCCTGACTTATGCTTCCTGCAAATGTATATGTACTAATATTTAACCCTTTTTTCCTGTATTACTTAACTTAAGGATAACTAGAAAAGGCTTATTTGGCTTTAATATAATAGTTTTTACTTTTGTTATTGTATAGCATTTGGTTGGTTGTTATAATTAAGTAATGTTGTGTCCAGGGTCTAAAACTTATTCCCAGTCAAATGTTCACACGAACACTGTTTGGGTTTTAAAAGGTTGGCTGCGCCATAAATGAGGAAGTAAAAGTAAAGGACACCTAATGATGTATGAGTTTGAGTTTAGTTATTTAATGCAGCTCGTTTGTATTTAAATTTAAATTAAAAGTAAAAATATTCATATTAAGCTGCTTTAGCAAATGGGGAAAGTAACTCTTTTTTAATATTAGTTCAAGTGTGTTTGCTTTGTTATTGTGCTGTAGTGTTTTTGTTTTTAATAATAATTACCTGGTCATGTTAAGTTTCAAAATTGTGTTTTTTTTTTGCAGGCTATTAAATTATTTAAATATGTACTTGCGTAACTAAGGGCTTTAGAAAGGCACTCCCGGATTTATAATTTAATTTTGTTGATTATTACAATTTTAAATAATTGCTTGCTCGTGAACTTAAGCTTTATGTAATTGGTGTTATTTTAGTGACAATGAAAAATATTGACATTGAGGAATGATGGGTGGCACCCCTATGATTTCTATGGGACTCAGGTCCGAGTATTGAGAAGGTATTCGCAAGTGTTTGGTACAAAATAAAATTTAAATTTTAACATCTGAATGTGTATTTAACATTGAACTGTGTAACTACTTTAGGTCATTCAAATTTAAAAAATAACAAAAGTTCTTTGTAGATCCATTTCTTTATTCCTCTTTTTAAAAAAAGTGTGAGCGTTTTAAAACTGCAGTATCCCACTGTGTAGTTCGCACTCTCTAAAGCACAACTGCCCTGATATTTCCATGTATATCCCAGAATTCTAAATATCTTCAACTATCTCATTACACCACGTCTTGACGAGCCAACGTTTTATGTCCGTAAGCAAATACGTCGAGAGAGATTCAAACACACATTTTTCATGTTCTTCTTTACGAAGAAAACGGGTTTATGTTTATTGTCTTGTCATTTAAACATGTCATTTGATTGCAAACATAGTTGTGTGAAAAAGTTTTCTGAAATTGTTGCATGAGCAAGAACATAACATCGACAAGATTTGTCCACACAAGACAAATTCAGTTGCAGACAAGAAATTGTACGCTGAGTGAACAAATTCAAAGCTTGTTAAGACAGATGGTTGAGAAATGAATGGCAGACAAAAATTTGTCTTAGAAATTATTAGGTTTGGTGAACCAGATGTATTTAAACAGAATTTTCAAATGCTGTACGGGGGCGGTTCGGAAACTTCGTAGCCTAGCACAGAAAGAAAATGATTAGTTTTAGAAAAACATTAAATGTTAGCTACACATTCAAATGTGCTAAGTTACAAATATCAGTTTTTACAGGAGAGCTAAATAACTCATAAATTTTTGCAAAAATCATTATTTCATAAAAATTTAAATGCAAGCTTCTTCTTTGTCTGCCTGTTTGATCAATTAAAATGTAAAACACAAATAAATGCTGCATATTATCTCTCTTTCAGATGTTTTTTGACTTAGCACTTTTTATATTTTTTTTATTTTTTTGTTTACGTACATAGCACATTTTTTCCTGATACAAACAAAACAAAATCTTTTTAAATACATATATACATATGTACATACATATATATAAATTTTTTTATTGTTGTATTAATTTGTATCACAAAAAAAATTTGCAGACTTACTTCGTTGGTGCTACTTAGTTACATTAGTTATTTCTATATAAAGTAATTTCATTATTGTAAATATCATTATAAAAATACAGACTAAACATTTATCACAAAACAAAATTTGCAGACTTACTTCGTTGCTGCTAGTCAAATTAAAAAAAAATTACTATTAATCATGTGGTAAATCATCATAAAACTGATGATGATCTTTGGGCAAAGTCAATTTTAAACATTGTAAGTCCTCGTATTTCCTGCGAGTTATTGGCTTCCTTTTTTGGTAAAGCTGCTGTAAATCACACCACTGTAAAGGAACTATGTTTCGATCAATTCTTTGGGGTAAAATTTTCCATGATTCGGTGAACCTTAATTTGAAAAAAATTTCCCGATCAGGTGTATACCTTATAGCGCGTAGATCTGTCACTTTGGCATCGAATTTTCCACGTCCTGGCCGAATGCTTTTACAGAACTCAATTTTGCTAAATTGTTTAAAAAAATCATGACTTAAATAAGTTACGTCGTATGGTTCAGGTTTTTTTCTTGCAGCTTTACATATTTCAATATATTCGGCCGGAACATGGATATTTCTGTTCTTCATAGCTCGCTCTATAGTGGAGTGGACGCTATCGGCCTCCATTTGTGTATGCCCAGTCTCTAAAATTTTTTGTTCTATAACAATTTTGTGTTTGGTTGCAGCGTTCAAAAGTGCGTTACTCATCACGTAATTACGGTTTTGATACCCACACCCATCACTAAAAAATATAAGCTTTACCTCATCATCTCTGTTAGTAATGCTGGGAAGAACTTTATTTTCAATGAAGTAACTCCATATGCTGGAAAATTCTTCGGCACAAACGCCCCCTTCAGCCTCGTTCCATAAAAAACAGTACCCTTTATTGTTAATAAGGTTGTAAAACACCAAGTTATGTACTTGTAATTTAGTTTTATAGTACAAGCTACTGACGTTGGACTTTGGAGCCATCAGTACTGCTTGAAGGTCAACTGTGAAGACATGTGACTGTTCAGATTTATCTTTATTTTCTCAAGTCTCGCTTCTTCTTTTCTCTCTTGGTGACAATTATATTTCTCATTTGATAGATTACCGACTGAATAAAGAGCACATTTCTCGCATTGGTCTTTTTTCGGTGTAAACAAGCTAATATTTCTTTTCTCAAATTCTGAATAAAACAATGATGGCGAAAGCGGTTGAACATTGTTAGTTGAGCACCAATCCGTAGCATACAAATCGAAAATCATTTTTTTAGAACGCCATTCTGGCAAAAGATATTTTTTTTAGTCACAGATCGACAGTAGTGCGATTTCATCAGTGGAAGGCTGTCAAAAAATATATTTAAATTTTGTTTTCTTGGACAGATTTTTTTAACACTTTCAGTAGCATTCTTATTTGCAACCAAAGGCGTCTTCACCCAAGTAAGCACAGATCGCCTACCTATATTCAAGGTGTTTATGAAAAATGTTCTACACACCCGTACAGTCTCATTATTTAATTTCAAGTGATATTGCAAAGATCGGGATCTCCTAGAGACAGTAGGCTTTGTTCGATTGTGGAGTCGATGAGGATGTGTTGTGTTCACTAAGGTGTTTATATAAATTTTTTTTTGGTTCCAATCCATTTTCCAAAAATTGGTAAACATTTCTTGTCTTTGAAGATCAGTAATTAATGGGCATTTCATGGCAGCGTTGTTTTTTTTCTGTGCGCACTTACATCTTGGCTTCATAGCCCGTGCTTCCTTTTTGTTTCTGTAGTTCCACGAACCACTTTCTTTTCGAGTACCCCAATAATTTTTGCCAATTTCCCTTCTTTTTTTATTTTTTGCCTGAAACCATGCATCATTTTTCACCTGAATTCTTTTCTTTCGCTTTTTATTTTTTATTGGCATATCACTGGAATTGTCAGAATCACTATGGAATCCATAGGGCACTAACCCAAAAACACCATCGTCTGGTTCTATCCCAAAATAATCATCGGATGGCTGAAGCAACTGGGCTGCATTGTTATTTATGTTCAAATTCATTATATTCTGTAATAATTTACTGTTATAAATCTTGTTTAATTTAATAATAATAACAATTTCTTACCTTTTTGTAAAAATGAAACAAATTAACTTTTTATTTTGTACAAACAATAATTAATTTAAAATTTTCTGTCACATAGCACGTGCTTTTTTACAGCTGTGTACTTAGCACATTTATATATCATTGCCAACGTTAAGTAAAAACAATAAAAACTTAAAATTTTTTTTTCCAAAATATTATTTGGTGTTTATCTATCGAACTGCGTCTAAATCTTAGTTTTCAAAAAAATGTACTTAGCACATTTGAATGTGTAGCTAACGAATTTTTAATTTTCAATATAATCGCCTGAAACTTCAATACACTTAGTTCAACGCTTATCTAGCAATTATATCCCTTGATTAAAATAGTTTTCCTCAAGGTTTCAAAAGAGTGGTTTTCAACTGTAATTGCATCTTCATTTAAGGTAAAACGCTTGCCAGCTAGGAATTTGTTTTAGATTTGGGAACAGGTAAAAATCACTGGGAGCTAAATCAGGAGAATAAGGAGGCTGGTCAAGCAACTCGTACTTTAATTCGTTGATTTAAGCCATTCTTAAAACACTCTTGTGCGCTGGTGCTTTGTCTTGATGAAAAATTATTGTTTTGTGTTGTAAGACGTTTTTCTCGAATTTTTACATTTAATTGACCCAAAATGTTGCAATAGTACTCTGAATTTATTGTTTTACCCTTTCGCAGATAGTCAATCAATAAAATACCTTTGACATAACCTTACCGGCCGATTGAATTGTTCCTTTGCGTCTGGAGTATAGTAGTGGATCCATGTCTCATCGCCAGTTATGAAACGACGCTTAAAATCCATTTTATATATATTTTTCTTAAAACGATCCAAACAAGCTTCAGAAATTTTCATTCTTATGCGTTTTTGGTCGACTGTTAAAAAATGCGGCAGCCATTTTACAGCAAGCTTTTTCATCTGTAGTTCTTCGTGCAAAATTAAATGGATTCGATCATTTGAGATGCTCATGATATTAGCTATTTTACACACTTTTTTTCGTCGATCATTTAATACCTTTCATGCTATTTTGCTACAATTTATGTTGTTGTTGCTGTTTTCAATTTGAATGCTTGTACAACCACGTTTAAATTCAGCAACCCAATTTTTTACTGTTGCATATAAAGAAGCACTTTCATCTAACAAATTCAACATATCATTTCTTGTCCTGATAAACCTTTTTTTATTTAAATATTTAATGACACCACGAATTTCTAATTTGTCCATTTTAAAATCATCGCGGATGCGTCTTTTTTGAACACCTGTTTCTATATAAAGGAGTTGGCAGATCGAAAAGAAATTTAACATGTGTTCATAGCACAGATGAAAGTTTCCAAAACACTTAACTTTTTCTGTTTATACCACGCTTTCTGTTCTGGGCTAAGAAGTTTCCGAACCACCCTCGTATATTGAAAGTTACATATATTCGTACCAAAGGTTTCCTACAATATAATTATTTTCTAAATTTTTAATGATTAATAAGATCATTGCCTAAAATATCAACATAGGGCGTTTGCAATATACATAAATCATTCTCAATTAAATCTATATCAAATTTCAAAATTAGTTTAGTTTAGTTTAAAATTCTGCAATATTAAATTAAACTTGTGAAAACATTAAAACACTCCCACTCCCCCAGCTTATTCCCCCACACATTCAGACTATTATTATCACTTCAAATAAGCAAAAATAAAATACAAAAAAAGAACTGTCAAAATAAATTAAGTTATTTAATCAGACAACCATACATACAACTTAAACAGCAACGCCTTTTGTGCAGCATTATATGTGTACAGTGTCAACCAATCAATTTATCAACAAACTCAAAAAAAACAATATCCATCTCCTCTACACTTACATATACATATTCTGGCTATCATCCTAAACTACCTCCTTTCCTTTTTTAAACTTAACTTTTAACGAAATTTTACATTTTCTCAGCTAAATTTTGTTCTGTAAAAATGTTAAAATTAAATGATGAAAAAAATGCTAAACTCTAAACACGTGAAAATTCTATTATTTCTTTTCAATATTGAATTTATTAACATGAAGTCAACGGAAAGAAAACGTGCTTGGAATAAAGCTAAAGAAAGATGTGGCAGGCAGCATCGAGTATGATGGTGAGTGTGGTAACATTAAAAGAAATATTTTGTAACGGAAGTATTTAAAATAATGACACTTAAGGTACGACGTTTTGTTACGATTGTCAATAATATTTAGTGAGGGGGAGGGGGGTTTAAAAGATGGGGTTGGATGGAGGAGAAAAACAAGAGATTCAATAAGAAATTTGCTTGAAAAACATTAAAAGTAAAATAATCATTACAAATATTATGTGTATAATATTAAGGACTCTTTAGCATATTTTAACATTTAAGGAAGTGATGAATACATGACTTTTTGCGAGCTTGATAAAAAAAACACAATGGTAATATTGATATTGGTGTTTTCCATGGACTTTAAGAAGGGGTACACTGTTTCCATGTTGAATGTAAATATATTCTGTAAATGGAAAAAAATATCCATGACTTACCTTAAACATTTCATATCAAATTATGTCAGTTGTAATTCTTTGGGAAGCTGCTTAATAAGAGTCGCTTCTGTACTATGAACCCGCGCATTATAAGCTTTAAAATAACCTCAGACACTGCAGGCCTCTAATATTTATATTATAGAACCTATAAATCTGTTACATTATTTTACCTTGATTTTTTAAGTTTGAAGAAAAGACAGCTTCAGCCCTTAAAATCATTGAACTCGCTCTCAAAAGTTGTTGTAATTCTTCTAATTCAGCTTCATATGAAGCGCAATATTTTGAGGAGAATGTTTTGTGCTGTAACCAATGAACTGAAATATTAATAATAATCCCAAAATTTTGATATATTTGATCTGGGGCCAAATTACCGAATTCGATATCGAGTAAAATTTATCGTAATTTTCTTATTTGAGATTATGGCATTCGATATCGAGCAAGCAATTTAGTTTTACATTTTATCATAATTTCGATATCGAAATCATTTTTCGATACGATAGCTCATTCGATCACGAATGCGGTAATTTGGTTGTGTTGCGAATATGTTCCTGAAATTAGATTTAATAGTCATTAGAACGACGAGATATTTGGCTTCAACATCAATATATCTGATCTTGTTGTGTTGTGCATCTTTTGCTGAGCGATCGCTGCTTGTTCCTAAAAGTAGATTTAATACTCGTAATGATTAGAACGATGAGATAATTCAAATTTCAACATATTAGATCTTGTTGTTTGTTCGGAAAAGTAGATTAAGATATTTAAGAGATCAACACATCAGATCTTACAATCTTTCGCTGAGTGCTCGCTCGTTTGTTCCTGAAGGTGGATTCAATAGTCATTAGAACGACGGGATATTTGTGAGATCAACATATTAGATCTTGTTGTGTTGTGTATCTTTCGCTGAGTGATCGCTCGTTGGTGCGGGAAAGTAGATTCAGACAAAGGTACACTCACACTTGGCAAATATTTGCCGAAAGAGGCGTAACCACTAAATAAAAAATATATGAACTCGTTTAGGACAAGACACATCAAATATTTAGTTTTATTTTAGTTGATGCTGTTTAATCTTGCAAAACTCTTGTAAGAGTAAACAACGTTAAACAAATTTGTACTTAAGTAAGCGGTTACGCTTTTTTGAGAAAATATTTGCCATGTGTGACCATATCTTTAGAAATGTACTTAAGAAAAACCGATATTTTCGGCTTGGACAACAAAATTTAAACAGGATCACAGGAATTTTATTTAAATTTTCTTCTTAAATATGTTTAGAGGTGACTTTATAATATGCCATCATATTTAGGGCTAGAGTGTAAGTTTTTACAGACTTGAAGATCCTTCTTTATCAATATTTCAATAATATATTGAAGATATTTCACACCCAATTGTTCTTAAAAAATATAAATTATGACGAATTTCAAATTAACTAATTGAAATCCCTGCAATATAAGGAAAGACGTTTTATGTTTTTGAGTTGAAAAATTTATCAACATTTTTAAAACTGAATATAAATAGACTGATTGATTTGAACACAGAACTTTAGAGTCTTAAGCCACTTTATCATTAATCTCACAGAAATGTATTAAAGATTGTTTGGCATGAACGGTGAAATTAAAACGAATCAATAAAATATTATTCTAAATTTCTTCTTAAATGTATTTAGACTGAAAATAAAATATACCAAACTTAAGGATACTGTGTACGAGTATGTTGCCACCAACTCAATCGTCTCAATAACTGACAACTATTGTTAAGAGAGTACAAAAAAAAAACAATAACAATCTAAGGACAAATGTCAGAAATACCAACCAGAAGCAAAAAAGAAAAAATCCACCTATTTTTTTTTTATTTTTTTCTCGCTTTAAATAAGATTAGTATTGAAAATGACACTTGTAGTGTTTGGAATTTTAAAATCTTCCTCAATGCTCAGATAAATGGAAGGCAATAACGTAAAGAACATTAATAAACAGCAGAGAGTGGGTTTGTCAAATATGAATGTATTCCTAATTTCTTTGCATTTAAATATTCTTTGAAGGATTTTTCGTGTGTGTGTGTTTGTGTTTTTGAACATATTAGAAGCCACAAAGTTTTTTTTACAAATATGTATGATAAAATTTTTTCACACTTAAACATACACTCTCTCTTATAGTATACGAGTATGTACAATCAAAAACATGCGTGTATTTTGTATGCGTGCCCTTTTTTTGCTATTTATCGCCCTTCTACCCCCTTAGTCAGGTTTTTTTTTAACAATTTATACCGTGTTACGTGTTTATTTTGTTGGTGTTGTTTTTTCCTGCAGTTGTTCGTACGTAGTCTGTCCTTTTTCTACTTTTCTACTAACAATTGCAGGTATTTATTCAAATTGAGACATTAGACAAATTAAAATGTACACATAATTTTTGATTGTTATTTGTTGTTGTTACCATTCTGTTTAGGTATTAGTATGAGTAGGTGTATATATGTATGTGTTGAAATAAAATTCATAATGTATTATTTGTCTGTCTGTCTGAGGGTGCAATTGTCGGATGGGCTGTTGGTAATATTTGATTTGAATAGTACGTTCACGGTTTTTCCTGAGTTTGAAAATTTACATTTTTTACTTATTTGTTGTTTATTATTACTACATTTCATTGCGTATTATTATTTAAATTATAATTGCAATTTATATTAATGTTTATTTTAATGTGTTATGACTATCGTTATGAGTCATGTATTTAAATTTCAATTGTTTGTATCTCTTTAGTCTAAACCAAATGCCAACACTGTAAAAGGCTAGAAATATTATTCTTTGGTAGGAAAATAATAAAAGTTTATGTTTGTGCGTATAATTAAAGTTAAAATATGTATATTTTTTTAAAAAACTAAAGTTTGGAGGATGAAAATATATATGTATATTAGCTTTAAAAATTGTCTTAACTTTTAGAATCTGAAGCTTAGGAGATCGTAAGTGAAGTCCGGCCAACCAGCCGAATCGTGACCAAAGACAAATATACATAGCGCTGATGGGATCAAAAGCTCTTATAAGTTGCTGAAATCTGGCCTGACCATCCCAGGGAACCTCTACCGAGTGAAAGTGATTCGTTTGAAGCGAGAATTGGCCGAAAAACGAACAGAATATGCTGCCATACATGAAACCAAATATAAAATATTTCATTCACCCCTATCGTGAATAAAAATTCCACATGAAATTTGTTCCCTTTTATTTTTTAACATTGAATTTAAATAGGAAAACTGTGAAAAGGGAACAAATTTCATGTGGAATTTTTATTCACGATAGGGGTGATTATGTCAACGCTCTGCCTCATGTTGAAATACCTGTAAAAAACTATTTGGAAAGAAGTGGTTGGGAAGTTTTGCCTCAACCGCCTTGTAGTCCAGCCCTAGCCCCGTCCGACTACTATTTCTTTCAATAGATCTGGAGCGCTATCAGCCTCACTTCAGGGCAGGGTATCCGAAATTGTTTTGATTCGTTCTAAGCCTCAACAGATATGTCCATATGTTGCCAAAAAAAAAAACCGTCATAAAGACACAGCTAACGATGTCTAATACTTTTAATACATTTGTATTGCACAAATCTTATAAAATAAAAGCTAAAAAAATACCGCATTTTTAACTTATACACCTAATACATTAAACCAAAACGAGTAGGAAAGTATAGTCGATCAAGCCCGACTATATATGCAAAAGAAGTTTTTCAGAAATGAACCGATTATCATAAAATTTAG
The DNA here is from genome assembly GCA_916048285.2 of Bellardia pandia. NCBI lineage: Eukaryota > Metazoa > Arthropoda > Insecta > Diptera > Calliphoridae > Bellardia > Bellardia pandia. Next base: position 87,102,072 of record OU696530.1, on the reverse strand, counting down.
TAGAATGACTTTTCTTATCTTGATATTAACTCCAGTAAAACTGTTGTGTATGTTAAAGCGATTTTCAGAATAGTGGTGAATGGAGCGAACCTTACAAAATTATGAGAAATGAATCCTGCATATACATACTATGTATGAAACACATTTGTGTTGAACTTTTGGAAAGCGATTTATGATCGTTAAAGTAATTTTCAGAAGTGGATTATATATGGGCCCTAATTGACCGATCTACTCAAAATTGTTGGGTGTGATTCGGTGAATCACAGATATTATTTGTGCCAAAATTTGTTTGGAAAGTCCTATTTTGAGAGGACATTTGTTTGGGGGCTATGTGAAATAATGGACCGATTTCAACAAAAAAATATAAAGAATCAAATTTTTTCGAAATATATTCAGAACTGCGACCTGTATTTTGCGCACAAGGTTTACGTGCACATTCAAGCCGATGGTCGGATGGACGGACATAGTTGCAGTGACTCAGAAAGTGATTATGAGTTGATCGGATGTTAGACTAATATTTTTGGAAGTTACAAACCTTCCCCACTATGGTGCTATAGGGTATAATGACAAAAAACCGCACTGCATTAAAACCAGCAAACTTGTGTTCACACACTTAGCTATTATGTCCAACATATCACCGTATGTAGCATTAAATATATGCACATGACATGATTTCCTGATGATTTCTGATCGCTGATTAAGAAGCTAACTTTTATCGTTGTGGATGGCAAATGGCGATCTTTATTATTATTATGAATTAATAATAAAAAATAAAAAACGGCTGCCTATATAAGTATCGAACTGAATTAACAATTTTAACCAGCAGTTTCAATGTGCCCGTTAGGAAAACAGTTAGTCTACTTTTAAACATATACGAGTATAGAGGGTGATACATTTTTTTACAGTTAACGCCTGACTTTTATCATACCATCATTTTATTCTTATTGAGTACTGGGTTTCAGGTTTCATTATCTTTTATTGCCGATCGCTGATCATTTCAATTTTGGAAATCTGTTTTAGGAATATGTTGCCATTTAAAGCAAATATTTTCTATAACCTAAGATCGCGCCACCGGACTTTTTGTTTTATCAACTTTATGCATTTCAATGGTTTTCTTTGCAGAATACAACTACCCAAAAAATACTCTGGCCATTAATTTCGCACCAAATAAAAATTTTGTTGGCGCTGCGAATTGTGGCAACAGGAAAAATTGCCCCTATGAAGAAGACAAAATTAAAAATTTAATTTAATTCTCGACTCATACTACTGTGCAAGTTATATATATAAGACCACCCTGTGTATTTTTGACACAACTCTAACGAAGACACAAACCATTAATATAAATAAAACCAAACTATTTGTGTTTAGATACATATCCATAAGTACATATGAGAATGGTGTGAATATGAGCATCATTTCAAACATATTTGAAGTACCCTGTGGGCAGCTTGAAAAATATGACATACAGATGTCGCTGCTCTAGTGCAGACAGAAACCTTATCAATCCGTGTGTTTCAATGTGTGATACCAAAATAATGGAAAAAAAAAACTGAAGAGGGCCATTTTTGTGAAGTGTAACAAAAAGGCTTGAAAAAATAATACATATTTCAAAATGTTCACAGTATTATTCTCATATATTCCTTACATTTCCAAATGATTTGTTTTTTATATCCATAAGATAATGGCTTCCCGTAAAGTTGCAACGGAACCGTATTGGATTCATTTTACTTCAAATAGATCTACTAAGATGCGACTTTTTAAAATTCGGAAGTAAAACGGGCAAAAATGCGTAAAAATTTTAACTGTGTATATCCGAAACTTATAAAGATAGAATACAAATGTAAAGTTTGTCTGGCTTTAATTAAAAAAAGGAGAGGACACGGGTCTGGTACTTTTTAGAAATTTTAAACTCTACATGATAAAAACGGGTGAAAATGGTACCAGAGGCCCTTCAGTTACTCTTCAGTTACATACATACATTAAAAGCCCTAAAAATTGTATTCCTGATACTCTTTTATCAAAACCTATTTTCTCAATAAAAATATTTAAAAATATTATTTACATATAATTACAATGACAAGTTTCCAAAATTATTTCTTCTTAACAAACAAAACTGAAACTGAGGCCGAACAAGGATTAACACGGGTAAAAATGGTATCGGTAGAACTCTATGGTACCCTTTGTATCTGCTAAATAAATAAACATAGAAAAACAACTAATACTCATCTGGTTTAAATCAATAAAGAACAGAAATCTTTTTGATACTTTTTGAAATTCGAATTCTTAAGGCCTAAAAACTGATCCATGGTACTTTTTTATAAAATTAATTTTCTGAATAAAAATTACATGAAATATTATTCTCTATTAATATATATATAAAATTTTCGGAAAATATTTTTACACAGGAGACAAAAAAAGGCCAAAAGTGGGTAAAATCAGGACATTTTCTATAAATAAAAATAAACAAATAAACTAAAAATATAAAAATGATTTTGTGTTTGTTTGTATATTTGTACGTCTGTTTGAAGTCTATAGATAACTAAACGGCTAAATCGATTTTCTTGAAATTTTTTACAGTGAATCTTTAATACCCTTCACCTAAACGTAATAAGAAATACACAAACTACACTGGTTATAGGATTAGATTATCCTTATTCCGTGTTTTTTATTCAGTCTTAGTGAAAATTTTATTAGTATTTGATATATTGTTTGAAAGACAATTTTACGACCAACATAATTTATTTTAAATGTTTTTAAATTTTATCTAATTTTGACCATTTATAATTGATGTAATTACCGATTCTTACTACAATTTATAGAGTTTGTCTGATATTCATACTAATCTTGATTGTAATTTAACAATTTATAAAATTAAAAGAACATTTTTCCATATTCACAACAAGTCAAGAAACAGAGTATAAAACAGAGTAAAAAAAGTGAGGCTTTTTTGTTTAAATTTGATCTCAATAATATTATTTACAAAATATTTATGGGTGGCATAGACAAATTGGACCAATTATGGACCGATGGCTTCTAAATCCAGTATCTACTAATGTGATTTCTATGTATTTTAGGATTATATTAGTTAAAATTCATCTCAATAACGTTATTTACAAGAGTTGTATGGTTGGTTGGTGTGCTCGGAAGCGGACTTAATTTGGGAGCTATTGCCAATTATTATGCTACAAAATCCAGTAGCATAATTGCGGTATAACCGATATTAGTATGTGTTCATGTCTGAAGGATGGTATTGGTGTTCCCATCTCTGTCCTGTTGGGAGATGATGTTACCATCAACAATCTAACGACAAAACATAGAGAGCTGCTATTATATATACTTTAGCTTAAGTTAGTTTTTCGTTAAATTTTATTTTAACATTATGTTAAATGTTCGAGCCATTTTGTTAATTATTCGTTGTCTAGATCTCAAGGAATTTAGTAACCTTTTATAGTCACTTTTGATTTATATCGAGCCCTTCTGATAATTGTAAATAAAACATCCTTTGTATCACTACAATATTGGAAAAATTCTAAAGGAAAGTGTGTTTCTTTTTATTTACAATAAAAAGCTAAAATTGCCTTTTTTTTTTAACACAAGCCAAGTTGTTTGGAAATTTGGCTGGCAAATTTACAGGTCCCACAAAACCATCTACACACACATTTGGTGATTTAACAAGTATGATTTCTGGATTACAATTTCTGATCTGTATAAAAGTTGGTCCGATATCAATCTTTATTAGACATTTTTGTGGGTTAAATTATTTTTTGGAAATGTTTCTTATATGGCAGCTATGACAAATTATTTCTAAATTTTGGAGCAGTTAATTTTATGCATATGGGGATATCTGACGTCGAATTTCAACATAGTAACGCTATATATATACGATATATATTAGTATTAACGTGGATTTCGGGAGTGGACCTTATGTGGGGGATATTGTCAAATATGAACCAATATTTTCAAAATCCAGCAGTTTGATTTTGGCATGTGTGTAAATAAGCCGTGTAAAATTTTGGTTCGGTACCGTTATTTATAAGAGATTTTGATGAGTGTTTATAGTTCTGTTATAAAGTATGCGTCGGTCCGGGTTGCTTAATTGAAGCGGCAAGCACGCCAATGTGTAGGATGGCTAAAGAGCCGCAGTTATAATGAAGAAAACAATTTATTATTCTTTAGCTGCTATGTAGCTGCTTTAATTCACAAATTGGTTCTCCCCTTTATTACAAAAATTGTTGCTCTTTTTATACAAATAATTTTGAGTGACTTTATACAGTTGACTCATAAATTAACTCATAACCTAACTGATACATATTCTTATTAGCTATAGTTTATTTACATTATTGTCTAATTACAATTTTTAGTTTGGATTTACATTTCTTCTTTCTATGTCCAGTACATATGTATACTAACTGTGCCATTTAAAAGTGTGAAAAATGTGGGTCATGTAATTAGATCTTCAAGCAACAAGTGTGGGCTATTGTTAAGTGGTATTCATATGCACGCTAAGTATAAGTATTAAGTTCATTTATGAATTATGGAATTCATATGCATATGCACACTACAAGATTTATGGGTATTAAAGTGATTTTCGGAAGAGGGCTTTATATGGGGCATACGGTTAAAAATAGACCGAAATTCACAAAATTTTGTGGGTGGATTTTGTATATATGTAATTGATCTTTACAAAGTTTTGACTCGGTACCGATATATAAATATAAAGATATATAAATATAAAGATAAATGGCTTTTTAGGATGTGGTCCTTATATGGGAGCTATGACCAATTATGGGTTGACCACCATAAAATTGAGTACCACAATTTATCTACCTTTAAGGATAATTTATGTCAAATTTAAACCTTTTATCATTATATATACCAGTTTTATACGTATTTAACTGAATTTGGAAGTGGACTTTATATGGGGTCTATGGTCAAACATGGACCGAACTGAAAAAAATTTCGTTTTACGATTTCATTTTGCATGAAACTTATTTTTGCTGAATTTTGTATTGATATGGTAATTTTATGGGCATTTATGTTTAATTGATTTTTGTATGGGGGCTATGAGAAATCATGGACCAATTCTTACAATTTTCCGCACACTTTTTTCTTTTATCATAAAAATATGGTCTACGAAATTTCATGGTATTATCTGCAATATATTTCAAAATATTGCAATAAAATGAACAAAAAATATCAAATTTTTTGAAGGTTTATATAGATTGACATCTATTGCCATCTTCAACTTTATTTCCTTATGATGGGGAAAGCGAAGCACACCGGGTTTTAGTTAGCTATTAATAAATCTATATTGTACAATTTAACATTCTTATAACATTAATTACACTTTAAATCGGCTTTTATAAATACGTTCACTTACATTTTTGCTTTCAAAACTTCGACATAGTAAACATAGAAATATGTACGTACGTATTGTCTTTTTATTTTTATATATGTACAATTTATTAATAAATTACAATCTATAAGCCAATATAAATATTTTTTATTTATTATTTTTTGTTTGTTTTATTCCAGCGCCTTTTTGAACAGGCCTCATTTGCTTTAATAATAACATTCATTCAGCAATTTCATTATGCAAACGATCATTAAAAAAATCAACATTTTTTTTGACAACTTTCACCTCACGATTAAAATTTTTACAAAATAATTTATAATTACAAAAGTTTGGAATGGAATACAAATTTGCCTGTGTTTCCGATCATTTTTTTTTCAATTTTAATAATGATAAAGCGACATACATACATACATTAAATGGTATACTATTTTTTTTTTCAAATAATCATGTATAGAATGTATGAATTATGAAGTATTGTAAAGTTATGTTGTAATCAGGCCGTCAATAAAAAAGTGGGCAAATTAAAAGTTTAATTTTGAAATAACTAATCTAACAAATATACTATATAAACAAACTACAATTAAGAATATTTTATAATTTGAAAATAATTAATGATTAGAGAATTTTAAAATGTTTTTATAGATTTGTAGTAATAGTTATCAACAAAATATTAAGATTAATTTCACTTTAAGAATTTATTTAAAAGTGCCTGTGCATGTGGGAGATCATTTCATTAATTTAAGAGAGAAATTGTATGTTAATATTTAATTAGTGTTTCATAACTATAATTACATTTTATGATAAACAAAGAAGAATACCAGAAAACAAAATTATTATTGTTATTTATTCCCAGTCCCAATTTACACGAAGCAATTTTTATTGAAAAGATTGTTACAATATTTTTTCCTTGAAATTTTTTCGGTGTTTACACAGCACAATATAATTGCTTAAATCACTCGCATTTGTATTTAAAGGTATACACACATTTGTATATACGTACATATGTATGTGTTACACTCTTATTCGTATTTTGACGATTTTTTGTTTCAAAAATAGCAAAGTGACGATTTGACGATTTTTTCATTGAAAGCGACGATTTTCTGAATTATTAAAATTTTCTAACATATGTTTATTAATATTTTTGCTACCAAATTCTCTCTTTTTTTTGAGACAACAAACTAATTATTGACAATTGTTAAGTTTATGTATAATAATTCCAAATAATAGAAGAAATTATTTATTTATCTGTAAACATAAAAAGCAATTTTAAATGCTGAATTCCATGAACTAAAATTCTTAGAGGAAATAATTTCTGAATTTCAACGCGGAAATTCTACAAAAACTTCTCGTATTTAAAAAAAACGTCGAAAGAATATTCAGTCAAATAAATTTAAATAACAAAAATACAGGAGTCTTTGAAAAAAAGTACCTGTTGATGGATGAATTGGATTGTATACTCAAAATGTTATTTAAAACTTAATAAACTAAATTGTTTTGACATTGTACTTTAACTTGAATTAAAAAAATATGCTAAATTCAGATATTTATTTATTATATACTGTAAGTTTTTTTTTACACTCTTCAGTTTTAGCTGACCAGTTTTTGTTCAATTCTTCTTTGCACTTGTCATTTCATTTACACACGTCAATTCAATTTTCGTTCTTTTATTCAACATGCACGAAAGAAAAAAATAAAAGGAAATAAGAAAATAGACTAGTACCGTCAAGTTGTTCTCTTTTCTATTCTCATCCAAAAATACTTGCCTTGACGAGTCAGAATTGAAGAGAGTGAAAGCGGAGTAAGATATTATGAAAAAAATATTACACACGTTGTGTCTAACATTATATTTTTTCGATTAAATAAAACTTTCAAAATACTACAAAATACTAATTATGCAATTTTCAACAATTTGCTATAAAATGTCGCCGGGTTCGTACCTTAGTGATTTTGAAAAATGTTAAATTTCAGCTTACGTTTTCGAGCAATTGCAAAAAAAAAAGCCGGTCACATGTTGTACTAAAAATTGTACGAATAATTCAGATTGTTATGATAAAAAATAAAAGTAGCGAAGCGAAAAAAAAGGTTTCTGAACGCAAAATTATAGCACAGTTTGCCAATAATAAAATGAAGAATCTTGGTTATATTATTATTGAATGTGAAGTAAACGTGTCCAAATCAACCATAAGTAGACGGTTCAAAAAATTCTAGACTATTTATTACTCGACAAAAGCTGTTGTGTGTGTCAAGGCTATTATTCCGCCACAAAACTGCTAAACTTGAAACCAAAAAACTAACTGGAAGCTGGTAATTTTTAATCATTGTTAATAGTTGCACTATTTAAACATATATTTGTTCGAGGTGGTTTTTTTCGCTGCGAAAAATTCAATCTTGATTGTTTCAACAGCTATTGGAGAGACCTCCCGAAGGAAACACGATAATTCTCAAAAAGAGAACTTCTGAAGGCGGTTCTTTGATGGTTTGGGGAACGTTTTGTAAAAAACACTATACGTGATTTGGCGTTTCCAAGCACGAAAATTAATTCTTCAGATTACACAAAATTACTACATGAGAAATTATTGCCATTTCTAGAAAATAGAAATGAAAAACTATTTATTTTTCAACAAGACAACGCACCTATAGACATGTAAGTCGTCAAACAAAGGGATGGTTGAATACGAAAAATATTACGAATTTACTTGAATGGGTTGCATGTTCTCCTGATCAAAAAACCATTGAAAACATTTGCGGAATATTAAGCCGTCGAATTTATGCTGAAAACCGACAATATGAAAGTAGATGTTTAAGAATCTATATAATCTGGTATATAGATGTATAGAACTTTGATATTTAATAAAACAAAGATGAGGTTTTTAAATTGACATGAACATTTTTTTATTTGAAAGATAAACTTCTGGCATTAAAATTTAAATATGGCTTCTGGCATATGACCGGCGTAGTCTAATCTGGAGGTCCAATTTTCAATGACTTTTCAAAAAACGCGGCGAATGTTCTCCTGCAGTTGGTCAATCCGCCTGATCTAATTTTTGAGTTGATTCCAAAAAAAGGGAGGCCTAACACATTAATAAAGTTTAAAGTTTTTGTGAATATTGATAATTTAAGTTATTTTAATTTCAGTGTACTTATAGTTATGAAACACTAATTAATTTCTTTATACATTTTTAAGAGGTAAAAAAATACTGATTTCTTTTTGATAAATACATTGTCTGCCACTTGAATAAGGAGTCACATTAAACTTTTAATTTAAACTAAAGTTGAGAAAAAAAAATTTTTGCACAGCCAAAATTCAATATACTCGTATACATATTCTGTTATACTAAATTTATGCATGTATTTAAAGACATGTATTTCTGTACTACTTTTTCGTTAGTCACTTGAATAAGGAATATTTTAAAACTAAGGACACTGTAATTTATTTTTAAAATTTTAATTAAATTAAAAAATGTGATTCCTTATTCAAGTGGCAGGCAGTGTAATATTTGTTTCTTTGTTCGTTTCACAAGCATGTAGATTAAATTGTTTTACTTTTTCATTAAATTACAAAATTGAGAATAGTTTTATGTATTTATAGCCATGCAAGGCAGTGCATAGAAGTTGCCTCGCTGCTTAATAAGTAAAAATTTTCACTGTATGTTGTTAGATTTCCGAAAATGGTTATTCAGACAAAAGCAAAAAGCTTATTTGATGACATAAAAAGTAAAGCATTATCCAACGATAATGCTAGTGGTAGTTATACAGACAATTGCTACAAGGAAATTTATTTAACGTTGAAAAAAAACTGTTCAGCAAACATTGGACAATTGTCTTTGAAAGAAAGCCGACAACTTTGTATTTTCGTAAAACTAGAACATATCTTCGATCTTTACATGGTTTGCTATAGAAAATCTTAAGTATATTAATTTATTAAATTTCCTTTTTCTTGTATTAATATTCAGAGAAATTTCGGCATTAAGTGAGCTTATTCTAAAGTACATATTTTTATTTATTCTGCTACTTCAATTTCTTTTCATATGTATCATATGTGTTTGCAAAAATCCAGTTGTCCATTTAACTTTATGAAAATGGCATCGCATAATGGAAACGCTTAAACCATTAACGATTTTGAGGACTTGTCCTTTAGAGGATTACCAGCAATGCCAGGCTTTGTATTTTTATTTTCCAAGCCGTTTTTTCTTCATTTACTTTCAGTAGTTCATCTTCTTTGATAACAGGTTTAATATTCTTAAGTTCATATTTGAGGAAACTGTAATAGGTTACAGATCAGATTTTCCACCAGCTAAAAAAAATATTAAAATTAAAAATTTTCTTTTTTAGTGCAATTTCTCACTTGAGTTTTTGATGATATTTTGCTTGTATTTGCTCACAGCACAATTTTTGAAAATAAAAAAAATGTTTGCAATCTCACAAAATGCATATATTTTTTATAGGGTGTTTTTTTGAGAGGTATAGAACTTCGAATTGAAATAAAACACAAGAAAATCGTTTTAATGACCATCAATTTGGCTTTACTGGAAGGATAATTTTATGCCATTAATGTTTAAATATGATTTCAGGCATGTGGCCGCCGCGGCTGGCTCGAATAAAGCCAATTCTACAGGTCCAATTTTCAACCACTTTTTCGAGCATATGGGGCCGTATGTCGGCAATAACGCCACGAATGTTGGCTTCCAATTCCCCTAACGTTTCTGGTTTGTTGGCGTAGACGAGCGACTTCACATATCCCCAAAGAAAATAATCCAATGGTGTCAAATCACACGATCTTGGTGGCCAATTGACAGGTCCATTCCGCGAAATTATGCGCTCATCGAATGTTTCCTTCAATAAATCGATTGTGGCGTGCGCTGTGTGGCATGTAGCGCCGTCTTGTTGGAAAAACAACTCATCCACATTCATGCCATCCAATTCGGAAACAAAATAGTCGGTTATCATGGCTCTATACCGGTCTCCATTAATTCGGGTCCTCTTCAACACTTTGCTCTACAGCGGCAATTGTTTCTTCGGTGCGCACTGTTCGACGTCTCTGCGGATGCGTATTATCACATAGAGTAAACGTAGTGCGAAAACGATCCATGGTTAACCGAATTAATTGCTCTGATGGACGATTATGTCGACCATAAAATGGACGGAGCTTGCGGTAAACTTCGCGAACTGAACCGTTATTTTCGAAATAAATTTGCACGATTTGCAAGCGTTGTTCTTTTTCATGATGAAATGGCAAACCAAACTGAACATAAATGACATTAGAGTTGCCAGATTTATTACAAAATGCCAGTTTTATCTCTTTTCGAAAAACAAACCCGTAAAAAAAACACCCTATATAAGAAAATCGAAAAAAAAATGAATTTCTACACTTGGCAACCTTTGAAAAAGCACAATCTACGTCAATCATGCGCATGGCGTAATTTCTATCATTCTTGATTCTAACCCAAAATTCTTTATTAACAAGTTGCAGGAACCTTTTAAACTGACTGAAACACGCATTTTAAAAAAAATCTTTATTAAAATTGCAACAATTATGCCATTATTTGCTTGGCAAGTTCAAAAAAATAACCGTTAGTGGCCATGATTAAATAATATAAAACATACTTGAGCATAAATTGAACATGCGATTTCATTTGTCTTGATCAATGTCACTGCACTAAATGAACAGAAATTAATGAATGAATGAATACCAAAAAAAAAAAAAAACATCAACAAAATAAATAAAATCAATTATGCACGCGATTAACTTTTAAAGATACAAACAATTAAATAAATAGTACTAGTTACCATAATTTTTCATTTATTTTTTCAACAATACTTTACTTGCAAATTTGTTTACTAATTTAAATAACATTTTGTTTTCTTGTTATTTTCGTTTTTTTTTTTTTTTTTTTTTGTTTTGCAATTCAATATTATTCGTATTATGCCGCTTAACGATTTCGTAATTAAACAAAAAAAATAAAATTATAAAATATTCCATGTACGAATTATATACCTATACGAGTACATGGCCCATAAACAATAAGCAACCTATTTAATATGAAATGAAATAAAGTGAAACTGAAATTACGTTTGTGAATTGTGGAAATACAAATACAACCTTTATTTAGTTGGTCAGGTACGAGTATGGTTTTCTATCAGTTTTATTGGATCTTAAATGAATCATTTAGATTTAGAGTAAATTACGGGCGATAAAACAGTTTATGAAAAAAAGGGGGTTTCACTTTTAATTGCAGTAATATTGTACGTGTATATACTTTGAATCAGATGTTGAGTGTTCTTTTATTTTAAAGTCGGGGAAATACCTATTGGAATGTAAATGTCTAAAACCTTATTTTTTTTACTTAGTGATAAACTTTTATTGAGCCACATTCAAGGTAATTTTTGTAATTTTGTTAATGTCATGATCTTGAAATCCAAAACATACAGTTTCCAAAGAGTATGAAATGTCCCAACAGAACAACATTAAAAGAACTGGTTGCCCTTAGTATACCTTATTAGTATACTAAGCTCGGCTCTCGAATGTAGACTTACCCCCTGGCCCACGATGTCGAACGGTAACGTTCGCTTAGATAAGACTTAAGACACACACTTGATTGTGGAATAAACAAACTTGATTGAGCTAAAAATAGATACGATAAAAAGTTTGTGCCTTAAGTCTTATCTAAGCGAACGTTATCGTTCGACATCGTGGGCCAGGGGGTTAATCCTGCTTGACGTTTAGTTTAATAGAAAATATCGTGTAAATAAAATAATTCAACTAAAAACCAATTAAATTTTAATTTTAAAAATCAAAATCAAACGGTTTTTAAACTTAAGTTCTATTAGAAATTTATAAAAAAAAAATGCAAAAAAAACTGTGATGAATGAAAATTCATTAATGAATTTTTTCAACTTTAAAAAATTATTTATACCAAACTAGCGGACCCGGCGAACTTTGCCTCGCCCCAATTTAAAGCCTTCAGACAAACTTTAGACTAATAATATACTACAGCAGGAATAATTTCACACAAAATTTCGTACAAAAAAATCAATTTTCCAATTTTCCGACTTTTGCGGAGAGATTTTCCAATTTTCCGCATTTTCCGCAATTTCCCATGATTTACACTAAGAACTTTCAATTTTTCCATTTAGAAATAATTTCACACAAAATTTCGTATAAAAAAAATCAATTTTCCAATTTTCCGACTTTTGCGGAGAGATTTTCCAATTTTTCGCATTTTCTGCAATTTCTCATGATTTACACTAAGAACTTTCTATTTTATGATTTGGAAAGCAATTAAGGAATAATTTCACACAGAATTTCATACAAAAACTCGATTTTCAAGATTTCCCATTTTCCGGCTTTTGCGAAGAGATTTTCCAATTTTCCGCATTTCGCATTTTTCATGATTTGCAAATTTCATGATTAAGAAATTTCTATTTTCTGATTTGGAAAGCCATTAAGGAATAATTTCATACAAAAACTCGATTTTGGATTTTTTAAATTTTTGGACTTTTCCAACTGACAAACTGACAAACATTTTTACAGAAATCGGCCCAGCCGTTCTCATTTTATGAATTACTATACATTTTTTACACCATTTTTATATATATAGATCATGATTAATTATAACTTAAATCACGTCCATTTACAATACAACTTAAGTTGTTCATACTACCATATGATTTTGACAGTTCTGCAAATTATGAAAATTACGCATTGAAGTTTTTTTTATTATTTGATAAAAATATTCAATAAATAAACTCACCGCGAATAAAACCATTGTGCTGTTGTGTTATTAATATCAACTAAAACAATAAATGCAGATGAATGATGCAGCTTTTATAAATTGCCATTTTAAAACAATTTGTAAATCAGCTGTTAAATGAAGAAGTTGTTTATAGTTTTTTGACATTTAATAGTGCTACCATACTTTTATCATAATTAAATAGCAAACGCAATTTGAGACTGAAAAAATGAAACCATATTTAAATATTTAATTTAAAATGTTAATTTTAAATCATTGATATTTCTTTTATTTCGGCTCGAGTTCAATAAAAGAACTCGAGTCGAATAAATTCGCCTTTAATTTCTATTGTAATTTAAAAGCAACAGAATATTATCGTTCGACCTAAAAAAGCTTCTTAAAATTATTAGGGGATCTAAAGTAAAGAAAATCGTGATTTAATTTTGTTACCAATATATGACGCTGACGAATATATGACGTTCACAATCAATCTATTTCTTTATGAAATTCACTCTTCAATTTTGGTTTTTTTTTGTCAAAAAATTTAAAAGTTTTTATCTATCTTGATTTTTATGGTTTCATTCATTAACAAGGTGAGTGCAGTAGCACAGCTGACTGACTTTGTTTATCATTTACTTACATATGTCAAAAGTAATACTTTTTCAAGTGTTTTTGACAGTAGTACAACAAATATCGTCAGAGATTCATATCAATGCGGCCAACGCATTCACTGTTTCTTTTACCGGATTTAAACCTTGTAAAATGACAACTATGTATTTGTTTAAGTAAAATAAATAGTGCGTTCGAGTTTGGTAATCCAAAATAAATATTTATTCTTTCACCTTCATTTCTTCAACATACTTTTGTGAAATTTAAATTTTTGTTGGTGACTTTGTAAATAATTTTGAAACGTTTTTAACCTTTTCAATTTGTGATTTAATGCGGAATCAGGGGCAAAATTATCGCATTCGATATCGATATTTTCTTATTTGAGATTATGGCATTCAATATCGTGCAAGAAATTTAGTACATTTTATCATAATTTCGCTATCGAAATAATTTTTCGATCACGAATGCGGTAATTTGGGCCCTATTTATTTATTCTTCTTAAAAATGCTAAAAGAAACATTGATTTAGTTTAAGTGAAGATGTTTTGTATATTTGTATGCCAAAAAAGTAGATAAAAACAATTATACTTCATTGGATCTTTTACACAAATACTAATTTTATCCCGACAAATCCCGAAAATTGAAAATCGAAACGAAAATCATTCCTGTCAAATGTCTAAAAAAGTACTACTGAGAGTATACTCATACCCTGCAAAAAACGTGAGAGGTCCATACAGGCATGGTCTACAATGGACCAGGAGTACTCCAAACATAATCCATTTGTATGAAAAAAAAAACTAGTCCATTTAACATTACGATGTCCTAGAACTGGACCATATAATCAAGCTTTACGGGACTAGTCCCAAAACTACTCCTTGTAACTACTTTAAATGTTTTACAACAACGATTACGATCGTTAAAGCACGAATAATTGTCGTGTAACAAGAAGTTCTGCTTTGAAAATGAAATGGTACATGAGTGCATTACATAGGACCATGATTTAGTCACTTAATTTTAACTACAATGGATCACGTACTGCAAAGATTTTTGCAGGGCAAAGAGAATAACACGAATTGCTAGTACAATTAAGTGTGTACTTGTCTTATGTTCCCCTCACCACGATGTCTAAAAGGTAATCAGCTTAGCTTCAAGAATTTCTTGGTGTAAATTGGGACAAATATTTTCTCAACAACAAACCTTCTGCGTGGGAAACGACTTTGAAGGGAATTATAAAAAATTAAGACTCGTATTTTAATAAAAATATAAAGTATTTCTTAAGTTTCTTAAACATTTTAAATACATACTTAATACATTCCATTTGTAGAATAAATACAAACGATGAATAAATAAATAAAAGTGGGGAGTGGGGAGCCTTGTTTGTGTAAATATTAATAGGTCACTTAATTTTCATTTGACTTTTTAAATTATGTTCAATTGATCATATTTACAGATTTATTTGAAAAAATAAAAAAACATTTGATAAGACTTCAAAAAAAAAACATTAATCTCCCACAAATACGTCCAAAAAAAGTTGTATTAAATTTAGAGTTAAATTTAGTTTGAAAACAAAATCATTTTATTTGACAGAACAAACTGGTATCAATAAAATTAATTTTAATCATTTATCTAGAATTATTGGCTGGCCTTAAGTTAGAACAAAAAAAAAAAAACTAAATAAAACGTAAAGGCACGCAATTAAAAGATTTGAATAATTAATGTTCTTTTACGTGAGTAAATATTAATACAACTGATGATTTAATAACTAAATGATTGATTACAATTTAATAGAAACAAGACAACAATTCTATTTAGCTTTGTTGTTGGGGTTATTACAAAATGTTTCCAAATATTTTTTTAACTTTATTTAAGTGTTCTGTTTCAAAAGTATGTATCTATGTACATATCCATGGTGTAATTATAGACAAATACAACACAAAACAGAAGCAACAGTCATTTTGTGTGTGTGTAAAATAATGTACTACTGTCACAAAACACTTGAAAAAGTATTACTTTTGACATAAGTAAATTGTTAATAAAGTCAGTCAGCTGTGCTACTGCATTCACCTTGTATAGTTACACCATGTACATATCTAAGAAAGTTTTCTAATTTGTCAATTTGGAATTTTCATTGTGTAATAACATTTCAGTGATTTATTGTTTCTTCCAAATATGTGAAAAATCACGTACATAGTTTTTTTTAACTATCAAAATTTATTATTGTTTCTTAAATATACATACTGTATGTAGTTTAAGTAGTTGTCATTTGAGTTCTTTTTTAAAAATCAGTAAAAGTAACATTTACTAATTGCAAGCGTTTATATTTATTTAATATATTTAATATTTAATTATCTGAACAGCAGGTTTACTTAATGTGCATTCAAATCTAGAGAGATTTTATTGACTTTAAGCAAGATTGACCAACGAATCGAAATTATCAAAAGCTATGGTATTTATTTCATATATATTTCCCAGCTACATATGATTACAATTAAAATATTTCGTTAGCCAGTTCACCTATATACACTGTCGGACAAAACAAATTGCGGTTTTGTACCTTTTTAATTCCTTTTTCTTCTGCGTGTTTTATTCCAATTCATCCACAGTAGGTTGTCCCAAAAAATTTTTGTTTTTTGATTTTCATGGGTGCTCAAGCGTAATTTGAAAGCTTATAGGGTAAAGTATTTTTGAGATTTTTTTCAGATTTTTCGGAAAAGTCGCACAAGTCGAATTTTTGCCAAAAATTGGCTTTGCCGTCCTTTTTGTGAGTTTTCTTCATAACTTTGTCCAAGCTTTACTTTTTTGTGCAAAAACTATAACTTTTGGCAATGAATTTGCTCATTTAGGTACCCTAAATTTTTCATAATTTTTTCCATAAATTTTCTAAATAACACTTTATAACTTTTAAAATGTATATGAAAAAAAACGAATGATGCAGTTTGAAAGATCTATTAGTTGTAAATAATTTAGGGAAAATAATTCTACCCTACACCACCATAGTGGGGAGGGTATATTGGATTTGTGCTGATGTTTGTAACGCCCAGAAATATTGGTCCAACAACCACCTTAAGGTATACCAATCGACTCAGAATCACTTTCTGAGTTGGTTTAACGATGTCTGTCCGTCCGTCTGTCTGGCTGTGCGCAGAGTACAGGTCACAATTTTGAAGATATTTCAATAAAATTTGGTACGTGATATTTTTTCGGCCCAAGAACAGATGGGATTGAAACTGGTAGAAATCGGTCCATTATTTAACCTAGCCCCAATACAAATATCCTCCCGAAATAGGTGTTTACCGATCATAAATGTTTTAATTATGCAAGTATCCAAACAAATTTCATCACAAATGAGTGGTAAATGAAGCCAAATCACATTTACAAATTTTGTGCAGATCGGTTCATAATTACTCGTAGCTCCCATATAAGACTCACTTCCGAAAATCACTTCAACGACCATAAATCTCTTCAAAATGTTGGTATAAAAATAATATTGAACGAAAATATATTTCATATGTATAAAAATAATACGGTACAATTTTATTATGATCGGTCCATAATTAATCGTAGCTCCCTTTTTTGGAACAACCTAATCCACAGTCCCATTGCAATTAAAGTCGCTCATTTATATTTCTGATGTAAATATGTATATTGAAGAGCACAAGAAATCTGCGCGATATAATAAAGTGCGGTTGTCTGCTAACCTTTTTTTTTTAATAAATTTGTGGTAAATTTTTTAAAAATAATAAATTATAGTGAAGTACTTATTTATTTAATTTAATATTACTTAAATATACACCAGGCGCGGATCCAACCAATGGAAATGGGAAATTTTACAAATTTTGTAAATATAAACATTTGTTTTCAAAAATTTTAATCGAAGTTCACTTCATTCTTTGTGTCTAATAGTGTTTTATTTTCAAACTTTGATTAAAATTTTTGAAAAATTTGTTTATTAATACTCGCAAGAGTTTGAAAATAAAACACTATTAGACACAAAGACTGAACTAAAAATAATGCTATAATTTATAATTATTAGAAAATAATAAATATGTACATGTTTTAATAAAAAAAAAAAACAGCAAATATTTGAAACCACATTTTATTTTGCTCGACAGTGTATACGAAAAAACATCTTTAAATCAAAGATTCTGTATAAATAATATATTACTCACTTGTATTGGGTATAATAAAATAAATTCCTTAAATGTTTATATTATAATAGGAATTTACCGAAAGCTAATTGCGGTCAATTATAATTATTAATAATAATACGAGTATATTTAGCATTTCTAAATAATGGTTTTTATTCACATTTTACCACAACTTGACCACCACCATGGAAAAATATATATGTACATACGAGTATGCACATAAATCATAAAACGACAACTTTTACAATAAACACTTTTGTTAATAAAAAGTATTTAAACAATTTTGCAATAATACAGATATGTAATACATAATAATATTAAAAAGAATACACACACATTGTTAACGTATGTAAATTTCGTTCTAGCTCATAACATTTTAAAAGGGAATATGATAAATCCTGAATTCTATTGCTAAAGAATGGTAAATTAAATACATGATATTTACAAATAGATCTTGGACAAAACAATAAAATCCATTGCAATGTGCCAATTGTCTAAAAATGTTACTTTACAATAATATTCTTTGAATTATTATTTAAAATAAACTCAAGCCACATAAAAATTTCGTTGATAGCTGAAATAGAAAAGTATCCAGATGTGGCTCGTGGAATGCCTAATTTTGGCAGCTAAATGGCAACTGTTGATAATGTTTAGGAAGCTACGTCGAAACTCCTGAATGCAATTGCAATTGTTCATTCGGATGTTTATCTGAAATCTTAAAAAAGTAAATTAGAAATATTTTAAATCTACACAGTGTTATTTTACTTACTCATTATTCGTTAAATTCATAATGTTGATAGTAGAGCACAAAGTAGCAATCGCTTTTTTGTTACATAATTGTTAAAACATTAATGCAAACGGATTTTATGTGAACATTAAAATCAGCCTAGCAATGACGTAATTCGCACAGATCGAATTACATTTGACAATATTTTTTTTGGAATAATTTTCTTATCAATAATTAGAAGTAATTTATAGTTTATGTTTTAAGTAAAAATGAACAGGATTTTCTATTACATGAAATAACTTTTCTGTTTGTCCTCGTACGATCACATTCGATCGTAAACATCAAAGTTGCATATTTAAATTTATTATAGCTAATGACATACATACATATCTCCATTTAAGATAAAGTGCAATGAAATATTCTTTCATAAACTTATATGTAGCCACAGGATATCCTATTAATTTCAATAATAATCTCTTATTATTTAACAAAATATAGGTTTATGTCAACCGTATTAAGCTTTAATTTTTGTTTAGACGATAATAATTATTGGTTTATAAAAAACATGTAATTGATCTTACATTGATTTCATGCTAATTTTCCAGTTCAAAACACTGTGACGCTGACACTGACCGCTTAACTTGACTTGATGAATGAACAAGCGAGCGATCAAGTGAACTATAATCAACAATTCAACAAAACGCATTGCACACATTTTTTACTTACACACTTAAAAGCAACACCGACAGCTACTTACCACGGTAAGGTTACTTGCTGAAATATTACAATTTACTACCATTTACTCACATTTGATTAGACAAATCTAAACTGTATGCACGAGTATAAACATTTAGCCAAATAGCAAAGTTAATATACAGACGGATGAACGGACGGACACACCAGTAGACAGACTTATGAATGTGGTTACAAATTAAAAAAAAAAACTAGAACAACTTTTGCTATTTTGGCAAATAGATTTAAAACCAAACACTTTTGTACATTCGCATTTTATATTAATGAAACAACAAGTACAAGTTCAACTTTGCAGCAACAACAACAACAATAATAACAACAACACAAAACAGTAAATGAACGCATAAAAACCCTGAAATAAAACAATTTTTTAAGTTTTATTTTCAAATTTATTTCATTTTTCAGAATTCAAACGAACAATAATAATAATAACAAATGAAAAATGTATCTGTATCCATCAATCTAATATGTAGTTACTTGTGTATTTATTGTGTGCATTCATGGATCTGTATGGGAGAGTATCTCATAGATATGCGAATGTATAAGCACCAGCGCCAGCAGCAGTCATAAAATAATTATTAATGCTTATATGAGAAATCAATACCAAACAATAACAACAACAACAACAACAAAAAAACCCACTCAATACAACACTCACACACACTCTGTACGTCAGCGCTCGATCGGAGTGAAATTTCGTTTAATAAACAAATAATAATAACAACAACAATAAAAGCAATAACTACCAAATACAACAACAAAATATGCCGAAACATAAAAACAAATAAATTTATGAGTTCACAGTGAGCAAACAGAGTTAAAGTACCCAATACATTGAGTAAAAACTGTTGTAGTTACTCCATGTACTCGTAGAGCACGATCACTAAATAACAACACTGTACAGTGGGTGAAAAGTATGACGATGCATTAAGAAACCTTGACCCTGTCTGCCTACACTTAATTGATCTTAAAAACGTGTCGTTTTTTTTCGATTTTTTGTTTAGATTCTAATTTAATAAAGAGTAAATTAATAGAACAAATTACATTTGCATTTTATTAAATTTTTTTTAATTAATCAGGGGTGTCATATAAACCAATAATGTCAGAATTGGTTTTAAAACCGACAAGAAAAAATGCGTTTGTGTCATAGGGCACTGCTACACGTTCAATAAATATTGTGGTACTAGAAATATCTCGATATTTATTGAACGTGTAACAGTGCCCTATGACTCCAAAACGTTTTTTCTTGTCGGTTTTAAAACCAATTCTGACAATATTGGTTTCTATGACACCCCTGAACAATTCCAAATACAATTATAGGTGTTGCAAAAATAGTGGGTATTATTTTAATTACAAACAATTTAATTATGAATATTTTTATACCCTCCCCCACCAAAAGTGGCGATTGAGGGTATATTAAGTTTGTCATTGCGTGCAAAACTTTGTATAATCTTGATCCTTATGAAATTCTAAGTCTATTGAGATATCAATGTCCGTCGGTCTGTGCGTCTGTGTAAAACACTCTCTCCTCCAATATACACAACATAACTTAACGAAATTTCCAGAAAAATATTTTTATTTTGTTGGTAAGTTTTATATTAAAACTAGAGTTATGGAACAGAATGTGAGACAACTTCCATAAAACTTTTATATTTTTTTATAAATTCTTTAAATATATTACAGATAATACCATGAAATTTTATACACATTATTTCTATGATAAAAAAAATAAACCGTGATGAAAATAGTAAGAATAATTCCATAATCTCTCATAATATCAATACAAAATTCAGCAAAAATAAGTTTAATGTAAAAAGAAACCGATAATGAAATTTTATTTATTTCGGTCTATGTTTGATCATTGACCCCATCCATTTTAAATATTCACCTAAATACTTATAAATCTGGTATGAATATTTTTACCAGGATAACATTCGACATATATGTATAATCCTTATAGGTAAATAAATAATCCTTATAGGTAAATAAATTTTATGATAGTCGGTCCATAGCTGGTCATAGCTACCATATTTCCGTAAAACAATTTAACTCAAAAAATGTCTACGAAATATATGGATACCGAACCAACTTTTATACAGGTCAGACATTTTAATCCAGAAATCATACTAATATTCGTTATACGGCAATTATGCTACTGGATTTTGTAGCTGTCAGTCAATAATTGGCAATAGCTTCCGAATTAAGTTCACTCTCGAGTATAAAAACCTTGTAAATAACGTCATTGAGATAAAATTCAACCAAAATCAGTCTGAAATACATAGAAGTCACATTACTGTATACTTTATTTAAAAACTATCATTCCATAATTGCTGCACTTCTATTATGCCACCCAAAAATATTTTGTAAATAATAAAATTCAACCAAAAGAACTTCTTTATACTCTGTTTCTTAACTTATGGTGAATACATAAAAATGTTTTTAAAATTGCTAAATAGTAACGGTAATTTTTCATCATCGATTTGAATTTAGAATGCAAAAGATACTTAAGAAAAAACTTTTATCATTCAACTTAGCTAAATCCTTGTTATTAAAAGGTGATTTTTTAAGAGCCTTCGAAAGAAATGTACGAAATTTTTATTTGAGTCGATAGCACGATGTTTAATTCAATAGTGATGATTTCATGTAATACTTTGGGTCCAATTTTGACATACCCTCTCCAACATATCGAACGGTATTTTACAAATAAATTATTTAATACTAGCTTCCAGTTTGTCAACCGTTGCCCCACAAAAAATAGTCTAAAGGCGTTAAATTGCATGATCTAGTAAAGTAAACTTTTCATCGAACTCGCCTCTCAATTGGTTCATTGTTACGCGTGCTGTATGTCATGTGGCACCGTCTTGTTAAAACCTCATGTCAGCCAAGTCTAGCTCTTCCATTTTGGGCAAAAAAAAAATTTATAATCGTAATCATGCACATTAAATACTACAATTTTGCTTCAGCTTTGCTCAGCGTCAAATTTGTCATGGGTATATAACTTTAAAATGCGGGATTCATAACAAATGGATTCAAATTATTTATTTATTTATTTATTTATTTATTTCAAAGTAATATAAAAAGCCTTAAATTAGGCCATACATTAAATATATTACAAAGTTAATTCCTGAATAAAACATACATATAATTTAAATTAAGTAAATATATAAATACATACAAAATAGAGGCCCCCCAGCCAAATTAATTATTTAATTAAAATAATACTAAAATATATGTCCCATAGTAGTAAGAGAAAAGAAAAAAGAATAGTAAAAAATAGTAACCCCATAAAAAAGTTATAAAGCGATTGTTGAAAAATATAGCAAGAAAATGCCAAAAGATTCAAAGCCGAGAGACATTGAAAGACGCTGCTTAAGCACTATAATAGAAAATCATTTTGCATCGAATTATTACTTGCGCTGAAAAATAGGAACCCGAAGTGTGGGTAATCGTATGTAAAGCTCGGCCAAATATCATTGGCGCCAAGGTAATGCTTTGTATTTGGTCCTACTGAATCAGCTACTTAAATCTGATCAGACCATTACAGAAAACCTATATCAAGTGCAAATGACTCTTTCGAATCAAGCATTAAACGAAAAAAGTAATATGTATTACATTAGGCAACGCTTGGTCACATGTTGAAATACCGGTTAAAAACTAAACAAAAAGAAGTAGTTGCAGCCTTATAGTCTAGACCCAAAAATAAAATAAAAGCCAGAAATTGGTTACCATTTTTAAAATATACACCCAATATATAAATCTCAGTGGTATCGACAGAATTAAAAAAAAAACATTAAAAAATTTTCGGAATTTTATTTATTTAAAAGAAGTGATGTTTGTCCTTAAGACTGATAGTATGTGACTACACTTCAAGTTTCCATTGTCATGAAACATGGTTCATAAAACACTTAAGTTCGATGATTGTTAACTTTCTCTGTGATGCCAATTTCCTACTTTGTAGAAAATTTTGTAATTCATGAATAAAGTGATGTCGAAGCCTGAAACCAGAAACAAGATCTTAAATATTTGAGATGGGAGAATGTACAAATACCTATGAGACAAACACTCAGCGGTCATATTTAATTCGACTTTTTTTGCAGTGATTGATCGTTGATTGCAATTAAATACTACATGAATACTCCATGAATTGTCTGAGTTGTCAGATACAGATATATTCCCATAATAATCTTCATTTCTACTTTCATATCTCTAACTTTTGCATCACTAGAGAGGTAGTGAAGAAAAAATTGTTTCATTCAAGCTAACATAAATGTACCAAATGAATAGACCCAATAGAGCTTTACGTAACTATATAAAGGATATTAGAGGTGGTTTTACATTGGCGAAATCAATTAACTAAATAATATAAATATGTGGAAAATTACGCTAATAGCAAAATAAGACTGACATTACGAGACTGGGTATGTTATGTTAAGAAAATATTTAACCGGCTTTTTATTTGCAAATTACCCAATTTGTCCCACTGTCAATCAAGCGTAAACAATAATACAAATTAACATTTAAACAACAACAACAAGAACAAAACTACTGCAACAAAACAAATTAAATTGATAAGAGAGAAATCCGAAAACAAAAACAAAACAAACCCAAAAAAAAAAGAACGCAGATACTTTTCGTAGTATGTAGTTTAGTATTTGTTGATCAATGCTTTTCTGCGGCTGATCTTTGTCAGTTTTATTTTTTGTGTTAAATAAAAGAGAGTTTATGTGAGTATTTATATCATGTATCGAGAAATATTGCTCAACAAGCACGTTTGCTCCATCGATACGAGATACATTCATTCAAATCATTCGTAATAAAACTTTAAGCGAGTATTGAAATTTCAGTAGACGTTGAGTCTTTAAACTAAACGGTTTGTTTTGAATTTTTAAAGTCCAACTCGAGTTGTGGAAGTGACGACACGGCACGGCACGCGACTAACGTCACACAAAACGTTTCTTAGAGTTGTTTTTGTTGAAATCTGCAATACAAAACTAAATACATTTTTATTGATAATCAAAGACTTGAAGAATGAAGAAAAGAAACAACTAAAGAATTTTACAAGAAATCTCTGTTGTGTAAAAATATAAATACTAAATGCAAATACAGTGTAAAAAAACAAGTGGTTTTAAAAACAAACAAAAAAAAAAGTTGAATAAAACAAGGAAAGAATTAAAGAAAATTTTATATTCCTTGGAAGATACAAAATAATGTTAGTATAAGTGTTTTTGTTTTACTTTTGAAATTTAATTTATAATATTTAGGCTTTAAGCTGGGTTTTTATTTCACGTTTTTGTTTCTTTTCTTAGAAGTTTAATTTCAAATAAATTTATGTTAATATTTATTAAAAACTAATTTTTAAATAAACAAAATAACGATACACAAACGTTTGTATTTTTTGCTTTACATTTTAATTCGCCATTAATTCAAGGGGGATTTTTATTAATTAACAATTTATTTCATTTCGTCAACAATAATTTGTGTGTGAGAGCGCAAAGTGGTTTAAAAACCAAAAATATTTAAATATTTTAAAATATGAATAAAAATTAAAAAAAAAAAATAATGCCAAAATGAGTCTATTTGTTTTTGTAGTTCAATTTTTTCATTGTTTGTCGCGTTTTTTGTGCATGTTCAAATATTTATACCCTACACCACTATATTGGGGACTTGTGCTGATGTTTGTAAAGCCAATAAATATTAGTTCAGTACCCATCTGACTCAGAATCACTTCCTAAGTCGATTTAATGATGTCCGTGTGCCTGGCTGTCCATGTAAACCTTGTGCGCATCATATTTTGTATATGATAGTTTTTCGGCCTAAGGACGGTTAGGCTTGATATTGGTTGAAATCGTTCCAATATTTCACCTAGCTTCCATACTAATGTCCGCCCCAAATAGGTGTTTATCGATCATTTATGCACATATTCAAACAAATTTCGCTTAAAATAAGTTGTACATGAATTTTGTGCATATCGGTCCATCATTGACCATAACTCCCACATAATCCTATTGCCGAAAATCACTTTAAAAAGCACAGCTCTCTTTAAAATTTTGGTATTTAAATAATATTCAACCAAAATATGTTTAATATATACAAAAAATCATTCGGCACAGTTTAATGATGATAGGCCCGTAAAGGCCCACTTCCGAAAATCACTTTAACGATTTAACAATTCAATTTAATTCATTTCTTGATTTATTTATATATTACGTTTTACATAAAGAGTTTAGGCATTTTAACCTTTTCTACTTGGATATTAAATAACAATTTTTATATACAAATACATTTTTAAATTAAATTTAATGGTGAGGAGAACATTTTCAAAAAACCCCTTTATGAAAAATTATTTTTTATACTTTAACAAACATAAATCTTTTAAAAATGTTGGCATCCAAATAAAATTTTGCACAAATTTGTTTCATACATTATAATTCGTCAAAGCTGTCATATAAGATCACCTTCGAAAATATATTAATACTAGCTAAAACCCGGTGTGCTTCGCTACCCGTATCGTAATGAAATAAGGGTTTCAAATGTATACAAATTTTAACATTTACTTAATGTTGTTGCTAGTCAGCGCATTGGTGTCCGAAATATTAATATTGATAGCTGATATAGCTTTCCTTATATATAATATGTCATCATATCTATGGTAGGTGCCACGCCCACTATTGATAGTCCGCCCAATCTTGTCCTAAATATTAATATTGATGGTAGAATAACCATACCATATATCTTATTGTATAACATATATTTGATATTTTTTTTTAATTATCATCATATGGGAGGTGCCACGCCCCCTGTCGCTACTACTCCCATTTTTTCCGCAAATATTTAAACAAACAATGTAATTGCGCATGCAAAATTTGAGTACTATAGCTCAGTGCTCGCCAAAGTGGTGGTCCGTGGACCGGTGCCGGTCCGTCAGCCATAAGTCGCCGGTCCGCAAAGGGCGTCTCGCGAAATGGACAACGATTTTTTAAACGATTATATATACATATACGACTATATGTATACTCCACACTTCTAAACATTGTACAATTATCTACATGGTAGTAGCACTGTCCACAATTGAGCCACGACTTGATAAGCTTGTAAATAATAAACAGGCTCACCTTTCGCATTAGTAAACATCGACTTTCGTAACTTTAAATGGAATGACACCTTCCAATAGCACTAATCTAATTTTAATAAAACTTAACGTGCTTATAATATGTCTTATTATTATAACTTTACAGTTGTTACATTTGTGATGTTTTATATTACTGTTTATTGAGGCTAAATACAACTTGTATAATAAAAACAACTTAAATTTGTTAAACATTCATAAATAATCGCTAATTTCTGCTATCATGAAATGGTAATAGGTCATATATAGACACCCGGCTAATAAAGAAATGCATTTAAACAAATTTTAATACATACTTGAGATGATCGTAAACGAAAAATTATCAATAAAAAAGGTACCGGTCCCCGACGTAATAGAAAAATTGCAGCCGGTCCGTCACACTCAAAAGTTTGACGAGCACTGCTATAGCTATTATAGTTTCCCAAGTATTCGATTTTTAAAATTAACTTTGTATGGAAGGTACCACGCCCACCTAAAATTTAAAAAAAAATAAAGTAGCCTATTGCTCCTTCCAGACATACAGAAATATACTGTGAAAATTTCAAGCAAATCGGTTCAGCCGTTTAGCCGTCTACAGATCCCAAACTAATAATAATAAACATACATACAAACACACAATCACTTTTAAAAGTTTTTATATCGAGATACAATTTAACACAAAAAGTATTTATATGCTCAAAAATCATGCCACTTAATTTTTGTATAATCAGTACATTATAGATCATAGCTCCCATATAGCGCCCAATTTTTGAAAAACTTGGTATAGGGTATTATATGACTTGACCGACAATACTTTCTTACTTGTTTTGATTGTTAATGTGAGACACGTTTTAAGTATCATCAAAAAAAAAAAAAAAAAAACACTTACACCCGTTTTCAATTCAAATTTTTTCAGGGAACTTGTCCTGAAACTTATACGTACCATTAATCAATTAGGGTTGCCTAAGCAGTGTAGTTTATGTTATTAAACGGATAATGGCACAGGCTACAGGCACTTATTGGATAAAGTTTCTCTAGAGAATAAGAAACCGTTAGCCTTGAAACTTAGTAATTCATTTAAGCAAAATCTTTAACTACGGACTATAAGTCACATATTGTCCATCAATTCTCTATAAATTTAACAAATATTGTATCATAAATATCCCAGAAAACAATGTTCAATACTAATTAAATCGATCTTTGATTGGTCGACTTTTACCAGAACTCCATAACCTGACATGATATAAACAACAGTCACTACTTTCATAATGACATGAAGCAACATACATATGTGTAGATGCGACAAATCAGCTGTTATAGTTCTGGTAAACGTCCATAACACAGAAACTAGTGCTCAGAACTTTTTGCCATGAGAATGGTATTTTTAAAATACTAAAATAAACTAAAATACTATTTTAGTTTCTTAATGAGCCTTGAAAAAAATGTATTCATTGGTCATAATTTTTGGCAATTATTATTATGAAATCAGGATGATTGCTCTCTACAGAACGATTTTCTTTAAGATCTTCTAAATTGTACGGCTATGCCAGAAAAAGTCCTGTTTCTGACTGTGTGTCGATTTGAGTGGATAAATTATGAAAGAAATAGATGCTTGTGCTTTAACAGTTTGAATGATCATAGCAATCAACGAAACATAGATCTAAATATATAAGTATTGAAACTAAAAAAGGTCTTTCAATTCCAACAAATAGTATATAGAGTAACTAATATCGATTCATTCAGAATTTATAAAATAAAAAAGACAAGTGCCAAATATGCAATATCTCCATCACGCAATTGCGGTTTCTGACGATCGACTTAAAGTGCATTTGTAAGTGCTAAATAATAAACTAGGGATTTTTCATAGCGACACCATGCCATTCAGCGTTGTCAACTTTGAAATTTGAAAACGCACCAAAATGGAGAAAAAAGCGCACTATTTACAAAAAAAACGCACCAAGTTAAGAATTTCGTTTTTGTTTCAAATATTTATTGAATTAATTTGAAATTTTTTAATATCATAATTTCTATAAAAAAACTTTTTATCAACGATTATTAGTAAAAGTAATAATAGTAAAACCCTTTTTTTTAATAAATGAGCTAATAAAGATATAATAAGCATTTACCACTCAAAATTTAACTCACAATATGATATTCGGAACTAAAGTACTAATTGGTAAAAAAGCTAATTTCAGTACTTATTTGGTACTTTTTTTAATATATTTTTATTTTCTAGTTAAAGTACTTCTATTTGACTTTTTCCAATAAAATTTGTTAGGAGAGTACCAGTGGACTCTAACCCTGGTCGTTCATCTACAGTTCAATAGACCAAACCATCAGGTTATACAAGAATTTTTATTTACAGGTTTATAATGTTAATTTGATTGGTTTTAATTTTTGTAATTATTTGGACAAAGCAAATTTAGTTTTATTTTATTTGATGCTGTTTGCTTTTACAAAACACTTGTAAGATTTAAAATGTTTAAGCAAATGTGTGCTAAAATAGTGATTACACTTTCTTTGAGTAAATATTTGGCATGTGTGATCGTACCCTTAGAAAACAAGTTTGATAAAACTTTCTATAAGAAGAGTAACAATATTTGTTCCCGTTTTCTTTCTGCAAGTACATACCCTTGAAATACCATTGTTCTGTCTTTGAAAGTCTATTCAAACTTAATAGTGACTATACTAATTAGAAGATAGTTCGATTTGCAATTCCTTAATGATACCAGTACTTTGCAATGTGGGCCCCAACCAACCATTTCAATATATTTGGAGGGAAATCAGGTTCTATAAAATAATAATTTAGCGAATTATTCCCAGTCCCCAGATTTCAGGGTTTTTATGTTGCTGATGCTTAATAAAATAATAAAGAAAAGTGTTTGCAAATATTATATTCAACTTTCATAAGCCAAAATGAAATCTTAACACCACTGCCAGAGATCACTTCGGTATATTATATTACCAAGAGTGGCAAAATTTTCCAACAGCTTAATCAAAGAAAGAAATTTGACTATTTTTGAAGGTGTTCCATGCTATAAAGAAATATATTAAAGCTGGTAGAAAACACAACATACTATTGCAAATTATAGCATATGTGAAATGTGCTAATCTCATGCCCATCTCTGTATGTCTTTTTCGTCAAATATTTGCCATGCGTGATCTTACGTTAAGGCTTGAATGTGCCTTCTTATACCCCAATTTACACGAAGCAATTTTTATTGCAAATTAGGATACAATTTGTTCCTTGAAATTTTTTCGGTGTTCACACAGCACAATTTTATTGCTTAAATCGCTCGTATTTTTATTTAAGAGTATTCACACATTTGTATACACTAATGTAATACAAATAAGAAATAACAATCAAGTGTGTACTGGTCTTATCTTCCCCTCATCACGATGTCTGAAAGGTAATCAGCTTAGCTTAAAGAATTGCTTCATGTAAATTGGGACTATACCTTTATATAGATCCAGTTAATTTAAACTGTAAGTCAAACTTTAGAATTATATTATAAATTTGTTGAAAGCAATTGATCGGCATTTCCTGTATTTCGAGAGAAAGTCAAACTGTAATAATATTTAGAAATTTCAAATCTTAAATTTATAAAAAATATACTCTCGGCAACCCTTTATTAAGAAAATCCACAAAGATAAAAAGTTTCAAAAACTCTGATAAAATCTTAACCCAAAAATTGCATTTTTTTTGCTTGTTTGTTGCTCTGTAATTGTTATTATTGCACAATATTGAAGTGTTTAAATAAAGCTTAAATGATATACGAATATATGTACATAGTACATATTTTTATATAAACATTTCTTTTTAACAATTTGTCAGTACAATTTTAATTTCAAAATACATACATATGTATGTATATATGTTTGGCTTCTGAGCTAAATTTTAAAATTTTGCACTTGCTACTATTTAATTAAATACATTGTAATTATTTAAAATATACAAAACCGGCACTTAAATAAAGACAAAGTAAATAAAACCCTATTGAGAGTAATTTAATATTAGTGTTAAATAAAAAATGTATTAAACAAATTTAAATAATGAAAAAACACAGATGTTTAAGATAAACAATTGCAAAAAATACAGAAGAATTAAATTAATATATTTACTATACACAAATTAAATTAATATACATTTTTTAAATAAATATAAACATTGTACTTGAAAAACTAAAAAAAAGAACATATAAAAAAGCAAATAAATTTGAATATTGAAAACGAAAGAAAATAAAAACAAGTAAAAAAGTATAGTCGGTCAAGCCCGACCATATAATACCCTACACCCAGTATATGTATAAAACAGTTTTTGAGAAATGGACTCTATATGGAAGATATGACCAATTATGGACCGATCGCACAAAAGTTTAGTGTCATAACTTCCATAAAAATAAATATTATGTATGTTATACTTTATCTCGATATAAATACTCTTAAAAAATTTATGGAAGTAAAATTGAATTACGGAGGAGGTCTTATATTGGAGTTTTAACTAATTATGGACCGACCATTATACAATAAGGTGTCATCATTTCTGTGTATATGAAAGTTATTCTTGTTGAATTTTATTTGGATATCAAAATTTTTAACAGATTTATGGTCTTTAAAGTGATTTTCGGAAGTGGGCCTTATATGGGAGCTACGACTAATTATGGACCGCTCATCATAAAATTGTATACGAAACATATTTGTGTTCAATATTATTTGGATACCGACATTCTTAAAAGAGTTATGCTGTTTCAAGTGATTTTCGGAAGTGGGCCTTATATGGGAGCTATGATTAATTATGGACCGATCTTCACATAATTTGTAGATGTGATTTGGCTTCATTTACTACTCATGTGTGGTGAAATTTGTTTGGTTACTTTTATAATTCATACATTTATGATCGTTAAACTCCTATTTCGGGAGGACATTTGTATGGAGGGCAGGTGAAATAATTGACCGATTTCTACCAGTTTCAATCCCATCCGTCCTGTGACCAAAAAAATATCGCTTACCAAATTTTATTGAAATATTTTCAAAATTGCGACCTGGGCCTTTACTCCGTATTTCGATTCGAAAGCAAAAGCTTTCGAAATACAATGTAAAAAGTATACAAATTCGAATGATTTTCTTTTCGAATCGAAATACGGAGTAACCCCCCTGTACTCTGCGCACAAGCTTTACATGGACAGCCAGCCAGAAAGTGATTCTGAGTCGATCGTTATACTTTAAGATGGGTGTTGGACCAATATTTCTGGGCGTTACAAACATCAGCACAAATCCAATATACCCTCCCCACATAAATATCCATGTTTAAAAAGCTGTTTATTGCGAATATAAACAACGAGAATATTATTTAATACTTAGTAATTTGCAAATTAAGCAAACAACAACAAAGAACTCGAATTTAGAAAATATAATTATAATTGTGCTATTTTAATATACACCTGTTGATTGTAGATAAAGTGATAAAGTTGACATTATATCGAGTATCAAGAATGTTCCTTGAAGTTAAATAAGACAAATGTTTCGACAAGAGAACTAATTTAATAAAAACAAATTGAAAAAAAAACAATTGGCAACAATAATAACAAAACTACAATTTAAAAAAAAAAATTCAAATAAATAGTGTTTGACGGGTTGGTTCCCTCCCTACAAAAGCATCTACACAACAACATCATTATAACAGTCATCCATTCATTCATCGACAGGCAGCGTCTTCTATCGTTTCATAATTTTTATTATCAATTGTAAAACAGCAAACAACAACAAAAAACCAACAAATAATGATTGTGGACAAGAAGAGCAAACAGGCAGCACTGGCAGAAGATTTCAATCAAATCAATTTAAATAACATAAATTTAAATATTACAACAACAACAGCAACAACAACAACGACGAACAGTGAGCCACAAATAGCCTCAACTACAACAACCGCAACAACAAGAATAATGCAACATACACAACACAAACAAACCAAGTCCATGGCTCAATCACCTCTCAATAAAAGGCGTCACACTGCCTTGCCACATTCACTGATTATGAATCAACAGCATTTGCTACACACACAGCATCAGCATCACCATCACCAGTCACAAACTAACACCATGGAGGAACTGATAAATTTTGAACAGTTAGAAAATAAACCGACTCTAAGAAAATCTCTATCAACGCCCGCCTTTAATGATTTGAAAGCATCACAACATTCCCTAAATAGTGAAGTTACAATTATAAACAATCATAATGAGCAGCAGCAGCAACAACAACAACAATATCGTCATCAGCAGCAGCAACATCATCATCATCAGCATCATCATCATGATTGCCTAGTCCATACAAAAAACATGATTAATTCGTGTAATAATAAATCAGCGATTTTAAACAATAATAATAATAATTGCAACACCTTATCAGCAACAACAACAACAACATCTCTGACATCGAATACCGCCACAACAACAATATCTACTAATTCTAATTCTTCCTCATCATCAGATACAACAGCATCATCATTAAATCAACGCTTAGGTTGTGCTCATTATAAACGTAGAGCTATGTTTGTGGTAAGTTTTAATTTTGCTTAATTTACACACCAGTGATGAAAAAATTAAAAATTTAAATGTTACTGACCGTCAGCAAAAAGAGTACTTTTTCAACATTTTGGTACTTTTTGGGAAACATATTTTCATTCAAAAATAAAATTAAAAATCCATTTAAAAATAATTCAAAAATAAAATTAATTCAGTTAAAAAAAAAAACTATTATAACAACAAACTAAAAATTAATTCATGGAATTATGTGAAAATATATGTTTCAAATGAGCATGCCTGCATTTTGTTAGTGTTAATGCCATATCATTAATAAATCGTTCACCAATATGTTTGAAGTTTTCAAACACATATGATACACAAAAAATCTCAAACAAGAAATGAGAATTACAAAAATGTACGAAACATAAGAAATTTAAAAAATTTATCATAATAGTACCACAAACAACTTTAGTTCTTTATACATCTTTTGAAGATTAGCTTATCCCAGATCAACTAAATAACATGAATAACGAATTTGTGCATTCCTTATGTTCTTGTTTTGAAGCGAACAACAGGGAACAAAGCAAAACAAACAAAGAGTACTAAATATGATGTGGGGGTACTGTGTTATTTTTGTTGTGAAAAAGTACTGAAAATAGTACAATAGTATTGAATTTTCCATCACTGTCACACACACAATAATTTGCATTTAAATTACAATGCTGGCTATCGGCGAAACTGCCAATTGCACTGCGAACAAACTACCTGCTTAAAGTTGCTTTCAAAATTATTGAAAGCAAAATTCGTACTGAAAAAGAAAACAAATATTTGGATGTACATATCATGGTGTAATTAACAAGGTGAGAGCACAGCTGACTGACTCTGTTTACAATTTACTTATTTCAAAAGTTATATTTTGGCAAGTGTTTTTGACAGTAGTTTACTATTTTACACACACAAAATGCCTGTTGTTTCTGTTTTGTATTGTATTTGCCGATTTGCACTCACCTTTTTTATTACATATAAAAAGAACAAACTACATTTTAGTTTGAATGTCTACTTTTAGAAAATGTATAAGTCAATTTTGAATGCTCTCTAAAACCTACGAAACAGGTGTTTTTATATCAACCACCAAAAAGATATAGGGGGTATTTCGACTTTGCCAATTAGTTTTTTTATACCAAATTTACATATACATAAATATGTATTATCACGGTCAAAAACGCTACATTCACAAGCCTTTGAAGTGAATAAATAAAGAAACACTAAATATTTTGTTTCGTTTTTATTTTTCCAATAGCATTTAATTAATAGGTTTTATCGTTTCCATTATATTAGCAAAATACCTGAGTCAAGAACGCGACACAATTATAACTCATGTTCATTACTGCATCTAAAAAAAAATAAAAACAAATTGTTTATAACTCAAACCACGTAACCACTAAATAAACTAGGTTTGAACTCGTTTATTTATTTAAAAATAAACTTTGTTAGGACGCTTTTTTGAGTAAATATTTGCCAAATGTGACTGACCGTAATGACCGTAAGTAATTTCAATTCAAAAGTGCATTAATATCAAACTTTTGGGGTGCCAGTCCACTGGAAATAATTTTTCTGCCTTCCTTACTGCTTTTCCCAATGTCTTTAGCGTTTAATTTGAATGCGATATTTTTTAATTTTTTTTTCCAGCAATTTGTCATTTGTTTTTATATATTACATGAAAGTTAGTGGGTATAGCCAACAAGTTCCTAAATGCAATCCACATTATTACTAAACTCAAATAAATCAATGCAGTTTTATAACCTACTGTCAGCGATAAAAACCTATACTTTCTTCACCTTCAAGCTTAGAACATGACAATTGTTTTACATTTTCGATTGAATGGGAGTTACATATAAAAAAAAACAGGGCAGTCAGGAGAGCAGTTGGCCTCTTGCATAGGGCCTTTTTGGAAATGCATCACTGCGATGGTGATGCGAATCAGCTGGTGCTGTTGCTCATTTATTGCATCAGCCATTTTTGTGATACTTGGTTTTATGTTGTTTGCGCATGAGCTGCTTCACCTTCACTGTTGCATTTTAGAATATAATACATTTGCAGTGATGCCAACTGTTGCTTTTCCGAACGTACTGTGCATCAGATGCAGCGCAGTAATGCATTTCCAAAAATACCAGTAGTTTTTGAAACCGAATACTTCTTTTGACGCTTAAATATGTTTAGTTCAATGAATATTAAATTTAAAGTTTTTGAGGCTCTATACATAATGGCAATAAAATCACTTGATTTAGATAATTCATTTACATTATTTTATTTTGTAACCATTTAAACAGATCTTATTCGCACGGCTGTATGTAAAGATGGCTTCACGATCTCGATAGGTTTAATAATGATTTTTTTGGCGTTTAATTGAATGAACATAAATGGCAAATGTTGGTTAATCTGAAAATAATAGAGTTGCAAATTCAAAATGGAATGCCATTTAGAAAGATAAAAAATATAATATTTAAAAGAAAAAAATGTAGGATTGTGGTAGCTTTTCAAAAAAATTAACTCATTTGATACCAAGTTCACCCTGGTACACTCTATGAAATGCCTGCAAAATATCTAGAGCCTACACTTCACTTTCGGCATAATATAACAATACCAGCTCCCCAACCTTAACAAAAGCCATACTGGTACTCACTACGTAAATTGTTTTACTTCAAATATTTGACAAGTAAGTAATTTACCAAGCATTCTTTAGAAGCATGACTTTAGAAAGTTGAGGTCAAATTGCTGTTGGGGAGCGACTGTTGAATAGACTGACACCAACTCTCCAACCCCTAAGAAAGGCATGATGGTGATTGCTAAGTAAATTGTTGAACTCAACTTTGCAAAGTTCAAAACATATTGCTATGGGGTATAATGTTCACGGTTATTAGACTTTCTTTAGGTAGCATGGATATTAATGATGTACAACGTACAAGTCCTTTGGATACCGTATAGACCATGAGTGCCCAAAAGTTGCTTATGTAAGAGCAAACACCAATACATTTAAATAAAAACCAGTCAACAATG
This sequence comes from Bellardia pandia, assembly GCA_916048285.2. NCBI lineage: Eukaryota > Metazoa > Arthropoda > Insecta > Diptera > Calliphoridae > Bellardia > Bellardia pandia. The sequence continues at coordinate 87,066,064 of OU696530.1, read as the reverse complement.
TTTACCAGTAGAGCATACGAAAGTGTTGTTGATTTGCGCTTGCGTGTATAGAGTGAAGTACGACAAAAAAACAAATAAGGCAGTTGTTTGTCTATTTCGTATTTCTAGTGCTGAGTGCTGTAATGAGTATACAAAACACACAGCCTATAGCTAAGAGTTTTTACAAATACAAAAGAACACCAAGAGTATAGGGCTTGGGCACTCCTGGTATAGACTGTAATACCTTGTCCCTATATACATATACACATTGTAGAGCTATATTATCTAACAGTGCAGGGAGTATACATAGTTGCAACTGGGTGCGGGGAAAAGATCATGGGTTTACCCCCTTTCTTAACAAATGTTCTAACTACAATGAATTTTGACGGAAATATAGTACGGCTGGTCTAACGAATGGGTTTGTTATTAGGATATACAACGTTGGGGCTATTATAAGCTGTGATATTGCTTTCTGCGTTTTCTCTAAAGACAAGGTTGTGGTCAACATTCCGTCTGTGTGATGGTGTAGTTCAGGTAGAGATAACTCCGTTCAGGGCTAGATTGTATTATAAGCATAAATATCCCCGGAAATATTACTATTCGTTGTTACTTACTCCAAACTTCTGGGCACAATTAAAGACGTTTAATAATAAACTAAATCGAATAATAAACAGCAAACGTATACTTTATCCATTCAAGTCAAATTCCCAAGTCATAGTTGAAGAGATGGCCAAAGAGTTGATCTGCAAGTTACTTAACGAACTATTGTCTTTTTACCAAATTTGTCCATTATTGTATATTTTGAGTCGGTTTCCGCTATTTTGCATACAATTTTGGTGTCAGTAGCTGCTTGAAGTCTTAAAAATCATCCATAATAAGGTTGAATTTTGTTTAAACTTTGTCGTAAAGAATGAGTGCCGGTTTTTAGTACTAGCTGTACTGAGTACTAAAAAGTTCACTTTTCGGGATGCATTTGCAGTTCTGGAAAGGGTTCTGAATGCTCTTCACAGTCAACAAGAAATGAGCTTCGTCGCTAAACACAATTTTCTGATAAAAAAAAGTGCACCATGCACTTTCATAACCGAAAATGAGAATAAGTTTTGTTCGTTTTCATGGTTAAATTACAGAACAAGGTGAATATGTTTAACAGTAACATGTTTAACGAAAACAGCTGAGCTGCCAAAAACAGTCATCCCAAAAAGAAAGTTTCTAAACAATTACCCTTTACATAGGGCATCTAAGATATTAGGGACTGATCTGTGCGACCATATTGGATATTTAAATGTAATATATTATTCCGGCCTTAACAATATCGTCACTCACGGATCGATGATGACATGCCCGAAAATTAAATGTATTCCAATTCAAATTACCAACGCTTGTCGCCTGCCGTTTCAATTGCAACAACTGAAACATTGAGATCAATCTAATTAATTGTATTGAATTTCACAATTGTTTTCATAAACATTTGTCTGATAAGCTACCCCTATTTCAAACACAATTCTTCTTAACAAGTTGATTCATGACTAAATTGTTCGAAATACTACACAATATGCCTTCTCTGATCTCTTATGTTCTTTTATTTACTTTATCACTGGTGTTAATTAGTTTTGATTACTGATATGGGTACAATTAACAAAATGTAACAAAAAATAGAAAATTAAAAATAACTGAGAAGTTTAGCAGCAATTACATGTTACATGTAAACAAATATTTGTATTTGTAGTTAACAAATATTTTTGAACATTTTTTTGTTTGAATTCCCATAAATAGAATTTTTTTTGTTTTTTGTAGTTAAGTGAAAAAAAATAAAAGTAGCAGCTAATAAGTAATCAATTTTTATGCCCTACACCACCAGCATAGTAGGCAGGTTATATTGGTTTTGTGCTGATGTTTGTAACGGTCATAAATATTAGTCCAACATCCACTTCCTGAGTCGATTTAACGATGTTCTTGCATCTGGCTGGCTGTTCATGTAAATGTGGATTCACCCATTTTTTCTGGAGAAAAAAATGTTTACTGAGAGTTTTTTGCAGTACGATTCACCCATTTCGAACGATTTTTCTGCAAAATCAAAGCTGCCATATGTAAACAAAATCTATTAGATTTGCAAGTGCGGCCATTGATTTATTTTGTTTTGGGTTTTAAGTATCAAAATACAAATATTAAATTATTTCAAAATCACAGATATAAATTCAAAATGAATGAAAAAAGAAAGTTGCTTTTGCTGATGGCCATAGAAATACATAAGGAATTTTTATTTGTATGAAAAAATGCAACTCAATTAATTTTTGTCCAGAAAAAATTTAAAATTAAACCAATTCAAGTTCGGAAAAAATATATTCCCTCTCTCAAAAAGAGAGACGTCAAACTTCATATAAAAAAAATTGTTCAAACAAACTTCTTGTTAAGAACGAATGGGTGAATCCAACTTAAGTCCCAATTTACACTAAGCAATTTTTATTGAAAAGATTGATACAATTTTTGCCTTGAAATTTCTTCGGTGTTCACACAACACAATTTTCAGTAACATTAAGTAAGAATAAGTAAGACGAATTGCTAGTGCAATCAAGTGTGTGCTCGTCTTAACTTTCTCTCACCCCGATGTCTAAAAGGTAATCAGCTTAGCTTAAAGTATTGCTTCGCGTGAATTAGGACTAAAGCTTGTGCGCAGAGTACAAGTCGCAATTTTGACGATATTTCAATAAAGTTTGGCACATGCTATTTTAATAAGACCCAAGGACGGTTAGGTTTGAAATTGGTTGAAATCGGTTCATTATTTTACATAGTTCCCAGAAAAATGTCTTCCCGAAAAAGAGACTTATCGGTCATAAATGTTTAATTTACAAACATATCAAAAAAAAGTTCGAAATAAAGGCTTATCACACACATCGGTCCATAATTGCCCATAACTTCTCCATATAACTCCACATCAAAAAATCACCTTAAAGAGAATAGCTCTCTTAAAAATGTTGGTATGCAAATAATATTCAACACTAAAATGTTTCATATCTACATAAATCATTCGGCCCAATTTTATTATGATTGGTACAATTTTAGTAATAGCTCCCATTTAAGAACTATTTCCTCTATTTAACGACCATAAATCTCTTAAAAATGTTGGTAACCAAATAAAATTCAACACACATAAGTTTTATACATATATAAAGGGTGTCCCAACTAGAACGCAATTTTTAAATTTTAAATAAAACACAGATATTAAAAAAAAAATCGTGAAACTTTATTATATCGTAAAGCAGACAGAATGAGGTTATGTATGAAACACGATATCGTGCAGATGGCCGCCGCGGCTTTGCTGGCACACACGAGATCTTTTAATGAAATTCTCAATGACCTTTTTGCATAAATGCTGCGGTATTTCATTAATGCAGCCTACAATTTTCTCTTTTAAGGCTTGAGTCGTCCTCGGCTTATTCGCGTAAACAATCGACTTCAAAAAACCCCAAAGAAAAAAATCTAAAGGTGTTAGGTTGCACGATCTAGGCGGACAATTCTGGTCTCCAAAACAAGAAATAACACGACCGGGAAATGACTGATGCATTTTCTCTGGCTGTATGACATGTGGCGCCATTTTGTTGAAACCACATGCCCTCCACATTCATTTCTTCAATTCTAGGCAAGAAAAAACTGGTTATCATTTCACGATACCGAACACCATTGCGTTCTAGTTGGGACACTCTTTACATGAATCATGCCAACTAATTTTAGAACGGTCGGTTCTTTATTAGTCAAATTGCCCATATAATACCTTCTTCGAAAATCACTTTAACATGTATAAATCTGTTAAAAATAGTTTATATTGAGAAAACATTAAACACAAAAAATATTCGTATGTATAGAAGTCATGGCACTAATTTTTTTTGGTGATGGGTCCATAATAGTGCCTATTTCGCCTATTTATTTAAACTGTTTTTACACTTATACTGGCTGTAGAATATGATATGGTCGGGCTTGACCGACTTTACTTTCATACTTGTTTAATTACTTAGAACGTTTCTTTACAATATTTATTTTAAATTTTTTAGCTGTGCACTACACTCCATTACAACTAACGACGAAAATATGTATCGTACTGCTAGGAAGATATTTATTTTTGTGATTAGCAGCTAAAAGGTGTTTAAAATGAAATTGAAATACTACATATTAATAAGTGTGACTGAAAGTCGTGCAGTTTTAATTAGTGCTAAGATTTGGTGTTTTTTTAAGTTTTTTTTTTAAATGAATTTTGATTGGAAAATTAGTGCCATATTTAAGTTTTCAATAACGGTATTCCATTACAAAGCTTACGTATTAAATTTTGAAATAAAAGAAAAAGAAATTTGTTTCATTTTGATTGATTTTAAAGCTCTGTTAATTGTTAATAAATATGAAGAGTTGTGAGAGAATTTAAAGAATGCACTGACGTGATATTTTAATTGTCATGGAAATTATTTCGAATTTATCTTACAACTAGTATTATTATTATTATTTACCATGTTGTAATTAACAAGGTGAGTGCAGGAGCACAGCTGACTGACTTTATTTACAATTTACTTATGTCAAAACTAATACTTTGTCAAGTGTTTTTGACAGTAGTACACTATCTGACACAAACAAAATGCCTGTTGCTTCTGTATTGTGTTGTTTTTGCACTCACCTTGTAAATTACACCATGTTATTTACTATGGTTTAGAAATTGTGTTAAATTTTAAGAAAAACACGTAAAGGAATGTTATAGTTTTGAAAATTTCAATATTTTTGAAATAAAACAAATATTTGTTATTGACAAATCCATCAGGCTTCAACTTTGATATCATCCTAGTAGATTTGTCTGCAAACTCAGGCTCTAAAACTAAACCTCGTAATCTATTGGAAGCTACAACTTAAATTCTAGAGTCTAGACAATCACCTTTATTGTGTAAAGCGTTGGCGTATGATAAATTTGGCGATTTTACTATAACAATTCAAGGTGTCGTTTTACGCCAACGTCTTACACAATAAGGGTGATTACCAAAATTCAGCTTAAATTAACTTTGAGATGATCGTAGTACATCTTAGCATAAACCTTGTTTATCTTTTGGAAGCCTCAAGTTCAATTCTAGACCAAAAACCTGCTTGAATCATTCGTAAAAGTCTTTATTGCTGCTTGAAACATTGTTACTAAATGGTGCCTTGTAAATAAATCAAACAAAATCTAATATTGACTCATCATACAGTGAAATCATTTTGTTTAACGATCTTCTATAAATCAGCTCACACCCAGTGCCATCTAGTCTACTGTTTCTAGGACATTTATGCATATTTCGTTTATTAGAAATTTAAATAATTAACTACTTAAGATTTAACTAGATAACCAAATACATACATACTTATTTCAATTGCTGACAAATGCGAAAGTCTAGCTGTCTTTCATTTGACAAATACATACTTTTTATTAATTATTTATACGACTATGCATACATAAGTATGTTTTATGTACCAATTGGCATTGTCTATATTTGTATTGAATTGAAGTATAAAAAATTAACAAGATACAATATGCATAAAAAAATTAAATTATCTTGATCGACACTTTTTGTTAAAACCTTAAACAAAACGAAAAAAAAAAAATCAAACACCAGTTGCAGTTAAAACAATTAAATTTTTTAATAAATATGAACGTTGTTTTTTCTAAAACACATTCATATTTGCATAGTTTCTGCTATTAATATAATAAATATTTGATTTAAAATTTAAATCAAGGCCTTGGTGAACGGCTGGCTAGAAAACAATTAAATATTTTTAATTTTTTACATACATACATAAGTATATCCAAATCATAACAAATTTTGAGATTGAGATTGATTAATATTCTAGTGAAAATTTTAAAATTCTTCTCAGTACGTACGAATTAAGTCATGCGAACTGAGTTCGCCAGCCAACGTAACAGTTTTAGAAACTGATAACGTGCAACGAACAACATATCGTGTGACTTATCCTCATATCCGCTGTTCGTATCACCAAAGTGAAAATCGGCCAAAATACATAAATATACAGATTAATAATGCGCCTACTCGCCACCAGGGGCGCTGCAATGCTGCACTAAACACAATTACATATAATGCGCAATTGCAGAGTTGTGATAAAAAAAAATGCAGATTAATTTGTGGTACCTTTTTCATAAAAAAAGGGTGATTTTTTTAGCAACTTTCTTTTTGACATGTTCAGTTTGGTCTATAATTGAAAAAACTGAACATGTGACATTTAACATGAAAACAGATGAGCTGTCAAAAGTAGTCTTGTAGAAATTGTGATCAGCAATGAAGCTCATTTCTGGTTTAATGGATATATAAAGAAGCAAAATTGCCGGCTTTGGTGTGAAGAGCAGCCAGAAGTTTTGCAAGAACTGTCAATGTATCCCGAAAAATTCAATGTTTGGTGTAGATTATGGGCCAGTGGCAGCATTGAACCGTACTTTTTCAAAGACGACGAAGGCAAATATTTTTTTTTTTGCTAAAAATGGAAAAGCTGGACTTGGCTGACATGTGGTTTTAATTAAACAACAATGGCACAATTAAGAGGTATGTGTTTGGCGTTCAATGAGCAGTTTATTTCAGTTTGCGGCTGATCAATTGGCCGGTTAAATTGTGCGATCGTTTAATGCCTTTAGACTATTGTGGATCTATGTTAAGGCTCATATCTATAGAAACAAGCAATGGTTGACGCACTGGAAGCTAATACATATTAAAGAATTTATTTGTCAGAGAGAGTATATCAAAATTGAACACTGCGTATGAATAACGTGACCAGAGTTTTTTTTTTTTATCAAAAACCGAAGTGAATATAATAAAAAAGCGGTATTTTTAAAATAATGATATGAAAAAGCTGGTTTTATACATAATCTCATATTTATAACTTTTAAACTTTTAAAAATGTTTATGTTTTTTAATTCTAATTAATTCTAAAACTAGGAAAATCAGAATCACTGCTGAATATTAAATGACATCCATTTTACAAAATGGATTTTTGCTAATTAATAGTTTAAACATTTTTAAAAATTATATACGAGTTTATTTATATTTTTTGTTTAAAACTTGTAAAATTTATTAAATTCTTCAAACAAAACAACATTGATTAAAGGCCAGTGACAATTTAAACAAAGACATGAATCTGAAAATTTTTCAAAATTGTTTTGTTATTGAAGAAACTTTAAAATCTAAATGGTCAGAATCTAAATTTTTTGTAAAGAAGTCTGCCATTTCTAAATAGCTGGTCTGATCGGGACTATCTGAACACAAGTACATGAATAACCTCACAATACTAGAAAAATGAGACGAAAAAAAACTTTTCTCAATTTTGTAAATAAAGGAAAGGTACAACATTTCAATCTACATGCATGTGATTGACCAAAAAAACTAATATTAATTAACAAAAAAAAAAATATTATTTGTTTTAGCTCTTAAAAATGTACAAAAAAATTAATTAGTGTTTCATAACTATAAATACACTGAAATTAAAATAACTTAAAATAATAATATTCACAAAAAAAATTTAGATTGAAATAATGTGTTTCTTTTTTGAATCAACTGAAAAAATCGACCAAGCATACTATTCCCCAGATTTATTCTTACGTATAACTCGAAAGCATGCTTGAACTCAAGCATTTAAAGATCAAACCAAAGACTTTCAGAAAATAAAAAAAACTTATGAATCAATGGTGCTTTATTTTGAGGGCTCACAGTTTTACCACCGAAAGGTTTTTGGGATTTATCTTTAATATTTAAACTCGAAAACTCCTTGGTTAAGTTCACGTAAATTGTATCTTGATTGGACTGGTAGTTTAGAAATACAAGACTTGATGCTAAAACTTTTTGAATCTGCTTAATTATGGATCTGGTGGTCTTTAGATTACTGATCGCGTTTAAGGTTTTCAACATTAATAAAGCTGCCAGTTTAACACTTCCATATAAGCAGATCAGCCAGATCTTAAAGTTTTCAATCGTACTTCTTTTCAGTGGGTTTTTGAAAGCTCATTACACCTTGATCAATTTGTTGTCTTATTAGCCCCTCTTTTCCAGTGTTATCTATCTATACTTCCAATAAATAACTGTCCTAAATTGTAGCTTTCGGTTCAAACTCGCTTGCACTAGAAGCATATTCGAATTTTACAGCGAAAGTAAAATTTTGTATTTCTAAAATATTGTGCTTCTACAAGATTTCCAGTTGAAAAATGTATTATATTGTCTTCTAGATGATATTATATTGATATTGTAAGCCTGCTTCTACTGGGAATTCTCCAATCCAATACTCTTCCGAAAGATTGTACAAATTACCCCTTATAATATAAGAACCAGGGGGGTTACTCTCTGCGATGCGATAAGCGTACAAATTGGTACTCTTATGCATAGAATTTGCTTTCGCATCGCAATAGAGAGTAACCCCCCAAGCCAGATATCGTTAATTAGTGTCCCATCAGCCATAACATTTGAAAATGCAACAAACAAAATTATTTGGCTGATCCCGTTGGCTAAATCAGATTCATTTAAAACATTTTACAATATTTTTGTTAAATTAAAACACTTACGATAATTTATATACATATAATATAAAAAAAGTCTCTTTGATTTAATATCAAAAAAGACTTATCGTGTTCTTAGTGCCCGCATAACGCGGTAGCAGTGTAAAGATGGTATGAAATTTAACCGGTTTCATATTTATTTAAAGATAAAACAATTAATAGACGAACTAAAAATTAATATGTTGAGAAAAGCAATAAAACAACAACAAAAAACAACAGAATAATAAACATTTATTTATTCTATGTATGTAGTCGCTCATACTCAATCCAGGCATTGAATGTGATAAAAACAATAATAATAAATATATGTATGTATGTACATATGTTTGGATGAATAGAAGGAGAATTATTGTTTTATTTATTTTTAATAAGAAATAATTAAAATAAACATTACAGTTTATTTTTATCAGTAGCAAGTTCTAAGTTTTAAAATTTATGACTTGTACAATATCACGAAACAACCAGTGAGTGAGTGAGATATGTAGATGGGTTTGGTTTTAAGATAAGTGGATTAAATAAGTAAGAACAGATTAAGGAAATCATTAAAAGATTTTAATTTTGTGGTATTTGTAAACAAATTATGAATGCAAAAGATTTGTATGATTTCCCTAAAATTTGTATAACAAAGGTTTACTTTTGACGATCTTCAAATACTAGCATTAGCATAGACAGCAACCTTAGTTTAGAAGAGCATATTGAAAATAACCGATTATTGAATGTTAAACAATCTCGAATATATATTTAAATAATTTTATATCATATGTGATTATTGTTTTGCAAACATGTCTAACATAAACTAGTAACAAGAAGTGTTAATTAAGACACAAACAATATTTTTATAAAGGGGTGATTTCTTCACAAGTTTATATAATTTATTCTGTAACAAATAAACATTAAGACATTATGTTACAACTGTATATACTCGTATATAGCTACTATATATTCACATTAAAGTCAACATAAATTTATATATTTTGCTAGATATTTTTTTGGATAGCTGTTAAATAAAATTAATTAACACGGTCACTTAAATTAGACAAGAAAAAGTATGAAAAACTATGCAGGTTCAAATCAAATATAATCACAAACATTTTTAATAAATAAATAATGAAATAATTTAGAGGAGTGTTATATAAACTATTTTGCTCTAAATAGCATTTACCATAACTTTTCGTTATATACTTAGAATTAACACTCAGTTTTAAACAGTATATAAATTAAGTTTCAATGATTTGTCTGAAAAACAAGTCAGAAAGTTGTTCTGAGGTACATACACTATATTGCATTACTATAATTACACTTGATTTTTGCTATTTGTTGTAAAGTTACACACAGTTTTTTAAAAGTTGTAACATTTATTTGAGTGTATGATTAAAGAATGTGTGTGAAGATAAATTCGAATTTATCTAGCACAGACAAAAACCACAATTTTTAACATTGATAATGTTACAGTCAACAGAGCTCTAATAATCACCTTACAGTTAAAATACTTCAATACCTGTTCGAACTGTATTAGTGCGATATCTGAAATAATCCACAATGTTAATAGAATAATGAACCGCTTCATCTATAAAAACATCCTTGAAACGGAAATGATACCGCACGCCGAGTAGAATTTGCCTCTTCGATGGATGTTTTAACACGATATCTGAAGATATAAAATTAAATCAGTTGAATAGTATGCCTGATCGTTTTTAGGAGTTGATTCATAAAAAAAATCAACATTTGTTGTGAATATTATTATTTTAAGTTATTTTAATTTCAGTGTATTTATAGTTATTAAACTCTAATTAATTTCTTTATACATTTTTAAAAGGTTAAATAAAAAAATTATTTTTTTTTTTGTGAAATAATTTGTGTTGTTTGTTCGTTCGTAAACTTACAATATTTGGAAAAGTTTTATGTATTTATAGTTATGCAACGCATTGTAAATATTTAATGCAACCCAAATAAGAATTTCAGTTACACACTCACTAGAGCATATTTCTCTTGATATTGATCATAAAAATAAATAAGTTTTGATTTTCCTTAATAATATAGAGAAATACTGACAATCAATATTAGGTTTCTTTCATTTTGCTTTAATGCAAAACTTGCACACTTTCTCAAAAGTAACAAGCATCAATTTGGAACTTCAACAGAGCTTTACAGATGTATTTTGATCATGTTAAAAGAAGAAGTTCTTCTACAAAAAAAAGCGAAATTATCAAGGGTTATAGTTACACAAAATGTCTCTTAATGAATAAATAAAGTTTACTTTCTCAACCAGATTTTCCTAATTAAATTTCTGACTTTTGCTAATTTGAAAAAGAAAACATTTTCAAAGAAGTACATAAAAGAAGACCTAACACATTATTAAAGTCAACATTTGTTGTGAATATTAATATTTTAAGTGATTTTATTTTCAGTGTATTTATAGTTATGAAACACTAATTAATATCTTTATACATTTTTTAAAGGTCAAATAAATATTAATCATTTTTTTTTGATAAATAATTTTTGTTTTTTTGTTCGTTCGTTAACTTACAAAATTGAGAAAAGTTTTATGTCTTTTAAAACAACTGACATAATTATCCGATAGGGTACTTATAGTCCCAATTCCAGATGGTATATAGTGTTTTTCAATTTCATAAATTTTCAGAAAGTCTGAGAATTGGGTTATTTTATATTGAGAAATGCTTTGATATTAGATCATACATCTATCTGCCTTTCCTTTAAACCCAAAGTGCCATGATAAGAAATAATCAACAAGTCTTGGTCAATCTTCATTTGACAATCACGATTTTAACTCTGCACGGAATGATTTTAACGTTGAGTCAGTATACAGCCCAATCATGAATAAAAATTCCGCGGGAGTTTTTTTCCCTTTTCCCATTTAAATTCAATGTTAAAAAAATAAAAAGGGAAAAATCTCCCGCGGATATTTTATTCATGATTGGGCTGATAGTGTTCTTCAGGTTGAGATTTAAGCAATGACAAGGGCTTAAACTTTTTTGAGTATGTTCGAATACGCAGTTGGATTGTATTTAATATCTGAACTTTTATGTTCCCCTGCTAATTGTGTTTCACAATCAATCAAAGCGACTACGAATTAGATACTAATACATGGTGAAGAATAGGAAGGAACACAGCCCTGGCTGACAGGATACTAAAGACCCTAGTTGGCATATTCTTTAATTTTTATTTGCAAAATATTAGTATGCTTAAATTAATCGATTGTTGGTAGACAGTAAGCTTTAATTACATCAACTTGTTGCCTCTAAAGCTTAAAAAATTACCAAGTTGAAATTATGTTTAATTCTGGTCGGATTTATAAATAGTAAAAACATGTTTATTGCTGCACAAACAAATACTTCAAAACGCCAAAATGTTTATAGGATAATTATAAGATCACACAAACAAAAATGCTACAGCTACAAAAAGCAATCAACTCAATTTAATCGCTGTTAACACATTATACAAGTAATCGAAATTTTTATTTATAAAATGTATAAATTTAATTTACACCTATCTAGCAGATACACATAAAATTATATTTTCTGTTCACTTTTTTGCAAAGTAAAATTGAAGAAGTAAGAGTTTATATTCGGCTGTGCCGAATCTTATATACCCCACACCAAATACCAGTAGTGTGATCTATGAATACTTGAAACAAATTTGTATACCCTCCATATATTATGTTTGTCATTCCGTTTGTAACACAGCGAAATAATGGTCGTAGAGCCAAAAAGTCTATTTATTCTGGGTACTTTAAAGTTTCTAAGACGATCTAGCCAAATATCGAAACTTTGCTCTATAACTGGAATCATACTAGATCGATTTTGCCCATTTTCAATACCAAATATTTCGGTGGATCGTAGAATGTTTGGTAAAAATTTCATTGTTCTAGGTATTTTTTTCGTACCCAGAACATACACACAGAGAAAAAATATAGTTGTACACGTTTGCCACAACAATGTCAACAAAAGTTGTTCAACAATGTTATGGTCACTGTATTATTTATATGATTGCAGTAACTATAATATTGTTAAGTTAGGATTCAGATTATTACTACAAGCATATATATGATTGTTGATTACTAGAATCATATATATGATTGTAGTAACTATGTATATATTTGTTGCAATCATGGTTATGATAAATATATTTATCATAATATGTTGCTTTTGATTATGATAGAGAACAACAGAATTATACCATAATCTTTTATCATATAACTGATCACCATAAACATTACATAATTGCTATAATCATATATATGATTGTTGTAATCATATGAACTGTAAATTAACCATATCATGGTTGCAGAAATCATATAAATAATTACAGTGACCATAATATTTTAAAATACTGTTTAAAAATGTTGAAATAGTTGTGGTAAACATGCACAACTATTTTTTTTCTGCGTGTATGTATATAATTTTTGGTGCTACGATCAGTATTTCAATGTGTTACAAACGGAATGACAAACTCAATATACCACTCATCTTTTTTGGGGGTGGGTATAACATTAAAAAGCGACTAATATAAAATAGTGTTTGGAAGATTGTTTTTCAAACAAATAATTTGAAATAAAGCTAGCTTTACACGATTGAAATTTTCTTCAAAATTGCTCTTCAAAATCGTGTAAACAGCAAAATTTCTCAAAATTTATTTATTTAATAACTATTATTATATTATTTATTTAATAACTATTAATAACTATTAAATAAATAAATTTCGAAGAATTTTTGCTGTTTACACGAGTTTGAAGCATTTTGAAGAGCTCTTTTGAAGAAAATTTCAATCGTGTAAATCTAGCTTAAGTATTAAAAGATATTTTTCGTTATATTATATACTTATACTTATTTTTAGAGTCTGAATTAACTAAAATTTTAAAACGAGACTAATTGGAAATCTTATTGAATTAGATTTAATATTTGAACCAATAGACAGGCGGATGGTTTCATTTCCTGTATAAAAAAGTTTCTTATTTTAGTGTCTTTTTATTAAATAATTTTTAAGCTTGAGGTCACTTTTTTGTTTTTTATAAAAGATTTTTATTTCTTATATATAATTCACTCAATATTTCGATTTCCTTTGGAAATCTTCTTCAGGAGTTAATTTAATATTATAAAAATTTTCTATGTGTAAAAATTTTTTGATATAAGTTTGAAAGGGGTTGACAAAATTGAAAACATGTTTTACAGAAAAATAATTTTAAATTTAGATTAGCAGGACATAGACATGACCAGAAATATAGAAATTATAATTCAACACAAAAACCAGCTTTATCAACCCATTGTAGAGATTTTAACCACTACCCACATTTTGATAACACATCTATATTGAACACAGAAAATCATACAAAACGAAGATACATGTTAGAAATGTTACATATAAATAATGTACCATCAGAAAGAAGGATAAATTTTAAGAAAGACATAGAAAACTTAGCTCAAAATTACAGACACCTATTGAACAAAAATATAAATATTAACAATAGGAGAAATTAACACAATTTATGTATTTAAAAAATGTTATAATTCCAAAATGTTATTATTTAAAATGTTACTATATTTCTGTTATAATTTTTTACTGTTCAATGTTATTATCGAAAATTTAAAATTATTTTTCTGTAAAACATGTTTTCAATTTTGTCAACCCCTTTCAAACTTATATCAAAAAATTTTTACACATAGAAAATTTTTATAATATTAAATTAACTCCTGAAGAAGATTTCCAAAGGAAATCGAAATATTGAGTAAATTATATATAAGAAATAAAAATCTTTTATAAAAAACAAAAAAGTGACCTCAAGCTTAAAAATTATTTAATAAAAATCATTAAAAAGGTCGAAGAATATAGAATAAAATTATTTATTTTAGTGTCTTAAAAATATCAGCTTTACTTAATAATGTTTCTTCCATTTTGCACCAATAGTCACACGAATGCATCCACACGCTGAGTCGATATAGTCGAAATAAAGGTATTCATTAAATCTTTATTTTAGTGTGTTACAAACATCAGCTAAAACTTATAAGTATTTCCCAATTTACGTGTAGGGCACTTAAGCAATGTTGCTTCCTTTTTCTTTAATAAATAAATGAACTAAAATGAATGACGCGTTATATTTCGAATTTTCAATCGGCCGTCGTCATTGTGGGAGTGAATTATTATTCGAGTTGTTTATCAAACGATTGTTTGTATAGAAAATATTTGCCTATATCGATTATTTAGTGTAAATTAATTGTGTTGTTCTGTTTTTGCTGCTTTTATTGTGGCATTTAATATATGTACAATGTACATATGTATTTTTTACTCAATGTTAATTAAATTTTGAATGGGAATCCACACACTGATCGATTATTGGAAAATAAATCATAAAAGCAGTATATCTTTTAAAAGTTGTTTATTTTGCTTTTTTTATTATTCATTTTTCTTAATTTACATAGAGAGTTATTATGCGATCAAGATGACGATGATGATGATGACAAGAAACAACCAATAAATTTACAATAAATAATAATTTTATTGATTGACTGACTAACCAGCTTTTCATATGTGACGTTTTATCAATAAATAATAGACTTTATTTAGGTTTACGAATGAAAATACTGGTAGTTAAGAGACACGACTGGGTACACAAGGACAGACAAGAGCAACTTCTTACTGTTGCCAGGCTATAAAACGTGAGGCAGTTCACAGTCATACATGTGCGTTCGTTAATTGGATGCTAATGATGCATTTGTTTTTGAAAGATTACCACGTTTTAATAGATACTAGTATTTAAATATAATTTTAGAGTTTGTCGGAGGTATTGTTACAAATTAAATCTTATGAAACAAGATCAGGATGTCTGGAGGTAAAAATATATTACAGCCATTAACTACTAATGATAGCTGAAGAAATTGTTTTAACCATAACCGTAATTCAGGGATCAATTCGAGCATAGAAGTAGTTGAGAAAATACTAAACCTTCCGGCTCTTATTTGAGCCCGATTATACGTAGCTATTAATGGTTTCAGTGGCTGCCATTTAATGCGATACTTTCTGTGCATTGGCTAAGGCCATTTGAACTATGTATAATAAGACGAACGATGAACTTAAACGATGTACAATAGGATGAGTTTTTTGCAGTACTCGCGGTAGCGTCAGAAATCCATTCAAATTTTTCCGGTAAGGGATCCTGAAGCAGAATCTGTTTATTTATGATACAGGAATTTTCAACGAGATCTTTGTTTTATTTATGTGTATGTAAATGATTCAAAAGCGTATTGTTTTGGAAAGAGTAAGGTTTGACAATTATAAATGAAAAATTATATTGGGCTGATGTCCATATCGGTCTATTTCGTTAATCATGCAATGATTTTGAGTTGACAGGCTGTAATCGATTCAATTGGCCATGTAAATATAGACTTTATCTTCAACAATTAACTACTGAATGTCGTGAAATCTGGTTTGTAATAAATTCACTGTTTCGGTGGCTGTGTGCCAGGGACACCGTCCTGTTGAAATATGTCAGTGATATCCATATCTTTAATAATAGGCCAAAATTTAGTTGTTAACATCTCTCACCGTAATCTCATTTCCAGACGCGTATTCGAAAAAATGGCATAATTACGCCTCCAAACCACATATCTCCTCATACAGTGATGTAAAGGCTTTTCAGCAACTGCTATTGGATTTTTAGAAGTCCTAGAAGCTCGCCATAAAGTGTAACTTTCATCATGCACAGGATTATCAACAACTGCTCCTGGATTATCAGTACCCCAAAAGCAACCATTTTATCAACCAACTCCTTAAAAGTGGTCTCAGAAGGAATATTTTGTTGGTCGAAAATATCATGAATTTTACAAAATGTAACTGAACGAAGCACGCTATATTGCCTAATCATCAGCATTCTGATGACGTATCATTATCTTGAGAATCAAAGACAACAAGGTGAATTAAATTTTGGGCCGCTTGTAAACTTCGCCATTGAGTATCGCTTATAATGAGACCAATATTTCAATAATCTTATTGAAAGAACTGCCTGCAATTCGCTTGTATCCTGTCTCTCTTCAAACTCCAAGAGTTGCTAGCGAGACTTTAAGGACCAGTTTCTGTTTCTCACTTTCCGATTTCAATTGTTGTAACAGTTGCACAATTCACAATTTTGTGCAAATGATATTGCACATTGCATTTGCAAAAAGGTTTAGCATATTTTTGTTCTACACTAATAAAATACACAGTAAAAGCTAAAATATGCTAAACCTTTTTGCAAATGCAATGATGCAATACTATTTGCACAAGATTGTGTACTAGAATAGTATATTCAGTTGTTTTTTCGGTGAGGTTTATGCATAATTACGATCAATGTCAATGTGTTTTGGCACTTGTACAGTATGTGTATATAGATCTTCAGAAGTTAGATGGGATTAACTAAATAACACAAATAGTGGGGGGAGTCATGAGTACTAAAAGTGTCTACAGACTATCCTATTTAGTCGTACGATATGTCAAAAAAATCGTGTGTGTTCATAAAGTATGATAGTGTGGCGTAAAAATTTAACTAAATAACAGATTTTATTGACAAGTGAAAAACACAGAGCCTATGCGGGTAGGTATTAGCCATCCTGATGTCAGTTTGTTCCTTTGATGACATCACCTGATTGTATTGTTTGAATATTTGTACAGAGGGAATTATACTAAACGGCCAATCCTTTTATATGCACATATGTATGCACATAACAAAGTTTTTTATCCATACTTATCATAATTCCCCCTCCACTAAAGCTTTAGTTAGCGACTTCAACATTTTTTAAGTCGACATTCACTAATTAAACAGTAGAAGTATTAGGAACGAGTCCACAGAGATCCAATGGTTCAAGTTGTTCGGCAGTGTAGAGGTATAATATGGAAGAGATGGGTATGTCTGACGGTATTATTGGTTGATTTCCATTTGACATCAAGTCCTTCGCAACATGATATAACAGAGCGATCAGTCTGTATGATACTGCCTGAGTCGAGTTTTTCCAGGATTAATCATTCAGATTACGGCATCAGTATGGAAATTCCATATGGAACAATAACCCAATGCTTAGAATTTGTTATGATCCCTCCAACATTATTACTCCTGAATATATGTGATTAGGTTTGTGAAGTTTGCTAACAATGCTTCGATTAACGTCATATATTTCTGGGTGCTAAATAAATAACTAGCTTAAACAGCCGCACACTACCTCACCTAACGGTGCATCCCATCATACCATTTTAAGAGCGCTCCGAAAAAGGAGTCAGAAAAGAGTCCAACAAAAGAGCATTTTCGGAGCGCTCCGAAAAAAGGAGTCAGTAAAGAGTCCAACTAAAGAACATTTTCGGAGAGAAAGAAAAATTTGCTTGTTACTGTCCTGAGTCTCAGTATGACTAAGAAATTCCACTTAATTATGTGTGTAGCAAAGCGTTGTTGTCTTGTTATTTGTGCTTTGAACAAAAAAAAAACATAGCTGTACCACATAAGAATGATAAAAACAAGATTACACAGAGCCCAAGAAAAACCTCATACAAGACTCTTTTCTGGCATTATCTAAGAGCTCTTTAACAGCCCAAAAAACCCCTCATAAAAGACTCTTTTCTGACATTATCTAAGAGCTCTTTTTGACGGACCATTTTCGAACGTAATGACGCTCTTTTCTGAAGGTTTTCGGAGCAATTATGATTGTTTTTGGGCTCATAAAGAGCGTTAACGCTCCGAAAAAGGTGTCAGAAAAGACTCTTTTCGGACTCTTATGGCTTGCTGGGATGTATGTGGCTTCCTCATATAATTAAAAAATATTGTCAAAGGCCTCTCAATAGACCTTTTTGCGAAAAATCCTTCTGTTCTGTAAATCGAGTGATTAAAAAAAAAAAACGAATAATTGACAAATTGATGTTCAGCTAATTTCGACAAAAAAGCAAGTAAATCATATGAATTTCATTTACAGAACACTAAAATATATAAAGTTTACACCGCAAAACGCTAAACTGATTCGGTATATTGAATAGTGGTTATGTTCCGTATAAATAATGTAGGTCTTTAACAAAGAAAATTAAAAAATATTGTTGAATTTTAGCAGATTTTGTAACTATATATCGGTGGATTCATGTAAATAAATTTCACCTTGGAAGTAATAAATAGCTCCACCACCAGACATTTGAAAACAATCGAGAAAGTAGTATACGGACATCATATGAACGCTAGTAAATTACCGAAGGCTGTTTAGATTAGCAATATTTCTAAATTATTATCTATACCTTTGTATATACATATATAATATAAATAACTCTCAATCATTTTAATCTTCCAGACACCCTGCTGCAACAAATTCTACAAATGTCGCTTTTGCCATGATGAGAATGAATCTCATCATTTCGATCGCAAAACACTAACGGAACTGATATGCTCAGAGTGTAAT
Organism: Bellardia pandia; assembly: GCA_916048285.2. NCBI lineage: Eukaryota > Metazoa > Arthropoda > Insecta > Diptera > Calliphoridae > Bellardia > Bellardia pandia. Next base: position 87,047,113 of record OU696530.1, on the reverse strand, counting down.
ACAAGGCAACAAGTACAAGAACGTTGTCAAGCCTGTGGCATACGCTTTGGAAAGGTAATTATTAAATGTTTAAACAAATAACTACCTATTTCTAATAAATTATCTATTTTACGTTCTAGTACACCTGTCTCATTTGTAATCTCTTCGATGATTCGAATAAACGCCAGTACCATTGTGATCAGTGCGGCATTTGTCGCATTGGCGGACGAGAAAACTTCTTTCACTGTAAAGTCTGCAACATGTGTTTACCCATACAATTAAAAATTGATGGTCATAGGGTAAGTTGTTTTAATTAAGAAGTTAGTAACAAAAGGGTTTGGTGTTGTTTGGTTAAAAAAAAAAAATTTTAAAATATTTTAAATATGTTTATTTGAATAAAGCTAGATTTACACGATTGAAATTTTCTTCAAAATTGCTCTTCAAAATTCTTTAAACTCGTGTAAACAGTAAAAATTCTTCAAAATTTATTTATTTAATAGTTATTAATATTATTTATTTTTTTAATAGTTATTAATAGTTATTAAATAAATAAATTTTGAAGAAATTTTTTATTGTTTACACGAGTTTGAAGCATTTTGAAGAGCAATTTTAAAGAAAATTGCAATCGTGTAAATCTAGCTTAAGCAATGAATTTTTTAAGGGGTATTTAATTAAAAAACATAAAAATACATTATATACATACATATGTACTTATATGTATATACAACTTCAAAATGTTGGGGAATTTATAAATTATGAGCCACAAATCGCGTGTTTAATGAAAAAAGAAACTAAAAAGTTTGATAATATTTGAAATATTCTAATGGAATAGTTTATGTATGAGTATTATTTCAAATGATTCAGAAATGATTTGTTTTTAATGACAATTGATTTGGACAATTGTTTTATTTTCTAATTTAATTTAATTCAATGTTATATTTGTTATTCTTAATTTTTTTGTCATTATGTTTGGTTTTAATGAATTTGTATGATTGATGAGGGGTAATAAATAAATATCATTATAATCTCATCATTTTCAATTTTGTAAATGTATTAGTCGAAAATTATATTTGTTTAACAACAACGGTTTGTTGGTTTGTAATAAATAAAGAAGATTAAGTGCTAGAGATGGAAGGTCTCTTAATGGGAACTAGTCATAATAAATTTTAATTTCCGAGCGAATGAATGCAACTTATTCATGAGGTTCTAATATGCAGTGGTTTTACTTGTTTGACTACTGCATAATTAGTAAATTATAAAACAAAACATATTATGATGAGGCATTTGTTTGCCACGATAATTAAATTCGTATCAGAAACACCACTTCACCATTAAATTTGGTTGGATTAAATTGTATTAATAACATCTTCAAAAGTCAGGATCATTAATATTGTACTTGTTTTTATTCATAATGATTTCTTTTTATACTCACCACCAAAGAGTTAAGGCTGTCATTCCGTTTGTAAAATATCGAAATATTGATTGTAGAACACGAAATTCAGTTGTTAATTCGACCCGATAATGCGATCTAACATCACTGGATTACTTTTTGCGAGTCCTGTTAAAGATAGAGTCTATTCAGAGTCAATCGAAGCGATTACAGCGTTAAAACTCATAATCCGTGATGTGATTTACGAAATAGTCTCGTCATTTTGCCAAAATATGAATGAAAATTTTGTTTGAAGATTTGCGATCTGTGTGCGTGATCATATATCCACATGTTCTATATAATTTTTCATTTATACAATAAAAATTTGAATGATTTTCGTATAAATGTTTATAAATTGTCTTGAAAAACAAAGTTCTCATTGAAAAACTCTATATAAAAATATTAACGCAAAATATTATGCGCACATAGGAATGTCGAATTAAAATTAGTAACTATTTTAAAAAATATTGTATACAGGTAACCCTCCTACAACACGGTAGATAGGTTCCTAGAAAACGCCGTGTTGTAGGAAAACGTTTTATATGAGGCTAGGAGACAGTGTAAAATATAAATTTTTGTTTAATTAAATATTTTCTTTAAATCCATTGTTTTTATTAGAAATATGTACGTACATACATACATACGAAATTAGTACTTTTGTACTATTTTGGTACAATTTCAACAACTCAATCATGATAAAGTTGCTATTCCATTTTATCGTGTTAGAATGAAACCGTGTTGTAGATGAGGAGGGTTTCCGCAAAGATCGAAATCCTTTTGTAGGAAGCCGTCTTGTAGGAGGGTTACCTGTATTTTCTATAAAAGAACAGCTACCTTAAAATTTGTTTTTGCATATTTAAGTCTACACAATTATATAAACATAGCAAATAATCAGTCATAAAAAACTTAATTAGAGCAATTTAGAAAAAAAAATAACGTGCATACTATCACGTTGTTAATAGCCCGCAGGTTTCTTATAATTATTATATTAATTACTCAATTGCAATATTTTTTTTGTTAATATGCTTTTTTCTTTTTATTTATTTTTAGTGCGTTGAGAATATATCACGTTCCCACTGTCCAGTGTGTCTCGGCGACATACATACCTCACGCATTCCCTGTCACATTCCCGACTGCGGCCATCTGCTGCATAAAATGTGCTTTGATCAGCTATTAACCTCAGGTCATTATACATGTCCCACCTGTCAGACATCACTGATAGACATGACAGCACTGTGGGAGTATTTAGACGCTCAGTCGGAACTGATGCCCATACCTAAGAAATATGAAAATCAAAGAATACATATATTTTGCAATGATTGTCATAAGGTAAGCGATTGAGAATTCAATGAATAAAAATGCAGTTTTTAAAATCAACTACATTTTAATTCATAACTATTAAGAATTTTATTAAAACTTAACTGGTTTTTTTTTTGTTGTTTATAGCCTTCAAAAACAAAATTCCATTTTATTGGTTTAAAATGCGTTAACTGTGGCGCTTACAATACCACTCAGGATATTAAGAGACGCATGTCTCTGGTAACAGGTGAATATTAAAACAATTTTAATAAATACATAAATTGTGCTTTATTAATTAACAATGTTATATTTATGATGTTGATGTTATTACAATTTCAGATGAACCCACGTCCGCATGACATTTGGTGTTTTCCAAAGCTTCTGTACTAAAGACGTCTACAATGCATAAATTGAAAAATGTAATATTTAGTTTATTCGAAAATATGTTCTAATTTTACTATAGGACTTGCCACTCTTTTTTACAAGGTTTTATAAATTGATTGTTAAAAAAAATAAAAAGCTGAAAACCCCAAAAGTAGGATTTATGTTAAAAGAAAATACCAACCACCTTTAAGTAGATTGAAATGAGGAAATAAAGAATTAATGTTTTTGTGGGATTTCCCTTTCTTCTTTAACTACTAGTATAACATTATAACAAAATTATTCCATTTTACTTGCATTTACTTGATGATTTATTAAAAAAATAACTTATTAAAGCGGATTTCGAGCTGGTATCGAATAGAAAAACTAAATTTTTACAAAAGAATTTGTTTGAAAATAATAAAAATGCTAATTTTATGTAACAATGTAAAAGAATTTATTATATATTTTCTAATATTTTAAATTAAACAGTCCCATTTTGGAATATATGAATTTAATTATAAATATGTTTAAGAAAATAACTAAATTATTTGCCAGAAACTAAACTAAAAATCTAATAATCCAATAAGCTCTAAAAGATCCTAAAAATACAAGCACTTTATTATTTTGCTGAAATTTCGCTTAAGAAATAGAAACTATAGAGCTTGATGTTTCCTTTTTATTAAAGACTGCTGCTGATATAAAGTGTAATACAGCTATAAATAAATTGCTTGACACTCGACTCAATGCAGGAATTACACTTGTTTTCAACTTAAAACCAGCAAAAATACTTATTGACAACTTAAATACCGCTATTTTTTTTATCAAAATTTTTTTAATTAAACTTGAAAACCATAAAAATAAACTTTATAACCGAACAGGGCTGATTATTATTTCTAATTATATCAATTACATACATATATTTTATTTAAAACCCCAATGATTGTGTTAAAAAAGTATTGTATTGAGTGCCTAAAGACTAGTTTTAATTAAACAATAAATTATACATTTTTTTAAGCAAACATAATAAGCTAATAATAATGATTATTTAATTAAACGTAAGTATACAAAAAAAAACCTGCTAAAAAGCTAATAATAATAAATTCTATAAAAAGGTTTGTGTTTATATAAAAAAAAGCTGTAATAACTATAATATCTATAATTTAAATGACACCAAAAAAACATTTTGTGCGAATGTTTGTTTACAAATAATTATATATACTTATACATATATATGTATATGAATTAATAATATAAAACGCAATTTGTTAAAGAAGACTGCTAAAGAAGAATTCATTCGTTTAAATTCAAAATAAATCTCATTGTACTTTTTCTTTGTGCTCATTTACATTATCGCCAACTGCTTGCTTCTCTTTGGCTCTTTTGCTAAGTTTTTCTGCGGCTTTCTTTTGTTTGGTCAAATAAATACCTAAACCCATCATTATAGCCCAGCCTATATAGCCAATATGATAAACCGAGCTATAGAATTTCCATATATTGCCAAAGGACACCAACAAAAAGGCAGTGCCTAAATAGCTGAAAGCAAAAAATTTCGAAATCCAAAAGATGACATCGATAATCTGTCTTTTCAAGCCGGTGGCATCTTTGCGCACCAAACTATTCCACATATCTTCAAGAGGCACATACAAAGGAGCACCCATAATGCAGAAATAATGACCCGGTCGGAAGCCATGCCAGTAGGCAGAGCAGAGTAGTGTGGCAGCAGTTCTACAGCAAATAAATACAAATGATTCGCCGTAACAAAAAAGAATGATCAAAATTTCGTATATTCTCACCTATATTTCTTGCTAGGGAACAACTTGTATATATTCACTGCCAACCAATACTGTACGCAGATATTCCAATGTTTCATGGCCTCACGGAAGGTCCAGCATTTCTCCACGTTTTCGACACGCGTATTAACAATCGTGGTAAAGTTATATGTTCGCTTGTCGGCATCACGCTTCAAATGCTGATATTGTTTGCGCGGACCTTCACCGTTGGCCACATCTGAATTATCAGGATAGGCGCCAAAGCCTGCCATAGTACAGACACACTCACTCAATGTCAGACCGGTGTACATGCGCATACGGAATATAAAGAACGTGGGCCACACATACATTAGACGATAGAAAAAGGAACGTTGGGTATAAAACTCATCACTTAGGGCATACTACACGGGGGAAGGGTCAAGGAAGCGTATAATTCTTTTTAAATACAAATTTCAAGCTGAAAATTTATGGCAGCATTATACTTACACTCAAGGGATATATATAGTTGACTATCAAATATAAAGCACAATAAATACCAGCAATTTTAAGTTTTTCCACGGTAGCCTGTACGTTGGGAGCATAGTTTTTAAAGGGTGTTTCAAAGTAGTCACGATAGGTGCGATAGCGGTAGTAGGGACCTTAAAATCAAAAATAAGTTGATTAATAAAGGAATTTGAACACGCAAATCTAATAAAATGAAACGTTATTTATAAACCTAAATACATATTTATGTATAAATAAATATAAATTGAAGCTGTTATTATAAAATCTAATAATCACCTGGGTTCTACATTTGTAAAATGAAGTCATAGTGAAATTTTCATTAAGTTTGTGTACTAAATGTTGTGAAAGTGATTTGAAAAGTAGGATATACAGCCATGTCACAGACTATACTTTCGTTCGGAAGTGGAAAGAAAAAGTAAAACGAAATTTTTTTTCGGAATGAAATCACATTTAGTTTGCTATGTGAAATTGTAAATTTAAGAATGTCTAGATTTCATTCCGAAAAAACGTTTTCGTTTTACTTTTTCTATAGAAGCAAAATACGAAATTAATTACACTTCCGAACAAAGTTAAATTCTGTGACATCGCTGATAATTTCTAGTTTGGTTCATCATAGAATAAAATTTGCACTCGTCTTTTAGAACACCGTGAAAATGTCTAAGTGGAATTGAAAACGATTTCAGTTTCACTTGGTAGTAGAAAATAGAACCTAGGCGAATGTATAAATAATGTGAAACTTTTCATAAAAAAAATTTTAAACCAAACTTGTTTTAAACGGCAAATTAAATATCAAAGTGCGTTACTTTTGTACCTCTACTGAGAACAGAATCTGAGTCATACAAATCATATAACATAGGAGAAAGAACTGTTCCTATAGTACAACGGCAGAAATACTTAGTGCAGATGATAAGCTGTTCTTTCAGTAATGTATAGTGCCTAATGCTATTAAACGCTTTTGCTATGTCCATAATTATAGTACCGGTTAAAAGTCAGTGCCGTTTATTCACTCGAATCATATTACTTATTATTTTGGTTTGCTGCACGAAAATCAAACTGTTCTTTATTAATTTAATTATTATTTTCAATAGAGACATAGAATAGAATAATAGAAAGATTGAATCAATTGAACTTAATAGTAGATTTATTGGCCTATACTCGTACATCATTTATGTATAGCTACTTGCTAGCTTATCATTAAATGTATTTATAAAAATATATAGTTATGTAACATTTGGTTATTAAAAAAATTAAAGAATTACATCGAAAAGCTTTTATACTTAAGTATTGTTGTATTTTACACTATGCTTCTAAGTCAAAGTTACAGGACAGTGATCTGATAGATATTAGATAAAAGTGTTATTATAAATAGATAAGAATTCGTCAGCATTAAATCGAAGAAAGGGCTATTGTATATTTCGATTCGAAAGCAAAAGCTTTCGAAATACAATGTAAAAAGTATACAAATTCCAACGATTTTCTTTTCGAAAAAGTTAAAGTTAATAAAAACTGCTCTATGTGCTGTGGGTATCTATTCTGTAAATGTTGCAATCTGTGTTGTAAAAGCTAGTGTTTTTACTTGAAAGAGTTTCACATATGATGATAATATTAAAGATTTTAAAATATGATTATTTGAACATATTCCATTAAGATGGCACTTAATTATATTAAGTTGTTCTAGCTTAGTTAAGCATTTATTTAATTCCTATGAAATATAGTTAAGAGCTGGTCTATTGAGAATAGATAATTTTTGGAAAGGTTATCTAGTATGACCTGATTGGCGTATAATATTTTGTAAAAATTAACACCAAATTATGATTACAAAATAATCTTTTACCAAAATAGAATGATTATAAACATAAATAGACCTTATTTAAATATGGATTCCAACTCCTTGAAGAAATAAACAACTGTAAGAAATGTCTCTCGATAAAAATTTCTTTGGAGAAAAGAAACACCTCCCTCCACACTATACGATACAGTATCAATATACAATATTTTATTAAATTAGATTTGATAGGAATAATACTTTCACAAAATTACATTTAAAAAGATGACGTACTTCTTTTAAAAAACAAAAATTTACTTTAAAAATAATAACATCAGCGTATCATTTAGCATCCAACCGTTTACGAACATACATTAATTCTAATCAAAAATATACTTCCCGAAACGAATCTACGTAATTAAATCGTTATAAATAAATCAATATTAAAATGTTTGATAGCTTCGTCGAAAATGAAATCATTACCTAACTATCGACCATACCGGATCATTGGAAATAAAAATTTTAATATTGCTGTGCAATATCATTCTCGTGCAACGACTTGTGTAAAACAATAGTAATAATAGATATCCAAGTAAACAAGTAAATTAGAAACAAATCAACTTCATAATTATCACTACTCTAATTTAAAGCCTTATAACAATGTACCAATATATCCAATATACTTTGAAACAAATTTTTAAATTTAGTTCAAAGATTTTAGGCAGGTTTTTTTAAATTTTACATCCCAAATTTTGTTTTAAATATTTAAACAAAATCCACAATTATTTTTAGAATAAAATTTAAATAGTATTATATTCAAATATGACCGTTATCGATTTATGGTAAACATTATGTCACCACTTTTCTTAAAGCAGCATACTTAAACAATGCACATATTTTAAAATACTTTATTATTACAACGTCTTCAAATATGGTCACCCTATAGACAAGCTTAATAAAATATGCATTAGACCCAGTAATACAATCAAATATAATACAACTTATGCCAGCTGACAGCAACACAAAGCCTATCAAATTGTGTGTTAAGTTAAACAAATAAATTGATAATTTAATAAAAATTCAGTATAACTTACCCGTAAGTATGCCAATATAGTTAAAAGTATAATGGAATATCTCTACCATGTTAATTGACTGAATTTCCACATCATAATCGGTAATTTCGACCAATTGACCACGTTCCCCGGCGGCATTCTTATCAATTTGTTCTTGTTCACGTTGTTGAAGTTTCTTCCAAGAAGCTGTTTTTTCAAAACCTATACCAGCCACCTACAAAGTATATAAATATAGGATATAATATATATTACTACAAACTCTGGTAATCTCATTACGATAAGATATTAAGCCAATCGGCTATAATACTAGTAACAAACCTTTAAGGTCAAAACCATTTGAATCATGTTTGTATGACTGGGTGGCTCGGCAAAACCTAAAAAGTCCACCAAACGGAAAAACATCAAATAACCAAACATGACGACAAAAGCAGCCAAATGGCATTTGCTATAACATAATGCAAAGTACACATGAATTTAATTAATTTATGCAAAAACATAAATTTGCTTCTCAACTTTAATTTCGTATACACTCACCTGGGGTGCACATAAATTACCGCTGCCGCACCCAAGCCAGCCGATATTAAACAATGAAAAGTGTGCCATCCTGATACCAAAAATACCATTAACAGACCAAAGCCAGTACCTAGAAGTTTTCTTTGTGTTTCATCAGGTATTTTCTTGACATAACCCCCAGCTCCGATGCAAGTCAGCAGACAAACGACATAAATTATATCATCGAGTTCCATGTTGATTATAGAGTAAGTAGTAATAGATTTTAATTGCCAGATAATTATAATTTGTGCATGCTTGACTTTATTGTTATAAAATTTGTGGTTTTTTCCGTGTGATTACAATTATTTGTGCACAATTTTCCACTGAATGTAGCTGTGATTACAAGCAAATAAAAAACAATAAACAACACTAACTGACTGAACAGCTGACTTGTACAAACCAAAACAAATCGTAAGAATTGGCAGCACTGTCTAAGGAATTTGATACTTTAAATTACAGCTCTGATTCTTGACCAAACTGTTCTCACCTTTTTTGGAGAAAGTTTATTTAAGTTTTTTGTTTTTATTTTTTTTAGTTTAAAGTTAAATTTAAATAGTTTTTTTTTATTTTTTAATTAAAACACTAATTAATAAATGGATGCCGAAAATAATCAAGAAAATGCAAATACAAAATTGGTGAGTAAATAATATTTTTACGGGACATATGTACATTATGGTTTTGACCTAAATTTTTTTGTAAGCCCAGTTAAGAACAGACAAACAAAATTTCTATTTTTACAGAAAACTAAACACATTAATGATGCTATTTACACAATACCTGTACATTCTGTGATAGTGTTTTTATTGGCCACATTGACTACCGCCATTTTAGTGGATTTGTTGCCAACAAAATGTAGTTATTTGAATTGGCGTAGACAACAGCAGGAAGTGAACAAGGATGTGCCGACAACTACACCCACTTATGCTATTTATGGCAAGAGCAAAACAGAGGAGCACTTAATACATGTTATAAACGTATTGGATAGATTGGGCTACAAGCGTGTTAATATGGAAGACAATTGGGATCTGTTGTGGGCTCATGACTATCCCTTTATAAAAATGCCTCAACGTATGAAATCTTTAGAGAAGTTTCAAATGGTTAATCACTTTCCGGGTTGTGGTTTTATTACCAACAAAGTTGACTTGTCCACTACTCCGTTACCTTTTCTGCCTCGAGCCTTCCGTTTGCCTTCCCAAAAAGAAGAGTTTCTGGAATATGTTGATCGTAATCCAAATGCTCTATTTGTAGAGAAACACAATGAACATCGTCATATTGCTATAAGAGCTCCCCAGGAAATAAATTTAAACTCAAACGATTCTTTTGTGCAGGAATTCTTGCAAAATCCTTTTCTAGTAGATGGCTATAAGTTTGATATTGGCGTTTATGTAGTAATAACTTCAATTGATCCATTGCGTCTTTATATCTACACTGGCGATGTATTGTTCCGTTATTGCCCGGTCAAATATCATCCATTCAATGCCTCTAATGTTGATAAGTATGTTGTGGGAGACGATTATCTGCCCACTTGGCAAGTACCTTCTTTAGTTAAATACTATAAAAAACTAGGAGGCAGCATGCGTGGTGCCTTTGATGCTTATGTAAGAGATCAGAAACAAAATCCTTTAGGAATTTGGCTACAAGTAGAGGATATAATACGCCGTACGGTTTTGGCCAAAGAACAGGACATTAAAGGAATTCTTAGATCGTATAAAACAAAAAATTTCTTTGATCTAATGCGTTTCGACCTGATCATAGATGATAATCTAAAAGTTCATTTAATGGAGGCCAATATGTCACCAAATTTGTCTTCGGCTCATTTTAAACCCAATTCATTGTTGTACGAACAGATTCTATACAGTGTAATGAATGTGGTGGGCATCGGTTCACCTCTGCAAAACAAAACTCTTCATGAAAGGTAAAATACAAATTTACAAACACTAATAAGTAATACTAAATGATTTGCATGACATCTTATTAATTTAAGGTCGGAAGAGGTAAAAGACATGCTAACATCCGAAAGTAATTTAGCAACAAATATAAACGATTGCGCTGAACATGGCTGTGATAAATCCTGCAATCGTCAGGAATGTGATTTGTGTTTACCTTGTCTCAGTGGTAGTGAATATGAAATATTGGAAAAGGCCCATCATGAGCATTTGCATAGAATCAGCATGAAACGCATATTTCCCAAACCAATTGTAAGTTTTTTTTTAATAATGTTATTTATTTGAAATAAATGTTCATAATTTACTTCTTCGTTTTTAGTTACAACCAGAGAACTTTGATATTGCAACAGAAGTACAAAATATGACGAAACATAATGCTTGGATGATTCGCTGGTTTTATTATAAATGTTTATATGACTCTAACTGGTGTATTTAGTTAAATTAATTTTTGTCATCAAACATCACCAGAGTGATTAAATAATTACATATTTAATAACAGAGATAACAAGTAATAAATTTAGTTGTAAAAATGTCAAATTTGTCTCTCAATATGTTGGATTATATACAAAATGTTTGCACATGATTTTCTATACAAAATTTTCTCTAGTAAACTTTCCATACGATTTTCTATAGAAAAACGTTTCCAAACAATTTTCTATAGAAAAACGCTTCCATACGATTTTCTATAGGAAAACGCTTTCATACGATTTTCTATAGAAAAACAATTTCATACGATTTTCTATAGAAAAACGTTTCCATACGATGCTCTATAGAAAGAAAAACTTCATGCGATTTTATATAGAAAAACATTTTCATACGATTTTTTATAGAAAAAAGTTTCCATACGATTTTTAATAGAAAAACGTTTCCATACAATTTTCTACAGAAAAGAACGTTTCCGATTTTTTATAGAAAAAAGTTTCCATACGATTTTCTATTGAAAAACGTTTCCATATGAAATTTTATAGAAAAAACGTTTTCACACGAAAAAATGTTCGTGCGATTTTCTACAGAAAAATATTTTCATACGATTTCCTATAGAAAACGTTTCCTTGCGATTTTCTACAGAAAAACGTTACCATACAATTTTGATAGAAAAATTTTCCCATACCATTTTCTATAGAAAAACGTTTTCATACGATTTTCATAGAAAAAGGTTTCTATTCGATTTTCTATGAAAAAAAAAAAAACGTTTCCATACGATTTTCTATAGAAAAACGTTTCTCAAGATTTGCTCTAGAAGAAAACGTTTCTCCAAGAATTTCTTTAGAAGAAAACGTTGCTCCCAGATGTTCATTAGAAGTAAACGTTTCTCTCAGATTGTCTCTGGAAGAAAAGCTCAGCAGATTTTCTATGGAAGAAAATTATGTCTCCAGATTTTCTCTACAAGAAAATGTGACCAGCTAAAAAACTGGAGGACGCGTTTTGTATTGAAAATTACATATCGTTGGTCTCATTTAGAAAGGCCGTAACTCGCTATTTTTTCGAAATTTGTTTTTTTGCGATTCCAATGCATTTAACGCAAATACACCTCCTCACAAAAATTTATTGCAATAGTGTAAAAATAACGCTTTTATAAGCAGCTATACAAAAAAAGTTACATGTTGAATATTACAGTTTCTATTATGTTTTTACCTTCTCCTGTAAAGTTTCAAATATGCGAGTTAGGGCCTTTCTACATGATACCATCGATATACATATTTGCTATGATAAACTGTGAGAGTCACGCGTCCGTCTGTTCAACAACCTATTAATTAAAAGAATTAATTCAAGAACCACATTTAGTTTGTATAATTATTGGCTAAAAGATGGCGCATTTAAGCACATATTTCTCCAATTTTCCCGGTTTTACAATTCTTTACACATTGTTGTTTTAATCGTTTGGTTGCACTACCATAAATTCAGTGGCATCTTAAATGAACTTTTTTGGAAAAAAAAATATAAATAATTGAGATCTCCTTCGTCTTTATCTAAATAAGCATATCTTTGTTAACTACTAATTGCAGGCAATAAATATGATTTTTTTTGTTTTTGTTTGTTTTCAAAAACAATTATAGTATTTTTAGTTTTGCCGCCCAACCATCTTACAGTTGCCACCATAATTACTCTTATTAGTGTGTCCTTGTTTGAATATACATACTATGGAAGACAGATTAGGCAGAGCTTTACCAGCCAGCTAAAAAGTGCTTAATTGTCGCCTCCAAATGCCAGTATCTCTTTATTTGTTTGTTTGTTTGTCGTCTTTTTCAGTTTTATCACAAGCAAAAAGGATTATCGTCGAACTATTAATGTAATAAATACTTCTTTCTTCTTTAAAACTCGCCTTGTTTATGCGCACAAATGTTGCAAGTATAAAACACACTTATTCACCCCCATCGTGCATTGTACCAATCTTAAAAACCTTTTTAATTATTCTATGAGTTTGAATATTCATTTTTTTTTGCGAGAAAATAATAAAAAAAAAATAGCAAAACGATAAATGTATAAATACTTAGTGCCATCTACTACTACGTTAACTACAGTCTGTTTGATAACTTTGGAAAATACGCTTGAGTTCTGTGTATGCTTCCAAAAGCCCCCGTGATAAGCTGATGCAAATGTAAGAAAACAGCAGCACTTTCTTTAAGAGAGAAAGAGATTAGTCAAATGATTTAGAAGCAGCTATGGAATTATTATTAGGAAAAAACAAATAAGTACGGGTAATATATGTTTACTATCTTTGGGTAAATTTATGGGTAGTGGATATGGAAGTTTTCCTATAGATGGTGAAAATAACACTTTACAATTGCTGCTATATAGTATTTTCAACAAGAGTGAGAAATTTAAATAATTTTATTAAATGCTACCAACAAACAAATAATGTCTTATTTCAATGAATTAGAGGAACAGGCCAAGTATTAATTTACTCGAGTTTAAAAATGCACCACCATGGAATGTTATATATGGCCAAGGAAAATCGAATTGGCCATATATGTATCAATAAAATATGGAGATGAAATGTATAAAATAAACGCAGCGCAGATATTTCATCAGACCACCACCTTTAGGTCCAACTACATTTAAAAATTTCAAGAATTGCATCCAACGTAATTGCGGCATATCACAATACTTAAGTGACCATATGGCAAAATTTACTTAAAAAAGCAAACCACTTATTTTAGCACAAATTTGTTTGACGTTGTTTACTCTTACAAGTGGTTTGCAAGATTAAACGGCATCAAATAAATTAAACTAAATATTTTTTGTGCGGTTACGTTTTCTCAGCAAATATTTGCCAAATGTGACCGTACCTTTAGATGTTCGAAAGCCAAAATCTACAAACACATTTATCAAATATAGCAACAAGTACTATTGATGAAAAGTGTTCAGAGATACCTGAATACTTGTCGGGAAATACTTGGTCAGGTGTCAAACTTTGAATGGATGCCTCAGACAAGCGACAAAGAAAAGAGCCTTGACAAACCCGTATGCGAAGCTCAACAACTCAAAAGAAGGAAAATTTTGTCCATCTATGGAAATCTTCTAATATTGCATAAAAACTGCTAGCTCGATAGTAAGAACATTTCTCTGAACTTTTCCATGTATCTAATGAGATGAATAATTAATTCCGATAATTTTGCGGTGAAATGTAACAAATGTATGAAATGAAATGTATGAAAGCTTGATCTTGACAACATTTATACTAAACTATAAAAAACGGTCTTCTGTCTAAGTGACTGTCATTACTGCAGAGAAATGTTGACTAACAATGATGAGCTCTTAAAATCTGTTCTAAATAGGATAGAAATAACATCTCCGACATCAGCTGGTTTTAACAGAAAAGTGTGAATTGATCGCATTGATCATCAGTCGGTGAGGGGTTTATTGTCAAAATACGACTGGAATAACTGGAGCGGAATAATGACTAATAATGACATGACCTTAAAATCTTGCAGAAGAACGTATTCAATATAGTTTAAATGATAAGATGAGACTCTTCTACACCAGTTTTTCCGCAACAGAAAAGCATAGTACTAGAGTAAGTTAATTAAATTAAAGAATTTTTGAACTTTGTTTGTTTTATCAACTTCGAAAAAGCTTTTGATCGAATAAAGAATCCCTATGGAATGCGCTTAGAAGTAAATCAAGTTACACTATGTAAGATTTGAGGTCATGTCAATCAACATTCGTCCTCGATTCTTAAAGAAGCCATGGTTGTATTTTATCTTCTCTACTATTTCTCATTATTATTGATGAAAGTTTGCTCTCTGCAATTGACAACAATCAACATCGTGGAATAATTTGGCACTTTCGAACATGGAAGATCTGAATTATATTGTGCACATTTTATGAATTTGTTGGCCAAACAAATGGATATCAAACGACGAGTTATAGCGAAGGTGTAGTGTAAAACAAAGTAGGAGGTACGGTAGACCACTAAGTAGCTGGAGATGTCATCCTAAAATCCAGTACTCCAGAAGCTTTACGGAGCTAGTAAATTAAGATTATATTATAGTCCTGCAACCAGTTCCTAATTCAATGAATTATTACTCTCGTAACTAGTGCTCGTTAAGATCAACTGAGCTAACAACACTTCTTAGTGTGAGTTCCTGTGTTCATCAGTTGTTACTAATTATCTTTTTATGTTCTGAGTGAATCAGTTTATGACACAATATATTATTACTTGAAAAATTTCCTTATCACCGGAAATATTAACAAAAGTAACGAAAAATATGGTTTAGTTGGAAACGTCAGCGATGTCGTTGGCCACTTCATCTGAATAATTGATCAAAAAAAAAATTTTTTTTAATACATTTTATTTATTTATTGAATCTTAAGAAATGAAATGACAATAAGTTTTCGAATCTTAATACTAAAAGAAAATAATAAGTCCAGCCAGTGCTAGACAAAAATTTTTATGATACTAAAAAAATTTCACATCAACTGATCAAGTCATCTGTTTTGCGCTTGAGTTAAAGCAAGGGTATCCCTCCTTCTCATCCTTAACTAAAGTTAAGGATGTTTCGTGCAAGTGGGTTTGGATGGTGTTCAAGTTTGCTGACGTACTTTGACGCATATTTTGTAAATTCGACGTTTACTAATGGCACGCCTAGATTTTTGTGGATTCGAGAATTTTTAACATACCATGGTGCTGCAGTAATTGTACGTAGAATTTTATTTTGACCCCTTTGAATTTTTTCAATGTTGGATGCTGAGGCAGTACCCCATAATTGAATTCCATAACACCAGATTGGCTTTAGTATTGCATTGTACAACAAAAGATTGCAATCCAACTTTAATGTAAAATTTCGGCCGATTAGCCAATTAAGTTGCACTGCTTTTAATCTTATCTGAGTAAGTTTTGCGTCGATATGAGACTTCCAAGTTAAACGACGATCGAGGTGGATTCCGAGGTATTTGACTTCATTGTGTTGCGGGATAATTTGATTATTTATTCTGATGAACGAGCAGGTATCTTTTCGCAATGTGAAAGTTATATGAATGCATTTCTGTTCGTTAACCCTGATTTTCCAAAGCTCAAGCCAATTCTCTAGTTTATAAACATATTTCTGCAAATTCTGTGATGCTATTTGATGGTCCTTATGAACGCTGATAAAGGCTGTATCGTCTGCAAAAGTTGAAGTGTGTATTATGGGGTCTGACGGCATATCGGATGCATAAATCAAATATAAAGTTGGACCCAGTATGCTACCCTGGGGTACTCCTGCTTCAATTGGCTTAGCGGGGCTTAAAAAATCGCCTTCTTTGATTGTAAATTTGCGACCATATAAATAACTTTTCATAAGTTTGTGGGTGTTAGCAGGCAGAGTTAATTTAATTTTATACATTAAACCTTCATGCCAGACTTTGTCGAACGCTTGCGACACATCAATGAAAAGGGCGGAGCAGTATTTTTTCTCTTCAAACGACTGTCTTATCACATTTACCAATCTGTGTGTTTGTTCGATGGTACTGTGTTTAGCTCTGAACCCGAATTGGTGATTTGAGATACATTGAGTGTCGTTCAGAATTGGAATCAACTTAGCCAATAACAATTTTTCAAACAGTTTTGAAATTGTCGGCAGTAGACTAATTGGCCTATATGACTCTACTTTAGTGGGGTCCTTCCCTGGCTTAGGAATCATGGTAATCATAGATACCTTCCAATCTGCAGGATAGTATTCTAGGCGTAAAATAGCATTGAAAATAAATAGGATAATTCTTTTAGCTACACGAGGTAACTCCACAAGCATTTTGTTGCTGATTTTATCCATACCTGGAGCTTTTTTAAGATTCAGATTACCAATAGCGCTTTGAACATCATTAAAGCTAAGTCTTAGAGGTACAGGAGGTCTTATAACGAGTGGAGGCAAATCAGATGCATTATTTGAGTTGTTTATAGTAAACACATTTCTCAAATGGTTAACAAATAAAGTCCCCTTCTCGGAATCATTTCTAGCCCAGTCACCAGTAGGATTTCGCAAAGGAGGTTTTCCTCTCATTGGTCTTTTTAAACCTTGTGCCGCCTTCCATAACGAATAGTCAGATTGTGGGGAACTATCAATACTCTCCAAGTATGATTTAAGTGAAGACATTCTTTGGATTTCTAAGAAATTTCTTAGTATATCTCTGCATTCCCGTAGCCTAGCTTTCAGTTGAGGAGACCTGTGAATTTGCCACTCTCTTCTAACTCTTCTTTTTTCTCACAGGAGATGATCGAGTTCAGCGATATAAGTTCTGTTTGTCCCACTTCTGCACTCAACGTTGATCAAAATGGAGGACAATTTTAAGACACTGTTAAATTAAAACTTCCGCTTTTTCGCATTTTATTAATTAATTAAACGACAGTAGTTTACAATAATTGGACATTATTAAAAATCAGAATAAACTTTATTAGGAACTGTAATATAATAGGTGTATATATGTAAAAGATTAAATTTATTTAATAACTTTATCGGAATTCTCAGAGTTTATGATTTGCAGAAATATATAGTTTTTTCACTTTGCTAAACAAACAATTCTCCAACAATTGTTGCAAATAAAATAATGAAATACTAAAAAAAATAAAGAAAAAAAAGAAAATTCTATATTTTACGTTCATTTAGAAACGAAAAATTACAAAAAAAAATTATTTTATTTTAAGCTCATAAAGCATAAAGTATGCAAGAGTGTGTTTTTAAGGAATAAAGCAGCACAGTGGCTATGAATTAAGCAAAAAACAATAATAATAGTCATTTAGCAATAAACAATGGTCAAACAATTTTCGTCCGACAATGGCTGGGCTAAATAACTAAGTTTATTAGACGACATAAGATTTGAAATACTTATTGTTAGTTCCTTTAATGAAGATACAATAAATAAACAAAATTTAGCAACATTAAGACCACTGTAATATTCAGGTATTTATATATTTGAAATATTTGTTGCCTTTTATAAGGCGTCACTACTCTTTAGTAAAGTTTTTGGTTAATTTAGCTTCCTGCCACATTATTCAATAGCTGTAATGGACAATATTTCAATAATAATATTATCAACCGAAAGTTAAAGCGTGCTGGTGCTGTAGTTCTTCACAAAATATCCACTGTGCAGCAGCAGTATCTGAAATTGCAAGTATTTAGATACAATGTATGTTTAGTATGTTGGTGTTAGTTAGTTTTCTTTTGTATTTGTATTTGTGTGTTTATAAGAGTATAACTATAAGTATGATTATATTCAGGCTAATAATATCAATTGTAGATGATGGTCAAAAGTCATTTCAACAACACTAAATTATTATTATCTTCAAGAGGTTGCACATTTACACATACTACTGCACATACACACATATACATATCTACAAACACACACACACACACAAACTCTCCTTTCCATTCACATACGATTATAAGAAGTTTTATGGAAAACCAACTCACACACAGGGACATTTAAATATTCATACGAGTATGAATAAGTAACAATTGTTGCAAACAAATGTGTATATAAATATCTATGTGTGTTTTAATATTTACAAGTGTGGAGAGCTACAAAAGGCAGAAAAATATAAAAAATAAAAAAAAAAGATATTCAAAAACGAAATAAGTTTTCATTTGAACATTTATATTTTTACTAAATATATTTCATTTATTTTTATAACAAAAATCATGCTGTATTCATAGACCCAACAAACAAACAAACATTTATTTGTATTTTTCTGGCATAAAAGTTTATTACATGTAAAATAATTTCCTTTTTGTATGTGGAAGAAGATTCATCTTTATTTTTGTTACAAAAAGTTAAGTGAGTTGTAAAAAGAAAAACTAAACTAGCAATAACAAATAGCCATACAGTATATGAAATTAAAATGTTAAAAGTTAAGGTATTGAAATATATATTTTTTTTTATGAAATTTTTGACTCTACAGAAGTTAAAAAAGATAAACAGTAACCATGGAATTTTGAAAAGAACTTCGATGGGCCTAAAAACTAATGGGAATTTGTTTAAACAAGTAGCTTTCAAGATTTAACCCAACAAACCAAGGCATAATCAAAATGTAACTAAATTCAAGAAATAACTTATAATTAAGAATTTTCTACAACATTTCATAAGCATACTTATGATGGGTTTATTTTATTGTAAATTATGAACACTTTTAAAATAATCCTTCAAAAACGCTTCGTATAACAATAGTATTTGCAATAATACTTACTATATACTAAGTAAGAAAAACAAGATTTACAAATGTGATTATAAAAGACTTATACTCGTAATAGTTTTGTAAGTGTTTTCGGCAAAAAGATCCCGTTATTTTATTTATTGATTTTCTTATTATTGTTCTTCTTTATTTCAGTGTTTTTCTTTTGTTTGACAAAATCAGTGTATTAAATTGTTCAAGAGTGGTATTTTAATAAATTACAAAATAAAAATAATATAAAATTTGTGTTAAAAAAGGTAATTAAAATTAAATTCTAAAAATGCCATATAAATTAAAACACAGTGGAATTAAAACAAAGGAATCAAAAGAAAAAAAAAAACGATTCGAGTGAAGTTCCAGCCAGCTCTAGTCAGATTAGTTTAAATTTTAGTGATGAAAATTTGGGTGAAAGTGAAAACGAGGTTTCAAGTTCTGAAGAAGATGTGGAATCTGACATAATTGATGTGCGTAGCCTGAGTACATCAAAAGCCATAAGAAGTAATATACTATATATAGTATTTATACATTTATTAATGCATTCGTTTTTTTAATTTTATAGATGCCGCAATTTCTATTGGATTGGGCGAGTTTATAAAATTTACAAAATCATTTTTCCAATTTGCCAAAAATAGACAAATATGTAAAACTAAATATAAGGAAAAGTCTAAAATTGTAAAGAATTAAAGTTATATGTAAATTGTTTACTAGTTTTGCTATATCTTACTATTTTCATGAATTTCGTTTGTTTGCTTTTTATATTTTTAAGAATATTTTTAATTTTTCATTTTACTTCTATTATAAGTTTTATACATATAAATATGAAAAACATGAAAAAAATAATTAAAAATAAACATATATATAAAATTTAAAAAGAATTATTTTAATTGAATTTATAAGCTAATAAAAAATGTTACAAAAATAAGCTTACTTTAATCATGTTTCAAAAACTATTTTCCAGTAAGGTTATTTCATAATTGCGCTTCTAAACTTGTTGTAAGTTTCAACTAGAAATATTATCACAAGGGTTCAATTTTCTTGATAAAATAATTGTTAACAAGCCTTTTACAATAATTATCATAACAGTTTTGCAAACGTAACGCTTATGGTAGTAAGTTTGTTACAAACGATTTTTAAAGCATTTTGGTTTGTTGGGAACAATAACCTGTTTTAACTATTAAACCACACGTCGAATAAGTAATAATTAATTATGTTGAGATAGTGATCATACGCCTCCTGTGTTTAAAGCCACAGGAAATAGCACACACAGTGTTTTAGAAACAGTATATGTATTTTGGAAATGATTCGGTAGCTCGTGAATGATTACAGGTATTTTAACCCTATATGTTAAATTTTTGATTCCTGCATTGCTAACTCGCGAATTATGACTTTTGACTTCACATAAATCTCAAATATAGGCAGCCAGTTTACAGTTCCATTGGCTGCTCACCAGAATGTTTTCTTAATAAAGCCATGTGCACGACAAACATTTCTCACACAATAATTTTTAGACATCCTTCCAATGTAATCTCTTCTAATTATACTGAATAAAAATAATATGAGAGTATGCTTAACAGCTAGATTTTACCCATTCAACAATAAAACTATGTAAGTTTTATAAAATGAATAATTATCTTTAGCATTTAAAAAATAAATTTAAAAGAATTGAATAAATAAATCTAATATTTAGATTGTTAGTATTTCAGTAGAATGACACATTTCCAACTGACGCCACTAATGATAAATTTCGAATCACCGGCATTGGTAGCAATATATTTTCGAACAAAAGTATACAAGTTTCTAATTTGTATAGTAAAACCCACATGTGTTTAGAACAATTTACAACAAAACAGCATTTTGTATAATGAAATAAATATAAATGTCTATCTTGAATATGTCGAAAAGTATGGTCACACTTTGCAAATATTTGCCAAAAAAGACGTAACCACTAAATAGAATATATTTAAACTCGTGTATTTATTAAAAAAAAAACTTTAGGACAGGACACAAGATATATTTATTATTATTGTTGTTATTATTTATTAATAGATATAAAATTATTTAGACATTTAAAGTTTTTAATAGTATAAAAGTTATTCTATCTGTATATGGCGTAACTAAATGTTGTGTGCCAGATTAGCACATTACTATTACTATATTGACTGTAATATATGATTAGGGTACAGTTGTATTTATTTTGGAAGGCATGGCAAAGTAAAGTATTAGAATAGAAATATTTCTAGTTATTAAATTCATTTAACAACACTTTTTTCTATACGTTAAGCAAACTGCAAGGTATTTATATAGTTTGCAATAATCCAAGCCATTTAGTATGCTGATGACCTCATTTACATTAAGCTGTCTTTTACCAAAATATTCCAGCCTTTATGTGTTGTATATAGGGCATGCACCGATGAACTGTTGGACGTTTTCAGATTCATCCGAGTTATATATTGTACATATACCAACCGCGTTGTTTTTAAATGCTCTTGCATTTAGGTCTAATAAACCACCTCTGGCTTTTATTATAATGCCAGTCATGCGGGCGTTAAAATTTTCTAGTAGAATTGGAATACGATTAAAATTTAGTTTCGAGTAGTAAATATTTGCCATGTGCGATCATACTTAGAAATTTGTCCATACAACCGTCTTTTCGAAACATAATTTATAAAAATTGTTGGAATTTTATTCAAAAATATTTAAACTACAAGTCAAATATATTTTTTTACATACACATATTCTGAATTAAATTCCAAGTTGTTTTTTGCTTGTTCGACCCATTCGAATGTAAATAAAATACTCAGAAATGATATAAAAGTGAAACAAATTAGTTTTCTTTAGTATGGCCCAATTTACACGAATCAATTCTTTAAGCTAAGCTGATTAATTTTAGAAATCAGGGTGAGGGAAAGATAAGACGATAAATATGTGTATAAAAATGTCGGTACGAGTTAAGCAATTATATTGTGCTGTGTGAACACCGAAGAAATTTTAAGGAAAAAATTGTATTGTAGAATTACTTCGTGTAAATTGGGACTATATTTTGATATTGCGATATAGTTCCTGTGTGGGTTATTAGAAATACATAATACTGTTCAAACATACTTATAAAGTTTCAAAATTAAGTTCGAAACATTCGGAATTCAATTAAATTGAGTTTTTTTTAATATATTAAGAAATTAAAAGCTTTTTTTTTTAAATAAATTTTATAAGCAAGACAACGAGAACTATTTAAATAGAATTATTTGAGACATCAACTATTAAAGAAACTAAAATGGTTCTTATTCTATTCGTTGTAGGACTTGTTATTTTAGAATAAATTTCAAAAATTGTCTAGTATTGTAATAAAATTATAAACGACTTTTCTTTACACTTTTGAACTTAACAATTGTCATTATATTTCAGTTGATTTATCTTAAAAGAAATTAAGATGTCTCTAAAGTTACATTGATATCACATGTGATATTAGTGGACTTCCTTACATGCATGACTATATAACAATTTAACACACAAAAAGGAACATCCATTCCTACAGCAGCCAAAACAAATGATCATAAAAATGAAAAGTTGTTCCTTTAAGATTTACTCGTATTTAAACACTTCACCAAAACTACATCTTTGGTAAAAGTTTACTTTTGTTTGTTGGGGGATTTACTTCAATGACTAAAGTGATTTTCTTTACCTAACAACAACAATATACGCCAGCTCATATGTAAACGAGGGTTGGCAAAAATTTCCTTGTCAGATAATTATAGAATGTAATGATACAAAATGTTATTAACAATTTGTTGGAAACCAAAAGTATTGACTTGACTTGATATCAGAAATATTTGGTTAATAATTACCACACTACACACTACAATAATTATCAAGCTACCCTCGTATAAAGTTAAAAATTAATAGTCTATTTTGCAACATTCCCACTACCACCAATAGAAAAGAAAGTCTTTAGGAAAACGTACAAGAGAAAGAGTGTGAAAAAACTTTTATTTCCAAAAAGGTGTTTGTATTAAATATTTAAATGGTTATTTGCACATGTATGAGTATGTGGACAACACAACACACACACACACATATATCCACACACACTTTCTTGTAGTCGGGCAAACGGGCTAAAGAGTTTCTTGAAACTTTTCATATGACAGTTTAGCATGTGCATGAAAATGTTTGTATTCGAAGTATAGGCCAAGTTCTAAGCTGTACCCATACATATATTGTGGTTAAATATGTATATACATACGTACGTATGTTATGTGTGAAGCTGAAAATCATAACATTTAGTTTTGTATGTGGTTGATTTTTTGTATTTTTTTTCTGTGTACAAACTCAAAACGATTTTAATCCTTTAGAAGTTTCTCTGAGCCAAAAGTGACTTAATGTGCACTCATCTAAAGTGTCAAAATTCATCATATTCTATTTCGCCAAATGAAAACTCTCACACTCACATGTACACAATATAATAAAGTGGACACTTTTCAAGGCGATATAAGAAAGGTTGTAATATAGAAATGAGCGTTTAAAATTAGTATAAAGAATTTAATATACATATGTATGTAGTATGTGCATAAATAATAATTACAAACAAATAACAGAATTTGTTAAAAATTTTCTATTTTTGTTTTTAAATTAATTTTTAATTTTTTAAAAATTTTTTATATTTCTTTATTTAGACTCGAGTTCATTAAATTTAATTTAAATTAAATTATTTTTACTCAAGGTAGGAATTGTTACATGAAAATTATTATTTCTTCTTGGCTTAGGATTCGAACCTGGGTTGTTGGTTAAATTCACATATGTTTCGAGAAACACCACTTTCTCTCATCAGAATTCTTTACGTTCTGACCCTCTGCACCACTGCGGCGCCCGCTAGCCCATTTTTTATTCGAAGTTTTGGCTGAATTTCAGTTTATGGGGGACACCCCTAGAGAAAAAATCTAAATATGCCATCCCCTTCAGAATGTTCCCAGGAGTACGAAAATCATAATGAAAAAAGGGGCTCACGCCCCCTATGAGCGTGGCAGTCGAAAAACGACCCGGCCCACCTACGTAGACAATATGGGTATCAAATGAAAGCTAATGTCTTCACGATTCCAAAAATAGCCATAGTTGCCAGATCGGGCGGTTTTTGCAGCCGATACGGCCATTTTTGTTAAATAGGGGCGGGGGTGAAAAACGACCCATGCCACCTACTTAGGCAATATTGGTATCAAATGAAAGGAAATGTCTTCACGATTCCAAAAATACCCGTAGTTGCCAGATCGTCCAGAATTTGAGGAAGATATGTTAATTTTTATAAAATGGGGGAAGGACTTTTTTTGTTTATTTCTTTTTAGCTCGGCCAGAGGCCGAGCACTCGAGATCCCCGCTGTCTAGAATTAAGACATACTGGAGTTAAAAACCCCTAAGCCCGGCCGTAGGCCGGTCACGCAGAAAAACTTTACTAAGCGAAGCCAGTATAACAAATTTTCATTAATCAATCAGAAGCTTTCAAGAGTTTTCCTCGTTTCTTAATTTTGTACTTATCCTCATTTAAAATGCTCATTTTTGTTTGTTTTTAACAAAATATAAGCAAAAAAAAAAAAAATTTCCCCCACCCCAAATTTTGCCAAAATGGCCATATCGGCTACAAAAATCGCCCGATCTGGCAACTACGGAATCGTGAAGACATTAGCTTTCATTTGATACCCATATTGTCTACGTAGATGCGCCGGGTCGTTTTTCGACTGCCACGCCCATAGGGGGCGTGAGCCCTCTTATTCATTATGATTTTCGCACTCCTGGGGTCATTTAAGGGGGCGTGGCATTTTTTTTTTTTCCAGGGGTGTCCCCCATAAACTGAAATTTTGCCGAAGTTTTTACTTCAATTGAAAACAATTAACTTGAAGTAAAAACTTCGAATAAAACAATACTCGCAAGAGGAAAAATTCGCAATTATTAATTTTTAGTTTAAAATTAAATTAATTTAAAAATTTAAAGCATTTTCTAAAACTTCGATTGTGAATTAATAATCAGCTATGATTGCCTATAGCCTCACAATTAACATTTTCAACAGGACTTGTCCTTTTTCTCATAGAAATAACATGTGAAAAACTTCATTGTAAAGGGTGTTTTTTAGATGAATAGAACTTTGAAATGGAATAAAACAAATTGACATGAAATTTACTTTAAATAATCGAAAGGTAATCTTCTGGCATTATAATTTAAATATGTTTATTGGCATATGACTGGCTTGGACTAGGTAAATTGGAGTTAGAGGTCCAATTTTCGATGATTTTTCTTAACAAATTGTGGTCAAGCGGCGTTAAATAGTAAGTTTCCTTAGCCGATATACGAATACAAATATTGCAAGAAGACATGGAAACCATGATTTTCGAAATAAATGAGCACAATTTGGAAGCGTTGTTCAGGCGTCAGTCTATTCGTGTTGAAATGCCAAACTAACAGCCATACCTAAATACCGACGGATATCGGAATGTATTCTTACGCTGATTATTAGCGCTGATACCCCATCCCTAAACAAAAGCGGCAACGTTATGTCAAAACGATAAAAACAGGGTTATGAAAGAAATAAATAAAACGACCGACCCTGTTTATTGTAACAGCTGGACATTGTTGTTTTATTTCTCTTTTTTTTGTTCTGTTTTCTTTTTTTCACTGTGAAACGGCTTGTTAAAATCGGATTTTCGGTATACTCCATACAAATTGTATGAGCATGAGAAATTTTATAATTTAAAAAACGCTTTCCGTCGGTATTTAGGTATTGCTGTAAACTAAACATAAATCGCATAACAGCTGACAAAGTGGCCGCCAGTGTTGCCAACTTAAAGTTCTATACATCTTAACAAACACCATATATTATACATTATAAGGGTCCTGAAGATATCGTTAAAAAGTCTCCCAAACTGTGCAAATTGTGTATTTTTATGACCCCGTAAATGAATTGTTAAAAATTACATGAAAAATTATTTACTCATATGTACTTGGTAAATTTGCCCAACAATTTTGCCTCGTAAACTTGCGTCGTTCAATTGTGCATTTAACTAAACAGCTGATTTTTATTTACTATTGAAGACAATAAAATTGTGTGATATCGGGTCTAAATGATGAA
This sequence comes from Bellardia pandia, assembly GCA_916048285.2. NCBI lineage: Eukaryota > Metazoa > Arthropoda > Insecta > Diptera > Calliphoridae > Bellardia > Bellardia pandia. The sequence continues at coordinate 87,020,679 of OU696530.1, read as the reverse complement.
CAAATGGCATTGCATAGCGAAAATATTCTTCAGCTGCAAGAACATAAGTGAAGTCTTCCAAAATCTCTTTTTCCGCCTTACGTTGATTATCTACAAACAATTAAAAAAGAAAAGTAACATAGTGACATATACAAAAGGATTTATGCTTATCACAATTTTTACCAAACTGTAACTTCTTCAAAAAATCTGAGTAATTTAGTCATTTGGTTTTCTCACAAACTGACGATGTTAGATTGCACAAAACTTAAAAAGGGGCTTTACAAAACAAGTCTCGCAAGTTTGCCCAATTGCATGGCAATTTTAAGCAACATCATGAGTACTCTTTATGATTTCTTATAATTAAGTTTAAGACATTTAAAAGTATAACATATGTATATCATTTTATTTAAAATAATTGTTTGATTTAATCTTTAATTCATTTATACACTATTCATTGTGTATTTTTAGTTTTTATTTGATTATTAATAACTTTAAACGTTTTTTACATAGTGAATTGGTTTAAATTATAATAGAAAAATTTCTTTTTTAATGTTAAGTATATATTCAAAAATAGTTTTATTTTTTATATTTTGTTTATAAAAAAATAGCAACTTATGTTTAATTATATCAATTATTTTTGTATAATAATATTTTAATTTATAATTACAAGTTAGATTAAGTTTTAAACGTGTTTTTAGGAAAAATTAAATGAATTTAAATACATGATTAGTTCAAGTTTTTATATGAAAATCTTTAAATTAATTTTTTTTTGCAAACAATTTAATTTACTTGAGAAAAGTTTTAGTAATTTGTTTGTTTGTTTGCAATCATAGATGGCATATGTATGTATGCCATATGACAACCCGTTTTCATACAATTGCCAACAATTTGGACAATTTGACAACAAAAATGACATAGTGAAACCCAATCATAAGATAAAAATCGTAACATCTTCATCCAATGAAAAAAATGTATTTTTGGAAAAATTAACTTTTAGATTGAAATTCTCTAGAAGAATTTGGACAAATATCGAGTTACACACGTATCCCACAATATAGAAAGGGTAGTCCAAAGGGTCCTAAATGAGACTACATTAGTCGAATTTCTGAAATAATTTTTGAATTCGAATAAATCGAATTTGAAAAAAATGTATTTTTGGAAAATATAAATTATAAATTTTGCGAGGCCCCTAATGTCAGTTCTGTTTTGATATTTGTGTAGTAAACACATGCGAAATACACGTTAATAAACAATGTTACGCTACACTGCTCCAGAACGCGGAATATTGCTGACTATTTATTTGACCAATAATCGGTCGGTGACAGCCGAAAAAAATTGGAAGTTTACTTTTGCGCCACCTTGTACAATCTTTCTTGTGTGAAATTTCGGCAAATTTTATAAAATTTCAAGTAAGATAAAAATCGTAACATCTTGAGGCATAAAAGATTTAATAAACCTTAAGATTTATGCTTCTGACAAAAGTCTTGTTTCTTCTGTAAAACTGAATTTTAAAATAAATTATTTTGCATTTTAAACTTATATACGATTTGTATGAAATAAGTTAACACTTATAAGTTCTCTCACATTCAAACAAAACTTTCCCCAATTTTACATGCTATTAACTAACATCATCCCCCAACACTTTTAACCATAACTGCAACCCTCGCCGCAATGAATTTGTATTTGATTTTTACCAGCAAATACAAAAACAAAAAAAAAACGAGAACACAATCAAATTAATAAGAAATTATGTCAGTAATTTTACGATACAATTACCGGCCAAAAACTTTCTTCATACTTGGACACCTTAAAAATAATTGTAAATTATTTTTTTTTCCTGTTTCTTTCAGTTTTATTTGCCGCAACAGATTTTAAACAAAATTTGATTAGTTTTTTTTTCTCTCTCGAACGTTTATGTCTAAGTATGTTGTGTACTTTGCTGGTGGTGTAGTCACACTTTTGGTGTCATCAACAACATCATCAACGTAATTTTTTCCTGCCTGAACCCTGGGCAAGTACAGAAACAAATTTATATATACTGTAACATAAATTTTGAAAATTTTCTACAATATTATGAAAAGTTTAGAAAAAGGACTTTTTCTTGGTTTATTAGAAGTGATGGACAATAGCACCCAGCAAAAAATTTCATTGGCAAAAAGGAAGTTGTTTCCAATAGTACGAGTTGAGAAAATCCTATGATATTTAATCACTCTTGACAAGTTGTTGGTTTTGTTCTGCTGAAGCAGCAGTTTGCTAAAATGATTGAAATATCTTACTCTGTCCTGCTGACATATGATCGAGTGTGTAAGAAGGTCAGGGCTTCAGTAGTCATGTACAATTTTCGTTTTCTGAACAAGTTTGCTGGGTTATGTTAATCTTTTGTTGTACAAGCATTTGAAATTGTTTTTATTATTGTTAAGTAATTTATAACAGCAATTAAATAGAAATGGACGGCCAAAAATAAAATGTGTTTTTCATAATGAGTTCGGCTGGGGCTGTATTGAGGCGGCTAGTGGTGAGTAGCGAATGCTTGTTATTTTTTAATTTTCATAAATTTGACTTAACGGTGATTTGGTATTTTCAAAAATACATGAATTCTTCCCTAATGCAGGTTACCTTCTCATCCCCAACCAATAATAAAAAGGAAAACTTACTTGAAAATAGACAAGAATAAAATTAAGTTGTTTTTTTTCACAACATTTTTAAAGAAATTATGTTGATAATTATGCATGTTTATGATGATTGAAAAATAAGAGTAAAATATTGATATTTATTGTTAATGAAAACTGAAAACTTTTCCTATATTAAAAGCAAAAATATTTCGTTAAAAGTGTAAAGAGAAATATGTTTAAATTATCATTAATGTTGGTTGTTTTGAAGTGTTTAAGCATTTGTTTTTAATATTTTTAATGAAGTCTGAAGAAAATTAGATTAGTTTTAAGAAAATTACAATTTAATGGTGCTGTTTTCTTGAAACGAGTCCTAAGAAATTTAACTTAACAACATAATAATGTTGCATATCTTCCATTAACAATTATTGAACAAGTCATGTAGGTCAATTTTAGCTTCAATTGTAGGGGTTTATGGGAGTTAACTAGATGTAATCATAGGTCTTTATATAGTTTAATTTTAGCTTCAAACGCAGATCTTGATGTAGTTCAGTTTTAGCTTTAATTCTAGATCTTTATGAAGTTTAATTTTAGTTGCATTCGTAGATCTCTAGGAATCCAATTTTAGCTTCAATCAAAGAGCTCTATGAAGTTCAAGTTTAGCTTCAACCATACAGTTCTATGTAGTTCAATTTTAACTGCAATCCTAGATGTCAATGTTAAAATTTACCTTTAATTCTTCATCTCTATATAGTGAAATTTTAACTTCAATCCTAGATCTTTATGTAGTTCAATTTAAGCTTTAATTCTAGATGTCAATGTTAAATTTTAGCTTCAATTCTACATCTCTAAATAGTTTCAATCGTTCTTTTATATTTATTCCTCGGAAAACTCTTACTCTACCAACCTTGTAATTCAAATTCAAACAAATCAAACAATTTGAACAAAACATAAATTATTTGATTATTTAAACAATAAAAACTGTTATTGTAAAAAAACACCTAAAACCAATTCAAACTACTCGTCCATAATGTACAATGATGTACATACATACATTATACAAATGAAGGTTGGTACAAGTCTTTGAATAGAAAGTGGAAATAGTGAAAGAACCTTTACAACTAAATGCGGATAATCTGTAAGTTTTGCAAAATATAAAATTTATGACGAAAAATAACATACAAACTACAGGTACTAAATAGTATGTACGTAGTTAGATATGAGTATGTGTAATGAATATGCAGATATATGAGTACATTGGAAATTTTTAGTTTTTCTGTTGTATATTTATTTCGTTTAGTTACTTTGGTACCCTACATTTTGTTATGCAGTTTTTCTTTCCAACCGGGCTATGCCCAGTCTGCAGCGTTGTTAACTTGATGCGTTTCGCACCATTTTTGATGCTTTTTTTTAATTTCGGTGCGTTTTTTAATTTTTTCCAAAATGTAATAAAATCTTTCTTTTTACTAATTTTTATTAACAGTTTTTAATAATTCATTATCATGAAATCTATACGATGAAAAAGGACCCCATTAAATGTATTTTAAATACGAATGCATGATAAATGAATACATACATACTTTAAGTGACGAATTTGTTTGGAAATAAAATTAACATTTTAAACATTGAAATAAAAATTCTTGTGAAGCCTGATGGGTTGGTCTATTAAACTGTAGAATAAAAAGTAGAGTAAAGTAGTACAGTGGAGCCCTAACAATGAAAAAAATAATTTAAAAACTTCCAAATATCTAGTACAAAAGAATACAAAGAAATTTGTTTAGTTTAATTATTATTTTTGTAAAGTTTTTTTTTTTTTATAAAAACACTAAACTGTAGAGATCTGTTTTATTGTTATATTTATAATACAAAAATATCACACATTTTATGTAGAATTAATTCAATAACTATTTAAAAAAATAAATTCTAAACTTGGTGCGTTTTTTTAATGGTGCGTTTTGAAATTTAAAAGTTGATAACACTGGCAGTATGTACCGGTTCTTTAGAAGTCTGCTTCCTCTGAAATATTTCCATTGAGCTGTCTGTTATCTTCAGTGTACGATCAGATCGTTATCGTAATCAATCTTTCATTAAGTTACCTTATACTTTATTGTGGACAAACAAAAGCTATGACTTAGTTACAACCAAGGTGAATTTATACTAGGTGACAGCGTAGCGCCAGCTGATTATTCATGGTGAAATTGAAAATGTCAAAAAGTTGTTTACAAATAGTCAAAGTTTATATAAAAAAAAGATGTTTTTGCCAGTGACGAAAGTTTTTACACAAACAAAAATGCCTTTTGTTCTTGCCTTGTTGCAATTGTTGTAGCAAGGCAAGAACAAAAGGCATTTTTCTATATGAAAAACTTTCGTCACTGTCAAAAAGTTTTTTTTTATATAACTTTTTGACATTTTCAAATTCACCATGAATAATCAGCTGGCGCTACGCTATCACCTAGTATTTAAATTCACCTTGGTTACAACTGTATAATTAATACAATCCGACGACATAAATACTTCGGCTCTCGGTCGGCTAACTACTGGTTTCGGCTATGGTAAGAAGTAAGCCCTCAGCGTTGTCAACTTGGTGCGCTTCGCACCATTTTTGGTGCTTTTTTAAGTTTTTGTGCGAAAAATTCCATAGTTGGTGCGCGGTGCGCTTTTTTGTTAATTTCGGAGCGATTTTTAATATTTTCGAAATGTGATAAAATCTTTCTTTTTACCAATTTTTAATTGCAGTTTTCTAATAATTGATTTTAATGAAATCTATACTATGAAAAAGGACCCCATTAAATGTATTTTAAATACGAATGTATGATAAATGAATACATACTATCGAATTCGTCACATTCAGGTTATTGTTAAAGGAGGATAGAATAAAAATCTTTGTGTGAAAGTAAAATTAACATTTTAAACATGGCAATAAAAATTCTTGTATAGCCTGATGGTTTGGTCTACTGAAGTGTAGACGAACAACCAGGGTTAGAGTTCCAGTGGAGCCCTAACAAATTTTATTGAAAAAATTCAAATAGAAGTACTTAAAATAGAAAACAAAAATAATTAAAAAAAGTACCAAATATGTACTGAAATTTCCCCTTCTTTGCCAATTAGTACTTCAGTTTCGAATAGCATGTTGTGAGTTAAATTTTGAGGAGTTAAAGGCTTTTACTATTATTACTTTCACTAATAATCATTGATCTGTTTTTAATAAGATTTATATAGAATTTATGATATTAAAAAAATGCAAAACTCTAAACTTGGTGCGTTTTTTTAAATGTAATGTAATGTAAATTGTATGTAAATTAATGATTTTTAATTAAATTTTTATTTAAGTAAATTAAAAACAAAAAAAAACTTTTTTTTATAAATGTTGTGCCAGTCAGCTATGACTAGTTTGTACATCAGCACTGATTAATCAGCTCTGACGATATTTACATTAGGTCCGATTAATCAGTGCTGATTAATCAGCTCTGACGATGTTTACATCAGTATTGATTATATGTTTTACTAGTTCACGAAGTTCACAAGTTGGAAAGAGAAAAAGAATCACACGTACACGAAAGTTTACATCAGATTTTTCACAATGCCGTTAATAAAATGATGGGAACTACTAATGTGTAAACCCATCAGCAATACCCATCAGATGATGCATCAAATGACTGTTATTGTTCTTGTAGGGATGCTACTGTTAAACATGTTCAGTTTGGTCTATAATTTAACCATTAATCGACTTACACACGAACAACACTTGCCGATTATTCAATTTTATTATCAAAATTCATGCTCCCTTAAGAAAGTGCATCATGCACTTTTTTTTATCGAAAAATTGTGTTCAGCGATGAAGCTCATTTCTAGTAGAATGGATAAGTAAACAAACAAAGTTGTCGAATTCGGTATGAAGAAATTCTCTGTTTAGTGTGGATTATGGGCCGGTGGCGTAATTGAACCGTACTTTTCCAAAGACAATGAAGGAAGAAATGTTACTGTGATAATGAAGAGCGCTATTATGCAATGATTACAAATTGTTTGCCCAAAATGGTAGAGCTGGACTTGACTGGCATGTGCTTTTAACAAGACGGTGCCACATGCCGCACTCGAAACACGCGAAACAATGGCTCAATTGAGAGGCGAGTACGGTGAACAGTTTATTTCTCGTTTGGGGCCGGTATGTAGACTATTTTTTGTGGGGCTTTGTTATGGGTCAAGTTCGCAATGGTTGACATACTGGAAGCTAATACTGAAGAATTTATTCGTGGGATACCTTCCACTATGTTGGAGAGAGTATGACAAAATTGGGAGAGTATGAATCATTTGACGCGTAACCGCGGTCAACATTATATAGATGAATTATATAGATCGTTCTATCCACTCAAAGATTTCATGCATTTCTTTCAATTTTATGTGTTCTTTTAAATCAAATCGAAAAGCTCTTAAAAAATCACTCTTTTAAACGAGTTATTCCTAGAATTAGAGTTGCAGCAACAAGGGGTTTGTTGCAATTTTCTTTCTATTTTGACAGAATAAATGTAGTTATTTATGTTTACAAACAAAACACTGAAAAAAACGATTGGTTTTTTCTTTAGTTGTTTTTAGTTTAGCCGTATTTCATGTGAACAAAGCCTCATGTTTGACCTTATCTTTAATTAGAACCTCTGGTTGTAGGCTGATCTAATATTCCACCTTAACGACTACAACTGCTTTAACTAATTTTGTATTGCCAAAGTATTTCATTCAACATCTATCGTAAATATAAAAAAAAAACTCCTCTCTGCACAAAACTAAAAACAAATACAAAATACATAAGTACAAAAAAAAAAAACTACAACAAAACAGCACACGTTCCAAAATGTTTAAATATGTAGTCATGTAAAGATACATGTATTTAAACGCAAAAGTCTTGTGGGTGCTGCAATTCATTTGATTTTAACATTTAGCCAAGCAAAGAAAGAGTTAAATGAGTCGAAATTTGTACAGAGTTGAGGAAGAGGGTAAGTAGATATTTATGGTAGAAAAAGAGGTAGAGATGTTTAAACTTTAGCAGGATTGAGAGATGAGTTTAAAACATTTACAAACGTACCTAAAAGAAGAAAAGTTTACATGTGCACATGCATCCAAAAATGGCTCAAAAACTCTGTATGTGAATTTCTTGTTGTAGTATTTCATTTGCAAAGAAAAACAAACCATAAAAAAAATTGTAGGTGGGTTGTATGTTTGTGCAGAGATTTACCGTTTTATGCTTGACATTTCCAAAAGTTTAAGTTTTAATTTATGACAACGTTTTCTATAACTCGTTACGAGCATGTAGAAATTTACACACTCAAATATCTATGTATGTATATAAATATAGAAACACATGAGCAGAATATGAGAACTGTATATAAAAAGACAACAATAAAATGAAATAAAAATAGAAAACGAAAACGAAAGGAGACATATCCTTAAACAGGATATTTATAAAATTGGTTAGAGTAAGAGCAGATCATAGGTACATATGTAAGAATTGTATGGGGTTTCTACTCCAAAAACAGACACTTTCCCATGGCATGAAGAAAAAGAGTAACATTTTCTACTTTTTTTATGAGTCTTTGGTTTATTTTGCTCTTTTTACTTTAAGGTATACACAAGCATAGATTTGAATTATTACATTTAAACTCCATAAACAAAACAAATCTTTTTAAATATTTATAGAAAATATTTACTAAAATCATAAATAAGCATTATGTGTGTGTGTGTGTGTTATGTGTGTATTTGTATTTAAAATAGAAAATAATTTTTTGATCCAACTAACTACAAAGTTGTACGAGTTTTGTTATTAATTGATTATTGTTTTGAAATTTAGTTTAAATAACTAATATTCCTAAAATTATAAAAAAAATCTTAGCAATATGTTTAGTAGGGTGGATCAATTTCTTTTGTAAGTAGGCGTATAGTAAAAACGTAATCTAAACTAAATTCTAAGAAAACTTGACTAAAAAAGCATGGGTTTAAAATCAAAACTTAGCTCCCGCCGAGAGATATATAGGAGTCTTGGAAATAATCAATTAAAGGTCATATTGACTCTGTCAAAATAACAACTAAATTTTGTACTAAAGCATGAAAGCTATCCGAAACGTAGCAAAATATAACAAGTAAGAAAGTATAGTCGGTCAAGCCCGACCATATCATACCCTACACCCAATATATGTATAACACAGTTTTTCAGAAATGTGTGCTATATGGGAGATATGACCTATTATGGACCGATCATCCAAAAATTTTGTGCCATGATTTCTGTGAATATAAATATTGTGTATGTTAAAATTTATCTCGATATAAATACTTTTAAAAGATTTATGGAGGTTAAAGTTGATTACGGGGAAGGTCTTATGTGGGAGTATTGACTAATTACGGACCGACCATTATAAAATTAGGTGTCATCATTTCTGTATATTATTTGTGTCGAATTTTATTTGATTACCAACATTTTTTAGAAATTTATGATCGTTAAAGTGATTTTCGGAAATAGGTCATTTATGGGAGCTACGACTAATTATGGACCGATCACAATAAAATTGTACCGTATTATTTGTATGCATATGAAATATATTTGTATTAAATATTATTTGGATACCAATATTTTTGAGATAGTAATGCTCTTTAAAGTGATTTTCGGAAGTGTAGGGTATAAAAAGTTCTAAAGATATTCAATTTTAATGCAGAATTACTACGTGCAAATATAAGTGGAAAAGCCTTAATTTGAAAGATGACGTTAAACGTTTCTTAACAGAGGCATTTAGCAAGGGCATCTTGTGGTAGGTAATGTCTGCACAAATTCACTTGGCTATCATCGGACATTGATGAAGAGAATATGATCTATCTTATAACCATAAGTATAACCTGTCGTAGAAGTCTCTTAGATCTGCGAACTAAGCGTGAAAAGTTTCGGCTAAGGATAGTTGACATCCGTGAACATGAGTGTACAAATAACTTTGAACTGGACTAATGGTTAAATAATCCAAATCAAAACCATGCCGCATTAATTAAACTACAACATAGCATAACCAAAGGATGCCACGTCTGAATTCTCAACAATAAAATTCGATTTTATTCATGCTGTAAAATATCACACTGGTCTCAAATAACCTAATAGAATTGTTGAAAGAAAATATCTTAAAGGTAAAATATACTCAGCCAGGTATAAGAATGACCTGTCCCCTCTAATCAATTTGCATTTGAAGAGCAAAGCCTCAGCTAAACATGTAATTTCTACAGTAACGCCAAAATGCTAAATGGTAAAAACTTCTCTAACATCAGACTATTAGGAAATTTCAATGGCGAAATTACAGAACAGTTGGGAATATGGAAACAGCACTACTCCGGGATGCCAAAATATATCATTCGAAATGCTTAAAGTAGACTCTCAGAACTTAGTTAATATATTGCTTCCCCTTATCCAAAAATTCGGAGACACTCATGAACTGGAGTCGACGTTAAAAGAAGACTCTATCGTGAACATTTTTAAAAAAGGCAAACTGATAAACTGTAAGAATTTTCCTGGCAGCACCTTATTAAATGCAGTTTATAAGGTAGTAGCTCACATTATTAACAGGACAATTTCCGACACTGTGCTAACAGAACTTCAACAATCAGGGGTGTCATAGAAACCAATATTGTCAGAATTGGTTTTAAAACCTAGAAATATCTCGATATTTATTGAACGTGTAGCAGTGCCCTATGACACCAAAGCATTTTTTCTTGTCGGTTTTAAAACCAATTCTGACAATATTGGTTTCTATAACACCTCTGAATATATCGTGTTCGAAAGCTTTTGACAAACTTAATCAAAATGCAGTATTGTAAAGCACACAGTCAAACACAAGCCCTATACTGTGATGTTAAATACTGTCCTTTCTACAATATCGCACTGGCCAGCGTCTTTGCTGCTTGTATTAGCTACACAAGCTGGCTATCAGCTGGGTTCTTTATCAACACCATGAGTCTGGATATCTGCCTCCTTTCAAATAGCTATACACGTACAACTTAAAAATCAAAGTCCGTTGAAACAGAGGCTGTAAAAGCTGATTTAAAATTTAAGGCATATTACTAACTAAGACACAGGTGGTTTTAGCCGAGATGTAGTGTATCGAAACTCGAAAGCCAATCAACTGTTGACTGTGTCTGGAGCTAATAACTTCAACTCTTGTTCCTATCAAATCATTGCTCCTGTATGCACGTGAGACGTGAACAATTGACAACAAGAATTAATTTGATGCAAGACAAGGTTTTTAGAGGGACCATGCTGTCGGTTGCTCCATGCCGAAATCTCTTGTGAGTCAACTATTATAATTTTCAACTTATAAAATTGGCAGTTGTGAAGTGGGATAGAAGTTGAACAACTTTTATTGATTCGGACCGAATGAAATAGCTACGTTGTGGCGCATTGTTAACAATAGGAACTACCGGACAGGGACACCCTGATCACAAGCTGATCATTAATTTGGAACGACTCGGTTTTAGTGGGACCAGTCGGTTTTAAGTCTGTTGCTTCATCGCGATCTTAGTTGTGCCTGAACTAGAGTTGTGAAGAATATTATCTTCGCCTGTAATATTGATTACAAATACATACAGGGCATAGCTTGACAATGTTTGGTGTGACATTTTTCACCATATTATGCTAGTCAGCATTTGCAAGCCTTTAATATAAATGAAGTATAGCGGCATATTGGAAATAAGTCCCAATTTACACGAAGCAATTTTTATTGAAAATATTGATACAATATTTTCCTTGAAATTTCTTCGGTGTTCACACAGCACAATTCTTATTGCTTAAATCGCTCGTATTTTTATTTAAGAGTATACGAGTACACACATTTGTAAACACATATGTAGTACAAATAAGAGAGTAAAACGAATTGCTCTTATCGGCACCTCACCAGGATGTCTCAAAGGTAATCAGTTTAGTTAAAAGAATTGCTTCGTGTAAATTGTGACTAAGTGTTAAATGATTTACTACTCAGAATTGAATATAACTGTTGAATGTATCTGTACTAAGAATACAATTGTTGTATTTAAATTGTTAGAAATTGTCATTTATGAATCAGGCATTTGCAATTATCTTTGTGTTCCTATTGAAATAACACGCATCATTTACTTATTTCCATAATTAGTTAATGCCATTTCCGCAATTACATTAAAGACTAAAACCACAGTGGTTTACAAATAATAGTTTTTTTTTTGTGTTATTCGATCATTTATTACAATTATTAAGCAATTTGAAACTGCGTTTTTATGCTACATAGCTGCACAGTAGTATTGTACTTGGCAGAAAGCACTTTACTTAAAAGCACATTAGAGAGAACTTTTTTGTTTGTTTTAAATGTTTTTTTTTTTTTTTTTGGAACTAAAACATTGGTATTGTGTTTTTATTTAGTTTTTTGTTTACAAGAACGTGTTAGTTTTCTTGCTAATAATACAAATTAAAAATATTTACATACATCTAATGGTTTTGTGTGTGTTTTTTTAGTTAAAGGATAACGAAATACCCAACAATTATCCAGCTGAGGAAGAAAAACTATTAAAAGAAATTTCTGTATTAAGAGGAAACTAAGTGGAAAAAGAATGTGTCATGTGTATGATGAGTTTTTTGTTTGTCTTTTTTTAACTTTTGATAATGGAACAAATAAGAAAACAATTTACAAATTAAAATCGTTTTTAGTTTTTTTGTGGTTTTCATAATCGTTAACAATAGGGTTTTTTAATTTGTTTGATACCAATAGTGTTACATGTAAAAAGTACCAGGCCTCAAGTACAGTTTAGTACTATTTATTTTTATATATGGCATTTGGGTATTGTGAGTTCAAAAGTGAACGGATTTGCTTGCCTGTTTCTATTTCGTCCACTTTTAAACACAAATTAAAGACAAGCATTAGGTTGTCCTCAATACCGAATAAACAAAATTTAAAATACTAGATTTAGCTGTGTGTAAAGTCAGGTGCTTTGAATTGAAATTGTCACTAGAAGTATTATTTATGAGTCCCTTTTGTTCTCTCCCTTAGGACATTTCCCTGCCAACATCTCACCAAAAACTGTTCTTCAATTCAGCACTCTTCTAACAATAAAAAATCAAAATTAAATTTCTTCATTTATTTTATTTCTTTTAACTAATTTTTGATGTTGCATTATATTAGATTAGTTTCCTGACTATAAATGTTTGTTTCTCTGTGCTTTACGTTTACAGCAGTTTTCCCATATTGAATCTCTAATTCAGATTCAAATAGTAAAAACTCACAGCTGCATTTAAGTGCAAATTGTAATTGAAATTAAGTTGTGTGATATCACTAACTAAATGTAGCCAAATTAAAGAGATTGAGCAGGAGCTGGATCCAAAAAAAAAAAATCCCCCCAAAAGTATACAACACAATTACAGCAAACAAATTTGAAAAGAAAAGACAATTTTAGAAAATTAAAAACCACGTTCGTTGTTCCTTTTTTTAAATGTTAGCAAATGAAAGCAATTAAAAATGTTGCCAGTTAGATTTTATTAAAAAAAAAAAACTAAATTCTAGAAAATGAAAAACGAAAATAATTTCTTCAACGGTTTGCTTATGAATTGTAAAAGATAATTGCGTATTCCTTGTAAGTAGTAGTTTATTAATGGTCTTCATAAAGTTTTCTAAAAAAAAAAAGGATTTTATGCAAAATAATACGAAACAACATTTTGTAAGGAAATCCATAAAGTTTAATTAAAACGTTTCCTTAGCAAAAGTATTAGCTTCTTAGCTTTCTAAATGTTTGGTAATATTGGAATGGTTGTAAGAGCAAATAGTAAAGTAGCCAGCATCAGTTAGTTAACAGCCAAGCAACTTCAACAGGATGTATTCAATATTATCCAAAATATAGGCAAATGTTTAATAAACTTTCAAAAAGAGTGTGATCATTTGTAATTAACGACCTAAAGCAGTAATGGGAAACATTAAAACAATTCACGTGCCCGGCTTTATTTCATAATATGTACAATTATTGTAATATAAGAAATCAATTAATTGAAGATACAGTGAGCATCAAAATAAAGTCTACATCACATATTTTTAAAAGAAAAGCCTAATTATATTAATATAAATAATATTATTTAAGAAAACTAGATTGCCTTTTTAAATAGTTATTTACGTAGAATTGAGTTCAAAAATGAAAGGAACAAAAACAAAAGCGTATACAAATTTAATTGATTTATTGTTAAAATATAGCAATTTTAACTCGTCAAAATAAAGTAAACAGCTGCATCATTCTTATGCAAAAAAATCGCTGCCATTCCTAAAGTAGTGACAATTCTTTTAATTTTTCTTTATTTGCAAAGACTGAAGTAAAAACTATAAATGTGAAAGAATTTTACGTGAGTACCTGCTACGAAGGCCCAAACTCACGGTGCTCTCAACACAATGTGTCCACCAACGCCCTAATGCACAAGTATCAGATTCGATGTCATGCATTTGGACATAAACTTCCCCCTTGGTGAAAAGCGAAGCCTTCGTAAACTCTATTAACATCTATATACACAAAGATCCCGCCGAAGACGACGAAAACAAAAGGAAACACAACAAACGAAGGCGATAGTATTAACAACAAAAATGTCAACGATAAAAACAAAATCAGTAAGTGAAGCAGAACGGCATTTTGTAACGGCCAATCGGTTCACCAATGCTGCAGATAGGGAACCGCAATATCTCTCATTATAGCAGAGAGTTACCCCTATATTAAGCCAGTCTCGACCTCGCAGTCGCTGTAACGTCGTCTAATGCTCTACTATAATCTCATCCCCCCCCCCGTAACAGTCCGTCGGTAAGTGTCTTGAGTCCTCAGGTCCCTTACAAAACCTATAGTCTGTAGTGTCTGATAGGCCTCTTTTAGCAAGCATGCAATTAAGTGAGCCATTTCTTGTCAGTAAGAAAACCAAACTTAGGCTAAAGCAAAAATCTGAACGTTCCTGTACGAAAGCCATGTTACGTATGAAACCATACATCACCATCCCTTTGTCGCTGTTTGTCCATCTTGTGCTTCACCTAAAAATAATACACCCATCTAGGAGTGTCGGGTTTAAACTACTAGCCCCATTCATCAGATCAGAAACAGAAAGTCAATCATGCTTTATAAGTGGTAATTCCTTCCTTGTAAAAGGAGCTACACCTAGCAGGACTGAAGTGTGTCATTCGAAACCGTCCGACATACTGGCATACATATCAGCATAGCAGTAAGAACTATAATAAGAGAAGTCAGAGCAAACCCAACATTAAGTGCTGCAAAAATAGCTAAACATGTTACGAAAACTTTTGGAAAACCTGTAAGCGCGAGTACGATTAGAAGATCTTTGATCGCAAATGGCCTGCATGGTAGAGTGCCAAGTTAAAAGCCCTTTATATCAAGCACAGCCAAACCAAACGTTTGAATTTCGCAAAAAACTATATGTATAAACGAACCTCAAATTGGTTGATATAAATAAAATATTCTTTTCACCGATGAAAGCAAGATATTTCATCATCATTTCAGATAGAGGAATTGGAACTAGCGCAGAATTAGATTTTTCATCAGGACAATTATCCTAAGCATAGGTTCAAAATTATAAAAGAGTAGTTGTTTTATTATTGTCGAAAAACTTTAGATCATACTACGCAGTCTTAAGAGTTCAATCCAATTGAGCACCTGTAGCATTATCTGGACAAAAAAATTAGGCAAGAAATATTTCTTACAAGGATAACCTTGCCACAAGGTCGTACGGTCAATAAGGAATACTAACTTGAAGTTATGCGCCGTTTGCGCAAAGCAATCATGGATTTTGCACCATTAGAACGCACCAGCTCACATATAGATGTTTGTGCGTGAGTTTTTGGCCAAAAACAAAACCGTATTCACTGAACTTGACCCCCGCTGACTTTTTCCTCTTCCCAAAACTGAAGACGCCGATGAAAGGAAAGCGATTGAGGAGATAAAAGAAAAATCAAAACAGGAGCTGTTGGCGATACCAAAAAGCGCGTTTCAGAAGTGTTTCGGGGATTGGAAAAAACGCTGGCATAAGTGTATTATATCTAAGGGGGATTACTTTAAAAGGTGACAATAAATAAATAATTTTTGAAAAAATTTAAAATAACGGTTATTTTTTTGATCAGACCTCGTATATAATAAAATATTTTTTTAAACAATATTATGTGTGTACGTTATTTTGACGCTCACAGCATTACACATTTCAATTCCCATCAAATTTTCAACTACTCTGAATTCTTTGTTTTTAAATCAAGTATAAAATTATTCCTTATATTTTAAGTTTATTATCAGTTTAAGTTATTACACTGCAGAGTTTCTATCTTTTCTTAACCATCAATATGTTAATTTATTTAATTTCTTAACAAAATGTCTCTAAAATGCGCGTGCCCTTTATTTACCACAACTGCCTTAAGTGAAATTCATACAATTTAGCATCAGTTTTATAAGTACGCATATTTATAAGATAAACTCATAAACACATTTTGCATACTCCAGAATATAACTATGGAAAATTATTGACTTTTTAGCCCAGCCTTTTGCGCCTGTAACCTTTGGCGGGTGAAAGTAATTGTAAAATAACAAACCATAAGCCGCATCAACTATGAAGCCGTCCATCCAAGTTGAAAACAAAAACTAAAGTGAAGAAAAAGGTGTTGGAAACTTAAAATATAACTACACGAATAAACCAAAAAAAAAAAAAACTACACTGGACATTATAGCGATACATTTAAGGGTTTCTAAATAGATTTTCAAAGAACTAGTACAGAGCCCTTCAAAAATTAGAGGACCTGTTACTTGCAGTCTCTATTTAAGAATTTATAAAATTCTTTTATAACAACTAAGACTGGTGCTCGATATCGCGACCTTGTAACAGAGTTCTTGTTGACAAAATTGAATGATTAAACACCATTTGGTTTATTTTAAGGGGCTTATTTAAAGTCAAAGGTCAAAAGGGCCACAACCGCCCGTGTATTAAAGGAGGAAATTAAACATTGCTTTAACTAATTCTAGCCAAATTTATGCAGAATTTTATGAAAATGTTACTGCTTCATTCCAGTTCTCTTCTAGTACAACGATTCCATGTATTACAGGGATCGGTGACATTGTGCATGAGTGCAATTCTAGCAATTTCCATGACTAATTATTTCTTATTTCCAGTTCAATACGCCTAAAATTCGAGCATCATTTGAAATCTGGTTTGGCCACAAAATTCTCAGAAATGTTTTCAGACATTGATGTATAAAGCTCTAAATTTTGTTAATGATCAATTGTGTGAGGCTTCACACGTAATGCACCTATTTAATAATACCGATTTGACACTGAAATAAAATATCTGGACTTAGTTTTCATAGATAAATTGTTCATGTTGTTTATTCGGTTTAAGGAATGTTATTTGGGATTCGTTAATACGATCGTATAAATCAATATCGATGCCTTCATCACTAAATATTCTACCGCCTAGAAAGATAAATTTCTGCACGTCTGCAATTATGTTGCCATCAACTATGAGCGGTCTTTCTATTTCTGAGCAGATCCTCAGCATCTTTGTTTTACCATAGTTTATTTTTTAGACGTATCTTCATGGCATTTATGGATAATCTTCTCAGTTTCAGCTCCATCCTCATCCATCACCCACTGTGATTAGACATAAACCATAGGGGTAAAAGATATCACTCCGTTTCTACGTCATGGTTCACTGGAGTCAACAGAAGGCTTCAATATTGGCTGTATCCAACACGCTATCCAGAAGCAATAGGAAAAGTGTAGTGGTTAGGTTAAAACCTTTTCGTACTCCTAAAAAAGTGAAGGAAGTTCTGCTTTGCCTGTCAATAAAGCGTACTCTCCACTGAGCGTCCCTATACAACTTACGTATTAAGATTACCTTCTTGGACAGGGTTGACCAATTTGGATTTTGGAAACCAGTGTCGAAGGTACGTTTAAAGTCACAAATTAGCAGATATAAAAGTGATTTCTATTCCATTGATAGAATGGTATAGACTATCCTCTGCATACTAAAAGTTTCCATAACCTTTACTGTGAATTCAACAAGGTTATACCTATCCAGTTCTTTTAAATAGTCAGATACTTCTTTTTGGGAAAAGTGGAATCAAGCAGGTGGAAAATAACCATTTAACGAAATAGTTCCTATGTAAGGTGACATATATATATCCCGCCAATGTGGTAGAACCGTATTTTAGCAATTCAACTGGGATGTTTTCAGACTCTGGTGTTATGCCATCATTTTTAGACCATCTTCCATTTCAGCGAGGGTGGATCCGTCAAAGTATATCTTTTTGGATTACGTCTTATAACCATGATGATCACCTTCATCGTCCAAGATAATATTGTCCCGTAGATAAGCCCAAGTGGCTAATATGGTTGGGAGTTGTCGAGGCTGGTGACATAAGCTTGCACGAGTCTTTTTGTTTAACTAATAAAACTTGAAGCTGACTAGAGTCTCTATCTAACGCTACGGGCCAGTTAGAAGCCCGGGGATTCGTTCCCTAACTGAGATTGATTGAGTTTCATTCGGGGAGAATGGCAGTTTATTGAAAGACTGATGTTTGTTTGAGCAACAAATATCGGGCCACCATATTGTCCTAGGTGCTGTTACTGAATACAACAGATCCATTGAAAGTAGTGGTAACACTTAGCTTTGTGTCAGGATTATACGGGAATTGTAGCTTACGTTGTATGTGTGCTGCCAGCCGCCTTGGACAGGATCACTTAGCTACGCATCCCCGTGGATCTGATCTGTAGTCCTTGGCACTTGGTTGGTTAGTGAAATGTAACGATTGCTGCTTTTCTAGTAACAATACCTGGGTCATACCAATTGACTACGTTATGAAAGTCAGGGATTAGATAACCCAAGCTATTAAGCAAGGTGTTCATTAGATTGATCGTTGCAGTCATGTACGAGAAATTGAAAATTGTATGTTCCTGACAAGTTCATACAAGTATGCTCTTTGCAAGACATACATTAGTATGTTCTTGTAGGACGAGGAATGCAGTGGTGATCCGAGTTCACCCGTTAGGCCGCAAGACAGTTACACTAGTTTAGAAAGAAATTTTAAAAGAAATTCGCTTTTGCTGTTTGGGTTTACTGAGTTGGTATAGACGATTCTCTTTGTAGAAACATAGACTATGGGATCGAGTTTTTCCATTAGACATTAAAACTTTATGTTATTAAAATAAGATGTAGTATGTGAGGAATAAAACGGAAACATAATTTACTAAAGTCATAACATACAAATATATTTACTAGTAAAACTCTCACTTCTATCTGCATGATCTTACAAAAATTATAGGCTCGACCCGACTTGTTACCACTTGGCTGTACAACTGTTACTGCCACTGCCACAACTTCTCTAATCGCTGGTTGTGTTCATGTAGCACACTACAAGTTGTATTGTTACATGACACCACTTGCGAGCCCATAATTTTCATTTGTTTTCACTTGTTTCGTTTAATTTTTTTTCCATTCTTTTAAAAGTCCAAAAGTTATCAGGGGTTAGTTAAATAATTTTCTTACTTTCCATCCCGTTGCTGCTTCTCTGTATCAGTGGCTTTAGCATCAATGCAAGCACTTGGTAGTGCTTATGGAGATGGTCTAGCTAGTTTTTCTTATTGGCTGAAATCGTTGTAAGGTTATATCAGTAAATGATTTGCGTTTGATACACATGCACATCTCTTTATTCATTCATTCAAACTAAACTTGAACTGAACTAAGCAAAACTTATGTACCAGTACCAGCAGAGGTTACCACGAGTGCTGATGGCTGATATTTCATTGGTATTAGGTTTAGTTTGTTCTTGTTATTCTTTATATTTAACGCGCGGTTAACATAGTTTAACAACGGAAACGGAAACCAAGCAAAACAAACTACATAGTTATAGTAAGACAAGCGAAGGACCAGAACCATACCAACTTATTGCCATGTGCCATCATCATCTCTTATTTTACGTTTGAACTATGTTGGCCAAAGGTGTGGGGATTGTTTGGTTTGTGGAGGGTGGTCGGTGGGGGTGGGGTGATGAAGAGTCAGTTGCGTTGTAGCTGTAGGTGAGTTTTGGAGATTTTTCTAACAATATTTCTTCAATGTTATTTTTAATCTATTTTATTCTCTCAGGCAACAGAATATAATCTTTGATTATAAACTACCAACTTAAACAGTTATTAACACAAATTTATTTGTATTACTTTGCATGTTGTTTAATACAAGTTGGAAAGCAGGCAGTTGGTTTTTCTTATTGTTGGTGGATGGGTAAAGTTATGAATATGTTTAGTTAGCTTTATTGTCGTTTTTCTTTCCTCCTCTATTAAATACTGTCAGCATTTCTATATTGAAGGCAAAGGCTGCAAAGAAATTTGTATGGAAATCTTTTTAAGCTGGATAGTTTCTATATAAGTTGTTCAAATTACTTCTCATTCGTCATATATCTATTAAAATATATTTTTCTAAATTCTAATCTTCAATTCCCTCAAACTTCTTCGCCCTCTGTTCTTTATATGTTTCCTTGAGAAAAAAAGCCAGCATCCGTAATAAGGTTTCTTTCCAATTCTTTTATTCCTTCCATGAATTATACCAGTAATGGCCGAATTCACAGTCTTTAGTTAGCTAATATCATGGGCTTAACTAATGATTCTTTATTGGCAATGCTTAGTTTACCATAAGAATAACAAGTAATAGTTAAACAATAGTTAGTATTTTCGTTTACCAATGGTTAACTAATGACCGAGAATTCGGCCATAAATGAATAATTCAGAATAAAATTGTAAAGTTAATATATTGAGAATAATAGTTCTACAATACAGTCCGAAGTAGTCCTTTATTCCAATTATGTTTATAAGTGTTGAATAAATGTTTCCTTGAAGCATTCAAAATAAAGATCTCCTTTGATATATTGGAAAGATTTTTCTGATTATCAATTTAGCCGAAGGAATTGAAAACTAATCATATTGAATAATTAAGTATGGAAGGCAATTTGAACCAATAGGCCTCGTCCATTAAACCATTCCATTAATCCATTCTCATAGTAAACATCAACAATTACATCGAAGCACTCCTTATGTAGGTAATCCCCTTAAGGATTCTCCCCATTAACTGATTCCTTAAAGAACTCGAATGTCATTGTTATGTCAATGTCAGGTTAGTTTTGAAGATATTACATGCAATATTTTCTTTGAGAATCTTTGTTCCAGGAGTAGTAAGTGGTACAGTACTTTTCGCTTATAGTCACGTATGCGATATAGTCCAAAATACAAGTTTTTACAGCCAATGAGCGATATAATCACATTTGACATATATGCCACCTATGTGTGGTTATTTAAAGCTTACTGACATGCAAATTATTGAGGATATTGTTACATACATTTAGGTAATATTTGTTGTAAATACTTGAATAACCCATTTATACAAAGTAGTCAGTAAGTTTATATCACTGTCACATGTAATGAAATATTTAAATTGAATAAAATGGAAGTTCTTTTCTAAGTTTCTTAACAATAATATTACATAGCAATTTAAGCAACAGACCAATAAAATGTACTAAAAATCAAATGGTCAAATACAACCGTGTGTTTATTTTGACATTTTAGTTTTTTAACGATATTTAATCAATATATAAGTACACCCAACTCTTTTTTTACACGGTCTCTTTTTACACGGATTTGAAGTTACACGGTTGAAAAAAAAAATTGTTTGTAAAAAATGTTTCAAAATCACTGTCTTGTAATTATGTTTGTTTTTACCACACTTGGCATCATTGCTGAAATGAGCATACATAGTAGTAAGTGGGAAATCCCCTTATTCGTTAACTCTTACCTACACATTTTGTTCGCATGTTTTATTCTATTCTTATTTTTCTGTTCTTAATTCTGGATTAACAGATTTCTTTTGTTTTTTGATTGCTCTACCAATTTTTTACCTGTATGAATTATGTATTTTAAGTTTTAATGCTCAATAAAATGCCATTTGTATGCATATCTGAAATTTTATAGTTTTCAAAATTTTTTACGCGGTTTTTCAAAGTAAATATAGTTCTTTATTTCATCTTACACGGTTTTCAGATGACATGGAACGTATCCCCCATTGCATGTAGGAAACGCCTCTTTTTTTTACACGGATTTCTGAGGAACGTATCTACCGTGTAAAAAAAGAGTTGGGTGTACTGCTTTTTGGCGCACAAAGGATTTATGTATTTGTTTATAACGTATACATACATATGCATATGTACATAATATACATACATAAATGAAATAAATCTGTTTTCATTTTTGTAATCACAAAATATCGTGGCATATAAAAAAATTAGTCTTATAATCACATTAGCGATATAGTCACAACATAGCGATATAGTGACTATAAGCGAAAAGTACTGTCTAAATAAGCACTAGGAGGGCGGTTCGGAAAGTTCTTAGCCTAGCACAGAAAGAGATGAGTTAGTTTTTCAAAAACATTTTTATTTTTCAATATAATCTCCTGAAACTTTAATACACTTAGTCCAACGCTTATATAGCAATTCTATCCCTTGTATTCCGCAAGGCCTTCAAAATAGCGATTTACAACTGTATTTGTATCTTCATTTGAGCTAAAACGCATTCCAGCTAGGAATTTTTTTAGATTTAGGAACAGGTAGAAGTCACTTGGAGATAATTCAGGAGAATAAGGTGGATGGTCAAGCAATTCGTACTTTAATTCGTTGATTGTGATAAAATTTGTATTCCTTTTTATTCTCTGCACCTAAGCAACTACTTTCAATAAAATATTTTCAAAACTATGACTTATACTCTGCGCACAAGGCTTACATGGGCAGCCAGCCAGACTGGCAATAATTCTGAGCATATCGGTGGGCGTTACAAACATTAGCACAAATCCAGTATACCCTCCCCACTATGGTGGTGTAGGGTATACAAATTTGTAACAATTCGAGGTTCAAAAGCATTCAATCGAATTATTACTTAATTATTAAAACATTCATGCTACCAGACTTTATATGAACAATAGTTTAATTAATTATTGTAAATGCCACAAAGATAATTTTGATGTAAGCTAAATAAACACATTTTCATGCCTTAACATGCTTGTTATAGCGCCATAGTTTCTCTTACCATTCCGTGTATGTAATTAATAATTTCTTTTTAATATAGTTAGTAAGTTTAATAATAAATAGTAATTTCTTTTTATTATAAATTATACCTTTAATATCTCAAATAATTAAAATTTTACTTTAATAACAAATCCTTTTATTACCCAACAGCCAGCAGTAACATTTTTTAAATGAAAATTACTCAGCTCTGAGTCATCAACATTGATTATACGAATGACATTTGAGTATCACATTAATTACGATTATCATCACGTTTTATGAGACATTTGCACAAGTTTATGATGCTCTGCACCCCACCTGTAACCACTGTGCTCCGAGTAATGAACCAACAACAAGCATCAAAACTCTAGCAACTAAAACGATGAATGTCGTAGACTAGTAGCAAAGGTAGGAGTAGCCTTTCGTTATGGCTGCTTAAGTATGAGTCCTGTCGTGTGTAAGTGTATTGTTGGTTTGTTGCTGTTGAATATACATATTTTGACTCTGTGGAATTAACTTGTATTAGCCAACAACCCTTAATTTCAACTTTCTTACTTGAAATTCTATGTGAAGGATTTTCTTTTTTCTTTCTGCTTTTGATATTTCTGTATTTTTTTAAGGTTTTTACTTTTCTTGGCCATCATTTATGGTAATGTTATTTAAGCCTAAAAATCATAATGAATATTGACAAAGGTATATTAGACATGTGTTTGAATGTATGCACAACTATATAAACATTAATAAAAATAAATATAAACCTGCACACAGATACACTTAAACTAACATTACTTACATAAATATTTATAGTTATACATATAAAAGAGTGTACGAGTATGTTTGTAAGTATATTGTAGTTTGTTTCATATTTAAGATTCCAAATGACAGGTGAATTGTAGTTATTGGTCTTTGCTACAGCTTGTTTGTATATTGCCATATTTGGTTGGGGTATGCTATGATGCTGGTCAAAAACTCATAAATGTTCATTAGTCTGAGTAAAATATTTGCTCAATCAAAAAACTAAATATTAACTTTTAGTATCAGGGACTAATTAGATGAGTTGGCAATTTATTTTGCTTTTTTATGATTTTTTTTTCTTATTCACAGTTCAGTCTTTCTCTAATGCGGAGAAATCACCATTAAAATATCAAAATTAAAAGGTAAAAATAATATTGTTAAAATATTTTGCAAATTAAGTATAAATGTTAAGGTATGGTCACACATGGCAAATATTTACTCGGAAAAGCGTAACCACATGTTTTAGCACAAATTTGTTTGACAAGTGCTTTGCAAGATCAAACTGCATCAAATAAAATAAAACTAAATATTTTTTGGGTGCTGTCCTAAAGAAACAAAGTTTTTTTACTAAATAAACGAGTTCAAATATATTTAATTTTCGGCAAATATTTGACAAATGTTTAGTTTTGTGGTAATTTTTGTTTAATATTTAGAGAAGGGGGGAATATTTACCCTTGTACTTTTTTATATAAGATTTGCTGAAATGGATTAAAACAAGTTAGAGAGTTATTTATTTTCGTTCTTTAATAGATTTCATCTAAAGGAGGGTTTGAGAAACTAATTATTATTTTCGAAAATAAGACTTCTTTACCTTTCTATCACCTTTCAGTGATATATAATCAGGTCTATTCGGGAATACGCGCTTCACTACTTTGTCGTCGAACGTTCACTTTCGACATTTCGTCTTCGACATATTCTAAAATAGAATTGAAGAATTATCGTTTGCAGTAGTCGATTTTTTGTAATCTCTTATGAAAAACATAAACATTGAAAACAGCTGTCTAATTAATATACAGAAAAATTTAAAAAACAAGAATATAATTTAAAAATAAAAATTGAGATGGATTCGATTGCATTTTTAATTACTGCACAACCCTAAAATTTTAGAGGAGTAATTAAAAATTTAAGAAATAACACGCCGTATACATTTAAAATGAATGATGCCAGTTCTGTATGTATGTATGTTTATAACAAATTTAAAGTCACCTCTTCTAATAACAAAAGAAGTTTAAGGAAAAATTTTAGAATCAACAAAGAGGCATTTAAATACATTTTATCTGAATTAGAAGACAAATTCAAACAGCAATCACGGCTTGGATGCTTAAGGCCTGTTGACAAGCTGGCAGCAGCCCTTCGTTTCTTCGCTGAAGAAAATTACCAACATGGAGTTGGTAAGGATTGGCATCTTAATATATCCCAGTCAACTTTTTCAAAACTTCTGTCTGAAGTATTAGTTGCAATCGAAGAGAAATTATGCCATAAATGGATAAGTATCAAAATGGATAAACAGACAAAAGAAGCCAGAATGTACTTCTTTCGAAAATCGTCGATACCAGGCGTAACCATGGCTATTGATGACCATGGCTCTAAACTGTTGCGGTGATGTTTGTTTTTTAGACCTGGACAAAGAAACAGAATTAACTCTCATTGTATGTATATACAGACATACATATATTTACTTACATTTGAAGCATATGCTTGTTATTTATTTTTCAGTTATGTAGGTATTTTATTTTTAAGCGCTAAATCAAGCGTCGAACGAAAATTATGTAGATGTGTTGTGAACAAGTATTCTAGAATGCATACAAAGCTTTTCTGTTTGTTTTCGGGTACTCACATCGCTAACGTATTTTAGAATAACAAAAAGTGAATTAAACGCGTATTTGTGGTGAAAGTGACTTCCCGAATAGACCTGAATATGTCATATCTTATTGGTTTTTATTATTTAAAATACTACTGAGCAAATTACTTCTATTGAAAAATTCCCTAATAGTTTTGTTTATGTTAAACATTGCTTACTATGCGCTTCTCATTATTTCTTGTACCATCTGCTTTAGTTACGCTTCTTAATTTTTCGTTTTTTTCCCGTTACCATTTTTAATATTTATTAAAAAAACTTATCACAATATATTTAACATTGATAATTATATCATAATGTCAAAAAAAAAAAAATCGCCGATCTCTATTAGAAATTGAGCTTTCGTATTGATATCTTGACAAAGGGAAACACCAACAAACTCTTTTAATGATGGTTTATTCGTGAAAAATAATTTTTTTAATGAAAAATCGTTTTGTATTAAATCAGTTTTGAAGTGAAAAAATGTAGTAGAAATTGGGATTTTGAAAAAAAAACTGGCGTTAAAAAGATTAACTTAACTTAATTGGCTGACTAAAGAGGAAGAAGTAGTGTAAGCTAAAATGAAGCCTGACTATTGCTAATGTCTCTACATCAGATCCCCTCAGCATTATCTGAAGTTCCAAATGAGGCCTTTAACAAAGTTAAAAAAAAAGAAAACCAGAACCTACATAAATCGTAGTTAGAACCATCTTAGAACCATCACTTATTTTTTGAAGATAATAAAACTTTAAACAACCTATCAAGTTCGTTAAGTAGCATTGTGTAGTCAGAGGATTTATTCGGAAATTAATGGCTGTAAGTGTCAGATTTTGATTTGCATCATCTGATATGTCAAAAATTATAATGCCAAAACTCAAAACAAATTGAGCTCTGTATACTGTGCAGTATTTATTTCTAAAGAACCAAATGTTAATATTGGTTATAATATTGTAGTCATTTTTGGACACAAGTCAAATTTTATTCCGATGATGCAAGATTACCGAGCTGTAAACGTGGCAAAGCCTTTGAAATAAAATAGATATATATAATGCCAACATTTTCGTATAAATAGGCTGAGATGACTATAAAAGAGCTCTACCTGATTTATTGAATGGCCAAGTAACGTACAAAGAAATGAGATCACCGCCGAACTTGCGGCATAAGGATTGAGTTTGAAATGGAAGATAAAAGAGTTGATCATTTGCCATTACCTAAGGTTGCAATAACATAGGATTAGATGACTGAGCATTCATATAAACAGTAGACTAGCAGACATTAGAGACTGGGGTATGGATTCTGGTACATCAGGTGGTTCAATGATGATAGATTGTGAATTTTGAGAGCTTTTGTTTCCCTATTCCTTTTACATCTTATTAACCAAATTTTAATAATTTTTTCCCTTTTATCTTTATCGATAATACTGTGTTCAGATATGAAACTTAATTGAGTCAATATTCGGTTAATTGACAATATTATTTTAAGTGTTCAGGCATACGCAATTTTCAGCTTACTCAATAATCATTTGCCAGTTGGAAAACAATACAAAAAATACTCTATATGGTTGTTGTGTTTCTATGTAAACAAACTTACCTACACATTGACTTTTTAATGATTTCTTTTGTGTTCTTTTGTTGACATTTGTCATTTTATATAATTTTGTTTACTAAACACAGCTGTGAACAGTGTTGCAATCGAAATCTTACTCAATATTATAACAATTTCGTACTTATTGCGCAATAATTAATTGAGATTTTATATGGAATATTGAGCTCAATAATGGCGTTAATTGCGATTATCGCAATTAAGGTTCATATCTGAACACGCTATAAGGATATAAAAAGAAGTCCAACAAAGGAAAAACAATCGCGCACTTATCCATATTATATTTTGATTTTACGGAACCTAGTAATGACTGAATTACAGTATATTAAGCAATCGTTCACCCAGCTTTCAAAGTTTGTGTTGTAAAATTTATGTAGCCCATTCAACATCCGCGCACATCTTACAGAAAACTAAAATCCCAGGTAGCTTTTGTTGACCACACCGAAAAACATTTTCAGATAGCACTTAGCCATTCCTTAAAACAGTTTGACTGCTGTAATATTCAACTTTTGTCAGAATCTGTCTTAAAGATCCACTTAAATATTTTTCAGTAATAAACTCTTATCATTGGTGACACCGAGTCCGTTCGCAAACGTTGCGTGTTCGTTTCCAACCTTATTTCCTTGCATATTGCAAGGCGCCGGTACCGAACATAATCTAGCTGTGTATGGTTTCATTTAGAGCTTTTTATCTGATTTTACCTTCAAACCTTTCAGTGGCACTTTATCCACATAAGTAATAATTTTATCATTCCAAGTACTTTTAACATACACCAGCTCAGAGGTCTTCAAGGCAGCAAAAATATCAGCTTAAATGAAATGAAATACCAAATGCAAGTCTCCTCTATGAATACGCTAGAATCCGTGCCTATTTCAATATCATATCTATGTGTACTCACTCTTCAAACAATCTATCGGATCCTTATTTATCACTATCTGGAAACAGAATTAGGGACATACTACTGATTTCCGTAACCTTATAATCTTTAATTCCTGGATGAATACAGTCATGTCCTCTGCAGAAATGACAATTTGGGCTGGGCTGTCTCTTTCATGACTTTGTTTTTTTATTATATGAGATCTTTCGTATGTCTGCCCCTTTGTGATTAGTTAGGTAATTTGCAGTTTTTTCTCTTCAACTATGTCTTTTGATATTATTGTAAAAAGTTGCCAATAAATTGTTGCTTGATTTAGCTTCCTGTCATTCTTTAAAAAATGCAATTGAACTTTCTTATGTCTGTTTTCCTTTTGCCATGTTTCTGAATCTTATTGGTTTGCCTTTCCTTGCTCTTGGCTATTTATCGGGTCTACGTATAACTAAATTGTCTTTTAGGTTCAGAAAAAGATTTATCAATAAATGAAATTGACGTTGCAAGATCAGCTGTAATTGGATAACAACGGAAAACTTTTCTAAAAGTTGTCAATAGAAGCCATATATCGAATGAGTTCAATAAAGATCCTTTTTATATCTTTTTTTCAAAATAATACAGTTTATTTAAAATATTTTCTATTTTTTTTAATATCAAAACTAAATCATTTATACTCTTCATTTATTATTTGCCACAAATTTCCAATCGTTTTATATCAAACACACCTCCACAATATCCTTTTTCAGCAAGGACATTAAAGTATAATTGAATAATTGTGCTTTTACATAAATAAATCGTTCGACTGTTAAACAACCCAGCAGAGCAGTTTTTTAAGTAGTCAATGTATCCCTTTATAGACTAATGTCTCTAAGCATTAGGCAATTTTACAGGTATATATTGTTTGCAGTGGCTAAGCGCTCACTTTATACATGTAGCGTAAAGTCAAATATCACTTTAGTGTTTCTAAGTAATCTACGCTGAAACCATTTTAAACCTTTATGTTGTATTGTACTTTAAAATACTGTTAATTTACTTGGCAATGGTTAAATTAAAGAGTCAATTTTTATTTTATATTGTGAACAAGTCATTCGTATACTTATTATAAACTATATAGTGTATTATTGGTTTTAATTATAAAATATGTGTAAGAAGTAGCTTAAAAAAACAGTAGAGAGAATACTGTTTTTTTAAATCTAATGGAAAAACTAAAATTCCTTTCATCAAAGATCAAAATAGTTCCAATTCAATAGTTCCTTGAAAATACCACAGTATAAATGATTGTAAATAAACGAAATCGTGCAGAAAGTATTGTAAGTTATGTTTTAAAACGATACAAACAAACCCTAAGCACAGATTGTAAAGAAAAATAAAGAAAAATTAATGGCCATGCAAATATATTTACAACACCAGTGTAAATACCGCCTTAAATATTCATAAGTTTGCTCGATTTAGTTACCTGAAATTATTCAAAAGCTGCAATAGATTAGTTTTGAAGATATTACGTCAACTCATTTTGAATAACATTGTAATGCTGAAAATTTCAGAAGCTTCAGATATTCCAATATCTAGAAGCTAGATGCTGTTATTACACATTTTTATTTATAATTCATTTCATGCACCATTACCATCATAGATTACACTTACCAAAAACATCTTTAGAGAATACATCTAAGTATTTGATTTAATCCTCTGAAGACTCGTTGAATCTTACTAGAACCGAAACGAGGTGCTGGACTTTTTCTGTTGACGTGTGCATGATCCATTACCAGCTCATAAAATTTGGCTTCAATGAGACCCCATTTTTTTCTCGCTTTTCTATTTCCAGAGCCACCAGCTAAATTAACTTCTTAAAAGGATGTCTAGCGGATGCAGATGGCGCAGGGCCAAGAGCCGTCGACTTCTCAGGGATCTTACTCCTTTTTGGCGATTTGTCACCCTGGTTCATTTTGAGCTTAAGTCCTCATGAATTCCTGGTCAGTATTCGTGTAGGGACAGTTGGGTACTACGACTGTTATTATTACTGCGTGAGAGGCCAATTACCGGCTCCTGATTGGAAAGTCGTTCACAAATGAAATATATATTTCATTTTGCTGTTTTTTTTTTGTTTGTTTATATTTGATTCCATATATTGGTCCTATAAATAAGTAAGGGGAAGCAATGCAACGGGCTCGTGTCATGACACCGGAGGAAAGTTGTTAGCAACTTCTCCCCTTTAACGACTCAAGTTTTCGGCACTGTTATCAATGAAGTTAACATTACAAGTGGGGGAAAGGTGGTAAATAAAAATAGTTGGTGATTAGGGAGGGGAAGGATAACATTTGATGCTATTGGCTTTTGTACTCATTAATTTGGAAAGTGACTCTACATTTGTAAAATGTAAAAAAAACACCAGCCGAAGCAAAATCCACTACATTGCGGGCGTGAGTGGTATCTCGCTTCATGACAATAAACAAATGTTAACGATTTGTAAAAAGTATGGCGGATCGTAGGCTGGTTTTTATGTGATAAATGTTTTATTATTAGAATACTAATGCACATTCCGTCGATAAATAAAAAAATATATAAACTCTCATTCGTAGACTATTTGGTCCTACTGTATCTAGTATAGTATAAAGATATAGTAGTCGGAGAATGGGTTTTCACAGCACACCGGTTATTGTACAGTCCTTTGTAACCTATTCTTGAGTACCCTGAGACTGACTCTTTACAGCTGGTATCTGATTGTGTTGAGTAAAGGATATGTTTTTACACTGACAATTTCGAGAGTATTAGCTCTCTCCAAGGACACACTTATGTAGCTAGTCAAGTAATGAGTTAGTATGGTAACGGTCTCTATGTAACCGGTATGTGAATCTCATGCGTTAACTACTTAGCACCAGCTTTTAGACAGATCTGATTGCAATCTATGCAGGGTCAATTAACTTCCATCTCAGGCTATGTACATGTTAAAATAACTGGTCACTTTGCCAATTGTGTAACCCGTGGCGATTCTAAACGAACATTAAAACAACTAGTTGTGCACACACACTCAGAACAGCTGGGAATTCGCAAAATCAGCATACACACAAACAAAATCTACACAAATAAACATACTAAACGATTAACAACCACATGCATAAATAAATTTATTTTATTTGAAATTTGTTTGGTATGCAAGTTACCATTTTTTCTGTTGGTTTGTTTGCCAGTGTATATTGTTTATTCCATCTCCTGTCTGCCTAAATAAAATACAAGCAAGTTTATTTGGGTGTATGTCGCATGTGCAAATGAAAATAAATGAATTGTCCTTTTAAATGAATTTCCATGATATTTTATGGTGCGTAAATGAATATATTAGTGCAGTAAGTCATTTATTTAAATACAAATACAATTATTTTTATTTCTTTTGTTTTTTCTCGTTTTTTCTTTTTGGGTTGTAATATTTTGGTTGATATTTAATTTTTGGAAATTAAAGCAAATCAATAAAGAGGTTGTTTGCCATAAAAGTATTGTTAAAAGCATTGCAATTGTTTACAAATAATCAAAAATCAAAGAGTATGGTAATGTTTAATATAATGTTCAGCCGAATTTATTCAAATCATGTCAATAAATTCATAGCCGGTTTTAAGTTACCTTTCGTTTTTTTTTTTTAAATGTTAAAAGACATAAAATTATAAGACACATTATTTTTGAATTAACTGTCAAGAGGAAAGCTTCTGTGTTACAATCGGATTGAATGTGAACAAATCTTTAGTATTCGCCTTTGATTTTATATGTGGACTCTAACTTATCCCTATAATGCTTAAACATGCCTCAATGCACTTATCACAAAAGTGAAAATGGTGACGAATGTAACAGCTTTTTTATTCCAAAATTAATTAACGTTCTAAAATATTTTCAAAGACTTTAAAAGCTTTTGAAAGCTTAATTCTGTATTTTTTGCTACACGTTTTCTTAACTAAGTGAATTTTCAAACAAATAATTAGGGGATTTTTACATTTTGTTATCAAACGTCAGTTCAAGCGATTTCAAGTATCTAGGTGGTGATCATATTTTTTGCATAAAAAATATTCATCTAATTTAACAGCTAGTGGCTTAATTTATGTAAAAAAGGTAAGTTTTGCTTTGGAGCAGTGATTTTTTTAATAAGTTTCTTAAGGCACTCTTCGGCATTACGTGGTTTCTTTCCTCTAATGCTTAACCATGCCTCAAGGAAAGCATCATAAAAGTGACAATGATGACAAATGTAACTGCTTTTTTTATTCTAAAAGCTTATTTAACAGTTGCTAATAAACGTACTAATTTTTTAAGGACTTTGAAAGCTTAATTCTGTATATTTTGCTACACTTTTTTCTAACTAAGTGTATTTTTAAAGCGCTTAAGTTACCAGAATTTCGGGAAGCCATTGCCGCTGTACTAGTTATATATCTAGAAAAGCAGTCAATAGCTCGCCCAAGCGTTAGATCGAGTAGTACATTCTTACTAAATTCACCACAACCGAATCATATAAAACTAAACAGCAAAACTATTCACCAGTTGCGGATATCCGCTATGATAGCATTATCATTACCCTCTCTGGCTAAATAGTGAAAATGAAAAAAATTGTACAAGCATTGCAAAAAGTCTCAGATGCAATGTTTTTGTTCGAAATGCAAAATTCACTTATGCTGTTCAAACAACAAAAATTGCTTTTTTTTAGTATCATAATTACAAATAATTTATTTTGTCCATTTATTTGCAACTAATGCAAAATATTTGCAATAAAAATATACGATTTTAATAGCAATAAAAGCCAAAGAGTGTCTTGAGGCACTCAATAACCCTTTGCCACCTAACTAGTAAACCATAAATTGTACTAACTTGCAAAACGTTTTTTTTTAATAAATTTAGGCATCTGCTAAATTTATTAAAAAAAAATATTTAAAAACTTCTTCTTTCAAACGCCTGCCGAATTTCAAAATCGGCCATTCACACTGCCTTACACATTTGTTTTGTGTATTTTGTTGTTTTTGCGTATTACGACTAGCAGCTATTGTTGCAGTAGTTGTGATAGTAGTCTTGTGTGTACATACATACTAGAGTAGAGTATTGTTTATTGTACAAATCAAGATTTACGACTCGTTGTGACATCATTAATCAAGCATCTGATTGGTGATCCTGTGTTTTCTGTTAATTAATACAATAATGAATGGCAATAGTAGAGTAAAATACTCGGTTTTATGCAAGTCTACGCATACATGCGTACACATTTACATTTACATCTACATACATTATATACATACATAATGTATGGAGTATGATAAAGCAAAAACAACAATATCGATAAAGGATGTA
Source organism: Bellardia pandia (assembly GCA_916048285.2). Classification (NCBI taxonomy): domain Eukaryota; kingdom Metazoa; phylum Arthropoda; class Insecta; order Diptera; family Calliphoridae; genus Bellardia; species Bellardia pandia. The sequence continues at coordinate 86,987,580 of OU696530.1, read as the reverse complement.
AATATGTAAGAGTGGAATAAAATTTATAGGCTATAACCAATAATGCAGTAGTTACTTATTTACTATTGTCAATGTAAAATGTTTAAATTTGTATACATACAATTGTATGTACATATGTGTAAGTACATATATATACACTCGAGGTAAATGGTTTAAATAAAATACAAAAAATGCATATTTATATAAACCATTATGTTTTTTAATATTCTATTCTATAGATCTTTCAGCATGGAGTAACTATACAAGGTGAGACTTTGTTTACAATTTATTTATGTCAAAAGTAAAACTTTTTGAAGTATTTTATTTTACACAAACAAAATGCCTGTTGTTTCTGTATTGTATTGTATAGAAATTATTTATAATCACTCCTATCCTGAAAACAAATTCCACATGAAATTTGTTGCCTTTTCACATTTTTCCTATTTAAATTCAATGTTAAAAAAATAAAAGGGAACAAATTTCATGTGGAATTTTTAATCACGATAGGGGTGAATATAACCCAGCTATATTTATTGATATAAAGGAAGTCTTTAATAATGTTCTAATCTTCATTTTGCATATCGATTTCCTACTGCAATTTGATTTGTACCAGGACTTAACCACTTGTATAGGACACCTGTTGGTAAACAAAAGCATAAATTGCTAGGCAATTGACTCATAAAAATAAATAAAATAATAAAGCATACATATGTATATTATAACTAGGCCAGAGGACACGATGCAAACCCAGATAAGAAGCAAATTTATCAGTCATGTCACAGAAATTAATTCTGTACGGAAGTGGAATTAATTCTGTTTTATGCTTCTATTAAAAAAGCAAAAATAAATTTTTTTTTTCGGAATGAAACCACTTTTAATGTGCTGTGTGGAATTCTTCTTTTAAATTAATTTAAACACTTATTTGAAATCTTTTGCTTAATTCATAAAAATATTTTCCTCAATAAAATTATAATTTCTATGAGCCATTACTTGGCAAACCTTCTAATTGCCTTTCTCAAGTAGGTAGGCTTTTAACCAGTAGCGAGTAACCAAGGCCTTGACTACCAATGATATGCCGTGTACTATTGAAACGATATTTCAATGCGACTGGAAGCCCTTGTGCCTGCAAAATAAAACCTTTTGAAAGGCCTTTTTACATGAAAATTTCAAATGCATCAGAGAAGGCAGACAAGTTAACATTGAAAATTTCAAAACCTTCCCAAAGTTAAGGCTGAGCTAAGGAAATGGGAAATGAATGAGCATTTCAGAAACTGACAAAAATCTACAACCAGCATAATGACCGACATCCCACAATCTCAAGCGGATTTCATTCTATGGCAGTTCTGGTGATGTCGTTTCATTGTCTTCTATGGGTATGACCGATATACCGCCACTTGCACCGCCTTATTTCAGTTGAAAAAGACTTTTAACTCGTTCTTTGCCAAAGCATATTATTATTATTATAGTTTGTCGAAGGCTTTCTCACTGTGATGGGCGCTTCTTCCCAGTTTGTTTCGTAATGACATGAGGGTTCTAATGTAGTCTATAGTGGCTTACTGGGCTCTGGTTCCATCTTTTACTTGCATTAATGCTGGCGTTAATCTATTACAGATCCTTCTGGTAATTATCTGACCGATAATTTTATTAGTCATATACAGCAGATTTTATTGGGATCTATAGAGTCGCCTTTTTTAACCTCGTCCTCAACAGAACTTACATACTCTGGCGCATATTGATATATCCGACAATGCGATCTATAACTGAAGACTGAAGGAGATTTTTTTTTATTATTTTTAATGCTTCCATATTAAAAATGAGATGAGCATTTACTTAGCCTAAATCAGCTGATTTCAGAGTTAATCATTAACAAACAGAGATCCTACGAGAAATTTGTGCCACTAATAATAACAATATTTTTTGTGTGTTGCCGGAAACTATTTCATGTGAAAAAAATCTTCCTACAGCGAGACCCGGATTTTTATTTTTTTGATTTATTGATAATAGAGCACAGTGATTACTAGTAGAATTTTTTGAGTGTTTTTCAGTTGTGTTTACCAACTTCACATAAAGTAGTAGGTAGAATAGATGTTGTAAAAAATCTAAAAAATTTTGATTTAGAAAATTTATTACAAAATATGTTAAAGTTCATTACAAGTGATGATAAGTTATTGTGATTTATTTTATAAATACGCCAGTACATAAAACAGTGCAAACCAAACACACATGAAAACATGTGGAGAGTAGTGTTAATTTTATATTCAGAAAAACATTTCTTTGGTTGCTGGTTTGCCAGAATAAAAACTTTCTTTGTTCCAAAACTTGTCAGAACTTTCATACTATAGGTTTCCATCAATATCGTTTTCTATTATTTGTTTTAGTTTCAGTAATAAATATTCTTTAATATAAAGTAGCTAATTGCGCTTCCGCATTCGATACTGGTGCTGAGGCTGCCATGTGTCTCTGGGCAGAATTGTGCAGAGTTTTTCACTATACTTCCTGAGACGATTATTTGAAGCCTAACCATATCGGGTACACCGGCAAGATTCAAAGACAACTCCTACTTACCTAAGAAGTAATTTTAATATTTGGTAATTTAGGTTAATTAGACGACTCTAGCTAGTAATGATGGGATGTTTAAAGCCCAATGGTCGAGGGGCCATACAAATCACGCATACCAGTTTGTGAGATATCAAAGCCACATCTCATACCAACATCTGATTTCCAGCTGTAAGGATCTTGAAAGAATTCTCCTGGTGGAATTGTATCGCATCAGTTCTTGGATTTGAAGAAGAAGGATCTTGGAATGATCTACCTATGATTAAATGTTCGAGGTTCCTTCGGTTTCATACTCCAATGTTATCGGTATATCCTAGTAGTCAAATTAATATGACAAACAGGGAAAATCAGTTTGTAGCCTTCCTCGTCCTCTTTCTCCGGAGATGAATCATGTTCATCCAGGATACATTGTCGTAGTCTTAATAGACCCCAAGCAGATTTACTCTAAACTGTAATAAAGTTTCACGCGCTTATCTCGAAATGGCAACAGTAATTCCAGGATGACCATTCAGATGACCTCGTCACATTATTGTCATGGATAGAGAGGTCTAAGTTTCCCAACTGTAGAAGATCCAATATTTCCGCTGGCCCAGATGAATCTGTGGATCTAGGTTGACCGGAGATTTTGTTCACCAGGCCGAGTCTAGCGCATTCCCATAAATTCATTACGTCTGTGATGGCCTGCTTTAAGTGCATAACCATTCGCTCATTGTTAGAAGAACTTAACTTATATAGGAAGAAAAGTATTTAACCTTTAATTTAAGTTGTGCCTATTTGTGTCATTGATTTGGAAGAAATTGGAGTGAACGAAACTATTGCATATTTTAAATTATTAGAGATTTCAATACTACATGATATAAAGGGCAAGAAATATCAAAATTTCAAATTATTCTCAGCATTACGAAGATGTCATTAACTTCTCCCCACCCTCAATACATTATTTAATATAAAATCAAACAATATTTATGCCTTTACAACCTTCTCTCCCCAATTAAAAAAAACACCTCCAAACACCTTCAGTTACTAAATTTACAATGTAAAATAGTTTTTGAAAAACACAAATCTTTCCATAAAATTTTTTTCATGTTTTAGAAACAGCTGAAAAAAATAAAACATAATTTTTGGAAATTTATGGTTTACAAAATAAATGGCAATAAATTGCCATTAAATGCAGCAAAGCCACTTGGTTTTTGTAAAACATTTAAATGATACAGAGGGAAAAATGCTGAAAATGAGCAAAACTGCTTCACACTGATTGCAAAACAGAGCAACAAAAAAAAATCAACTATAACAACAATAATACATTTTTGACTAATAATACTAAATAGCCGCAAAATACAAACACTATTTAACCACCATCATTACCAAAATATAAAAGTACATACATATTACAATAACAACCAATTTTATAGGAGAGGGCAGACTGAAAAGTCATTTAAAATAGAGATTAGTTTCAGTTTTATCCAAAAGAATGTGGAGATATGAAGAGAAATTTTAACCGATTCAAGTTTACTTCTTCTAATCAGCATATTGTCTCTCGATTATAGACATAAATTAGTGGTGCAGATGTGTTTTGTTAAGCTATCAATTTGTTCACTGGGCAAACAATTTTCTATCCGAACAGGATATTGTTTCATGGAGACAAGTAGTTAAGATTTTATATTCTTGTTGGAAAAACATTGTTAGAATATTTGCCATCAAATGTCATTTTCTCGCAAAAAGACCGCCATAGTTTGCACAAAACGACAGCACATGATGGCGGCTGACATCAAATACTCTTCGGCAGCCTAAAATCGGCTATCAGCCGGCTAAAGAAAACTTACTTACTTACTAATTATATAAAATAGAATATTGAAAACTTAATTTCCCATAATTTAATGAAATTACTACAAACTTATGGCATTATCAAAAACGGTAGCTATTTTTATGCAGACTTAAGCCGGTGACTCTTCCAATTTATCGGCTGCTCTGAACAATTGTTCGTCTAGACTTGGTTTTACCTTGGAGTTGTAAAGTAAACTAATTGTTCGATCTTCATCTAACTTTTCAGATTTGTATCCAATATTGGTAGAGAGAGATAATCTGCTAGAAATGCTTTCAGAACTTTTTCCGTCTAACCTCGTACCACTATTATAAACAATAATATCTCTATATAAACGTATTTAGGTAGAGAGAGAGAGAGAGAGAGATTGTTAAAATACAATAGAAACTATAAAATACGCCAATATGGAACAATTTTGTAGAATTGTAAAGAGTAGTCGAGAATATGGACATGAAATGAATCCATTACAAAACAAAAAAGAGCTGCTAGTTTGCATGAATATACTCAGTTGGTTTTACTAGCAATAAGTTTGTGTACGTTAATATGTGCGTATGAGTGCGTTAAGTATGTACATGTGTTATTCTAATCATGTTTGGAAAATTATAAATTGTTGCGTACTTAATTTCAACCCAAATAATAACACGAGTAATTAATTTAATATGCCAGAGACACAAAATCATGCACATTTACATAGATGTGTGTAAACTATATATATGCAAGAATATACATACAAACGTATATGTGTTTCTATCTGTATGTTAGTTTGGAGTGTGTGAGCTAGTGTATTTTATAAATATTTACCAGGTGTGGCAGCTAGATAACTGGTGAACAGGAGATCTCAGAATTCCTAATGCACAGCCATTTTTCAGGCAGTTCTCGCCTTATAAAAGGACATGACATGCGGCTACTCCATGACCTATCTAATGTTACTATATCCATTCCTGAGGATAGACTGATATATCCTTCATCAGCATTGATCCTTAAAAATCTTTAGGTCAAACATACCAGGCACTGAATCATAAACGATTTTATGTAGTTCAGTCCAATATCGCCTTAATAGAAACACTTTTAAGCAGAAAGGTCACCTATTATATGAGCAACTACCATCCATAGAATATCGAACTGGGGAACACTTCAAGGTGGTGTGTTATCACACTTATTGTAGAAACTGGCAATGATTACACTTCTCATGGAACTCGGTTCGTTTAATTACAAGCATATGGCAGTATCTAGACACTATTTTGCAAAAATAAAATGGCACACTTTCTGCTTTTAGCCTTACGAGTATACTTATTTTGAATCCTAAGAAGCTGACCTCGTACTCTTTTTGATAAATTACAAGATGTTCGTTATTTAGTTGACCACGTCTTAACAGAGCGGAATTGACCCAATCCGATAGAGTAACATAAATGGGAGCCAATCTGGATTTAAAGCTATTCGGGAATCACAATACTAAGATTAGAGTACCCAAAATATTAATGGCATCCTGCAGCTCCTTTAAAAATATTCTAGGCACTTTGGCACTGATGATTACTCTATCTAAAGCTTTAAACTAGCTTCTAGTCGACCTTATAGCCAGAGGCATATCTCTTAATGCAGCCATTAGACTCGACAATATTGGTACATGAAACCGTAGGATTTTCGGAGATGCAACCATAATCAATTGTGTCTTGTAGACTATCGAACTGTGGAGTGTTCTTTAGGCTGAGATGTCAGCATTGGGTAGAGCCGCTGCGACAATTATTATGATCATTACTATGATTGTCGCAGAACTGCAATGCTGGTAAATATTCCACGCAATCGAATACCGAATTTAGAAGTAGTGATCACAGCTCACAGTTTGACGAAGCAGTGAACGAAACTGTTCGGCATTTCCTCTGGAGTTGATATACCCGTCAAGTCATATAGGTAATAAGACTTGACGGATATATCAGGGATGGACGTAAAAAGACTAGTCGCCTTCATACGTGCAATAGATTTTGGTTGAATACCATTTGACCTTAATTTGTCAATTCTGGGATATTCCTTTTGTCTGGCATTTTAAATTCCAAGGTGGCTGCCAGTTTAACCTTACCTACCAGTCATATCGATTCTATACAAAATACCCCTACCGAAAACATTTGGAACTCCTCTAAACGGCAGACATATTTCCATCTTGAAGATAACATAGAAGCAGTTTCCGAAATGGTATTGAATAAGTTTTATATAGGGACCGTATTCACTATGGCTTAATTTTTATAGATCGTTACAAAAAATTATCAAGTATCAAGATCACATTAATTTGCTACGGATTTTAGTAAAGACAGCCTTAAGTGTTGGTTCTGCAAAACCAAATCAATAGTTAAAAATGTTGATTATGTTTATTTTTGATACCGCAAGGATACCGCCATAAGTGATTTAAAACATCTTTTAATTCTTTAGTATTTCAGTAGAATTGTTGGATTATTAATTATAGATCTAAATTTGACTTGTTAAAAATAGAAGATGTTCTCGAATACACCAATAATCTTAACCAACTACTAGCCAAACATGTTAATAATTGACCTTGTCAAGAAGGAAGACGAAATTTCCAAGTAAAACAATTAGGATTCAGCGAAGTTTGTATCATAAACTATGTAATGTGCCAATATTCCAGCGCATTCAGGTCAAATATATGATTAATCCTATGGTAAAATAGAGTTTATCGAAAAGATAGCATAATACACCATTACAAGTTATTTTTTAAACTATAACTTCAAAAACAGAAAATCAATCACCCAAATCAATAACCGATTTGCGAAATAAAATAATTCCAACTATTCTTTGGCTATCAAAGAACAGCCTGCCGAAATAAGAAATCCATAGATTTCTTTATTTCTAACGTCATCATAAAATTTGGAGATTATACCGGCACTAAAATATTATTTTTTTAATGTTAAGGATGATATAACAACCACATATAGCTCTGGGTGCATTATCCAAAACTTTTAACACATTATCGTCATTAAGTTGCTAAAAACATTAGGCCAAACTTAAGGCAATACATTTTACCGGAAGGCGTTCCCCATTTCAACTAATAGATCGAGAGGATTTTTCGACAGTCTTTTGCAAATCCTGTAACATCAACCTAGCCCAAACTTTCCAAATTATATCCATGCGCTAGTCCAGTCTCTCTGTTCTTGGTGTGCATCACGGATAAATAACTGTGGTCTTTACCGTCTTGTCGTTTTAGTTGTGAGAAAGTAAAATACTCAAGATCCTTCAGATTTCTTCAAAAATCCAACTTTAACTTTAACAATTTGAAACATAATTAGCACCCACCCTCCGACATGCCCCTGTTGTATGGTCATTCATGAATAAGTAGTGCATTTGTCGCCTGGTTGAATGCCTGTTTATAGTGAAAATGTTTTTACCCCATAAATGCGAGCTTGTGTGTATTTTGTGAGTGTGTTGCAAGTACTCGTAAGTTTGTTTGTGCGTGTGAATTTGTGTAAAATGCAAGTGCATTATCTCGAATTAGCAACAAATAAACTAATGTGTTGCAATTGCTTTAAATAACTATAATATACCAAAATTATAAACATAAGTACATAGCCACACAGATACATACATATGTACATATATTCATTCACATATGGTCACATAAATACTCTTAAATAAAAGCTATAGAACTACTTAACTATATTTATTGTAAATGAAATGTATCAAAATACACACTTGTTTAAAAGTTTTTAAATCAAAAGTTACATTTATAAAATATTATGAATTTCATACTACTTGCTTGTATAAAAAGAAAATGTCAATGAGTATTATTATTTGTTTATTTAAAATATAATATTATTCATTATTTTCTGGTGTTTATAGAGTGGGTCTTATTTTGAAAAGCCAATTAGTAATGAATTTCTTATACATCATTACTTATCATTTAATAAAGGATTTTGAACATTTCATTTACAGATTTACCTATCTATAGAAAGAAGTCTTTTTGTAAAAATTAAGTAAGAGTATGGCTCGTATATTTTTATTAAATCGAGTGCAATTATATAAAAGGCTCTACTGTTGTAGCCAATAAAACAATAATATTCATATACAACAATTACGTACGTACATACATCGATTTGTTTGTCTGCAAAAACCATTGAAGAGATACGAAATGAAATTTCTTGATTGTATGTCCGTTTTTAATGTGACTTGTAATTGAACATTTTATTGTTATTTAATAACGACTGAACATTTAAAATAGTTCTCCAACTCTTGTAGTTGAATGGGGAGGTGGATTGAAAAGTTTTTTAAATTGTAATCTAACAGGTTAATATAATACAATTTAAGCTTCAATCGCAGGTCTTCATACAGTTCTTGTTTAGTCTCATCCAAATCAAATAGTTTAAAAGATTCAATTTCTGGAATAGGAAACAATCAATCAATCTATGATTGAATTCTTTATGTACATAGTTAAATTTTAGTTGCAATTCTAGAACTTTATACGTACAATAAAAACATGGTTGGACATGGTTACGACAACTATAGTGTGTTTTTGGTAACAATATATTGTTGTGGTACACAAATTATTGTTATTTTAACTAGATTTTAACAATCATTTACTTCCTATAATCATTTTTATGTTCATCGCAACATAATTATTTTTTAAAATTGGTTACCGTCACTATTGAATGTTAACTATTCAAACATATTATATTATTTACAACTATCTAAAATTAAAAAAACTATTAAATGGTAAGTTTCTATATCTGTAGTCATATTATGTTTAAAATGCAAATAAAATATGTTTAGTTTTAATAATATTTTGTTTTAACCATTTGTAGAATGCTTTTGCCTCAGTTCAGGGGCCAAATTACCGCATTCGATATCGAGTAAAATTGATCGTAATTTCTTATTTGAGATTATGGGATTCGATATCGAGCAAGAAATTTAGTACACTTTATCATAATTTCGATATCGAAATCATTTTTCGATACGATAGCTCATTCGATCACGAATGCTGTAATTTGGCCCCTGTAGTTTGTCTGCGTGATATCGGATTATTTATTTGGAAAAAATTTGGCAAATAATTAGGCTCGAGGTCTGTGTTATAATCAATTGTTCTATTTATTTATTTCAATATTTCGCCTACCATCGGTAAGCATCATCAGGAAAATAACAACAATGAGTTACAATAATCAAAAATTAGTCTTTAAAGTTAAACATTTAATATTGTACTAGAGTACTAGAGTAGACTAATTTTTGATTATTGTAACTCATTGTTGTTATTTTCCTGATGATGCTTACCGATGGTAGGCGAAATATTGAAATAAATAAATAGAACAATTGATTATAACACAGACCTCGAGCCTGATTATTTGCCTAATTTATTTAGAATTTAAAAGGTCGAAACAAAAACATATTTAATTATTTATTTGGATTTAAACGTGTCATTAATTGAAAAAAAAACAACAAGTAAGAAAGTATAGTCGGTCAAGCCCGAACATATAATACCCTACACCCAGTATATGTATAAAACAGTTTTTCAGAAATTAGCGTTGTATGGGAGATATAACTTAAAGGGTCCGCCAAATAACATTTTTTTTAAAATGCTATAAAAAAAACTACTGAATATTTTCTCAAATTTCTTTTTTTACTTGAAAGTACGATCCTTCTGGTTAATAATGGAAGATAATTTCATTCAAATGGCTGCCTGGGCTGGCCCTGCAGTAGCCTACACGATGGGTCCAATTTTTAAGCACATTATCGATTGTGTGCCGCTGTATTTCACTAATGGCTTCACGAATATTGTCCTTTAAAGCGTCAATTGTCTCTGGCTTGTCGGCGTAACACTTATCTTTGACGTCACCCCACAAATAATAATCCAACGGTGTCAAATCGCAGCTCCGAGGTGGCCAAACGACATCAGCTCTGCGGCTGATAATGCGATCTTCAAAAACAGGGCGCAAAACATCGAGTGTAACTTCGGCTGTGTGGCACGTAGCGCCGTCCTGTTGAAACCAAATGTTGTCAATATCCTCCTCTTCAACTTCTGTGAGCAAATATTCGTTCAACATGGCCCGATAACGATCACCATTAACTGTAACGGCCACTCCTTGCTCATTTTCGAAGAAAAATGGCCCAATTATGCCTCTGGACCAAAATCCGCAACAAACAGTGACTCGTTTTGGGTGCATCGGCTTTTCAATGTATGGGTGCAGGTTTTCTGTGCCCCAAATGCGACAAATTTGCTTGTTTACATACCCGCCAAGATCAAAATGAGCTTCATCTGAAAAGATGATTATTTTGTCAAAATTGGCATCTTCTGTAAGTCGATCGCAGGCCCACTTAACGAAGCGTATACACAACCATATTCGTTCAGCGGAAGGATAAAACTAATTATCTGTCAAATCTGACATGAGCACTAGTTAAAAAAAAAACGTTAAATGGCGGACCCGTTATTATGGACCGATCATCCAAAAATTTAGTATCCTTATCACGATATAAAGTGAATTTCGGAGAGGGTCTTGTCATAATAAAATATTATAATATTCATAATAAAATTGTACCGTATTATTTATATACATATGAAATATGTATATTTGCGTTCAGTATTATTTGGATACCAGAGTGATTTTCGGAAGTGGGCCTTATATGGTAGCTACGAGTTATTATGAACCGATTTGCACAAAATTTGTAAATGTGATTTGGCTTCATTTAGTAATCATTTGTGATGAAATTTGTTTAGATACTTGTATAATTCAAACATTTATGATCGGTAAACCCCAATTTCGGGAGGACATTTGTATGGGAGCCAGGTGCAATAATGGACCGATTATGCAAAATATGTAATTACCGAACATAGGATGATCAAAACTTAACCAAAGATATTTATAGTTAAAATATGGATACATAAAATTGGATACATAAAATTGATCAGCCACTATTTTGTGTATATAAAGCGGTTATACTTTATTCCGATACTATTTGCGATCGGATTCCCTGCAGTTGCAACCAGATTGCTGGGTATAAATAATGTTCATTACTAAATATAGTTCAATAAATAAGTTAGTTGGGAGAAAGTTACAAGTTACACTTGTACTATGACATTGAAATATTCCAAAAAAATTTAAAATCATGTTTAATCTACTTAACAATTAACCCTCCCACATCTGTCTGGCCGCTGTGTTGTGATATGATACGTTGAAATAAAAAACAGGGTTAAAATCATGAAATTATTGTTTATAACTGGATTGACTGTAAACTGTAAAGCAATTGGTTGTTTCCATCTCATACTCTCTTACCATTTATACAAATTTTCATATACACAAATTGCCACGCACATACATACTCACTCAATACATTCCCATATATACAGGCAAACATGCAAGCATACATATTTTGTCATCAATGTAACTCATACACAATAGTAGCAAATAAATGTTCATCCAAATGTGCAGGATTATTAGCCTCCATTTCCAATTATCATATCAAGCAGACATGTTAAATGCTTTAACACTTTCAAACATTAAATTCTTATTACATATTAAGGATACTGAAAGTACTTGGCATGAGCAGCTATGCTGGAACATTTAAGCCAGCTGCTGCTGTTATACCAACTATCTCTTACTACTGTCTACTGATGGTTGATGAGGCAGCAGCAGCAGTGACAGCATTTTAGTTGATGAGGCGTTAAATATTTTTGTTATATGAATCTTGTACACAAATATAAACTCATATATACACAAGTAGTTACAGTTTACCAACTTCACTGGTTATTTGTTTAAGTCTTATTACAAATGTTTTCTGTATGGCTTAGTGTAAATGCCCAGTTGTTCTAGAGACTGTACTTGAGCCGATTCTACTGGTTATGGAATTAACTATAAATTTACCTATATTAATTGACTCTACATAGATAGTAAAGTGTCCCTCTAGTACCTAGTGCTAAGCAGTTGTTATACGTTAATGTTTTTACTAAAATAATCAGTAATAGAAAGAATCAGTAACTCAGAATCAAAGCACTCCTGCTGATATATTCTAGTAGTATCCACGGTTTTAAGCCCCTAATAAAGGGTGTCCCAACTAAAAGAAAACTCCATCGACCTCAATTCGACACCGAGCTCAGCAAATTGGTGTCTCCAAATCCACTATGCAGCGAATTTTGACGAAAAATTTGCATCTTCATGCATACAAAGTTCAAGTCGATGGTTTTTTTAAGTCGATAATTTACGCGAATAAGCCGACGACGACTCAAACCTTAAAAGAGGAAAATGGACGCTGCATTAATGAAATAACGCAGCATTTATGCAAAAAAGGTCATTGAAAATTTCATTAAAAGATCTTGTTCCATACATAAGCTCATTCTGTCTACTTTACAATATAATAAAGTTTCACGATTTTTTTTTAAATATCTGTGTTTTATTTAAAATTTAAAAATTGCGTTCTAGTTGGGACACCCTTTATATGCCAAATTCTGACATTAATACAATCCCAGTATTATTAAGAGGGCTTTACTCTTTGCAGATGAAAGAAACATTTGTCACTCATTTAATTTAACTTTTTCTCAGTTTAGACTCTCATCTATAAGTGCCTCGCTAAATCGTGAGCTTACAACAGTATCCGGATAGACTTTAATACTTTTTAAAGCATTTAAAACTCAGTGTTCAGCTCAATCATGTCTTTATATTGGTTATGCAATTGTTAGAGGTTTAGAGAACCTTTTGATTATAGGCAAACGAATACAGATATCTCATATTTTTGATACGAAAGAAATTTTTAGGTGCTTTCTTTTCGACATACTTTGTGTATACAGTACCTGCCTTCGTTCAAAATTGGACCATAATTCCAATGTTTTGGCCGGATTTGCAAGGTATAGTGCGGAGCTGCTGAACCAAATTAAAAAAATGATAGTTGTTTCATTGTTTATTGATACCTTAAAATTTCGTGGGCAAGTAGTTTTAGGTTTGAGTCTCTCTTGTGTTCTAATAAATCAACGATTTTGACTACTTAAGAATGATTCCATTTGATATGGTAGAGTGATGAGAAGCATTTTCCTTCATGCATGATATATTTCTTAAAATGAATTGCAAGCAAAAGTTCAAACTGTCTACATTTTAGATTACCTAGGGATAGTAAAGTGACAAAGGACACAACAGTCCACAACTTTGGATGTGTATAGTACTGACTTGTTCATCAATTAACTTCTCTCTGCTTCAAAAAGTAATTATAAGTATCATCTTACATATAAATGCACTGATTGAAGTCAGTTGAGTAACTAGCTGTGTGCAAAAAACAGTAGACTTCAAAAGAATGCCTGGTATCGAATATAACTGCAGGGTTTTGTTCTGCAAGCATAAGTGTTTGAACATTTTGTAGGCGTATATGCAAATTGTTATACAATACTCGTAATGTACAATTTTAAATGGATTTTTGATTGTTTACGATGATGATTTCATGAGGACACAGACACACACATTTGCATTCGCAGTGAGGGCAAAACCATTTCCGTCAGTAATTTATGGAATATTAATACTTAGAGTATAAATTAATTATTTTAGTTGATAAAGGCAGTGGCAATTGAAGATATTATTGTTTGTAATGTATTCTTTATAATTGTATAATTTGAAAGTTAAAATAATTGCAATTTAAGTTGTACAAAGAAAAATCACAACATTAATAAGTTAAACAGGTTTGAAAAGGAAATATGTGTAACAAAGTCATAAAGGTATGAAGATATTTTATATAAGGGCAGACGTAAAACTCAACTAGATCGTGAACATTTTCAGTTCGAGAGCTTTTGCAACACTAAAAAGAAAACTACGATCAAAATAAATTCAACAGCTTGTAGATCTTATACAAGGGTTAGATATTATAAATTTCTCTTGATAAGATAAATAATGCCTTGCAACATATTTCATTAATAGTTTTATGCATGGATAAAACTACTGCTGATGCCATTCGTAATTCAGCAGATTTTTTTTTGTTTAGCTCTCAAAAATGCAGTATAAACCATTAAAAATTGTATTTATTACCTGTCACCAAGTATAACAAACTAAACAAAATGCTACGCAGAAATATTATTATGCATAGAGTGAGGAGAAAAAATAAACCTTTAACTAAGAGAACTACAAAAAAATGTAGGAAAAGAACTAAACAATAAAAAATACACACATAAATATCTAAAAACGCAGAGACATAAACTTAGATATAAAAGACTTTACTAGGAAAGGAAATAAAGTTAGACACAATAGCTTTACACACTCGCATAAACATTAGGGTGGCTTCAAACGCAGGTCTTTATGTAGTTAAATTTTGGGGTCAATTGTACGTCTTTATGAAGTTCAAGTTTAGCTTATTTTGTTGTTGTTTACCTTCATTTGTAGTTCTTTATGCACTGAAATTTTAGCTTCAATCATAGGTCTCTATGTATTACAATTTTAGCTTCAATCAGAGGACTTTATGCTTTTTAATTTTAGCTTCATTTGTAGGTCTTTATGTAGTTCAATTTTAGATTCAATCGTAGGTTTTCATTGAATAGCTCGATTTTTAAAGTCAAAATTTAGAGCCATCCTAGTAAACATACGTATTCCTACAAAACACGTAAATATTTGCCACTAAATTATACTTATGTAGTAGTTAACAAAAAAAAAAAATATATATAAAAATAAACCAACAACGAGGAAACTCAACTGAAAAGGTGGCCATGGGCCAAACAAAAATGACCAAGAGTTTCGCCATCATCAGCATAAGTTACAAAAAAAGAATGGCCAACAAGCACAAGAGCCAGTAATAGTAGAAAAAGACTAACGTTAGTTATTGTAACTATTCTAGGATACAAGACAAGCAAAGTGTGTGATACAAAGTGTTTCTGTTTGTTTGTTTGTTTTTTTTTTTTTCTACAAAATAAAGCTTTTATAGGAATTCTCCACTATTGTGCTCTCAAACATATTTATGTTTCTGTATAGAGGTGTGTGCATATTAAAGGTCATAAAATACGTGTAAGTATTAGTGTTATATACATACATAAATATTTATACAAACACACTCCTTTAAAAAGGACACATTCAACTGCATGTCACCAACCATCCATATAACGCGTCGTATGTAGATTTTAAAGCTTGCGAAAAAGGAAACAAAAGATGTGTCGGACGACCTTTACAACTACAATTTATAATTTAACTAACGGTATTAGTTATTTAGTTAGATACAGTGGGTTATGCTTATTAAAATATAGAGATGGGAGAAAGCTTGAAGCTTCTAGCAGTAGCTCACACTTGTATTATTTATTTTATTTCAAAAAATTATTATTCAAGAAATTATAAGTCAAAAGTCTGTAAAATAATCAAGTTATTATTTGTACGCTTATCGCAATAGACACTTAATTAAGTAAAAAGATAATTTATTATTCCAAAGCGATGATTAATTTTTCGGTTACACAAATTTATAGAAATTTAATTTCAAGTTTTTACCCAATATATGTTGCTATGCTTTTATATTTAGGTAAATTAAGCCTATTTAAAAATTTTTAATCGAAGTTGCCTTCAAGTTAAATATACAAATTATTTGAAAATAAATTGTATACACTACATTTATTTTTGAATATTTCTGTTAGATGTTCTACATAGCTTTCCGTTGGAAAGCATAAACGCAAAATCATACAAAAAGCTATGTAGAACATCTAACAGAAATATTCAAAAATAAATGTAGTGTATACAATTTATTTTCAAATAATTTGTATATTTAACTTGAAGGCAACTTCGATTAAAAATTTTTAAATTTTTTTAAATTTTACAATTTATACTCGCAAGAGGAATAATCTCATTTAATTAATGAATAAAAAAAGTTAAATATGCAAGGTTTGAAAATGAAACACTATGACACAAAGAATGCTGATGACGGCTTTAGCAGGCCAGAAAATGCATTACATTTTGCTAGTGTCTTTGAATATTTTTGTATGATTTTGCATTTATGCTTTCCAACGGAAAGCTATGTAGAACATCTAACAGAAATATTCAAAAATAAATGTAGTGTATACAATTTATTTTCAAATAATTTGTATATTTAACTTGAAGGCAACTTCGATTAAAAATTTTTAAATTTTTTTAAATTTTACAATTTATACTCGCAAGAGGAATAATTCTCATTTAATTAGTAAATTAAGCCTTAATAGCTTAACTGATTTAACAATTTTAAGAATAGTAAAATGAAAGTTTGTAATTTTGGTAATTTACCTTTTAAAATTTGCTCCATTAGAAAGAGTGTTGTCATTTTACTCCGATGGAGCTTGATATGCTGTAGCAGAATCATTTTTTGGCTAGCAGGGCTTCATTTTGGTATGAAGTGATTTCAAGCTCCCTCATCCTCTACTTTTGCCAAGTCTTTGGGACTTTTTCTCTCGGTCGGGTACTGTTGCCATCCTAGGGACCACAGTGGGACAGAAAATAAATTTTTGAGAAATAGAAACATTTATGGGAAATTTTTTATGAACATAGCCATGAAATAATCGAATTTAAGCTTTGAAAGCCCAACCCCCTTCCCAGAGCGAAAATGTGCTGGCTCAAAATAGCTATTTTATCAAATTTCTAAGATTTGTTCAAAAAAAAAAAAGAATATAAAATCAAGCACTTCAAAAATGACTGATCGGATTAAAAAAAATTTTAGTTCTACTTAAAGATAAATTTATTGCCGAATTTCGGTTTTTAATTTAATTCAATAAACTAAACAGTTTTCCAGTTACGCAAATCTTTATCGCACAACTTCCACCATTTTTTTAAATAACGCTATTATTCGAAAACTAGAGCTAATCTAAAAAACCGGTTAGCATCACTAGATTCAGGGTACTCGATTTAGCTTTACCCACTAGTTGTCCCGTTTGTCGGTAAAAAAAAGTGCCAAAAATGTAGAGCATAGTGTTATGGAAACAATTAAATAGTTTAAAATCTATGGGCAGGTACAAAGAGAAAGCAAATCTCTTAAAGTACCTTAATTATAAGAAGAACATGCCTACAACTCACATGGGGATTTTGACCTTATTGATCGAGAATGGAGATGATTTCCTGGATATCTGCCAATAGATGGCCGATTTGAGTCACAGACTTTACATGGTAGATCAGGATATCAAATATAGATTTTTTCTTAAAGTTCCTTAAGGTAAATTTCGATGAAGATATTTGTCGTCATATCTAAAATTTTTCAGCAACAAGTTAAACGTTTTATAATCAAAGCCGAATCATTCGATTGTCAATAAATTCGGTTGTCACAACAAAATACATTTCACAGTGAACAAAGGCCCATAGCTTCCAAGTTGAGATAATTTGGTAGTTTAAAAGAGACTAGTTCAGTTTTCTACAGTTGGGTATTCAATGTTTATTTAGATTATATGATAAAAAAAATTGCTTAAAAACATGTTCAAAATTACACAAAAAAAAAAAAGCAAAAACAAATTTGTAATAATACAAATTTCATAAACAATAATAAAGAATACACACACATTGTAAATGTACGTAAATTTCGTTCTAACTCAGAACACGTTAAAAAGGAATATCATAATTCGTGAACTCTATTTCTCAAAAAACGGTGAGTTAAATAGATGATATTTACAGAGTGATAGTGGACAATGAAGATTGCTGAAGACGCCCTTGGCCGGGTAGAAAATGCATTCCAATTTGCCGATTGTTCCAGTACTTTACAATAGTATTCTTAATTATTAGAACTAGTAGCCTGAATAAAAACTTTTCTCTTATAAATTAAGAAATATTAGTTCAATTTCCATCTCTAATTATTAACATAATAAACACCATGGCGCGGTGTATCAAAGTATGTAGTCATCATCCCATCTCCGGTTTTCGTAGTTACAAAAAATAACTCAATCAACCAAAAAAGGAGGAGAAATGACAACAAAAACATACATACAATTGCTGTTATTGATCTACAAAAAAGGTAGACGCAGCAAGAAAAGCAAAAACAAATTTGTAATAATACAAATTTCATAAACAATAATAAAGAATACACACACATTGTAAATGTACGTAAATTTCGTTCTAACTCAGAACACGTTAAAAAGGAATATCATAATTCGTGAACTCTATTTCTCAAAAAACGGTGAGTTAAATAGATGATATTTACAGAGTGATAGTGGACAATGAAGATTGCTGAAGACGCCCTTGGCCGGGTAGAAAATGCATTCCAATTTGCCGATTGTTCCAGTACTTTACAATAGTATTCTTAATTATTAGAACTAGTAGCCTGAATAAAAACTTTTCTCTTATAAATTAAGAAATATTAGTTCAATTTCCATCTCTAAAAAAAATTATCTTTTCAAGTTCCAGAGTAATTGCACGAGTAAAAATGCCTGATCTTACAATACATTGTTTGTATTGAACATTTATTTTATTGCTGTTTAAGGATCTGTGTAAAGCCAAAAAAATTATTCATACAAATTTTGTTTTGTATCAACACCACAGTTCATAATTATTCCACTATTAAAATAGTGCAGAGAAAATATACATACTTATACTCGTATATACCCGAATGAAAGTGCCTACAAACATAAATACAAAATTTTACACTTGACCTCTTATATCTTGGCCAGAGTGCCGCATTTTGAACCTTTTGACCAATGATGCTTATTTCTGTTGTTACCTTATGTAACTACTTTTTCTAACCATAATGTTGGATGGCGTTTAAAAAAAAAAAGGAAAAAGTCAACTGCATCAAAATGGTAGAGGGTGGATATGTTTTGAAACAAAATGTTATAATGGAAGCTGTAAATAAATGCATATTTTATTTATGCAGGTGTTCTTTCGTAGTAGTGGTTTTTTTTAATTTTTTTTGTAACTTTTGAGTCTCTAATTTGGTTTTATAACTCGTATGTTATAAGCGGCGACACTTGCGTTGAAAGCATTTCCGCTT
This sequence comes from Bellardia pandia, assembly GCA_916048285.2. NCBI lineage: Eukaryota > Metazoa > Arthropoda > Insecta > Diptera > Calliphoridae > Bellardia > Bellardia pandia. The sequence continues at coordinate 86,968,355 of OU696530.1, read as the reverse complement.
CCGTTACCGTTTCCTATAACCGGTTGCTATACATAGAGGCTATTTTTTAATGGCCAAAGACACATGTGAGGTTTGCTTTAGTGGAAGTAGAGTGTCTTTCTTTTAAGTTTAGTTTTTTATGAAGGTGCAGACTTTATGATATTTTGTTTATAATATGAAGTAAGGGGTTACAATTAAAGTCTTTGAAATCATTTTATAAAAATAAAGTTTAAAGAACCTAAGAAACAGCTAAGTAAATGAAAACCTAAAAAGAGCTTTTAAACAACTTACGGGTAGGCAGTATGAGAATATTATGAAAGTTCTCTTATTGAATCTAAAACACTCTGCACACCAATAAATCATCACTCACCCGCTTTCTTAAGCCAATAAAAACTTGTCTATTATTTAAATTTGCATAATTTAACAATGTATTTTTATGTTATTTTTTCGGAAATTTATTGACTTTCAATTAAATACTTTATTATTATGACCAAACAGTAAAACCGGATTATAAACAATGTTGATGTTACAGTTGCAAAATGCACTACAAAAAGAAAACAATTGCAACAACAACAACAACTAAATGCCAGTAAATAAATAATTGACTTTGTCAAAGGCTTTCGAGAAAAAAGAAAAAAATAGCAGCAATAGAAAAACAGGCAACTGAGAAGAACCATTTTGCAATGCAAATGATGAAACTAAAAACATATGCAGGCAAGGATGCATTTAGCCATACATGTAGACAAATATCCAACACACATACATATCTATGCATTTAAGCATGCATTTGCATGCAAATAAATTTCCGAGCTGCAAGAAAAACAAATGAAGTAAATGAAAGTCTAAAGTATATTTTAAGGATAAACAATTGTTGCATTCAAAAACTGTTACTAAATGCTGAATATGTAGATGTATATCAGATGCATAAATATGTAAAAAAAAAGTCAATATACAAAGAGTTAAAAGATGGAGTGGTTTGTTGTTGTTTCAGCTTAGCCAAGACCATAAAATAAATGCAAATTATGTAGAGAATAAAGTCTTGCTACGATTTGGTAAATGTCAATATTGGGTTGGCAAACAAGTATAAAACTTGCAATGTTTAAGAGCTCTGAAAAATCAGTGTCCTACTTACAGAAAAAGTTCAACGTTAATATGATAATTGCCATAATTTAAATCATTAGCTCGGTGTTGCTATTTCCATGCATGGTGTATTTTGTCCCCACTGCAGATTCTATTGAGTGGCCATCTTAGAAATAGCTGGATTTTTGCCGAATTTGTTTTACCCAATTATATTGTACATACAGCTTGGAAAATAAACCAGAATCATTTAGACACCGATTTATAAATAAAACGTGATCCATTTTGAGGTTCCCTAATTAAAAAAAAGAAAAAAAACACAGAAAATTCAAATTTAATGGGGAATGTTTATTATCATTTGAAAGAACATTCTTTGGCATTTTCGATGACTCATTCGAGCATTTCGACTGGTAACTGGCGAATGACACGCGTGATGTTTTCCACATAAACTTTAGACTTTACATATCCCCACAGGAAAAAGTGTAACGGGGTGATATCACATGATCTTAGTGACCGGCTCAAAACGTGAATTATGTGCTCACCGAAGTGTTCTCTTAATAAATCCATAAAGCCAATCACGACCTTCAATTTCAGACATCAAATATTCGGCACGCTAACGGTCGCCATTGACGGAATCGACTCTCCACGGTCTTCGTATACACTCTCAGCTACGGCCGATATACATATTTTCTTCACAGCTTGCTGGACGTGGTCTGTTCGGTCGAATATTATCCAATACTGAACGCTGGGTCTCAAAATGGGTTGCGAATAGTACGTTTAGTAGTCCGATTATATTGAACATAAGTTGAGCGCAGTACATGAAACACATTCCTCATAGAACGTGAATTTCCGTAATAAAGTTGGACGATTTGTAAAAGTTGTTCAGACGTATGTAAGTCTTTTCATTATGAAATGCCAAACAATACTAAACAAAAATAACATGACAGCATGACACGACTCACACATGATCTGTCAAAAAAAGGCTATTGAAAAAAGTATCTCTACTGGAATAACCCGTTATTTTCGACATTCCATATTTCCCAACTAAGTAAGTTTTATTTTGTCACCACGAGAAAGTATGAGTGAAATTTATATATGCCAAAATTATGGGATATTTTTTTGAGTACAGTCCGCTAAAAACCAGTTGTGTTTATTTAAAGGTTTATTCCTGATTTTGCAACAAGAACATTTTTCTTTTTTTAATAAAACAAAGAATTTATATGAAAATGATTAAAGTTTTTAATTTATTGGCGAGAGCACGGCTTGCCTATATATTCTATGCGACTAATGTCTACTTTTATCTAAATTTTCAATGAAATTTTTTTAAAAATTTTGGAACTATTTCGTTAATTTTGTTACGGATTTTGAGTTTTAAAACTGTAATCGATTTAATTCGATTGGATATGTATATATTCTATCATTAACGTAGCCAGTGGCCAATTAACTGGTTAATTGCTTACAATTTTGCATTGATTCGTTTTAGCGGCTTAACACTGAAATAAGATTCACCCAACAATTTAAACATCTATAATTATAAAATAGGTATAATAAGATTTTCAGCTTTAGAAGAATCGGAAATAGGATTTGCATAAATGTCAAGAGTTTATATCAGTTTATGAGACCATTGGAAATTTAAAATTTTATCGAATTTTAAATAATGCAATAATGATAATCTAAACTCTAAAAGGCTAAACTGGAAACACTGTTGACGATTAGGCGATATATCATGGAGCGTATTAAAGATTATGAGTAACTGATGTTTGGTTTAGTTCATAGGCAGGCATCCTATAGCACAATTGTGCAGAGATCACTTCACACATACACTTAATCTCTTTCATTCAGTCGTCATTGAGACAGCAATGTGTGCACATGCGGCGGATGCTTTTATAATTTTTTTCAAAAATACTTCCCAACAAACATTTCGTATTAACAATGAATTACGAATAATATTTTATGATTGATAATGGATTTGGTAACATGCATGTAATCAGCTTTTAAAGTATTAGAAGTTTCGTTTGTATATCAATCTCGTTGTTAATTTCTTATATGTTACGGAAAATATATTGTGAGTGTATGTTTCCTATCTTTTGTATAATTTATATATTTATGTTTATGTTTGCTGGGTAGTTCGCTCACACACACAACCTCACTTTACGCTTTGTCTACCTCTGGTTTAGTTACTCGACCTATCGTGAAACACTTTTGGCTGCCAATCAATCGCAGCCACTATTTTTAATTTTGTTAATTCTTCTCTTATTATTCCCTTCTTCCACACATCTTTCCTTTTTTTCTAAAAATAGATCCTATTTATCAGACAAATTAAAATTGAATCAAATAAAATTGTAATTTTATTTGTATAATTGTAATTGCATAAATTGTTAGTATCCGTTTAGAAATTACAGATAATTTCTAATTATGTCGTCGAAAATTCAAAAGTACGTACCATCAAAGAAGTCAAAATCGAGTATTATTCGTTACGATATCTTATGTGTCTCTACCAATATTTAGATTTTTGCGACCAAAAATAATACTTTACTTTCAATAATTCAAAATAACGCATCAACATGTGCATTATTTTCTCAAATCAAATGAACGTATCATCAATCTTGAGTTAAAAAATGGAAATAAAAACATGACTATTTTCTTGATAATGAAGCTGTTCCTAAGCAATACACATCGATTAGACCAGGTATGAATACCTATAACTTGAGACAATTATTTAAAAATGTAGGGAAGGAAATTGCTGATAGTACGTTTAATATTATACGTATTTTAGCATATGATACATCGTGAACAATTTGTTTTAAAACTGTTATAAAAGATAATTATAAGGATCCTCCCCAACGAGCAGACAACAAGTACAAATTCACAAATTTACAAAAATTTCTAAAAATAAATGGCAGCATTTACAGGACCTTGATTATTACTTCTTTCGGACTGTCTTTACTTTTATGATAATATTCTATTGTAACATTGTAACAAAGTATACACTTTTTTATGAACTTGAATTTCATACATATTGTGTTTTGTATTAATAAAATTATAACATTATTCTTTTATTGTTAGTATTTATTTTATCGAAAGACAATAAATAAAAAAATAAATGCATTTAATCTTTCATTAAACTTAAAGCGTTAGATCTAAATTTAAACGAAGCAATTTTTTAAGCTCAGCTTTTAGACATCGGGGTGAGGGAAAGGTAAGACGAGTACACACTTTAGTGTAGTAGAAATTCCTGTTACTCTATAATTTACATACATATGTGTAACAAATGTGTGTATGCTCTCAAATAAAAATACGAGTGATTTAAGCAATTGTGCTGTGTGAACATCGAAGAAATTTCAAGGAAAAATTTTATTAATATTTTCAATTAAAATTGCTTCCTGTAAATTGGGACTTATAAAAGGAATAAAAAATTATTTATTTCATATTTTTAAGTATTTCACTTTTGTTAAAAAAAATATTTATGCATGATGATACCTTATTTTGTTTTAGTAACGTAACATATATATTTAAACAATATTTCCAAAAATAAAGTTTTTTCGCTGGAATTATTTTAGTTGTTCGGTTTAATATTTCATCAATTGTTTCTATACCTGAAATATTTTTTATTTGATAATACGTTTTGCTTATTCTGTAAAAACGGAAATAGTGATGTTACGTACTTTTGGATTTTCGACGATGATATTAAGAATTTGTTTCTACTCGAAATCAGAAAGAGCGGTTCTTGTTGGAATTTTACTAAAAAATATTGAGCAATCCTAAAAATCGCAAAACAATTACCACAAAGCAAATCTGAAACGACTTTCCTAACCAGCCAATATTTATGGCTCTTAGGAAACATATTTTTCCCACAATGATAAAATAGTCTCTGCCAGTGAATTAAGGAGTGAGCGAGTATGTGCGTCCATGTGGAGTTTTGTATATTTGAGTGGGTGTAATACAAAAAAGATATTTTTATAACTGTAATATATTTTGTGCATGTTATAAACGAGTTAATCTGTACGTATGTATGTCTAAGTATAAGCATTTGATATGGCAACATCTGGCGCCAGTAAATAACCGGATGTATCAATTTTATTGCATTGCAACTATATGTATTTTCTTGTTTCAGTGTGTGTATCTGTGTGTGCGTGTGTGGAGTGCATGAATGTATGAATAACGGAAACTTTTGTGGCTTTTATATTGCATACTTCATATTGATTGGTTGTTCTGGTACCAAAATGTCGCATCATATCCTTCACTCACTCACTGACCAAAAATTTATACAACAAACAATGATGATGGTCAACTAACTTCATATTCAAATACACAAAATAATAGCCAACCCACCAGCTAGCCACTTACACACATGCAAATGTAAATAAGTGTGTATGTGGCCAGTTTTGTGAGCGTGCTTGTAGGCCTATTGTATGGCATTTACTGGATTGTACAATATGTATGTAAGGATTTAGTTGTTTGTTTGGTAGAGTGTGGTTGGTGGTTTATATTATTTGCTTGTATGTATTGCATTTAATACTACAATTATTGAGCTGATATACAACATAAATTAATTATTTTATTGCATTAGATAACATTATGATGTGCCAATGAATATGTTTGAACAGCTGCTGCATCCGAATATAAATACATATCAAATATCCACAAATATGTATATTGTCTATATAAAAAATTGTATATTTTGGACGTTTATGTATTCGAATACATGCATACATGCGTTAGTGTTTTGAGCGTAAATCATTGTTATATATTGTTTGTTTGGATTTTAGCAGAACATTTAATAAATAGTTTTTCTAAAAATATAAATTTTGTAAAAGTAGTTGAATGGCTTTGAGAGCAGAGGCAAAAATTTGACGGTGTCCTTTTTTTCTCTAAAGGACTTCTAGTTAAACTTCTAATATTAAGGAAGATACTGCAAACCTAAACTAAAATGCTAGGCCTTCTTTGACCATTTTTTTCCTTCACTGGTTCCAACTTAACTTAATAATTTCTGTGTGGTTTATAATAAATTGAACACTACTATCACCAACAATTATTTCTAATAGTTTATGACAATGATTATTGGTTTTCTAAATGTGGGTAAAGCAAAATATCTACCCTCAACACACGATAAAACAAACAAACGAAAACATGAGAAAATAATGGCCAAAAACTTGATACAATATACTACATACTATAACGCTGACAATGAAAATCGTTTATATACTAAATTGACTACCCAGCAGTTCTAGATGTATGTATATGCGTCAACCCATTAAAACGCGTGATTCATTTCGAGGTTCCTAATTTTTTAAAGAAAAAAAAAAAAAAAAAACAGAAAATTCAAATTTAATGGGGAATGCTGATTATCATTTCCAAGCCCTGAATTGAAGCGGGTTTGTCCGCATAAAAAAATTTGCGCGGCTTTACATATCCCCACAGGAAAAAGTCTAATGGTGTGATATCATAAGATCTTGGTGGTCAATTGACGTGAAATTTTGTGCTCACCGAAGTGTTCTCTTAATCAGCCATGTCACAGAATTTAATTCCGTTCGGAAGTGGAATTAATTCTGTATTTTACTTCTATAAAAATAGACAAGAACAATTTTTTTCGGAATGAAACCACTTTTAATTTGCTATGTGGAAATGTAATTTTAAGCATTTCTAGGTTTTATTCCAAAAAAAGTTTACTTGTACTTTTTCTATAGAAGCAAAATACGAAATTAATTCCCCTTCAAAACGGAATTAAATTCTGCGACAAGAAAAATTCGGGATCATTAGAAGCCTTGCATGGTGTGCCATTTTTTAAAGTAGCTTGAGTTTTAGCCTACTATTGATTATATACATAGATATTATGAAATGCAACCGATAAGGGACTGGAGAAGTTGTTCTATTTATTTCTAATGATCTTTATAATTTTTAATCACTCATTAACACTACATTTTCAAAACACTTGAACACATTTTCGCCTGTATTTCTGCCTTCAAATTGCGCAAATTTTTCGCAATTTGTTGTTAGACACTTTGGCAAATTTTATCATAAATAAAAATCTTTACTACACAGCAAAAATTAAAATGAGTTTCAATTAAAATATTTGTGGAATCAATTAAAAATTTAATTGAAAGCGGACCTGTAAACAAAATGATAGTATCATTTAAAAAAAAAAAATTGAGATTTAATTGAAAATATCAGAAAAATCAGCAAAAGTAATTGCATCAATTAAAATTTTAATTGAAAATTATTTTAAAATCAATTAAAGGTTTAATTGAAAAAAAGATGAATTTTTTTTCTGTGTATATGACTAATAAAACTTAGTACAAAATATTAAAATCATTGTGTGAAATCATTTCCAATTTTAGAACTATTTAGCAACGTCATGCTCAATTGATAATTAAGTGATAGAAATTTGACAACTTAAGATAACAAGAGTTTAAGGAGGTCATTTAAACAATTTGAAAAATTCTTAAATAATTTGAAAATAATGTTATTCTGATTAGAAATGATAAATTTTGTAAATAGTGCAAATCATTGTAATTTAAAAATATTTTTTATTTCACAATTATAATTAGAAATTTTATTCAAATGTTACACATTATTGTCACGGTTTTTAGTGAGATACTAATTATTTTTATGAAAACTAGTCATTGCACTCAAGTGTTATTTGTGGCCTATGGAAATTGCAATAGAAAGACAGTGTTTTATGAATTACTATAGAAGACACTAGATATTTTAAGCTCCTTATAAAATTATGCAGCCGCAAAAACAAAATTCGCTTATTACAAATCATTGTAAAAATTTAATGTTTAAAAAAGCTTCTCTAGTGTAGCCGGATTTTATGCGAACAATGCCTTAGTGTCTTCAATAGATATACAATTATAATCTTTATTTGTAGACACTATAATTATAAACTGGCACAAAGTTTGTAAAGGGTGATTCTTTAGCAACTTTCTTCTTTGGCAAGACTACTTTTGGCAGTTCAGCTGTTTTCGTATAACTTTTTACTGTTAAATATATTCAGTTTGGTCTATAGTTTAACCATGAATCGACTTACAAACGAACAACGTTTGCAGATTATTGAATTTTATTATTAAGATTCATGCACTTTTTTTTTATCAGAAAATTAGGTTCAGCGAAGAATGAATACGTAAACAATTAAAATTGTGGTGTTTGATATGAAGAGCAGACAGAATTTTGGCAAGAACTGCCAATGCATACCGAAAAACGGCGCCACTGCCACGCAGCACACGAAAAAATGGCCCAATTGAAAAGTGAATTCAGTGAACAGTTTATTTCACGATTGGTGCCGGTCAATTGGCTGACTAGATCGTGTCATTTAACGGCTTTAAACTGATGTTTGTGGGGATATGTAAAGGCTCTTTTCTATAGGGACAAGCCCACAATGGTGGACGCGATCTTTCAAATGGCTCCAGATTAAAAAAACCATGTTAAATCACATGAACGAGGTGGCCAATTGTCGTCACCAAATCGAGATATTTCTCATACGACAACTGAACAGTTGTAGCATTTAGTTGAAAAGTACGTTGTTTCCTTTAAGTTTTATTAAAAACCAATTTTCATACTGATTTCAAAATATTGATTTCGATTGTTATTCACGTCTTTTATTAAAAACCAATTTTCATACTGATTTCAAAATATTGATTTCGATTGTTATTCACGTCTAGGAGGTAGGTATTTTATTGGGTGTTTTTTTTTATAAAAAAAACGATTATTTTAAAAGCAAGTTTAAGCAACTAATACCAACAAACTGAATTTAAGGTAAAAAATAATATAAAAATCTAAATATCTTTTATATTATAAGAGATATCTAAAAAAAACTCGCAATTACTCAATAACTTGATTTTCAATATCTACTATCTATGTCTGCCTTACTTGGAAGTAATCATATAATGACTTACTTGTTAGCTGACTTATTTATTATACTACTTACATTCTTACAGTCTGATTTTTGCTGCTAACAGCTTTTATGGGACCTAATCAAAAATGCGTTATTTAAGTAATTTCTAGTAACTACCTATCGTTTAAGTAAAGTTTATGTAATGACATATTTATAGACAGTCCTAGTAAGTACTTGCCTCCAATGTTATTGATTAAGTAGTGAAGAGCCAGAATTTAGCATTTTAACATATTCCATGGCAAAGAAAGTTTCTGCTGAGTAACTTAAAGTAATAAATAGGATTTTCCTATTTTCTTTATGAAATTCATTGAAATCTGTAATAATTATGAGCTTTGCAAAGTGCTAGAATTTTAAACCATGTGTAACACCTTGTATTCCTACCTTGTATTCTTACAAATATTATTTACCTAAAGCTTGTCCTCCTCTACTATTCGTTCGTACATCATTTTACAATTCCAAATGTACTTAGTTTATCAAAAATGTAGACTTATTATCACTATCACACGACTTTCTATAAAAACCTTTGTTAAACACAAGATTTTCTGTAGAAAATATTGTTAAACACAAGATTTTCTATAGAAAATATTGTTAAACTCAAGATTTTCTTATAGAAAATATTGATTAAAAATACATTTTTATAGAAACATAGAAGTTCATTAATATTAAAATAATGAAAAGGTTAATTTTAGTGCTCTTAACTTAAAAAAAGTACTATTTTATATTCAGCTATTGGTAAAAATTATTGCAAATCACTTACATACCTTGAATTACTGGTTAAAATAAAGATGCTGCTGGTTGTCTTCAAAAAAAGCAGTAGGTACAATATTTTATTTTGATGGTTTAAACATTTACCGTCTAATTCATAAGAGGTTTATAAAACAAATTTTGTATGGAAATTTGCTTTATAAACCAGTTATAAACCTGTTGTAAGTTTTTATGAATAAGGGGGTTATAGTTCTTACTTCTTCGTCATTTGATCTTCATGAACTCACTCTTTTATTTTTTTTTCTATTAACTTTTGTACTTGCTTTTAACAAAAAAACACTTTAATTTCTTTTTTGATAAAAGCAATAACAACAACGATATAATTACTTATACAACTCTCTTACTAGCCCCCTTACACATTTTTGTTGTTGTTGCCGAAACGAATGACCAAACAAAAGCAAAACACCGACCGCCTCCTTACTAACAATTGCATTTTTAAATTTTTTTGCAAATTTCTGACACTTTTTTCACTAATTTATTTAACACTTTTTAGAGATATTTTTACATATAACAATTAACTAATATTTTATTTATAATATAATGAAAAAATATTTTAATATCCGCCACTAAATAACGTGCTAGATTTATTTAAATACGACAGCTAATCACCAAACAAACGCACGCTTTAAAAATTTGTTGAAAACTAAAGAAGAATGCAAATATATGTATGTTTTTGTTGTTGTTCATAGGGTTTTATTAAAAGTAACAAGAAGAAAAAACAATAACAGCAACAATGAGATGAAATCAGTGATGGGTAAATAAGTAAAAGGTACTTTTTAATGCATTTATTGTATTAGAATATGAATTGTGGGGATTTAATTTAATAAAGGTCTATTAACAACAACAAACACATAAAAATTCCCTTTGTATGTATGTGCATACATATATGTATTCGCATTCTTCTTTAGTTTTCAACAAATTTTTAAAGCGTGCGTTTGTTTGGTGATTAGCTGTCGTATTTAAATAAATCTAACACGTTATTTAGTGGCGGATATTAAAATATTTTTTCATTAAATTATAAAGAAAATATTAGTTGATTGTTATATGTAAAAATATCTCTGAAAAGTGTTAAATAAATTAGTGAAAAAAGTGTGGGAAGTCTATCAAAAATATGAAAATGTAATGCAATTGTTAGTAGTGAGGCGGTCGGTGTTTTGCTTTTGTTTGGCCATTCGTTTAGGCAACAACAACAAAAATGTGTAAGGGGGCTAATAAGAGAGTTGTATGTATAAGTAGTTATATCGTTGTTTTTATTGCTTTTATCAAAAAAGAAATTAAAGTGTTTTTTTTGTTAAAAGCAAATACATACAAAAGTTAATAGAAAAAAAATACAAGAGTGCATTCATGAAGATCAAATGACGAAGAAGAAAGAACTATATATGTATGTTTAAACCATCAAAATAAAATATTGTACCTACTACTTGTTTTGAAGACAACCAGCAGCATCTTTATTTTAACCAGTAATTCCAGGTAAGTAAGTTATTTGCGATAATTTTTACCAGGAACAGAAAATAAAATATGTAGTACTTTTTTTTAAGTTAGGAGCACTCAAATTAACCTTTATATTATTTTCATATTAATGCAATTCTATGTTTCAAATCGTCTATAAAAAAGCATTTTTAATCAATATTTTCTATTAGAAAATATTGTGTTTAACAATGTTTTCTAGAAAATATTGTTAGTTTTTATTGAAAATCTTGTGCTTTACAATGTTTTCTATAGAAAATTTTGTGTTTAATAATGTTTTCTATAGAAAATCTTGTGTTTATCAATGTTTTCTTGTGTTTAACAATGTCTACTTTTTTCTAAACTACTGTTTTTGTACCCTACACCACCAAAATTAGTGCGTGAGGGTATATAATGTTTGTCATTCCGTGTGAAACTTTTTTAATATTCAACAATTTCTTGTCCCGATAAACCTTTTTTGATTTAAATAATTAATGGCACCATGAATTTCTAAATTTTCCATTGTAAAAAATCTCGGATGTGTCTTTTTTGAACACCTGTTTCTGTATGAAGGAGTTTCCAGATAGAAAAGAAATTTAACATGTGTTCATAGCACAGATGGAAGTTTCCAAAACACAAAACAATTTTTTTCTGTTCTCAGATAAAATGGCTTGATTGTAAAAACCGTTTCTTGGTGTCTTTGTTACTGAAACTTCAATTCCCTGAGAGAGATTCAAGTTATTCGACTGTCCCTTTACAACTACTGATTCAACCACTAACTACTATTAGACTGTCTCTTTTGTAGCTATAGTATCCTATTTGGTTGAGTTTTACGAGATACCTTTAGACTAAATCGTTGGGTTCAATTAGCATCAGTGTGAGACACGTACATGATAAAATAACTAATTATGTCGCTATTCAAGTCACCAGTTAGGTAACTGATTCCTTGTAACCGAAATAGTCTCTTTGTGAACTATGCAATATCATTGATATCTAGATGATACCTACAATCACTAGTTCGACACAAGTATCCAGAACTGCTGGGCATTCGTTAACTATTACTGTTCGTTTGTTTATATTTATTTCCTTTATTACCACGGATATTGTCAAGATGTTACTTTTCGTTGTTATTTCTTTGCAAATGTTTATGTGGGCATTTTGGTCATTGTTATTGTTTTTTTTTTGGCTTTTGCTGCTGCTGTTCCAGTTGTTGTTGTACACATTCGTCGTAAAATAACTCTAAGATACCCATATGCAGTAAATTACAACAAGAAAGATTCCAAAAAGAAGGACAAGAGCATAAAATAGTTAAGACTACGAGTACAAGTACATTATCCACCATATAAAGTAGACATTATGTTGATGTCCTTTAATACTTTTCCGTTTGTGTGTTTTCTATTTTTTTTGTTTGTTTTTTTTTTTGGCAAGTTTTATTTCTTATTTGTCACAGATTATTTCAAGGTTTAGATTTAGGGAGGGGGGGGGGGGGAGGTCTAACATGGGTGAGCGGTCAAATCTTGGCTTTTAGTTGCTTGGAAAATATGCAGAGGCAAGTTCGAACATAAAGTGGCCTACAGAATAAATTACAGATCAAAACTGACCTTGAATGGTGTTGCACAGTTTTCCTAAATCTTTGTCCTCTATAAGCCTACTTTTAGAGTCAGTTAAGTTTATTTAAGTTTCATTAGAGGTAATAATTGAGGTATGAAATCTAACATATTTATAACTTCTTCTTGGTATTTATGAAATTTTGGCAAATGTTTGAATTACAATATTGCAAATAAAGTTATTCAAGAAAACTGCACTCCTAGGATTTTTTTGCGTAACGCAATACAAAACGATTTAAATGTTTTCCAAAACTTAGACAATTCTACTCAGCTGTATACTACTTTTTTTTTAGCAGCAATTTTATCATAATATCTTAGTGTAAGATGGACATGTATCCTGTTAATGTTTTAATCAAAACTATTCTACTTCCTTTTATTACTTACACATAGAATTTACTATATCGTTGCGCTATTTTTAGCATAGCATAACTATTATCCTTTTCCTTTAAGTGCTTTGCCCACAGATATTACAATTAAAATTGTGTAACAAACTAACAGATGTATGAGATTTCTTTTTCTTGGCCTGTTGTCTCTGGCCAATGTGTGTTTAAGATTTGTTGGTAACGTTTGTTGTTGATGTGGTTATCGTTATATGCATGTTGCTGCTTAATGGTTTTTTTTTCGTTTGTAATTTCTCTAGGAGTAGCAATATTAAAATCGTGAGTTTTGTGTGAATGTCTTAAACTTGTATAAAAACATTTAATTGTGAGTTTTAGCAAATATTTAAATGCAGCAGAGATATTTGTGACACTCGAGTTTTGCATGTAATTGAATATAAAAGGCATATGCTGAAGCAAAAGCTGCTGAAATCTGAGTTAACTTTACTTTATAAGACGAGTTTATACACATCATTTCATAATAATAATTTTGATACGCTATCACAATCGCGAAAATTGCATGTCAGTGCATTGTTCGGTGCACGTATTAAAAATTTATTTTTTGAATAATCACCCGTAATAGATTCGTTAAGTAGAGTAGAAGGACTGATCTGTGTTCTGCTACCGGAGAGATAGAGAATGCAAATTTACTGTTTCCTCCTTGTTTTTATCATATAGTTTCCATTATAAAGACAAGGAGATATAAATAATCGATATATTCAATCTACTAACAGATAAGCCTGTTAACATTAACCGATTATCTACCGCTGGTATATTCATTAGGTCTTATGGAAACAGACTCCCGCAGACACCAGGGCATATATAAAGAGGATTTCCAACGAATAGTGTTTGCTATCAGCTTGAATTATCCTATGCTGCTTAGAGACATATGTTTGCTTTTCCGGACAGTGGGTTCTTTGTTGGACTTGACGTCAAAACTGAGGATATCATAAAATTCAAAAGGGAGATCAGTTGCGAAATGACAGGAGAGTGTGTTAATTCAGTAGTTCTCTTTAAATGATAGTTGCATTTCTTTGCCCTTATTTTAAGAACATTTCCTTATTAAGTTAAACTCTATTCTATTCTTTATACATATATTTTATTATAATCTAGAAAAAAACCGCAAAAGACTTAATGAGTCTGCGAGTCTCTTGCTAACACCACTTAATAATCGAATCAACTGTGTGCGTTTCGCACCATTTTTGGTGCTTTTTTAAAATGTTGGTGCGAAAAATTCTTTAGTTGGTGCGTGGTGCGCTTTTTGTTTAATTTTTGTGCGCTTTCTTTCTATAATAAAATACACCTGTTTGAGTACCATTTCATTCAACACCGCAAATTTTTTTTTTTGTGTATTTCGGTGCGTTTTTTATTTTTTTCGAAAATGTGATGAATTCTTTATTTTTACTAAATTTTAATTGCACTTTTTTAATAATTCATAACTCATGAAATCTATATGATGAAAAAATGTATTTTAAATACGAATGTATGATAAATGAAATCAAATTCTTCAAAAATCTTTGTGTGAAAGTAAAATTAACATTTTAAACATGGCAATAAAAATTCTTGTATAGCCTGATGGTTTGGTCTACTGAAGTGTAGACGAACAACCAGGGTTAGAGTACCAGTGGAATCCTAACAAATTTTATTGGAAAAAATCAAATAGAAGTACTTTAGCTAGAAAACAAAAATATATAAAACCAAATATGTACTGAAATTAGCTTTTTTACCAATTAGTACTTTAGTTCCGAATATCATATTGTGAGTTAAATTTTTAGTGGTTAAATGCTTATTTTATCTTTATTAGCTCATTTATTAAAAATTTATTATTTATTTTACTAAAATTCGTTGATAAAAAGTTTTTTATAGAAATTATGATATTAAAAAATTTCAAATTAAATGAACTCTAGCCGAAATAAAAGAAATATCAAAGATTTAAAATTAACAGTTCAAATAAAAATAATAATTGTTCCTAATTCAATAAATATTTGAAACAAAAACGAAATTCTTAATTTGGTGCGTTTTTTTGTAAATGGTGCGCTTTTATCTCCATTTTGGTGCGTTTTGAAATTTCAAAGTTGGCAACGCTGAGAACCAGATATGTCTTCACGGCCAGGCATGCAGACTAATCCCAGGTTTATTATCTCTTTAAGAATTTGACTTGTAGACACCCGAGCGAGATTTACCCAGATTTCACCAGTTGCTCTCCTCGTTTCGGAGACAAGAACCGACTCTGCAGAAATGTGATTAAAAATATAAAGAATGTTTGATATCATTTTAGTTTTATTATAATACAATACCTCGGTTTGCCTCGTTTCGTTTTACGTTTTTTTTTTCGAAGTTGTGTCGCTGCTTAATCAGTACTAATTTTCACTGTGCGTCGCACACAGTGGCCGTGTAGTGTATTTAATGGCCATTAATAAAGGAGGTTGCGGAGCTTCATGAAATTTTGCACACATTTATTTTAAATTTTTTAAGAATTTTAATTTGTTTTTACAAAAATACGCCCACTTTTACGTTCACCTCCCATACAACTTAAATAGAAAATGTGGCATAACTTCCATGTTTTTAAATATATCAACTCAATTTTTATAAAACATTAATATTGTAATTGTAGAATGAGGTCCTGAAAATATGAACTTAATCCGCACATTTTTACGCCCACCTCCCATACATATGATATTTCAAAAATGCCATATCTTCTGTAAATTTGTAACTAGAATGTTTATTTTTCGCAAAAATGCATATAACAGCTATTAAATACTGTTTTGAAAATATGAAGAAAATCCGCCCACTGTAACACCCACCCCCCATACAACTCCAATACAAAAATTTTGTCAGTTTCACTCTTCGTAAACAATGTACCGATATTGCTTTGATAAACACTTTTGTGTACATTTGTTTTTATAATCGCTACTCAAATTTAAGTTTTTTCTATATAGCACACATGCAATGAATTTTTCGTATTTCTCGCTCCCAAATTGGCACCGGCTGCGTGTACGAGTAGCAAAATAACGCGTAAAATAACGCATAACGCATATTTTTTACTGTAATTTTTTGGGTTTCCATTGTTTTTTCGGCGGCGGGCAAATTGGAGCAGGTTTTTTTTAGTCTGTTAGCTGAGACTCTCATCTTTAATTTGGTATAGGACTCCATGTGTCGCACTACTTCGCACACAATTAAAAGTCTAACGGAAAATCATAAATGTTTATTTTTTTGGCTCAAAATATTGTCAAAGCAAATTTTTTTTTTTTAATTTTTCTTTGCGTCGTAGTTTTTTGGAACGTAACCCAGACGCAAAGTGAGGTATTGGTGTAATACAATACAAATTTTAATGATTTTCATATGAATTCTTTGTTTTATTTTATTTTGAGAAACAAAATACTCTCTGAGTTTAAGAGAAACGAATGACAAAATAATATTAATTATTTTAATAGCATGTTGGTTCTAAGGTGAAGACTCTACTTGAATTCGAATTACATTATAGGAAGAATACGCTGCAACTTCTTCACTTGACCAAATCCTCTCGACGTTTCCAAAAGCCCTAGATTGATTTTACTCGTAAGAAATGGTAGATGCTTCTGAACTCGATTTAATGGCTCTGTTGTAAAAACTTTACATTATGTGTTAAATATGAAAATAAATTTGTTGTGTTTATATAAACCAGCATTTTTTTTCTATTATAAAACTATTTTAATTTTTCAATAAATTTGCAAAAGAAATTTATATTTAAATATTTACAATATTTAGAACACACATCAACAACACACCTTCTGCTTTTATTATAAAACAATTGAAATTACCAAACACAGATACCCAGCCACACATATAAACGGATTTCACATCAAGTTAAACTCTACAAAAGATAAAAAAAATAAAAAAATACAAACAATTTGCATTTGTATTGTAGTAAATTTTTAGCAATATTCTAAATTGAATCAATTTCCAACTGATGCTGCATTCAAATAATATATAAAAAAAAGAAGAAAAACCAAATGATTTTACTAAAAAGAAGCATGTTGCCACCAACTATAGGTACAGAAAAAAAATATAAAATAAATGTATATAAATAGCTAAATCGAGATACTACATTTCTATAAACGTATGTTTAAATATCTAGCAGCATAAATTTCATTAAATAAAATCAAATGTGTTGCAAACAAGGCGAAACTAAACATAATTTCCCAATTTATTTGTACTGGTTTGAAGCAAGAAATTCTAGTAATGGTGGTTGAACAAACTGGAACGAATTTCCCAACATAAATATTTGATTAAAATATGAGAAAAAATACAGCAAAGTTTTAAATTTTCAAACAGGTAAATTTCTATTCAAATTAAATTTTATCATTAAAGGTACCTTTTGCTGTAGGTGACATATGGAAAATATTACATTTAAATATTGTAAGGTAAAATTCTTGTATTAATAATGTTACTTCAAAGCTAAATTCCTATAGCTTACAAATAAACTGTTTTCTTTAATATAAAATACTTGCTACTTCATAGATTTTCCAGACTTTTTGTTAGTTTGCTCATTTGCAGTAAATTATGAGGCCCGTTTTTCCTCCCACTTTCATGTCTTATCATATTTTTAATCGAAAACCCAACTAATATAAGACTTTATAAATTCTGCTTAAGTTTATAAAAAAAAACAAGCAAGAAAGTATAGTCGGTCAAGACCGACTATAACATACCCTATACCCAGTTTATGTATAAAACAGTTTTCCAGAAATGGGCGCTATATGGTTATCCAAAAGTTTAGTGCCATGACTGCTGTGAATATAAATATTATGTATGTTAAACCATATAAATACTTTTAAAAAATTTATGGAGGAATTACGGAGAGGGTCTTATATGGGAGGTTTGACTAATTATGGACCGACAATTATAAAATTAGGTGACATCATTTCTGCATATATGAAACTTATTTGTGTTGAATTTTATTTGGATGCCAAAATTTTTAAGAGATTTATGGTCGTTAAAGTGATTTTCAGAAGTGGGCTTTATATGGGAGCTAGGACTAATTATGGACCGATCTGCACAAAATTTGTAGATGTGATTTAGCTTCATTTACTACTCATTTGTGGTGAAATTTGTGTGGATACTTGCATAATTTAACCATTTATGATCGGTAAACCCCAATTTCGGAAGGACATTTGTATGAGGGCCAGGTGAAAAAATGGACTGATTTCCACCAGTTCCTATCCAAGCCGTCCTTGGGCAGAAAAAATATCACCTACCAAATTTTATTACAATATCTTTATAATTGCGTCCTGTACTCTGCGCACAAGCTTTACATGTACAGCCAGCCAGCCAGCCAGACGGACGGACGGAGATCGTTAAATCGACTCAGGAAGTGATCCTAAGTCAATCGGTATATTTTAAGGGGGGTTTTTGACCAATATTTATTGGCGTTACAAACATCAGCACAAATCCAATATATCCTCCCCACTATGATGGTGTAGGGTATAAATAGACAAAGTTACCTTCATAAACTACACTATTTTTTGGTAATTACCACAAAAGTCTATTTGAAAGAAAACAAGCCATGGAACGAAGTATGTATTTTAACTAGCCTTAAGGGAAATACATAAGTTACGCACTAAGAAAACTAATAAACAGTGCTGTAGCGGGGAATTGTAAGAGAAGGCCTTAATGAGTTTCTTTTACGCATAATTAACTGTGAGAGCAAATGAATATTAAGACTTCACGATTTGAAAACAGCAACTAGTTTTGAAAACATAATAAACTTGTTTTGAAATCATTTACATCCTTCAGCAAGCAAGTTCAATTTTCAAAACATGTTGCAAGTTCATAATACGCAACATTAAATTACTTGAGGGTCCACCACTATAGATTGTGCCGATTGCCGACTAAAATAATAAAGTCTATGTGAAAGCCTCAAGCTGAATTTATTGAATTAATGTAAAGGGTGATTTTTTAAAAACTTTTTTAATATAAACTAAGTTGCTGAGAATTAATCGCTTAAATTACCAGGATATCCCACGTCGATTTAAGTAAATTCTAAGTCGATCTTCGTATAGAAAGTTGGAACGCTTCAATCTTGTAAATTTATAGAATGTGACTAATGCACAACTTCGAAAAGCCGTAACACAGTACAGGTAATAGTGGAAGGCCAATGTAAGCGGCAAACGACCGCGTGCTGCAATCAGCTGGTCTTTTTGCCGCTTATACTTTTTGTAGGTAGGCAAATGAGCGTGGCATATAAATTAAATTGATTCGTTTTTTACATAAATAAATTCTTAAATAAACGTTTTTTTAGTGTGTAGATGGTGTAAAAAGTATTAAAAAAATGGAAAAACATTTTTTTTTATTTTTAACTAATGGCGAGCTCTGCCCTGCGATGATAATTTTTTTTTTGCCCATAATGGAAGAGCTTAACTTGACTGACATGTGATGTCAGCAAGACATGCCAGACAGCACGCGAAACAATGACCCAACCATTCCCCCGACAGCCGTTTCTACGCACCGGAATGACCAGAGTCTTAGGCATAACATGGCCTAATTAAGAGGCGAGTTCGATGAACAGTTTATTTTACGATTGGGGCTGGTAAATTACCTAGATCGTGGGATTTAGAGCTTTTACACTATTTTTTGTGGGGCCGTGCTAAACCTCATATCTATAATTACTAGCCTGCAACGGTTGACGCAATGGAAACTAATACTAAAGAAATAATTCGTAAAATATCGGCCGATATATTGGACAGAATTTGGCTAAATTGGAGCCAGTTACTGAACCATTTACGGCGTATGCGCGGTCAACATTTACATGAAATCATCTTTCAACATTGAATTATATAGATGGTTTAATCGACTCAAGTAAAGTTTTCAAACATTTCTATAATTTTTGGAATCAAATCCGAAAGCTGCTAAAAAATCACTTTTTAAACGAGCCACTCGTGAAATAGTTATTGACAGGATGAAATCGTTTAAAATTAATAATTGTTTAATCATCATCAAGTTCATTTCAAGTCTTTTTAAAAAAGAAACTTCAAGTCAATCTTAAAAGGCCCTGTTCTTAATGAGCCGTAAATGTATTTCTATTATTAGCTACTATAATTTCACTAACTACACACTCGTATTACTTCAATTACTTTCTTTGTATTTTATCAACCCTTTTTATTATTTCACCGTTCTTTTGTTTGTCTCTAGTTTTTTACGAATTATAGTAGGTTTGTTATAGTTTTTTACTTGTAATGTTTTTCTTTTAGTTTTAATTTATATCAAAGGATTACAATAAACAAACTAATCTGTAGCAATAAACACTAAAAAGCCCTTGGAGCGCAGAAAGACAACAAATGGAGTTTGTTTTTTACTATTACAACTATGTACTATTTACAGCAGGATCATAAAATTTGAAAAAAAAGAAAAAAATCGCAAATGTACAGAGAATTTCAGTCCTAAGATGAGTGTGTATATATCCCAATCCCTAACAATCTAATTCATCTAATAATTTTAGTACTTTTGTTGTTACATATGTATGTATGTACATAGTTTAAGGCCTCCTGCAAACCATTTCAATAACCTTTCAAGTTGCAATAATATTCCTAAGATTTTTTGTGGCTGATTTCAACTACTTAACCCTTTCTTTGTGTGTAACTACCTTTTTATTACCTTCAAATAAAATACTAACAAAATTGCACATCCTTATGTCTTAAATTTACCACGATGGCTGCTATACTTTTACACGAGTGTCCTTTCTTTACAACAACTACTACTAGTGCTGCTGCTATTGTTTTTGTGTTTGTTGTAAGATTAAATTTTTTGTTTGTTATCATTTCGTATCGCTTCGTAACCCGTTTATATTATTTTCTAGTATTTCGTTTTTAATTTATGTTTGGAAACGATGCGATAATTGTATATTATTTGAAGATTTTCCTGGCGATAGCCACAGCGTTAAAATACGACTGAGTATTAAAGTATACTTGCTGGCTGGTTGGCAAAAAGAGTTTGGTTGGTGTGGTAGATACGTTTTCTTATTAACAATAAATAGGAGTTAATTTGGCTGTTTTCTTTGTTATTAAATATCTTGGGGCGATTGAAGTAAGTTATTGGGCGATTTTTTCTGTTTTCTTAGTAAGAAAAGGATTACAAAGTCAAAATGTTGATTTGAAGCATTTAGTTATAATTGCTTGTATTTGCTTTTGAAGCAAACTGATCTGTATGCAGTTAAATTTTTGCTTAAATCGAAGGTCTTTCTAGCTGAACCCGGTGTGTGTATCGCTAAAAAAAATTAAACTTGTAATATATTCAATATTTAAATATATTCTACATTTGACAATGAATTAAAAGAAAAAAGTTTTTTTCAAATAAAAAACAAGTAAAAAAGTATAGTCAGTCAAGCCATATAATACCCTACACCTAGTATATGTATAAAACAGTTTTTCAGAAATGAGCGTTATATGGGAGATATCACCTATTTTGGACCAAAATTTAGTGTCATGATTTCTGTGAATATAAATATTATATGTGTTAAACTTTATCTCGATATAAATACTGTTAAAGAGTTTATGGAAGTAAAAGTGAAGGAGGTCTTATATATTGGAGTTTGAAATAATTATGGACCGACCATTATAAAATTAGGTGACATCATTTCTGTATATATGAAAGTTATTCTTATTGAATTTTATTCGGATAACAAAATTTTTAAGAGACTTATGGTCCTGAAAGTGATTTTCGGAAGTGAGCCTTATATGGGAGCTACGACTAATTATGGACCGATCACAATAAAATTGTACCGTATTATTTATATATATATGAAATATATTTTTGTTAAATATTATTTCGATACCAACATTTTTGAGCGAGTTATGCGCTTTAAAGTGATTTTCGGAAGTGGGGGACCGATCTTCACAAAATTTTTAGATGTGATTTACTACTCATTTGTGGTGAAATTTGTTTGGATACTTGCATAATTAAGACATTTATGATCGGTAAACCCCATTTGTATGGGGGCCAGGTGAAATAATGGACCGTCCTTGGGCCGAAAAAATATCACGTACCGAATTTTATCGAAATATGTTCAAAATTGCGACCTGTACTCTGCGCACAAGCTTTACATGGACAGCCAGCCAGACGGACGGACATCGTTAAATCGACTCAGAAAGTGATTCTGAGCCGATCGGTATACTTTAAGGTGGGTGTTGCACCAATATTATAAACATCGGCGTTACAAACATAAGCACAAATCCAATCAGCATCAATCGTAGGTCTTAATGTAGTTCAAATCTAATGCCAATGATAGGTCTATATACAGTTTAATTTTAGCTTCAAGCATAGCTCTATATGTAGCTCATTTTAGCGTCAATCTTAGGAAAACATCTTAAAAAAAAACAAAAATAAAAAAACTATACAACATTAATCTAGCTAGCAAATATTAAAATCTTGTTCTACTATTTGTGTTAATTTTCTTTAATTTGTCTTGTTAATTTATTATAAATCCCTTTATGTAACTAGTATCTGAAAATACATTCGTAAATAGTTACAATGTGGTAAATAACTTCTTATCACTCACAGCATATCAAATTGTAATCGAAATGAAGAAAATTACCTCAGAGAGATGGAGAGTTCTTAAACATGCAACCCTTTGCGTAAAAATAAACTAAACCTCACACCCATGCTACCACTTCAAACAATAGTTTAAGAGAGAAAAGGAAGTATATCATAAACAAGCCAAAAGTTAATGAAAAGAAAATTCCCTTATCATGGTCATATTTATGATAGTTTCTGGTATCTGTGCTTATAAATGTACCTACATACATACATACATACATATGTATATGTATATGTATGTATGGTCTGGGTGTGTGTTGTTTGTTTTTTAAGCGTGTGCTTAAATATTTTGTATTGCAATTGACCCTCTTCAAAAAGAAATCATGCATTTATATAGTCCTAGTTTTACTCGGTTCGATCAAAAGTTATGTGTTCATCTTAGATTGAACATTAAATGGACACTAAAAATATATTTCGCTTATACATGCAATCTCCTCTCTTCTGTTGGGTTTTGTTTTCAACAGTGTAAAGTAAATAACTAGCAGTAGCTTCAAATAAAGTAGGCTTGTATTTAATACTTTTGATTATTAAAAAACTAAATAAATATAAAATAACATAATGATAAGTCCAGTATTTGATAGAACTGAAAAAAAAATGTTTTTAGACAAGCAGCAAAAGGTTGTCAATATAATGAGTTTACATCTGCAAATCGTTGTAATCTCCAATATTAAAACTAAAACGAAAATTAGATGCACTTTAAACATGCTTTGGCATACTCTCGCCTTCAACGCTCACTGTGGAATCCGTTCGGCATGTAAAATCATAAAAAAAATTAAATTAATAAAAAATTGAGCTATAATCTCTATATATATACGTGTATGTTCGTGATCGCCAAATTCAGAAACTACTGGACCGATTTTGTCCAAATTTTATACGCATGCTCTATGGGCCGTGAGTAGTGTTTCTGTGTGGTTTGAAGTTCGTCCGACAGATGGCGCAATATTTAGTTTTTTTGGGTTTTTGCACCGTAACTCAATAAAATAACGCGATAATCCTTTATAGACTCCTAAACTATGCATCTGATAGTGTGATGATCTTCGGCAAAGTTGTTGTGCATGAGACCGGGAAGGTTTCTGAGTTGGTACGACCACGCCTACTCTAACGCCCACTTTTTTTAATTGATTAATTTCTTCTGCATGGGTTTTTACAGATTTACTTCAAACAATTTGTATACACATCTTACTGAAGGCGAGGTAAAAATCAAAATTTTATGTGCCAAAGCTTCTTATTTCTTTCGATAACTCCTACTTTTTTTAAATGTGTAATTGATTCTACTCGGATTTTAACATATTTACTTCAAATCAAATACACATGTTACTCTAGGTGAGGTAAAAATTAAGATTCATACTCCACGCTCCCTTTCACGCCCCATCTCTTGCAGGACAACGCCTGCCGGGAAGGCCAGACTGCTGGAGCGATCTTACTAAAAATTTGACGGAATATAACTAAGACTCCGGCATGACTAAGAATTCTTCTTTCGACCGCCTCTTTTTTTTTGTCAAAATGAGAAAAATCAATAAAATTACTCAAAATTAATTGAATATTTGTGTAATGTCTTTATTTTAAATTTATTTTAATTGGCGTAGTAATTCGCGCATTGTACATACATGGGTCGTTCTTAAAAAACGTGACCATTCTGAATTTTGTAATTTTTAAAAATTAAGTTGGCCAAATATATTTATAATTGGCCTCATGTGGTTACGGATCTTATCAACAATAGGAATCCATAACCAGCAGTAATTTTTAAAATTTTTGGAGTTTTTGTTACTGTTTAAGTCACAGAGTGGACCGGTAACAGAGGGGACAAATTAACTCAAAAATACCATATTTTAGCTTTTTATTAGAATTTTGTAGAATTTATTTGTCCACTTAATTAGTGTACACAAAATATTTATAAACAAATTATAAAATAAATAAAAAATCACTTTACTCACCGTTTTTCAACAGTAACAGAGTTGACACTGAATAAGGGTACGCACCCGGCATACAATTAAGTTGCTTACTCAACCACGCACTAAACAAGACTGAACAGTTAAAAACACATTTTGTTGATTTTAGCTAAGTTATGATGGAGAAGCATTAGAGAAATATACGCGTTATAACGTTTAAACAAAAATTTTTCAATAAAATGAGTGGACGTAACAGAGGGGACCAAAACCTGGGGACAAGATTTTTCTTCAAAAAAATTATACAAAAAAATTATTTTACATCATTCTTTTCTATATATGGTATTAATATATACAAACTGAATAACAAAAATTGTAAATATTATTTTTTTTCAATTTTATTTTAACTGAAAATAACTATTAAATTTTTATAAATTGGCTCGGGACACAGGTTTTTGCTAAACCTTTGACATTAAAAATATTTTTTAAGTTATTTTCAGATAATTAATTATTTTTTTTTTTGTAATATAGTTACGTAGAATCGATAATAATTTATAAAAATGCAGATATTTTTCTATTTTCTTTTTGGAGAAACAAAATATAAAATAGTAAAGTCTGGGGACACCAATTGGTCATGTTTTTTAAGAATGACCCACATACGCCATACCAAAATTGCTTTCAAACAATATTATACATTTTGAATTCAAAATTATTATGAAAATTGAAGAACTCTTTTGCTCAACACTTTCTAAAAACCAAAATTAATACCTAATTTTGCAAATTCTTGCCAATCGATTTCAAACGTTTGCAGTTTGCTTACTTTCGCAATTACTATCAACAAAGCGCAAGGATAATCGTTGCAAGTGTATGGATTAAATTTGGAGAATCCATGCTTCTCACATGGGCAGCTTTATGTGGCCTGTTCACGCGTCGGAAAACCTTCTGATTTATTCGTTTACGCACCGGAAGGAAAAACAAAAAATATTGTGTATCCAACAGCACTTCAATAAAAGACGAATTAAAATGAAACACTGCAATTTCACAATTTCTCAAAATGAGCAAAATCAATAAAATTATTCAAAATGAATTGAATATTTGTGTAATGTCTTTCTTTCAAATTTATTTTAATTGGTAGCGTAGCAACGCGCGCAGGGTATAATTAATTAAATGTTGATTTTGAGTTGAATACAATATTTTGTTAAAATTTTACTTTAAGTAACTCATTTGATTACCAAAATTTTGTATCAAGTGTTTGCGGTCTCTGTTTTTGTAGTGGAAAGTGTATCATTTAGCAGCAAATTCTGAAAACAAATAATTACATTCATATTTCTAAGTTCAAACGCTGCTATTATATTCCACCAACCTGTTATTATCTAGTGGGTTATAGTAGGCTTATAACAACCAAATAAACGCAACATCATCTTCCTGTGATGTTTCTTGTTGAGCATATTTTCTCTGTTTATTTACTAGGAGACACATAATCGAAATGTAATACATATGAATACATCGAAAAAAAGAAACAAACAAACAAAAAAAAAAAATAAATAAAATGTATTGTATATAAACCTAAAATTACAGCAAATATAAAGACACAAGAACAAAAATGACCAATAGTATATTTAAAATTCTTAACAACAACAACAATAACAAGGCCAAAAAGCTACAGTTGATGTTGTAGTGGTTATTATTGTTGTAATTGAAGTGGTATCAGTAGCAAGATGAAATAAAATAAATGTCATGAAAGAACTCATTGACAGGCACATAAGCACACTGGTTTTATGACCAACAGATATGACCAAAATATATGATTACCATGTGTCGTTTTATGTCCATTACTAAATACACAAAGTAACATATACAGACATCTACAACCACATTCAAGCACGAATACCTACGCAAATAAATGAATGTACTCGTATATGTATATGTGTATTTATGGAATCCTTGAGTTCATCTTGGTATTATCTCACTACCAGCTCGTAAATAGGCATTTACTTATGTTGTAATATTTATTTTTGTCTTGTCTTGTATTCAGTCGTATTTGTTGGTTCGTTTTCTTTGACCATCATGTTGTTAATATTGTACTCGAAGTGTTGTTTTGTTTTGTTTTGTTTTGTTTAGTGTGTAGTTTGTTATTATGGCCATCTCAATAACCATTGATCCAGGTGGGACGACATGTGTCTCTCTTAACAACTTGGGTCATAAAAATCAAAATTATATGTATGTTATGCGTGTTTATGCTATGTATAATTCCACTGCCACTTTCTATTTTCCTTTTCCTTATTGGTTTCTTCTCGTATTTTGTTGATAAGAAAACAAAATATTTATACTGTAAAGTACCACACAAAAACAAATTTCCCTTTATATCAGCTGCTGTTTCATTTATGTTTTCTTTTTGTTATAACTTTTGCTGCCATTACATGTGATAAAGCAACTTTTCTTCTTAAACATTTGACCACTGAAAAACGAAAATAAAATGAGTTCTAGGTATTCATCGTAAAAAAGGACATCATCGACAACAAATCCTTATTGTTAATGTTTAATAAATATTCTGAGCATTTCATTACTCGTAAAGTTGAAACTTATTTTTACGAATGCAATAAATGTGGTCATTCAATGGATTTTAATTTTGCTGACTGTGTGTCATGTGTTGGTAAATATAATGGTTGGTGAATCTTCTAGTTAAGGTGATAAAAACCTTTTTTTTCATTCATTCATTGTTTGGTTTGTAATAGAAAATTTATGGTTTCTTATTTGTGAAATTACATCGTGATGAGTCATAAAATTATATGTACTCGTACGTGTAAATTTCAAATTATAAGCTTGATTGAATGTATGCGAGACATTAAATATTTATGTCAGAAATGGGGTTAAAATCGTGCGACAATAATGGACATAAGCAAAAGTAAATTGTAATCTAATTTTTATGGAATATGGAATTAAATCAGGAAAATTTTATGTTTTCAAAGCTCTAGGATATTCTATTAAGTCTTTTTAAGCAAAAGGGTTATATTCTACTAAAATCGTGTGTTTAAAGGATATCACTAAAGTCATGTTAGGGTCTAGTGATTGAATTACTCTCCTACATGTTTTGCAGGCAGTTTTATAAATCAAAGTCTGATGTTTCATTTATGCTTTTGAGTAGCTATAGTATTCTATGAGATATAGAGGGTGGCCCAACTAGAACGCAATTGTTATATTTTAAATAAAACACAGATATTTAAAAAAAAATCTTCAAACTTTATTATATTGACGAAGCCATCAAGATGGAAATGGGCCTCGTCACTGAAGATGATTTTGCAGCATTTATGCAAAAAGGTCATTGAAAATTTCATTAAAAGATCGCGTGTGTACCAGCAAAGCCGCGGCAGCCATCTGCACGATATCTTGTTCCATGCATAACCTCATTCTGTCTACTTTACGATGTAATAAAGTTTCACGATTTTTTTTGTAAATATCTGTGTTTTATTTAAAATTTAAAAATTGCATTCTAGTTGGGACACCCTTTACTTCTAATATTGACAATTTTTTCGATACCAACATTCTAATGTCTAGAATAACATTAATTTTTTCATGTTATACTCGTATTTTGTTGCATAACTTTAAAATTTGGTGTTTTTAAAATGTTTAACTTCTATTTAGTAACACTTGCACAATAAAGAGTATATTTCTTGTAAAATTTGAGTTTTTTGAAAAAAAAAACATCCAATTTCAAGCCAATATCGTATACCCTGTTCTGAAGTGAAATATATCCCAGAGAGAGCGTTCTGAATCGATCGAAACAAATAGGAGCCGGACAGGGCAAGGTCTGGACCATAAGGCGAGTGAAGTTAAACCACTTCTGTCAAAATAGTTAAAAACTATATAACGCACTAAACTTTCTAAATATGAAGTTAAAAACTATTTGGAAAAAAGTTTCGAGAAACATGTGACAAGCGTTGTCATGATAGAATATTACGCTGCCATGTCTGGGTGCATATTCAGGGTGTTTTTTTTCCAATACTAACTTCAAGCATAGGTTTTCTGTTATAGTCTGGCCCAATTTCAGTAGGTCATAATAGATATAACTCCTTTAGTCTTATCAAATACAGAGCATTACCTATATTAAAGCCATGGATATTTGACTTTAGTGTTCATATGATATGATATATTTTGTTTTGTTTTATTTGATGCTGTTTGATCTTGCAAAACTCTTGTAAGAATAAACAACGTCAAACAAATTTGTGCTAAAACAAGTGATTACGTTTCACCTTAATTCATTGACCCATAACTTTTTCTGAAACAACAAAATACACCCATCCACAACATAGAATTTCTAGCTAAAATTTTACATCTTCCTTGTTAAAAAATACAATTCCTTAACAACTTGTTGAAATATTAACTTCATCATATAATGCAAAGCGATAGCTATAAAGAAAACTGTGAGAATATGCAATTAAATTTCCTTAAACAAATCCCAAGGGTTTTACAAATAAATTCCAATAACAAAAATTATAATACAAATTTTAGCGGAAAGAAAAAAAAAACTTATGCATGTTACAATTGTTGCATGTTTTAACAAAATAACTTGTTGTAAAGAAGGAGAGAAAATAAATATTAAATAACTTAAGAGCCAGAATAGTAAAGGAGAAATAAAGTGAATTTGTAGATAGTAATAAATTTGAGAGCGCTACCAGATTAAGCAATATAGAATTACTATATGGAGGATGAAATTTTTAAACTTGGGAAATATTATATACAGGGTGGGCCAAGTTTGACTGAATGATTTGAACAGAAGTGCCATTGTGGCTCTTGCGGTATGAGCTGTAGCTCCATCTTGATGGAACCATATGTTACGATTATTGAGAACTATCGGACGTAAAAAATTTTCCAACATGGTCCGGTATACCACCCCAGAGACGGTTTGTGGTTCATTAAGCTAATTTTCGAAGAAATATGGACCAATAACTTTATCAGTCATGATTCCACACCAAACAGTGCATCTGACAGGGTGTAATTGTCGCTGATGCAATGCTCTTGGATTCTCTGTACCCCAAATTCGGCAGTTCTGTTTATTCACATATCCATTTAAATGAAAATGTGCTTCATCGCTCATAATCAGATTATCCAAAAAATTGATCGTCCGGAAGCATAATAAAATTCAACAATTTTTGCACGTTCTTCCACTGAGTATGATGACATTATGACATTTTATAAAATTCTGTATTATCTGCAAAAAAAAAAAAAAAAATAAAAAAAATTAAAAATGCAAAAGTTATAAGCATTTCAAATCAGTCAGTCCAAGTTGGCCCACCCTGTATATAGTGACAATTTTAACTGAGTTTATTAAAAAATCTTGAATCAAGCATTGAATTTTTGTGACGTTTAATTATGGACGCTTTTGGACAATATAATTAAAAGAGCTTAGTACAGAAATATCCTACAGTTCTATAGATAAACTGAAATTTTAAACAAATGTAGGGAGTTATTAGATGGTTTTAAAAGTTTACTTAAAAAAAATCTCGAAATATTTTATAACGAACGTAGTTTCGTGGACACGAAATCTTATAAAATGTTAATGATTATATTAAATATACACACCAAAACTAGCGCAGCTCATCCCTGCATTTTTAAAGGTACATACTCGTTGACATTTTCTTGCGTAAAACAATATATGCGAGAGCAAATCAGCACTTTACATAGAAAATCTTGTGTATAGCATGATTTTTAATACCAAATATACAGTGGGGAGCACTAATTCTGCACAAGTGCGTGTTTTGAAATATTCGAAATTTGCACAAATATATCAAAATTTAACGCTTTGTTTATGACTTTAAAAAAACATTATTATATTATTTTAATTTCATACGATAAAGACTCCCACATAAATCAAATTTAATTAAAATTATAATAAATAATAAAAATACTATGAAGAACCAACTATTGAGGATAATATTCTAGCAATGACAAAAAGTAGTTATTTTATGCGACACAGTGGGTGAATTTGGAAAAAGGGAATTAAATCTGTAATTTCTAAACTGTAAGGCTGCGTTTTCACTATGTTTTCACTATGTCATTTTTATTGTCAAATTGTCCAAATTGTTGGCAATTGTATGAAAACGGGTTGTCATATGGCGTCATCTATGTTTGCAATGATGATTGCAAAAAATTAAATTTTTGGATAATTTGACAACAAAAATGACATAGTGAAAACCAAGCATAAGTCTGATTGCAATTGAATGTGACAAGGGAAAGGGTTGTAGAGTTTAAGTTTTGTGTTTTGACCTCATAAGCCCTCCAGGGTCAGTGCCAGAGACCCCCAAATTGAGGCTCCTCGAATATGTGAGAAATTAAAAACGATCACAATTCTTCGCTTGTTTCTTTGAGTTCTAAGTATATGATATACAGTGGGAAGCAAAACTGTGCGGATGTTTTGCATTAAGGAAGTAAGGTAATGGAAATAATACAAATATTGGTATATTATTATATATATGTAGATATTTTATTTAATTGAACCTTATTCTTAATTTTAAAGCACACAAAAAGTGCTTCAAAAAAATTAAAAAAAACAAAAATTCACTATTCACACTTCTGCACAGTACAAGAAATAAACATTATCACGATAATTTCTCTGTTTCAATGTAACGGTATTTGTTCTCGTTATCAAAATTTAAAGATCTTTAAAAATGAGAAAAATAATGTGATAAATTTGTTGCAAAATAATTATAAATGCCCTAAAATTGCTGAAAAATAAAATTTAAGTAAATTCACGGTAAATGATATAAAAAAGGGCATAATGTAGATTGCAATAATAATCACCACGACTGCCGGTCAGATTGAACGTTTGCTACATAATAAGGACATCAAGACGCCGAAAAATGCAGCATAAAGTATTGATGTCAGTTCCTGGACGGTTAGACGTGCATTAAATAGAATTAGTTTAGTAGCCACTGTGAAAAAGAAAAAGGTCAGCACTTTCCAATAGAAATGTGAAAAACTGCCTTCATTTCTGTAAAACCCACAAAAAGTGGTCAGTAGATAACTGGAAATGAGTTATTTGGAGCGACGAAATGAAAGTCAAACGATACCAGTCTGATGGAAAAGAATAGGCCGCATGAAGGCATCCAAAAGCATCAACCTTAATGCAAAACATCCGAACAGTATTGCTTCCCACTGTATATGAAATCTTATAGTCAAATACTTTGTCATAGCCATATATTATCCCTAACAGTTTACGAGATATTCTCATATGAAAATTAATTTCGAACAGTTGTAGCCACCTTGTCAATTTTCTTATTTCCTTATGTTTTTTTTTTCATGCATGTTGATTTACATCAAAAAGTACGAAAATTTAATTGACTTGTTTGAATAAAATGGCAAGTTCAAAAGAGAATTGAACAAAAACTGGTCAGCTAAAACTGAAGCGTATGAAACAGGGCTTAGTCTAAGTCTAGTCACTTAGAGTGATTTTCGAGGGGGAGCTTTGACTAATAATCGACCGACCGTTATAAAATTTCTGTTCATTATTTCTGTATACATATATGAAGCTTTTTTGTGTTGAATTTTATTTGGATACTAACAGTTGTAAAAGATTTATGGTGGACTTTATTTAAGGGCCATGTCTATTTGTGGAGCGATCATCATTAAATTAGACCGAATGATTTGTGTGTATATAAAACATATTTGTGTTGAATATAATTTTGATGCCAACATTTTTAAGAGAGTTATGCTTTTTAAAGTGATTTTCAGAAATGGGTCTTATAAAGGGTGTCCCAACTAGAACGCAATTTTTAAATGACTGATGTAGTAATTGAATTGTTTCTCTGGCTGTATGACATGTGGCGCCGTCTTGTTGAAACCACATGCTCTCCACATTAATTTCTTCAATTCTAGGCAAGAAAACGTGGTTATCATTTCACGATACCGAACACCATTGACTGTTTGCGCTTGACCTGCCTCATATTCATAAAAAAAAGGTCCAATGATTCCTCCAGCCCAAAAACCACACGACACAGTGACACGTTGAGGATGCATTTGCTTCTCGTGAATCACTCAAGGATTTTCCTCACCCCAAATGCGACAATTCTGCCTATTGACGAAGCCATCAAGATGGAAATGGGCCTCATCACTGAAGATGATTTTATCGGCAAAATCAGCATTTTCATGTTGTCTCTCCAATACCCAATTAACGAACTCCCTTCGCTGTTCATGGTCAGCTGGCTTCAGTTCCTGAGTCAATTGAACTTTGTATGCATGAAGATGCAAATATTTCGTCAAAATTCGCTGCATAGTGGATTTGGAGACACCAATTTGCTGAGCTCGGTATCGAATTGAGGTGGATGGAGTTTGAGCGACATCATCACGTACAGCTGCGACATTTTCGGTCGTTTGACCTGGTCGAAGGCGCGTTGTTGTCATTACATCACTAAAATACCCAGTTTTGGAAAATTTATCCATTAATCTCTTTACAGTTGACTCTTTTGAAGCATTATTGTGACCCAAATTGATCGCAATTTGCGAACTGTAGCCGCAAAACTTTCACCATTTTGGTAAAACAATTTCACAATGAGCATGCGTTGTTCATTCGTGTAGCGTTCCATTTTTCCTAACCTCGTACTAGCAAACAATAACAATTGTTCAAATGTCAAACAATGACACTTCGAATGGCCCCAAATTTAAAAATTGCGTTCTAGTTGGGACACTAGAAGCTATGTTCAATTATGGGCCAATCTGCCCAAAATTTGTAGGTGTGAGTATGCTTAGTGTATAACTTATTTGTATGGGGGCTAAGTGAAATGATGGACAGATTTCAACCAAATGCAATCTCAATCGTTTTGGATAGAACTAGTTTCAAGAACTGCCGGCAACATACACCCGCCATTCCAATAAACTGTTTTCATTTACTTCCTGTTTTGCATAACTAACGTTAGCAAAACTGTAGTAAAACGCCCGTTTTAAATTTTTTTTCAATAAGAAAAATACTTGGATGATTGTAGAATGTTTTACTTTTGGTTTCTTAACGGTGATTTGAATGAATTTAAATTCAAATTTGTTCCTGTTATATTTGTCGTATTTGATGATACACCCACTTACTGTAATCCAACTGATATGGCTGATGAGTTCTACTTTTTCCAGTGTAATTTATTTTATTATTACTCTTTTGATATTTGTGGTGAGTTTTTGTTCTTTGTATATTTTAAAAATATTAATTATTTATGTAGTGTTGTGTTTGTGTTATTAGGACAATGATTGTTTTCATCAAGCAAAACGAAATAGAATTTATTATTAATAAAAAGAAACCCTAAAACTTGTTTAAATTTGTATAAAATATTCCATAATATAATAATATAAAAAGTTGAATTCACAAGTCATGTTGTATGTTTGAAAAGCATATGAACAAAAAAATAGCTATCTAAAGTCCTTTGGACAATTTTGGCCATGACCAATAGGTGAAAAGTTACACTTATTTAAAAAAAATCCTGTATGACCAAAATGTCCAACTTTGACCCCCTCTAACTCCGGCAATTTGGGTCTGACATACTATCCAATAGTACTAGGTTAGGTTAGGTTAGTTTAGGTAGGAAGGCTGGTGTGAGTAACCTCACACCCTCACCCAGAGACCAATATGGTCCATTGCGATGCCTTAGACTCTCTACCAAATGTCTGACTAGTTTACATGTGTCTGAGTGGTCTACAAATGTGTGACTTATCTCCATATGTCTGACTGGTTTACATATGTCTGACTCGTCTACCCAGAGTCTTTGGCGAGAATCGAACCCGCAACCCTTTGACTGATAGTCTGGCACTCTATCGCCTAGTCTATTGAGGCACCCATCCAATAGTACTAACCTTGGTGCAAATTTCATCCAAATCGGAAGACTTCGATTTTAAAAATTGGGTCACTTGATGTGAAATTGCCCTTATATAAAGATTGTACAACTATTGTAAATTCAGATGATGTAAAACTTCTACGACACTACCACATCACGACACTACCACATATGCATTTAACATTGATAAGATAGTGCCAAAGTCGAAATTATAAAATAAATATAATTGTTTAAAATTGTAAGCAAATAATATGATTTATTCTGGAATATCAAATATATAGTTCCTAATTATTATCATTTTACATTTGTGGCATACAACAAACAGTCACATAAAATATAAATACCCATTTGTTCTCTAACTATTTCAGTAGATAAACTCTTACCCACATTAATGTTCCTTTTAAAAAGCCATTAGAATGCTCACATGTATTTATGTTGGTAAATTTAGATTGTACTTCTTTTATGTTTAATTTTTCTATTTTTATTATATGTACCATAGTTTTGTAATGACAAACACTTTACATAGTCTTACTTAATTGTATATACATACATAGTTATATACATATGTATGTATGTATGTATTAGTATTTGCTTTTGTATTGTTATAGTCGTATTTAGAAAGTACTTGTAATTATTATTAGTCGTACTATTTAGTGTTGTTATCAAAAATTTGTGAGAAAAATTGCTTTTAATTGCATTTTAAAATTACTAACATAAATGAACTTACATACGAGTATGTATAAGTATTTAAGTATATAAAGTGTACCCATGGTGTAAATAATTATAATGATTGTTGTGAGAAAAATTAAAAAAATATAGACAATGGAATACAGTGATTCTTCAGCGATCATTTTTATCAAAAGATAGAAATTTTAAAAATGATAAAGCAAAGGGTGTTTTTTAGGTGTATAGAACTTAAAGTTAGCAACACTTTTTTAACTCTCAGCCAATTCTATCAGCTGTCAAGTTATTTATGTATGTTTAGTTTGATTTGGCATTTCAACATGAATAGACTTTGAATTTATTTTCCCAATAGACCAAAACCCTTTAGAAAAATATTATAATAAAGCTTGTGGGCATAAGCCTTGAGCTTTAAAAAGACTTGAGAAACTATAGAAAAACACTTTTAAATTATTGTAGAATAATCAAAAAGGAACCCTCGTGATAATAGTACTGAAATAATTATTTAATAAGCTTATATTCTCAATTTTAGAAAAAGCTTCTCCAAATAATATTTTATTAAACTAACCCTTCTGCACTCCTTGGGTCAATTTGACCCAATTTTGTTTTTCAAACAAAAAATTTTTGCTTTTAAGTATAAGATATGAATGTGAAACTTCATTTTATCCTCTACAGAGATGAAATTTATGCTTTTAAGACAAAATAATAAAATTAATACTTTTACTCCCCCCTCCACATCCCTAAATACGATTTACACACATATAGTATCCTTTGGGTCAATTTGACCCAAAATGCGGTATTCCAAGTTTAACTTCATTTATTTATTTATTTTTTAATTAAACTCAATTGAATTGAGTTTATCTTTATAAAAACTTATCGATCATTAATTTTCTTTACAAAATTATCAATAAAATCAAAGAAGAAAAGTAAGTATTGTAAAATAAAACTTCTGGTAAATGTTGTTTCATAGTGAAATTTTTACAGATTCTCAGTGATCTTCAATTGCAACAAATAATGAACGAAGATGATGATGACATTATTGATGATAGTGATGAAGACGAAATATTTTTACCTGAAAACGATGTAGTAGACGAATCGTATTCATCATCAAACAATAGTATAAAAAGAGTGGTGGTAGAAGATGAATTAGAAATGGCACAAGGTACATCAGCTTCATATTTATCTAAGGATAAAAGTGTGGTATGGAAGGAACAACCACCAAGTCATACAGGTAGGATACCAAAAAATTATATTTTATCTAGTAAGCCTGGAACTACCAGAAGTGCCACATCTATGGTAACAGATATAAAGTCGTCGTTTGATTTATTTATATAAAAAATATTGTTATTCAAATGACAAATAAAAAAGGGGTAGAAATATATGGAAATGATTGGAAAAATATTGATATAATTGAACTTGACACATATCTTGGATTGCAAATTATGGCCGGAGTTTGTAAATCTCATGGAGAAAATTTGAATAGCTTGTGGAATGAAAAAAACGGAAGACCAATATTTCGAGCAACCATAAGTCTCAAGCGATTTGCGAGCATATCAAACTGCCTGAGATTTAACAGTTCTGAAAATAGAGAAGAAAGAAGACTTCGTGACAAATTAGCACCGATAAGAAGCGTTTGGGATAAGTGCAGTAATCAGCTTAAAGTTTTTTATAATCCACATGAAAATATTACTGTTGATGAACAATTACTTCCATTTTGAGGCCGGTGCAGTTTTAGGCAGTATATTCCATCAAAGCCCGCCAGATATGGCATTAAAATATGGGCACTGTGTGATTCCACAAGTAAATATGCCTGGAATATGGAAGTGTATACAGGCAGAGCAAGAAATACACAGCCAGAATCCTGCCTGGAATTTCAACAAAAACTTCAGACGCAGGCTTTATTTAGTAAAACTTTCCGATCAGCTAATAAATGAACATATTGGTTTTGCCACATGGACCCTCAGCCACAAATATTGTTAAAAATATTCAAGAACAAAATGATTCTACAAGT
Organism: Bellardia pandia; assembly: GCA_916048285.2. NCBI lineage: Eukaryota > Metazoa > Arthropoda > Insecta > Diptera > Calliphoridae > Bellardia > Bellardia pandia. The sequence continues at coordinate 86,931,256 of OU696530.1, read as the reverse complement.
GCCTCGCAATTTTCTGGAGAAAAAAGTACAAGTACATTATTATCGAGCACTTTACCAAATAAAAGACAGCGGTGTTTCTATTGTCAACATGGAAAAAATTCCAATAAGTATTCTAATAAATGTGATTCCTGTAAAAAGTTTATTTACAAAGAGCATATGATCTTATTGTGTATAAATTGTCAAAGAAATTCTTAAACTTTTATACATTATTATTTTAAACACATATTATTTTTTAATTTTTTTTTTCAAAAAAAAAAGAGACTGAATTTAAAATTTAATTTTATATCTAACTTTTTTTCTCAATTGCTCAGAAAGGGCTATTAGTTTTATATTTATATTAGTTTTATATATTATTATATTAAACAAATAAAACCACAAAATAAATAAATTTCCTACATAAAATAAAAAAATTTTGTTTAAATTTTCCTGTTGGGTCATATTGACCCAAAGGACCATCTGAAGGGCACATATCCAAGGAATGCAGAAGGGCTAAATAAAGATAAGCTTATACCTACAATTGTAGAATAAGCTTATTTCAACAATTGTAGAATTTGGTTATGCTTGCAAATAAGAAAACTCGGAGCTTTGGCTACCGACGACAAGTCTTTCTCCTTAAAAAAATAAATAAAAAAAAAAACCTTTAATGGCAGTCATAGTTAAAAAAGGAAAAAGTTACCTCCTGACCCACGATGTCGAACGATAACGTTCGCTTAGATAAGACTTAAGACACAAACTTTTTGTCGTATATATTTTTTTTACTCAATCAAGTTTGTTTATTCCATAATCAAGTTTGTGTCTTAAGTCGTTCGACATCGTGGGCCAGGGGGTAACTTTTTCCAAAAAAAAAAATCAAAACTTTTCGGATAAACAAAACATTTTTACAAATATAATTTTTTATTTTAAATCAAAATTAACAATGACAAAATATGACAAGCATGTTTAATATACATTTATTGTATACTATTTATTATATACTATGTTTAAAAACGTACTGTGAAGGATAAAAGTTTCTCAGACATGATTAAAAAAAACTTTAGTATTTTTAAAAAAAAAGCTTCTTCTAATGTACTATTAATAATTTACTTATTTTTTGGTCTGTTGGGTTGAAAATCATGGTTCTGTGTATTTTTTTTTTAAATGTACAGAAATTTGAAATGGAATAAAACAAATGTGAGTTTTTTAAATTGACATGGAATTTACTTTATTCGAAATATAATCTATAATAAACGTATCTAAGCTGAAGGTCTAATTTTCGATGACGTTTTTCAACATTTGTGGTCGTTTAGAAGCAATAACGCGTCGAATGTTGATCTCGTAGAAAATTTAAGGCAAATATTACAAAAACTGAAGTAAGAGCTAGAGTAGGAGAAGTAAGAGCAAACTAAATATCTATTGCTGTAAGAATAGCTGAATATGTTATGAAAACTTCTAAAAAAAAACTTTAAGCGCTTGAAAGATTACAAGATCCTTGCACCCAAATTGCCTACATGCTAGAGTGTCATATCAAACAACAATCAAACCAAACGTTTGAATTTCGCAGAAAAATTCATAATCCAAGCTCACATTTTTTGCGTATAATATTCTTTTCATCGATGAAAGTAAATTTGAGATATTTGGTGTCAATGACCATGACATCATGGGATCCTGATTCATGGCATCAGGGAACAGTAGTTTTACATTTATGGGACCTACAATGAAAAAGGAAGATTATTTCCGCATAAAGTAGAGAAAAAAGAACTAACGCAGAACTGGATTTTTCAACAGTACAATCATCTTAAGCATACCTTCGAAATTGCGAAAGAGTGGTTGCTTAATCATTGTCAAAAAACATTCAGTTCAATCCCCGCAGCCCCCAGAACTCAATCAAATTGAGCGACTATGGGAATATCTGGACAAAAAATAAGCAAAGAAATATTTCATAGCAGGATAACCTAAAGGCAGTAATACAGGATGAATTGAAGAAAACAGTGAGCAAAACCTTCACATTTGACCGAACTTGACGTGCTTTTTTCAGTCTTGGCTCTTCTGTAGAAGTTGAAGGTATGCATTCACTAAAAGTTGTGAAATTTGCAAAGATATTAAAAATCTATATGTTGGTGCAAAGATTTCCTGTGTTGTCTTTTATATCTACCAGAAGCCGCCGGAATTAAAGGAATGAATTCATTCAAAGTTGTAAAATTTACAAAGATAAGAAAGGGATTTGCAAGTGCTTCCAGTTGCAGACCTTATGGAAGAACTGTTTACACATTCTAAAAGATTCGTCACTCATTCTGGCATGCCTTCTAGAAGGCACTTCATACATATTTAAAGTTGCATTTCAAAAGAATGCCTACAAAACATGATTTCAATAGCCAACACGAATGGTTTTGAAATTATTCCTTTATATCGTCATTACAACAAGAAATATTATTTTGCTCACTTTGTTATACGAGTAATAAAAATGAATGAAAAAATTTTAGATGGTGCCAATTAACCACTAAAATTAAAGTGGACCTGATATTCTCGGTCTCTGGTTCATGGACAATCTATCTAATATTAATAAATCAACAATACTGGTTTTGTGGATCACAAAGTTATATTCATTAAATTACATCATTTATCTAGTGATTCAGTTTGAATGGGTCAATTTAGCAAAACGCATAAAGACGATTTCTTAATCTTCACCAGAAAAATTTGAGGTACCAATAGATTTTAAAGAGATAAACTTTTGGCCATGTTTTTTGAGTCTATCACTACGTTTGTTATCAATTTAAAGTTTATTAAATAATTAGCCTTAAAATCATTGTAATTCATTGTAATCAACTATATTAAGTCCTAAAAAATATTTCAGCAATCCCATAAACTTGTACTTATGCATATTTAACTAATTCATACGAAGTAAAAAAGAAATAATTATTAGCAATACAACAAGCCGATACAACTGCCTGGTCAATGTTCTATAAAACCAAGCAAAAATGTCACTAAAATACAGCTTAAAATACAATGTGGCCATCCAAGCTATCGGTAGATGAATGTGTCCATATAATAGGCCTGCCAAATAAAACTTCCAAATGCAAAATGAAAAATAACAAAACAAGTCATATGAAACCATGAAGTAAAACCCCACAAACAATCGAAAAAAATGCATAACAACCACAATTCGGATTTTGATTGGATTAAAACAAGTATTTGGCGTCAACAATAAAATGGGTGATGAGTGACCAACAAAACGGCCAAAAAGAAGTGATTCGAACAACTAGTATTCTAAATGGTTTTAGATCGACATTTCTATAAACACATACACACATGTATGTTTTTAAACAAAAGTATGAGTATGTACGAGTTGTGGTGTGGTATGAATGTGCTCATTCGAGTTTTTGAAAATCACTTGATATCAATAGTAAACAAGTGTAGTTGGCCTACAAAATATGAGAGTGTGGGGAGTAACAGTAGAGGTATGAGAGTTGGAGTACACTCGGAAATTTAGGTTAAAATATTGCAAGAATTCGAAGACGAATTATTGTAGGAATATAGAGCACTTTATTGTTTAGAAAGTCAGACTTTATTAGCTAAAAATATTATCGTTACAAATATCTTTCTAAAATCTCTTACTAACCTTTTTCTATGAGCGTACCAGTAATTTTGAATGTAGTGAATCTCCAAAAAAAGCACAACAAACAAACACAAATGTGTTGACAACTCATGACTGCCAGCCAGGAGGTGAGCATGGACAGAGTAATATGTTCCATCATACATTTAGTTTAGTTTAATACTAGATAGAAAGGAAGGATGTGTTTTCTATACGAATCTATGCTACCTATATACTATATATGGCCAGGAATTAGATATGGATGTAGAGGATATAGATGTGGTTATGGCTTATAAAGTTCCAGTAAATGAATGAGTGTTTGGCTACAGAGCTTGAGCATTGATTGTGTGTTGTTGTACAACTTTTAGGCAATTAAAAACGAAAATATACTCGATATCAATTCTAATTTTTATGATTGTTCTGTGATTTGGTTTTGCATTTCACTACCAATGCCACTGTTTTATATCATCAGGATGTGTGCACACACACATATTTACGTAGCTCTTCATATGTTGTTTTTGTTTTTTTTTTTGTTGCATTTGAAAATTGTTAGCCTATTCTCTGATATACAGCCATATGCTGTACTTATTTGCACATTTCAAAATCCTGTACAGCTTTTTTTTGTGTGCTCCAACGTAGTGATTATATGCCTGCTGTACACTTGATTAGATCTTAAATTTTAGTTATTTCAATTGCAATTTTATTAGTCAATTGCTTTTACTCAAATGAAAAAGAGAGCAGTGTGAGCTTCTGTACTCGTATATAGCTGACAATTACCATTCATGTTTTATTCCCTGATTGGTTTGATTTGGTCAGTTTGGTATGGTGACATTTTTGGTTTTGATTACATTTTGTTTATGACAGCAAAATATTGGATTTTTGGTTTGTTTAAAAAAAAGCGATTGTGCAAATGTAATCCTAATAGGAAAAGCTGATTTAAGAAGTGATATAGATATAAAGTTGATTTAGACATAAAACCTGGAATTGTCTAACGAACCTTTTCAGTCGTGTCTTATCTTTCGGAAATAGTCCGACCATGCTTATAGATAATGGGGGGAATCTCTTACTCTGATAAAATCAGGCATATTGAGAAGTTTGTAACAAAAAAAATTAAGAGAGTAGGGATATATGTAAATGAGCTATAGTTTGGAATAGGTACTTGGTGTTACTTGACCTATTCCTGTCTATACCTCGCATAACCTTTGTCATTCACGATACAGTTTTCGGATAGCCTAAAAATAAAATATTATCTTTTCTATATACAATCGTCTGCGTGTTTCCCGAAATAATTAAAAATTAAAAAATCGATTTTTAAGCAAAAACTTATTCAAATCATAGATGATAATGTAGGTTTTACTATATTCCTAAGTCTAATAATTTTCTTTATAAAAAATATTCAAATTTGTTAAAAATTTGTAAAGTTATCTAAAGTTAATTTCTAATGAGTCCCAATTTACACGGAACAATTCTTTAAGCTTAACTGATTTTCTTTTAGACATCGAAATGAGGGAAAGATAGTTAATTATCATACCATAATTATAGGCTTGCAACAAGTGACCATAATGGGATGACATTTTTGTGTTAGGAATTATGTTAGAAATAGTAATACATTTAATTATAAATAATCACAAGGTTATAGCATCCCTTCCTAAAAATTCCAATGTTGACCAAAAATGACCAAAACCGACTCTTCCTTGTCCCATTTTTTTCATATCTAAATTTCCTTTCAATGTCCGACTTGTAGCAGTGACGAGAAGCTAGCAGAGCATGGGACAGTTTTAAGACTTCTTTGCGTAGTTCATGTATGCTGTTATGGATTGTCCATCCCCTTACTAGCTTAATATACTCGTATATAGATATTAATAAAACACAAAAAACAACAATGACAAAATCAACCAACAGCAAAAAGTCATCTGGGGAAACCCTAGCTGGCTGATTGCAATATGCCTACCATCAACATTTCTGATGATGTGGTACCAAACATCGTACCTAGTACCTTCAAAACTGCACAGGACCACGCTGCCAAACAGTCAGTTATCGTCCCTTAATTAAACTCTGCAGTCATTGAAGCTGTCCCTGTGAGAAAAGTACAGCATGGATCGTCAACCTTGACGTCGCTTTCAACTAGTGTACCATTCAAAAGACCCATCTAGGAAGGCTTTTGTTCAAAGGCGTGCCACGTTACTAAGAGTTGACTGATATGGACTCAAGTCGGTTGACAAACGAGCGACAATAAGTCTGTTCAAGACTGGGCTAAGCTCCGTTAGGCTTAACCGGATAGATCAAATCTTTCAGCCAGCATAATAACAGCAGACCAAACAGCATTATTTGCTGGTAAACGGTAACGTTTAGAGGAGGAACAACTTTACCAACAAAATCAACAGCGGAAGACTATAATGCAAGGTGAAGTTCGAATAGTAAACAGGCCAAATAGGGAGGTCGCTAAGAAGCAATTGGTCAGGTGTTGACAGGTGTTGTATGAATTTCGTGAAATTATGCAAAAGGATGTGACACCATTCTACTGAAACGACATGTCAGTAATATTCATATCATTAAGGGAATATAAAAATTTAGTTTTAAAAATCTCTGCATAGTGTGAACCATCGTAACCGCATTCTCAGCCGTATTTTAGAAACAAAAGTAGCCGAAGCATGCCCCCAGAATACATATATTGCAACATACAGTGACAGGTTCAGCATGACATGACAATTCAGCATAATCTTGAAAAATTAGACAATTTTATAAATCAACTTTTTAATAGCAGTCAATGAGCTAAATTTTGATTGTATAATTTATAAGAATTGCTACCTAACTATACTACTGATATATCAACAAGTTTCATGTTATTCCAATATGCCCATGTTGAAAAACAAAGTTCTTGTTGCAAAAGCATATACTATATGCACAACTCTATGTTAAGCACAAATAAACTTATTGGTTAAACAAAGTTGATTTCTTTATATAATGGCAACACATGAATATAAATATTGCAAACGTGAGTTGATTATATCAGTCACGCTTGTACAAGTTACTAACTAAAGTACTTACGGATAAAATTCTTTACGTTTTGCTTTAACACTCACATTGATATGTGCGTAAGCGTTTATGTGCTGTTCGAACACAAAAGAAGTGTCTGAATGTTTAGTTATTTAAATTGTTCTTGCATGAGTTGCTAAGTATATAAGTAAGTTTTTCTCATCAACTTTTCATACGATTTTTATTAGTTTTTTATGCTTCTTAAATGGTTTGCGAAGTATAAATGTTTGAATGTATTGACCAAAGGCTTCTCTTAAAGCTTTTGTTTTTGCATTACACATTTTTCCTTTTTGATGGAACAATTTTGATGGTACTTATTGCGTTGGTGTCTTTTTTTTTTTTTTTTGAGATGTTTTGAGTTCATAAAAAGAACTCAATGCATGTTAAATGCTTATTTAACATTTCGTTTTATATTTATCGCTCCCAGTGTTGACGAGGGTGTGAGAGTCAATTTAATGTCCATTTGTTTATTCATTGAATTGTAACGAATGTCCTGTTTTTACGTTTATATATTTGTTGTTATTTGTATGTGAGTGTTGTAAAAATTATGTTGATGACTCATCAAATAAACATTTATTTTGTAGTATTTAAATGTCATCGAAAGGTTCGTTTCCTTTTGTTATTAATGTTTTGTATGTAACAGGTATTATTTGGTTTAATAAAAAGAATTGGGCTATTGACTAAGTGCAAATTATAAGACAACATTTCTTCTGAACATCAAAATGCTATGAGGAACGTATGATTTTTTTACAAGTACGTATAAACCTATATTAAGTATACGTCCGGTTACTGCCAATTAATTATTAACTATACGTCTGGTGTACTAATTTAAAGAAATTCAAATATTTTGGAGTATTTTAGTAAAAATATTTTTATTTGACTATAATGCCATTTTGTTGTTGTTGTAACAGCAATAATTGTTGAGTTGACAGCCCTTGGCCGAGTGATATCCGGTCATTCCGGTGCGTAGAACCGGCTGTCGTGGGAATGAATGCCATTTTGTAATTGTATACGCTGATACTTATAGCATTGTTCACATAAAATGCGGTCACACTATATAAGCCTTTTTTAAATATATGTTTTTTTTTCTGATTCAATTTAAACGAAATTCGATATATATTCACATGAAATTTTTATTTAATTAATTTATTTACAATCTACCCATTTAAGGATAATAAATAAATTGTATAAAAATCGTATAACATTTAGTGTTGAACTCCACTGAGAACAACAGCATAATATAATCCTTGGGATAATATAAACAATATTTACAAATTTATTACATATGTACATTGTAGTAGAAATTTTGATTTAGAATCGAAAAGTCAGATCCAGAGTGTGGTATTTTTCTTCTTACTTCTTCTGAGACATCAAGTAGAGAAATAGCTAATGGGTTAATATGATTACTTAATCTTTCTCGCTGCATCTTCTGATTTCATCTCTAACTGTTGGGATATGAAGATCATCATGAATCGATTATTTGTTACAAACCATGGAGCTGTTACAACAGACCTTAGAGTTTTGGACTGATATCTTTGCAAGATTTCAATGTGGGAATTGTTCGCTGTTCTCCATAGTTGTATTCCGTACATCCAAACAGGTTTTAGAATTGCTTTATAAATTAATATTTTGTTTTCTAAACGTAGTTGTGATTTGTGGCCCAAAAGCCAGTAAAGTCGTTTTGTTTTAATACGTAGTTGTACACATGAATTGAAATAATAAAAATAAAAATAGAAAGTAAATCATGAATCCTCTAATATTGGTCATAACAGGTTTACGTGATGTCTGAAGCCAATTGTCCTATTAGATGGAAATCGTCAAAATAATTTCAGTATGCACTTAGCCAGCACTGGTCAGTCAGAAGGTATTTATTCAGAGGTTTCATCATGCTTCTCGCAAAATCTGCGCTGTTTATTTTGAACGTTACCTAAAGTATGTATATTGGTGGTATATAGAAACAAAATGTCCGATAAATAATCTAGTCAGGATTCTCAAATACTTTTGGACAGGGTAATGAATCATATTATGCGACTTGGTTCAAGATGCCCCAATGTAGGCAAACTAGGAAGGGATTCTTTCCATAGCATAAAGGTTTATATGCAGTGAAAGCGCGCTTAATAGAACTAATAAGCAATCATCGTTATAGGGCAGTCCATGATTACACTAAACTTCACCACAGATTAAGATAAGGCCTGGCTATCTGATATAATATAAAATCTCAATTAATTATTGCGCAATAAGTACGAAATTGTTATAATATTGAGTAAGATTTCGAATGCAATACTGATCACAACTGTGTTTAGTGAACAAAATTATATAAAATGTAAATGTCAACAAAAGAAATCATTAAAAAATCAATGTGAAGGTAAGTTTGCTTACGTAGAAACACAACAACCATATAGAGTATTTTTTGTATTGTTTTCCAACTGTCAAATGATTATTGAGTAAGCTGAAAATTGCGTATGCCTGAACACTTAAAATAATATTGTCAATTAACCGAATATTGCCTCAATTAAGTTTCATATCTAAACACAGTATTAACGCCCCATGATCTCCTTCTCAAACACTCAGCATAGCATAATAGGTTGGTAGAAATGCCCAGCTGAAATATTGTTAGAATAGAACTTTGAAGGTTTGGTATATAAACTCCGGCACCAGTGTCACCTTTGACCTGTTTGGCAACAAGCCAGATCGATGCCACCAAATTTTATTTGGCCATTGTTGGCTTGTAGGTACAAGGACTTTAAATTACTATGTAACATAAAAGTAGGTAGGGCAGGTCTTCAAGGATCCAGCAGGGAGCTCGCAGTCACCTGTTGTATTTTATTCCACCACATTAAGGTGGTATATGATGATATTGGTCATATACAGTAACAAAAGACCAGGTTTCACTCTTAAATACTACCAAGACCCTGGCAGACATAGATTGGCCCTTATAGCTTTATCGATAGTTTTGGATAAATTACTATTTCAGGTTTTATCATTAATCCTTGAGCACCACAACTTGATGTTATTTCTATCCAAAGCTAGGCTAGAAATTAGTGAATTCCCTTTGGGTAGCATGTCGTGGTTGTGGTTTATATTCAACAGAATATATTCAAAGGTTGTTGGTTAAATGACTGAAGTTTGTGTTAGCGAAATTAGTGGTGATAATTGGCTTATTGCTTAGGAAGCGTTTTGGAGCTGAGTCATAAGTAGGATGGTACTGGCTAATAGGCTCTTAAATAATGTCAAATATGTGTTTTCTAGGGAGCGCATTGACTTGTAGTCCGGGGGCATTATTGATGGGTTAGTGCCGAGCTAGACCAGTTTGTTAGACTAATAATTCTCTTTGTCTGTGCTTATTGATTAAACTACATATTTTTGAGACCAAATAGCTCTAGTACTCTAGCAAACAGATTGTACATTGATCCTTGCAGTCAAGTACGATGAGTTGCAAATTGTGCGAGACATACAAAAATTGTATGTTCCTTACAAGTATACAATGCATTGGTTGGCTGTTAGTGAACCCAGTGTAAAGAACATCATGTGTTTGTATTCTCATCGACAATACCGCAAGTAAAACCCATGTTTTTTTAAGTAAAACCGTCTATGTATTTTACATCATTCAAAAACTCAATAGATGAGAAATTTAAAGTTAGTTTAAGTATCAGTGTCTTAGGTCTAGTAAATGGCACACGAATCTTCTTGGATGAAGTGATAGTTAGCCGCCTTTTCTTGCACTACTTGTTGGTTATATCAAGAGCGCCTTACATCCCTTTTATCCTCCACACAATAACAGAAATTTCCAGGTCGTAACCTTATGCACGGAATATTACATTATTAAGTGTTCGCAGTTAACGCGATAGTACGCAAACATCAAACATACGTAGACATCACTGTATTAACCATATGGTCTTTGATGAGCCAGTTAAGTCCAACTTAATTACTAATATTATTGCTATAAAATGGGCATTCTTAACGACAAATCAACAACTGTCTTGTTTTGGAAGAGACACATATAAAAATGAACCTCAAATAGATACTGGGACCAGCGTTTTATATAAGGGAATAAGAGGGGATTCTAATACGAAATATAAATATACAAAAATGAACAGTGTTATACAAAAAAATTGGTGTTTCTATTTTTATTATATGTACATCTAATTTGACATCAACACTTATTCATACTCATGGTACATTCGGATCAGTGTACAAAAATATTTCATTATAACATATTTCATTTAATAATGTTAAGAACATATAAATATTAAGTATACGTCCGGTTACTTAGGTCACTTTTATAACATGGATGCGTATAATGTATAAGCAATTAAATATTAAGTATACGTCTGGTGTAGCAATTCGTAGGCACTCACAGTTGTTTTAGAAAAGAAATGAAAATGAATTTTCACACAGTCATAAAGCTTTTTTTTATTTGTTTTTACATGGATTCATAGTTAAAAATGGATGCCTACGTGCAACCCTCCAATGTTGATCGCCTCGAGCCAACAAAATTTAAAAAAAAAATTGTTTTTTTTTATTTGCTAAATATCAAGAAAGTTTATGTCAAATGATCAATTATTTTGTACAAATATACATACAATAAAATGTTAATATTCTAATTCAGCTGAAAATTAAACCTTCTTTAAACAATTTGTTCAAATAAACCACCACCCACTAACTAAACTTAAGGCAAATAAAATGTTCATTATTACTGCTAGTAAACATTACACAAGTACTTGTAGTTAATGTTTATGACCAAAGTTAAACGGAGACATTTTGTTTGATATATATTTTTACTCGTATATAAATTTCCTAGAAAATTAAAAATGATTGCTCATGCGTCTCCAGTACAGAACGTTAAATTTCATGATGTTTTATGTTCACAGACAGTCATGACGAATATGATGAAAACTTATTTACTTGAAAGAACGAAGCTGGGTTATTATGGTGGCATTTTAACCAGCCAATAGTATGAAGAGATGCTTGGATTGTAGAAAATTACACAAAGAAATAAAAGAAAAGCATAATTGGTCATCATATACTATGAGTAGCAGTTGTGACACCTACTATGATCAAAATGCGTTAATAATCACTAAAAAAGTTTGAAAATGTTTTCTAACTAAAACGTCTTGTTAAAATTTAGGTCGGATTTGCATTAACATAATTAATAGAACAATTAATTTACAATTTATTTCATTGATATTTCCAATATATATTGAAGAGAATGTTAAAGATAAAGTTGAAAGATAAACAAAACAAATTGTGCATCAGCTGTAGCAGCGATGATTGGGCTTTTTTTTAATTTTTAAATAAAACATTTAAAATAGCACTGTTTGTCAGAATTTTTATTATTTTCCGAAATAAAATCTCTGTAATTTATTTTATAATGGCTGCGACTATGCTGTGCTGTTCCTTTTGGAGGGTCCAATTCTTCGATTATTTTCTTTTAAGGCTAAAGGCATCTCACAATTAGAACTCTTTTCGCCATTGAAACTCATTATAGATTTGTTACAATCAGAGACTGAAAATAACTCGTCCATATAATCAAAAATCAAAATAGGGATTTATAAATATTTTTTAAAAATAAATTACTCAAAATAATTGTTATAAACTGGGGGCTAATTCTCGCATTCGTATGCAAATAAATTTTCATTCAAACGTTCGAATCTTTTAACATTTGGGATTCCCTCATTCGATAGTGAATAAAACGTATCGAAATTTCTAATGATGGCATTCGATAAACGAATGATCATTCGAACGCAACCTTGCGAGTTTTTATTCGTAAGCAAAGAAGCATTCGAAATAAAGTTTTTTTTTTAGCAAACAGAAGAAAAAAAAGAAAATGTTAGTAAAAAATTTGTTACTTAGTTAAAAATATATCATAATATTAATAATTTTATTACTTTTAGGTCAAAAATATCAAAAATAAATTTTACCTATGCTTCCTTTGTGATTCTAAAACGTCTTTTGAATCTAGAAAAACACATACATACATATGTATGTATGTATGTATGTACCAGGGACAGAAAATAACTGTTATTTTTAAAAATTTACATCAAAAAATCACACATAAAAAATGATTGTAAAAAATTTTTGTTTTTATTATTATGCTACATAGGTGATGTACATGCAAATTTTTGTATAACTTCTAAATTTGTGCCTTTTTGATAAAAGTAAAAAAATAACTTTTAATTTTGACTTTTATTTTTTAAGGCAAAAATAAAAGTCTTGAATTAAATATTGCATAGTAATACGCTAGTTCTTTACAAAATGTCAAAAATAAATTTTAATTTTTGCCTTAAAAAATAAAAGTTAAAAAATAACTTTTTTTGACTTTTTCGGTAAAAGTCATAAAAGTTACGGTCCCTGGTATGTACTTATTTATACTTACTCATTGTTAATCAATCGTAAGGGGATGAGGTTGGAGGAGTTTCTTTTTTGTTTCCTTATGTCATTAATGTTTTCAATCTCGTCAGAATCAAAAGACGATGAGTAAAAAAACATAACTGGATCCATTTTTAATTTAAAATAATTTCTTTAAAAAAACTTTCTTTTATTTGAGTTATTTTTTGCAGAACCATATGTTTTTTGTTTACATTTTCTTTTATTTTATTCAGTGTTGTACTACGTACTTATTTAAGTTTTTTACAACACTGAAGCAATGAATCGATTTGTTTCGTATCGAGTACCATCATTAGAAAATTTTGCACTGTCGAAATAAATTTCGATTCGAAAACAATTTCGATCACGATTGCCAGAATTAGCCCCCTGATATTTTTCACATGGTTTGGTATGACCTTTATTAGTTTTTGTTGTTTTTTTATTGATTTGTCTGTCACAAACTATTTAAATTGTGGTTGATCTTAATAAAGTTTATCATTCTTTCTCTTTGTTTCGCATACTATAGCCTATTTTTTTTTATAAATATTTAGCAAATTGTATATTGAATATGTTGAATACGAACTAAAACTAAAGAGGTTTTTAAAACAAATTTTGTATGAAAATTTGCTTTATAATCCTGTTGTAAGTTTTTATGAATAAGGGGATTAGTCTTTATCGTAGTCATTTGCTTAGACTCTTTGCTTAATGAATAAGCAAAATGATTTAAAATCGAGCTATTCTTGCTCAAATTTTTCGAAGATTTCTTCTAACAAACTTAAAACCGCTAAGAGAAAGTTCTGTCAATTGTTATGTTTTGTTCCATCGACAATTGATATTCTCTATAAAGGATTCTTGAATTATGATGCCAGCTTGTTTAGATCAAAGTTCTCTTAGCACAGTGTTTGAAAGTTTTCCTTTTAACACTAAAAAAAATTGTAAATTTTTGATAATTTTTACTTGGTGTCCAGTTCAAGATTATTCCAGAAGTTCAGTGTAATGGAAAGGAAAATGTTAGCTGAAGGCTGAAAATCAACTTTAATAATTTATGGTGATATATTGTGGTATGCAGGGGCCTTATTCAACTTTGAGCACTTGATAGCAGCAATAACTTTTGTAATATCGGGCCAGTCTATAGAAATGACCTGCGTTATAGTATGGTAATTGCTAATGCATATACTTGGATCTGTCCTGTTAAAACTACATGTCAGTGACATCTACATACAAAATAATGCCATCAAATTTAATTGTTAACATGTCTGATTAAATTTATTTATTCACTGTAATCACATTTTTACTACATGGCGCTCTACACAGTGACTCTTTCAGCATGTAAAGGCAATTGTTCTTGGATTTTCAGAGGCCCAAATGTGGAAATTTAATCAATTAACTTAATGGCAGTCTAAAGAGGGCAATTATGTTGACTAAAAATATTACGAATTTCTTGAAATGTAAGTTTTATAGATCCCATTTTCATTGTTGAAGAAACACTTAATTTTAGTTTTGCAATATTTCATTCATGACAATACTTCATATTCTTAAATTTTCCTTGCTAACAATTTAATTTATTTAATTATGAGGTTTCAAAATACACCAAATACAAATTAACTTTAACTTTAAACTCTATTATGTATATTATTCTTATCCATTCATTCGATTATATTGTTATATTGATATTTTCAAATTTAATTCGCTAAATATAAAACTAAAATAACTGCCAGGCTAAAAACATAAACCTCAATATTTATCAAATAATTCCAATAATAATATATTTCAAATTTAAACAATTTACTAAACTAATGACTAGAGAGCAATACGAACAACAACAACAACACTAAAAAAAGATATAAAACAACAAAATAAACACAGCAACATAAAAACATAGAGAGTGGCTAAAATCCTATTTTGATTAGACCATAAACTAATTTACATATAAAACCTGGTTAAAATTATTGCACATCTGTTATCGCTTTTAATCTGTTTGCAAAGTGTGTTGTTATTAATGATGATCTCTCTTTCTCTCTATTTGTCTATCGCTACACAAGGACATGCATGCAAACAAACAGTGGGTTGTGGACGAAAAACAATAATGAAAAAAAAAAGAAAATAGCAACACTAACTAGCCTGTGTATCAATTTGAAAATTCCAATAATTTCATTTTGTGTTGTATATTGTATTGTTGAACACATACTGTTATAAACCAAACAATAGTTCTGCCTACACACACCGACAGCTATACTCACATACATAGAGACATTCAAACAAAATTGATGTTTGCATAATGGTTTGTTATTAGTGTGTGTGCAGTATATGTGATGTGATTTTTCTGTATATTGTTTTTGTCAATTGTATTCATTGTCCGTTGTTGTATTGGCAAGCCCCAATAGAGTAAACAACTGCAACAACAACATCAAAAACAAATGCTTTTGGCACAATATAATCAAAGCCACAGAGTCCAACAAAACGCCATAAACTACAATTCACTCAATTCAAATCTACCACTCACATTCACCGTCACCATCACCGTCACCATCACCTTCACCACATTCTCACTCGCTGCCACTACACAATTCCTCAACCATCAAAATGCGAAATATATTGAAACATAAACATTCATTGTTACAGAAATCGCTTTGAAATCGAGCATGTGTGTCTCTGTATTAGTATTTATGTATGTACAGGCATATCGCGGTATATTGGACCGTATAGTACATTTTTTAAATCGACCACTTCGTTGTCTCTTTTTACTGAAGATATTTTCCATTTTGTTACGAAGCGATAGGGTATTTTTTCTTTGCTATATTTGTTCTATCCTTCGATAAATTTCTTTTGGAGTATTAGTTCTCTTGCTTGAACCAAACGTTGTATCTGGTAACATTTTCCAAGAGAAACCAGCTTCTTTCTTATTGAAAATAACATCAGCAGTTACACTCTGCTTGTCAGATCATACAATGTTGGCAGATCTAGCAATGTGCTAGCAATGTACTAATATTGAAAAGATGTTAGTAAAAGTTAAATTGTCAGTTCAGATGCATGTAAGACAACCTTACAATTTCATTGGCACACAATGAATTTATCTGTCAACCGAAATTGTCAGTTCACACGGTTGTCAGATTGTTGTGTGGCAAAGATTGTCAAATACCTACGGTGTGAGGCCTTGTGTGTGTGTTTAAAAATTTTTTATATTGGCATTTCATAATGGAAAGACTTACGCCTGAACAACGTTTACAAATCGTTCAACTTTATTACGAAAATTCACGTTTTATAAGGAATGTGTTTCGTGTACTTTGCTCAATTTATATCAACATAATCAGCCTACTGGGCATACTATTCGCAACACTATCACCCATTTTGAAACCCAGCATTCATTATTGGATAATACTCGACCGAATAGACCACGTCCAGTACGCTGTGAAGAAAATATAGAGGCCGTAGCTGAGAGTGTACGTAGTCAAAGTGTCGCGAACGTAACCGTCAACGGCGATCGTTATAGTGCCATGATAGCCGACTATTTCATACCTGAAATTGAAGCTCGTGATCACGGCGACCTTCGGTTTCAGCAAGACGGCACCACTTCCCACACATCGCATCAATCGAAGGATTTATTGAGAGAACACTTCGGTGAGCTCATAATTTTACGTTTTGAGCCGGTTGATTGGCCACCAAGATCGTGGGGGCATGTAAAGTCTAAAGTTTATGCGGACAAACCCGCCTCGATTCAGGCCTTGGAGGAAAACATCACCTGTATCATTCGCCAGTTACCAGTCGAAATGCTTGAACGAGTCATCGAAAATTGGAGTCAACAGATAGACCATCTGCGACGTAGCAACGGTTAACATTTGATAGACATACAGGTATGTGATGGAAATCGAAAACGAAAACGAGTGAGTTTTAGAAGTTAATTTTTTCGTAATATTTCTGTATTGAAACAGTTTTATGCCACAAAATATAAAGATAATTTGCTTTTAAAGAGAATCTTAAAACAAAAATTTTAAAAATTTGATTAGGAATACTTTAAAATGGGCTTTAAAAACTCACTCGTTTTCGTTTTCGATTTCCATCACATACCTGATAATCTTTAAAACCTAAATGCCAAAGAATGTTCTTTCGAATGATAATAAACATTCCCCATTAAATTTGAATTTTCTGTGTTTTTTTTTCCTTAAAAGAGTAGGGAACCTCGAAATGGATCACGTTTTATAGAGTTACATTTAGAAATAATTTGTCTGGCAATGCTGCCATTGACAAATGCATAAATTTTTGCACATATGACAATTAAAAGTGGATGACAATTGTCTTAAAAAAATCTTACAATGACAAAAAATGTGTTTACACCTTTGTTAGATGTCTGACAATGTGTTTGTCTTACAAGATACTGAAATTGCTTTTGAAGCCAAACGTTTAAAGTTCTCACGGTTGTTAGACATTTGCTGAACGTTGTAAGATCTGACAACCGTCTGTCAAAGCTTTAGAAATTTTGTTTTAAGGACTCCACTAAATCAGCTGTATATAATAACTTTTCTGCAGGCCTTTTTAAATGGTTTAAAGCGTATTTTATTTTGAAGAAAGTCAGCCATTACTTGCAAGATATGCACCATTATAAATCATATTTATAATTCTTTGGTTTTGGTCTTTAAAGCAATTTTGATTCATTCTTGATAACTTGATGTTAAAAAATTTGTTTGTTTGTCTGAATTTGTTTAAATTTTGCTCAATATTCCTTAACTTAGAACTTTGTTTGAAATTTTACTAGATTTTTGTTAAACTCTTATTCGTTATACCGGCATTTGACTGTATATGTATGCAAATATGAATGTGCAGTTTTTATTGCGTGCTTGTGTGTTGTGAAAACAACGTAAATTTTATTTAAAATCACATTTTGATCAAATTTTATGATTGTTTCACAATTAGAGACCAAATTTTATTAGATTGTCGAGTTTTTATTATAATGCAATGCAACAAAAAAATCTCAATCAACTATTAAAATTGTTTTATTTGCCATTGATAATAGAATTTATAGAATAATTTTTTTGGAATACATATAATGAAATAAGTAAAGAAATGTTGTCGAATATCACAACCATGTGATATCCTATATGTTCATTGAAGAGTAAAAAAGAGATTTTTTTTAAAAAACGTTTTACATGTCATCGAAAGGTTATGGTCCATTTTAGAAATCATCGTAAAGAAACACAAAATTTCTAACACAACCGATTTAAAAAAGGTACTTCTGACGAGGTGGTCGAGTATTTCGCCGAGTATTACTCAAAAACTGGCATCTATGCCAAATCGCCTTCAATATATTGTAGATAATAATACATAACAAATATTAAATCGTGTAATTGCCAGTTTTAATTTCAAGTTTTCGAAACCCATAAAATAATCTGTGACGTGAAACAACGAGAAATTTTTTGTTTTGTTTTTAGTTTTTACATTTTTGTAATAAATTATTTTTGTTATAACTATAACTGTTTTTCTTTTATTGCTTTGAGAACCAAAAATGCACTGCATAAAATAAGCTGTAAGCCACTGCATGTTTGTATTGATTAGTCAATATGTAAAGGTAAATAGAAAGAGCTTTATTTTTTATGGCATTCTTCACTTATTTTGATCATGTATCCAATTGAAAGAAGGGACTCCATCTTAATCAATAAGCGATTTCTTGCTATAGTTTCTTGTTTATCTGGGAGTGTTGTGACAATTTCAGCTAATTGATTTATTTTATCACTGTCTTTATTGTGTCGCCCTGTGTGGAAATACAACTGTATATTATTATTACTTTTTTATATATTATTATTATTCGTAGAAGAAAAGACACGCTCGATACGAATATTCTAGAAGCGTCATATATATATACTTTTTTTTGTTCCTGTTAATATTCAATCGACTTAAATGAATTAAATAAAGACTTTTACTTTTGTTAAAATTAAAATAGAGAGTACGATTGTTTTAAATTCCAACATTTGATGTCCACGTTAGTGACATTATTTCAGAAGTGGGATACTAAATCCAGAAAGTCTAAGTACTTACGGTACTAGAGAAAGTCCAGTTAGACTTGTACGAAACGGAGGAACATGGAAAACCTACATGGTATGACGGTCAAAAGTCTACAGGCGAAATGTAGAGAAATCGGTGTGTCGTGTACGGGAAATAAGAAACAATTAATCGAACGGCTAAACGATATTGGAGAAATGCATGAAAAGCCCACTATGGCGGAACGAATTGTAAACTTGGAGAAGACATTAGCGGAAATGCGTGCAGCGTCGATACGGTTCCAACCGTCGCAAGCGTCGTCGCCGACGCAGACATTTGCTTCAATGGAAGTTTCTCCGGTACGAAGTACAAACGTGGCTATTTCATACGGAAATAGCTCGCCTGTTGTTACGTCATGTAAATCATTTGGTGGTGGAAATGCAATAGCCACAGTAGCGAATGAATGTAATGTAGACGAATTGGAAATGTTGCAACCTTCAACGCAACACGTTTTTTCTTCAGGCCCCGCATGTCATCAGACGGAAATATTGCCTCCATTATCACAGCACGTAATTTCTAGTTCAGCGAGCCAGCCAACGTCGTCACACGTTATAGGAGGTGGTAATAGAAACTATCCTCCAATTACACAACAAGCTCCGTGCTACGTAACAAGTGCTCATATGCCACAGTTATCGTTTAACTGCGCCCCAATGCACTATGGCAGTCAACGACAGTACCCAACATCAGCATTCAACGTCCGTGAACAACAACAACAACAATATTTACCAATGAACGAATGTTTTGCAAGCCCGTATAATGACGTAAGAGAGATGATAGCAATTTTACCGGAATTCAATCCTTCGCTAGAAGAATCTGTGAGTTCGTCTCAATTCGTTAAGCGTGTTAACGTATTAAAGGCAGCTTATGGGTGGAATGACCACAACCTAATATTCGCGGTACAGCAGAAGATGCAGGGCCCCGCAAAGTATTGGGTTGATTCGTTGCAAATCGTTTTCAGGTCATGGCAACAGTTTGTGGAAAAATTTCTGAGAGATTTTCCGTATGTGGACAATTCAGCGGATATTCATATAAGAATGTGCTACACGAAGCGACGTTTTGACGAACCACCGAATGAATATTATTTCAAGATGTATGCCTTAGGTACTAGAGGTGGTTTACCAGAATCAGCCATAGCTAGACACATTATAAATGGTATTAACGAACCTGACTTAAAGAGGAAGATATCAAATGAATACGATTCATGCAATCAGCTGCTTAAAGACATTATTAGTTATTGCAACTACAATGACGTCATAAACTCAACGGTACGTAGCCAAGTCAAACCAACGCCATCTAATGTGAACACTGTAAACAGTACGAAAAGTATTAAGAGGAATGATAATACTACTTCTTCCTCGAGTAAGGTAAAATGTTACAATTGTTCACAGCTGGGACACTTTTCCGTAAATTGTCCTGAGCCGTCAAAGAAACCTAGATGTACAAACTGTAAACGTACTACACACACGGTGGAAAGATGCCCGGAGAAATCAGCCCCGAAAACATCCGTAAACAAAATTGACGCAACACCAGTACCATCAGCTGTTGAAAATGATATCGTGAAAATGATTAATGTCAACGGACACAGATCAAATTCGTTTGTAGATCCTGGTAGTAACCGATCGCTGATCCGTAAATCGTATGCCCATACAGTCGGTAATGTTGACGATACGAATGTTTCATTAGAAGGTTTTGGTGGCGGGCAATACAAATGTACAGGTAAAGTACATGCTGTCTTGGTGATTGACGAAAATTCATGCGAGGTTGATTTACTTGTCGTCGAGGATGCGTTTTTGAGGGAGAATGTTCTATTGGGTAGAGACGTTTTATGTGGGGAAGGTAAACGATTAATTATCGAAGCAGATGATTGTCGTCTGGAGAAACTCGATGGTATTCAAGCCTCAGAAGAACTAACACCATCCCAGAGGGACAATTTGAAAGAAGTACTTCTGCGACATCGTATGTGCTTTGCTGAAAATACTTCTGATCTCGGAAAGTGTAATGTCGCTAGAATGCAAATTCGTCTTACCTCTGATAAACCCATTCAAGCAAAGGCGTATCGTGTTCCATTTGCAAAGCGCTCGATTTTGACAGATATCACTAATGATTTGCTCGAACACGAAATCATCCGACCGTCCGATTCAACTTACGCATCGCCTGTAGTTCTGGTCAACAAGAGCAATGGTGAACACCGTATGTGCGTTGACTACCGTCAGCTAAACGCTATTACAGAGAAGACACCCTATCCGATGCCGATTATGGAAGAACAATTTGCTCAACTCGCTGGAAACCGATATTTTACAACGTTGGATCTTCGCATGGGATATCACCAGATAGAAGTTGGCGAAGAGTCCAGGAAATACACCGCTTTTGTTACTCACGATGGACACTTTGAGTATAACCGGATGCCATTTGGTCTGGTGAATGCTCCGGCCGTTTTCCAGTCCGTTATGAATAAGCTGGTATCCGAAATGAGACCTGGTGAAATTCTGGCATATTTGGATGATATTGTGATCCCGAGTAAATCGATTGAAGAAGGTTTATCATGCCTAGATAGATTCTTGGATATCTTGGCCGAAAGTGGACTTACCCTACGATTTGATAAATGCGATTTTCTTTCAAAAAGAATTTCCCATTTGGGACATATAATTGATGAAGATGGTATCCGTCCGGGTAATGGGAAGATAAGTGCAATTAAAAATTTCAGTCCTCCAACGAACATAACCGAGGTGAGAAGATTCCTAGGCTTAACAGGATTTTTTAGAAAATTTGTACAGGATTACTCTATAATATCACGGCCCATTACGATGATGTTACGAAAGAGTGATGTTTTTGTTTGGAATGAAGACCAACAGAAAGCATTTGAGAAACTTATTGAAGTTCTTACGAATCAACCAATTCTCGCACTTTACGACAGTAGTGCTCATCATGAAGTCCACACGGATGCGAGTAGTATGGGTCTTGCTGGTATTTTGTTGCAATCTGGTGATGGTAATCAGTGGAAGCCAGTTTTTTATTATAGTCGCCACTGTTCTGACTCCGAAAGTCGATATCACAGCTACGAGCTTGAAGCCCTTGCCGTGGTGGAAGCGCTTGATCGTTTCAGGATTTATCTGTTGGGCAAACCTTTCCGCGTAGTAACTGATTGTTCAGCCATTGCTCATGTTAAAGCTCACAAGGAACTGAAACCGAAAATTGCTAGATGGTGGATGCGGCTCCTGGAATATGATTTCACTCTTGTTCATCGTGAGGGTAGTCGTATGGCACACGTGGATGCCTTAAGCCGTGCTCCAGATGAGCCGCCAACTGAAATTGAGCCAGCCGGCTTTATTATGAAGGTAACCGCGGAGGTGGACGATTGGGTTGTCACTATTCAACTGAAGGACGAAAAACTTACAAATATAATGGCTGTATTGAAAGGTGAATTGAGGTCAGACCAAGAAAAACAAATAAAATCAGAGTACTATTTACGTGATCATCGTCTTTATCACAACGACAAGGATGGTCTGAAGTTAGTTATTCCAAAGGACATCCGATGGAGAATCGTAAAATACTCTCATGACGACATGGGTCATTTTGGTTTGGACAAGACAATTCAGCGAATTCAACAAAAATTTTGGTTTCCGAAAATGCGAAAATATACGAGGGACTACATCGCCAGCTGTATCGCCTGTTGCTATAACAAAAGTCGTAGTGGTAAATCCGAAGCTCAATTGCATTACAGTGATGTACAGCCTATACCGTTCCAAACTGTCCATATCGATCATCTGGGCCCTTTTACGAGAAGCAAAAGGGGACATTGCTATATTTTGGCCATTTCCGATTCGTTTAGTAAATATTTAGTTGTAAAACCAGTACGCACTACAAAAACAACTCCTGTGATCAACGCTCTGAAAGAAATGACAACATATTTTGGTCTTTTTAAATGTATTATCAGCGATCGGGGAACTGCTTTTACTTCAAAATCTTTTGAAGACTTTTGTAATCACAATTCAATAAGACATATTAAAACTGCAGTTCGCACCCCAAGAGCCAACGGACAAGTTGAACGCGCGAATCAAACCATCCTGTCATACATTCGCACTACAGTGGAAGATCCAAAGGACTGGGACCTTACATTACGTGAACTTCAATGGACTGTAAATTCTCAGAGGAATTCAACAACTGGATTTACTCCCAACGAACTAATATTCGATTTCAAGTTGCGTGATATAACGAATAACCATTTAGTCGCAGCCATCCATGATGATCTTGTTGAGAACGAACTACCAATGTCCGATAAACGTAATCTTGCCGTGGACAATGTTAAAAAGGAACGAGAGAAATGGGAGAAACGTTTTAACTCCAAACACGCAACGCCCAGGAAATATGAAGAGAACGATCTGGTGGTAATCGAAAATGAAGCTCCCGCTACAGGTGACTCGAGAAAACTTGAGCCAAAATTCCGAGGTCCTTATATGATTTCTAAAGCTCTGGGGAATGACCGATATCTCATTGAAGATATTCCTGGAATTCAGATTAAGAACCGAAAGTTTTCTTCAGTCTACACCGCCGAGAAGATCAAGCCTTGGTGCAGTAGTTGTCCTACACTGGACGAGTCATCTTCCGGAATCGAGGACGATTCAGGGTCAGAATAGGCCGAGCTGTCACCCTGTGTGGAAATACAACTGTATATTATTATTACTTTTTTATATATTATTATTATTCGTAGAAGAAAAGACACGCTCGATACGAATATTCTAGAAGTGTCATATATATATACTTTTTTTTGTTCCTGTTAATATTCAATCGACTTAAATGAATTAAATAAAGACTTTTACTTTTGTTAAAATTAAAATAGAGAGTACGATTGTTTTAAATTCCAACATTTGATGTCCACGTTAGTGACAATTGCAAATTGTTCTTACTGTTGTAGGTGCTCTTCCTATATTAACAGCCTTTTCTCCCGACTTAAAACGTTTTATTGCGTCCAATTTTAATTCGAAACTTATTACTTTTCTTTTACTTTGACACATTTTTTGTCTTGAAGCTGTTTTGGCAAATCACACACTAAATTCTTCCCCTCATTTCACTCAATTTGCAAACTTCTTAACGCACAGGTCGGCCGGCTGGCATTAGGCTCAACACTACACTACAAATGCTAAAATTAGTAATCCACAATGCTGCAGTAAAAAATTTACCTAACCGTTTTTAGCGGCGCAAATCGAAATCAAAACGACGCAAGTTGAAATTGCAACGACGCAAACTGAATTTTTCTAGTTTTTAAAAAAGCGACGCAAATCGTAACGACGCAAGTTTTGACTCTAGTGTATAACAATTAAATTACATTATAAAACTCTGTAGCGTATGATTATTATTAAATTCATACAACTTAATACATAACAATCATACGCCACCCAGTATTTTTAAGCATTTTTAACCCTAGGATGTCTGACTGCCTGGGCGGTGGTAAATCGATGAAACTTGGCAGAAATGTGTGTCATTGTCATAGGCAGGTACCCCTTAAAAATAAATAAAATCGGACCAAGGAGGAAAAAGTTCCCCCTAGAAGAAGTAATCCAACCTCTGAAAAATGCAATTTTTTTTCAAGTTTTTCCATACTTTTGTTTAGCAAATTGAACTTTTAACATCGGCGAAAGTTAAAAAACCTAAAATTAGAAAATTGATGCGTCAATCAGAAGATCAACTGTGTTGAATGTGAATCAACTGTCATTAATTTTCCATATGGGCTTCATGGGGCCCAGTAGGAACACTTACCACATTTTTACATAAACAGACAAGTTTGTTTTACGAAATCAATAGTAAAAATATTTTACTGAATTCATTATGTTCAGAATGCATTACCGGTAGTTGACGTAAAATTTTTCTTCGCTCAGAGCAAAGGACTACTCAAAATCAAAATGGGCCTCGAAAAGCCCAGTTGAATATCCTAGGGTTAAGATAAAATTTAAGTTAAAAAACATTTTCTAAAGAAAATTTTACATCAAACTTTATTAAACTTAAATCTACTTTATACTATATTAACTATAAAAAGGATAAAGTAAAGTAAGATTCTGTCAGCCTGTCATTCTGTACATAGTCACTGTCCTTTCCCCTTTTACCCCTGTGATATGCCGGTCCTACACAAATTATATGGCAATTGTGATTATATGTAGGAAGTTGTTTTGGCGTCTTTAAATTCTGTCTTCACTTGAAGCTGAAATCATTCCCAACAAAAATATTGAACAATTTGTAAATCCCGGGGAAAATGGTTCTTGCATTGTCTCATAATATACTTTTAATTGCAGTATCTTTCGGTATTACAGTTTGAGGTCTTGTGCAGGCATCGAAAAATGTTTTTAGCATTTTATATATGACATTAATACGGCAAATATTTATAAAGTTTCACCAAGTAATTTTGCTAGCAACAAGTTGGTAGGTGGTTCTACGCACCAGAATGACCCGAGATCACCCAACAATTATTGCTGTTACAAGAACAACAACCATGCTTTTTACAATTTTGTATTTCGAAAGGTATTTTCAATTTTTTTCTTAATTTTTTACAATTTAATTTGTAAAATTCTCAATGGCATTTTCTAATTTTTTGAATTTGAAATTTACACGAAGCAATTCTTATGGAAAAGATTAATACAATTTTTTTCTTGAAATTTCTTCGCTGTTCACACAGCACAATTCTTATTTCTTAAATTGATCGTATTTTTATTTGAGAGTATACACACATTTGTATACACACATTTGTATGTAATACGAATAAGAGAGTAAAACAAATTGCGAGTACAATCAAGTGTGTAGTTGTCTGCTCTTCCCCTCAGCCCGATGTCTAAAAGGTAACCAGCTTAGCCTAAAAAATTACTTTGTGTAAATTGGGACAAAAATCAGATTCTCAATTGTCCGTTTTTAAAATTGAATTGGAAAATCTAATTTTCAATTGTTTTTAACTGAAAGTTAAATAAATTCTAAAATATCAGTCGTAATTCGTCTCTTAATTGAGAAAGAATTTGCAAGGCATTATCATTTTCGCCGTTCGAGAGATTTGCGACTCACTCCTGCATTGGTTAATGCTTGACGGTGTCTAGCTGTACCGCGTTACGGGTTTTCGAAGTTGTGCATTGGTCACAAGCGTTCGTTTTGTTTATAAAATATAAATTACTTCGTACAAGATTTAAGCTTTACAGCTTCTTATATGAAGGTATAAGTCGACTTGGGACTTAAATAAATCGACATGGAATAACCTGGCAATATGAGGGATGTATTATTCTAGTTTATAAATAAAATTGTTGTAAAATTCAATTAGAAAATAACAAAACCTTAGTTTCAAATGTTAATTTCTGAATTCCAACTGAAAAATCTCATTTTCATTTGATCTTTTCTCATTTCCAGTTGTTTCTTTATCTAAAATATTGTTGAAAATAGTATGGGAATCTCAGCATGCATTCCTCTTTGAAACTGTCTTAGTTATCTCAAATTAAATACACCTTAATCGTATGTTTTCCAAATAGTATTTTTCAGCCACCTTTTTTCAGCCACCTTTGTAAATTATGACTGGCATATGATGTCGTTAAAATAAGGAGACAAACTTAAAGTCAACATAACTTTTGACCTTTTCCATTTGCCTAACAATTTAGACCTTAACAAAGCGATAATTTTTGATAGCATCTCCTAAAAACCGAACAAAAAAAAATTTACATACATACGAGCGGAAATATATTTGGGTTTTTGTTACCATTTTCCAATGTTTGACAAAAATAACTTTGAGGTTGAATTGAAGCAATAATGCACACGTTTGTTAATTTTGTTGAATATTGCTGCTGCTGCTGCTGTACCATTATGGTGGCAAACAAATAATGATGGTTTATCCATGGTGCAAAAGTACACGGGTTTCGTTATCTGACTGAAAGAAGCCATTAAAAGGAATTATGTTTTTGAAAGTGTAAGAAAAACTAAATAAAATTGGAAACCAACTCATACACAAACTTGCCTCTTGCTATGACAAGATACACTTGCAGAGAGAGATTATACTGCAGACAGTTGTAGAAAGTGGCATTTAAAATGTGGCGTTTGTAATGGGTTTTTGACGCTTGTTGTCGTTTGTGCGAAACAACAAACTTCCATTCAAATGAGAAACGATTATGTTGCTGTTGGTAGCTTTAAACTAATGTTTAACTAAAATAAAGAAACAAAATAACTTTTCTGAGTCTTGTTTTTTTCCTCTTGCTGTAGTGGTAGTGTCTTCAAGTTATTTGTTTAGTATTTACAGGTCCTTTGGGATAATGTTTGTTTATGTGAAGAGTGTGAGTAGCAGCCATGTACAAGGAATCTCGCAATACACCAGGTCTTCTTTAAGGCGTCATATTTTTTTGTGTACAACTGTCTTGTCTGTTCTACAGGTCTCTAGTTTTTTCGCTTTTGTTTCATTATGGAATTCTTATTTTCCGCATTGCTGTTATTTGCGTAAATTTAAACGATTTGGTTCTTTTGCTTTTTCTACTTGGTGTCTTAATTTCTCATGTTTGTAGGGGAGAGTGTGTTATTTTTCTTGATCTTTTTATACAATATTTTGTTATTGTTATTTATTTATCTCGTTATCCTTCGGGTGAGGTGAGTTTGAGTTTATGGCTGTTGTTAAGTTGACGTTTATTTGCTGCCTTCATTGTTGTCATCTTATACGATATAAAGAGTATAGTTCAAATTTGATTTCGTTTGCAAAAAAAAAGTGATATTCATAAAGTTATGTTTTTTAAGGTCACACTATTATGGCCTTATTCACATCGGCGTAGATAGCCCGGTCTGGGGGAGGCTAAGCCCCCCCAGAAAAAATTTAGCCACCCCCAAATTTTGGCAGAAGATATTCTTAATATATTTTGTAAACAAAATAGGAAACTAATCTTCGACTGAAACTAACTATTTTTATTAATTATATTTTTTATTACTTTTATTATTAATACAAACTAGTTTAAGTGTTTTACTTTATTTTTTAATGTTAATTAAATGGCTGAATTTATTTTTTTAATTGACAATGTGATGATAAAAACCTGAAATATGCTTTAATTTTTTTTTGTTTATTTAGTGTTAAACTTTAATTTAATAACAAAATGTTTAATACTCTTTATTTTTTTTTTTTTTAATAAAAATCAAAAAATCACAATTTTTTTACCGTAAAGGGCTAGAGCCCCCTCCCCCCCCCAGGAAAAAGGCCTAGCTACGCCGATGCTTATTCATACAAAATTTGCTTTATAAACCTCTTATAAACCTGTTGTAAGTTTTTATGAATAAGGGGGTTAGTATTTATATGTATATTTAAATATATTTAAAATAGTTTAAATTGCTTACTGTAAATCGCATCAAAATAGTTTCAGTTGATTGGTTTTTTTTTCTCTTCATAAATCTTATAAATTGAGCTTTTAAATTTAAGAAGTTGATTGCCAAAATTCCTTTAATTCAAAATTTCTCTTCTTCATAGAACCGTGTACAAATTTCTACACAATTGAATTTAATAATTTCCAATACTTTTTATTACTTTTCATATGAGGTATAGCTTGCTGGATGCAAAGTTTTTGGATTACATTTTAGGCATTATGTTAATTTAAAAGCCTAATTGTTTGTATAAGAAAATTGATGAGCCAACATCAAATTTGTGAAATAAATTTGTTCTGCTGTATTGTTTTTGGCCGCTATCAAAATTTGAAATTATTTTATAAGGTGATATCAAGAATTCAACAGAGTATTTTTGTTTTTGCTTTCATGTTTGTAATGTCAAAAACAATTGACTATTATTTACTATTATTTATTTGTTATATTTTTTAACAAATGAAAAAGAAAAATATACATACGTAAACATTTTTTTGTTTGATATTATTCATGGTGTAATTACACAAGGTGAGCATAAAGGTGAGGACAAACTTCGTATGAAAACAACTTTGTCCGATCAAATATTTTGTTCGGAAGGAATGGGTGAATACACTTTTAGGTTTTCAAGTTATACGTATTTAAAAATTGAAATTTCAAAATTTTAAATATAATGATAGCTTTTCCTCAAATTGATTCTGTTAAACAATAAACTTTTCCATCAGATATACATACATTTGTACATATAAATACATATCTCAAAACAAAATATTTTCTAAGTCCAAAAATTTAACAATTTTTAATTTGAAAATTTTAAAAATTAAACCATTTTTGAATTCTTTTGGGCTTAAAAAGTGCCTCTTTGTTTTTATTATTGGGTACATAATTTAAAACTACGGGATGTGTACAAATTTTTAACTTTTATTTTCAAACATTTGTATTGGTTATTGGCCACACTATAATGTTTTCTCATCTTTCTGGCAACATATGGAGGCCAATAATGAATCAAGCCGATTTCAGATACCCTATTCTGAAGTGAAGCGTATTCCAAACAGACAAAACTTCCCATCCACTTCTTTTTATATAGTTTTTAAGAGGTATTGCAACATGTAGACGAGACTTGTCATGATGGAATATGACGCTTTCATGTATAGTCGCATATTCTGGGCGATTTCGTGCTAATGACCGCTTCAAACAAATCAGTTGCATTCGGTACAGGTTCCTTGTTATGATCTGGTAAATATTTCAGCAGCTCAAAATTAAAAGGACTCTTTTGCTCCCACCACATACAGAGCATTTATTACTTAGCACCATGGTTATTTAATCTTTGGTGTCGATTCATCGGGTTGTCCGGGTTTCACATACGATCAGGGGCCAAATTA
Organism: Bellardia pandia; assembly: GCA_916048285.2. Classification (NCBI taxonomy): domain Eukaryota; kingdom Metazoa; phylum Arthropoda; class Insecta; order Diptera; family Calliphoridae; genus Bellardia; species Bellardia pandia. Next base: position 86,901,532 of record OU696530.1, on the reverse strand, counting down.
CCGCATTCGTGATCGAATGCGCTATCGTATCGAAAAATGATTTCGATATCGAAATTATGATAAAATGTACTAAATTTCTTGCTCGATATCGAATGCCATAAGCTTAAATAAGAAAATTACGATCAATTTTACTCGATATAGAATGCGGTAATTTGGCCCCTGGTATGCTTCGGGTTATCATAATGGATTTATGATTGGTTTGCTGGAAAAATTATTTCTAGCACAATCGTCCTTCAAATGTCTCTCGGCTTCAATTCATATGGTACCAGATTTCTCTGCTTTTGACTGAGTTCTGCTGCTCGCAAATGTTTTTTAATTATTGCTTGAGTAGCTTCCAATGATTAAACAAGCTCTAGTTGAGTTTGGCAATAATCTTCATGTAATAATGCTTCAAATGTTTGGTCTTTAAAAATTGTCTCCTTTGCCGAAACCACCGCACAAACTATCTCCTGTACATTGAAACCGATGGAACACATTCTTCATAAGTTTTGTTCAGCAATCGGTGTGTTTCAGTGGATTTTTTTTATTAGAGAAGTATAGCAAAACTTGCGGCAAATGATGGTTTGTTGGCACAAAATGCGACATTTTTGAAACAAGAAAAACACTGTGTGGGAATGACTGACAGATATATAGCCTTCAAAATAATATGTAAGTTAATAAAGACAAAAACCTACTTAATTCACAAGATAACACATCTGTTATAAATGCCGCATTTTTAAGTAATATGTACACCCATTATCAGTCAAAACCGTATGTATGTATGTATTTTCATTGCGATCATGAGGTGACTAAAATATGAAACTTTTTGTGCTAAAAACTGACTAAGAGTTTCATATTTAATTCAAACTGGGCCCACGAAGGCTAGTTATGTATGTGGAAAAAACAGTTTATTAATCTTTTTTTCTTATGGTACAATCTGGGGATTCTAAGGAACTGGTGTAAAAATAATTACGAAATTATCAGACAAAATAAAGTAAGAAATATTGAAAATGTTTCTTTTATTTTTAATAATATTCTAACAATTTAAAGCACTAAATGATTTGTTGGTTTCAACTAGTACTGTATGAACATATTTACGTGAACTACAATATTTTCTAAACAATTAAACAAAAGTCTCTAAAATACAAAAATATATCTGCAAACAAACACTCTTCAAAGATGCTTAATACAGGGTGGGGCAAAAGTCACGAAGGGGTTTAAAACAGGAGCTGCATAGTGGTTCGAGCAGTGTGTGCAGTGGCCCCATCTTGTTGGAACCACATCTCTCGATTGTCAGAAAGAGCTGGTCTTAAAAAATTTTGGACCATATCTCGATATCGCTCGCCATTTACCGTTACACCATTTCCATCGTTATCTTCGAAAAATAATGGTCCAATAATTCTTTGGGACGTAATTGCGCACCATACTGTACATTTAAGTGGATGTAATTGTCTCTGAAGAACCACTCTTGGGTTCTCAATACCCCATAAGCGTCGAATCATTGATTCGGATGGTGAATTCCGCACATTAAAATGACGACGATAGGCTCGTTGAGTTTGAATTATTGATCGATGATGTTCAAAATAAAGTTCTATGATTTTGGTTCGCTGGATAACGTTGTAACCTTCCATAATTAATCTCCCAGATTTATTTTACAAGTCCTAAAAAGAAAAATAAAAAAAATTAAATTAGAAAAGTTATGACTGTTTCAAATCCCTTCGCGACTTTTGCCCCACCCTGTACTTAATATTGTATAAAAACCAAATTATAATTATGTTAATATTATGCCAACAACTAAACCAAAATCCTTCAAAAAAAACAAGAATCCTTGGAACAGAAACGAACAACCAACCATTAGCCTGTAGATGCTCTTGTTGATTCATAAATATTCAAAGTCAACTGACAAAATACTTTAAAAACACTCACTCATACACAGTAAATTATGGCTTGTAAAAATATGTAGAATAACAACAGTGATGAAACCGAATAAAAATTAAACTGACAACAGTGATGAGGAGGAGGAGGAGAGAATGACTAAATCCATCATCATTTGCATGCTTCCAACCACATTCAAATAACAATCCTCACACTCTCTGCACGCAACTGAAAATGCAAAAGACTCCAAAGGCATGTTAATTTTTAGTTTTAATGGGGGAGCAAAAACAAAAAGCAAAACTTGAAAAAGGGTTGATTTATTTATGTTGTCGGCTTGTCAGCAATTAGAAAAGTTAAATACACAATATAAACTGACACTTACACAGATACAATGTAACACAAATACACGCACAAACATCTACACTCGCTTACATAATTTCAACTGTTAGATAAGTCCCTGCCAGCAATTGGAAGTTTCTTTCATCGTCCATCGTCAAAGGCGTTACGTCTTACTCACTTCCAGACGTTAATTGGAAGATAACAATAACAATTTACATTGCAGTCGTCTTTCAATCATCCAGACGACGTTTGGAAGATTGTTTGTTGTTTACAACACCAGCTGAAAATGACATGCCCCGTTATAAAAGAAATGAAAAGAATGCCAAAAAGAAGTTTTCGACATCATCGAAATTAGTTTTATTTTGTCATTTGCTGTGGTCGGTCAGTGGTAAAGTGTGGTTTTGTTTTGTTATTGTTGTAGTTTTTACATATTTGTTATCTCATAGTAAATATGAGTGTATTATCTGTAAAGGCAAAAAAAAAAAAACAAAACAGAGCCGGCTTCTTGAAGTTAAGCTGAAGTGACTTCTTGAAGTTACGCTGAAGTGACTTCTTGAAGTTACGCTGAAGTGACTTCTTGAAGTTACTTCCGGGGGGTACAACTTCTCAATACGGAAGACACTTCTACGATCAGAAAATGGTATCGCAGAAGATGAGTTTCAACTTCTTAGCGTCACTTCTGAGTCACTTCCGCAATAGAAAATGTTGGCAGGGGTAAGACTTGTATGTGAGTTTGTGTTATAGCAGTAGTGGTGTTAGAATTCACACGTTTAAAACATCCTGTTTAGTCAATTGTGTCTGTTTTTAGTATGTGTGTCTGTGCTGTGCCTGTGTTTGTGTGTATCCTGTTTATTTTGAATGTGTGTGTGTGTGTGTGCTTTTTGTGCTGTTAGCGTTAGTTGTGGTAAATGTGTCGTGAAATGCTTTAATTTGACGAAAGACTGATGACATCTCATTAATATTCATTGTGGTTTTCTTGTGAATTTTGTTGCTGCTGTTTACTATTATTGCTGCTGCTTCTAATGTAGTTACCGGATTTGCCACCCATTAATCTTGCTGTTATCCTTGTTTCCAACAACGATTTTACGGAAATAGTTTTTGGTTTTGTTGGTTTTTGATTGCTGTTGTTGCCGTTGTTATTGTTGCTTTTTTTGATGTTAATGTTATATATCGCAGGATATGTAGGTGTTAATGAAGCATATAATGCGTGTACATTTATCAAGGAAACACTAAAGAGTTAAGAAAGTTTAACAAAAACGAACAACATCTTATTTATATTCATTTAGTCTTTAATATGTCAGATTATATCTAAATTGTAAGATTGATAGTATGTTGAAAAGAAGCAAGTAGGAATAATTTATAATTCTCATGAGTTAAAAAGTATATTCATAACTACTACCAGACAAATAACATTATGAAAGAATTATTAATCCTTAAATACCGAATGTATCTTTAAAGATACAATCAGGAAAAGCATTGTAATTGCTGTATTATTTTCAAAATTATGAAATGTTATAAATTTCTGCTTAGAACGCCTTTACTTAACATAAATTGTCAACTTTGCTTTAATAGCTTTTAATTTGGAGAAATTTGACGGCCAGAAACTCGAAATAGTCTTACTTACAGGTGCGTTTTATTAGTAAAGATTATTCGTAAATTAACCAAAACAAATATATATATTGGTGACTACAGTGTATTTTATTTAATTATAAAATTATAAACGAATATGTCCCCAACTTTTATGAAAAAAACATTTTTGGTGGTTGTATCTTAAAATATACAAGTTAACACAGCCAACATATTGGCACCTTCCCACGAAAACACTTGCTGTAACATTGATTCTTAATCCTCTTACACAAACACATCGATGGCTTAATATAAAAAAGGCCTAACTCGATTTTTTGTTACTTTACAGACGAAGCAAAAAACTTAATATATTTTAAAATAATTTAATACAATTTTTAATAAAAAAGCAAGACATTTTATTTCTTATTTAATTTTTTTATTTTTGTTTTAATGAAAGTATCGAAGAAAGGCTTTTTTGATTTGATTTTTTTTTTAACAAAATTGAGTTAGGCCTTTTTTATATTAAGCCATCGATATGCTCTGATATTTCTTCATTTTCCCACGCTCAAATGTTGATTCTGCAGTTGCCCGCATTAATGTTTATTCTAATGTTACATTGCAATGCATATTTCTTTAGAATTACAAACATTTGTTCTATGTACACTATCGGACAAAATAAAGTGCGGTTACATATATTTTTTTTTGATTAAAACATGTATTTATTATTATCTAATAATTGTAAATTATAGTTTTATTTTTAATTCTTATATTTATGTACGAGTATTTCTTTGAATAGTTCAACCGCTTTTTTATATTTACAGCTCGTAGAAGAGACTCTTTCTTAGCGAATGTACTTTTTAGGCCGCTTTCGTTCAGTATTCTTTGGACAGTTCGAGTCAAAATATATAATTCTAGTTTCTCCTCTATATCTCTGGATGTCGTACATGAATTTCTTTTTTCTAAATACAATTGCAATATGAGCATTGTCTAGCTTGTGGTCTTAAGTTTAGGCTTTTGTTTGACTTTCTTATTTTATACAAAGCAATTACTTTTCTGAACACAGATTACGGTATCTTATATTTAAAATTCAAGGCTGTCTGGTTCAACCCATTTTCAAGATCTAGTACTACAAATATTTTTCCTTTTCGGTTAAAGTTCTAATTTCGAAAAAGTCTGGGTCTAGCCTTATTTTGTGTATATTTAAGTAATCACCCCTATCGTGAATAAAAATTCCACGTGAAATTTGTTGACTTTTCACATTTTCCTATTTAAATTCAATGTTAAAAAAATAAAAGTGAACAAATTTCACGTGGAATTTTTATTCACGATAGGGGTGAATATTAAATTTAATAAATAAGTACATCACTATAATTTATGATTTTTTAAAAACTTCTACAAATTTTTCAAAAAAAAAATCAGGATTACAATTCTTATTTTAAGGTTAACAGCAAAACCGCACTTTGTCGCAATTATGTCAAGGAGATTTCTTGTACACTTTAATATATGGTGAATTTCACGTCAAGTGACCTAATTTTAAAAATCGATGTCTTTCGATTTGAATGAAATTTGCACCAAAGTTAGTAGACCAGACACAAATTTTCAGCTCTATCAGTCAAGAAGTGCCGGAGTTAGAGGGGATCAAAGTTGAATATTTTGGTCCATTTTTGTCATACAGGGTTTTTTTAAAATGAGTGTAACTTTTCACCTATTAGTCCTAACAAAAATTGTCCAAAGGACTTTAGATAGCTATTTTTTCAATAATTTCAAAAATTTTTTTTTAAAAAATATTTTTTTTTAATTTTTTTTTCAATTTGGGCCCTTTTTTTCTCAACAGAAAGCTTTACAATTTACTTTAAGGTCTTTATAATCGCTTAATGGGATGCGAGTGGGATATCTATAAAAAAAATATTTTTTAACTCAAGAATAGGATTTTTCAATATTTGGCGCATGTGGCACTTGACGTGAAATTCCCCTTATTTACAGCAGAAATTTAAATGAGTGACCTTATAAAATTGCAATGCTTATGTAAATAATTCAGATACTCCAACAAATAACGGGACTGTGAATAAATAGTAAATAATACATGTAGAAGAGAAATATCAAAAAGGAATGCAGAAGGTTACAAAACCGTACTTTCTTTTGTTCGACAGTGTATGTCAAAAGTTGCTTACACCTAGTAAGCATATCCCATATTATAGGATTTTACTTTGGAGCTTTGGCCACTAAATTAAACAATTTTTTCAAATCTGATCTCTGAATCTGAATCATTTTATTAGATTTGTAAAAGTATTTTAATGATATTTTCAATTATATTACTAACATTACCGATAACATATTTTAATAACATTTTTGGAGGCACTTTCATCAGTTCAGGTTGTTTAATTTCTATTTAACTATAGTTTAGCAATACAAAGTTTTATCAAATCTTAAAACATGCCATTAATTTCTATAAACATTTTGAAATCAAAACTATGCTCTATATAAATACATACTAATACCCCTGACAGACATAGGATTTCTATACCATAATACAAATACTATTGTTTTACTAAATAGCCTTGACAGACATGTAGTAGTGGAGAGGGGGGCACGTTATACCCGGGGCACCTTTGAACTATGTTGATAAAATCTCAGTTTAACATTTTTTCCTACCCTTAACCGAGTTTTTCACATGACAACCTTGCTTTCTAGCAACGTTAACAACTTTTGCTAGTTTTTTCAGTCATCGACTGAATTTTTTTATTTTTTATTTTTTTGAAGAGTGTAAGAAGTATTCAGTGATCGTTTTCTTTCGTGAAAAAAATTTATTGCAGTCCAAAATTCATTTCAAACAAAATTAAATTAAGTTATTTGATATTTATGTAAAAAAAAATATTTATTATAAATTTCCGTGAAATGGCAATCCAGTTCAGGTTTGAACAAAGAAAGAGGGAGCACCTTTGAACATGATAATTTATCTACCGAAGTACCAAGCATTGTTGATTCTCTCTTATTTTCTGAAAATGACGAATCCAATGCTGATCATGATGCTTTAAAGGAAAATGTAATGTCACCTGAAATCGCTAAGTCTTTTCCGTCTCAATAATATAAAACTTATTTTTGATCTGAATTTTTTTTATTTTTTAATTGTTAATGTTTATGTTTTTCTTAATAAATAAATCGAATTTATTATAAATATAAAAAAATAACTGCTTATGTTATTTTTGGACATAAGTGCTACAAGAAAAAATTGCCGTTCAAAACTGCCCCGTATGAGGGACACATTTGAACACAATGACTTCATCCTTTAAAAAAATAAAAACAAAATATAAATCGAACTAAAAATAAGTTACTTGTAGACTTAAGCTAAAGTTCATTTCCATATACATAAGCTAAATTATGTAAAAAGTCAATAATTCAAAAATATAAATTTTTATGTGGCTTGAAAGCAAAAAGTGTTCTAAGGTGCCCCCTCTCCCTGACATATACTAGTATTTTTGTTTTCACTTTTGATCAAAAAAAATTAAAAGAAACTAAATAAAATATAACTGTCACTAAAAGAACTGACAATCGATTTTGTGAGAGGGTTTCTCCAATGTTTGTTAAACACAGCTATAAAAGTCATAAATTTAGATTTTCTGCCTAATATATTTTAGCTCTTAATATTATTCTAGCTTAATGCGCCATAATATGTTATACGGGTAAAATTTTGTTCTAACTTTTTTCTGCAAACAAAAAAAAAAAAAGAAACCACTATCCACCAGTTCTACATGCACACATAGTGGCCATTATTTATTCCTTATTAATTCCATAAATATAAACAACAATATAAATACTGATTTTAGCATTTTTAGAAAATTATGCGTCAAAATGAATTTTTAAAATTAATTTTCAAAACTGCAATATGAAAAATTTTCTGCATTAATGCGCATTGTTGAGTAATAATTTTTCATGTACTGCTAACTAATGTAGATTTGTGTCTGAGTGAGTGTATTTGTGTATTTGTATATACAATTTGTTGCAAGAAGGGGCACATACAGGCATACAAACATCTAAGCAAACGCAACAATGATTATGAATGAATGTGATGCTCGGTTCCTCTATTATTTTTGTTTGAATTTACTCTTGTCCTGTTTTTTTTTTGCTGTTTTTTGCAATTAAGTAAAATATATTAGTCTCGCAACTGATTTAATTATTTAACATAGAAATGGGCAGCCCAGAATATCTCTCTACAGTACACAGAATGAGTGTTGCATAGTGTTACTGTATAGTAGTCTAGTACCAACTAAATATCCTGGCATAAGAAATAAATGGTCATGCGAGTAATAGTAGTAGTTGCAAAAGATACCCTGTAGTCAATCTAGAACCAAGTATATTTATGTCACCACTTTTTCTGTAAATGAAATGTTGACAACTTTGTTTTTATATGCGTGTAGAGATGCGTTGGAGACAATAGTTCTAGTGCATTTCTGGGAACATTGTCAACGAAATCGTCAACAGTTTGTTTTTGTTTTTATTTTGCTATTGTGCTGTGCAAAAACAATATGTCCAGAATTTTTGACCGTTACTCTTTTTTTGCATTGTATCAAGTTGTTTTGTGAAGAAGACACGTGTGTTTTTGTAAAAGTGAGAAGATATTTGTTTACTAAAAGGTGATAAAAATTATTTTTACATAAATTAATAAAAAAAAACAAGTAAGAAAGAAAAGATAGTTATCTATATATATAAAAATTAAATGGTCCATGTATGTAATGGCATCACGTGAGAACGGCTGGAGCGATTTGGCTGATTATTTTTTTTATTCGATTCGAAATTCTCAGGAAATGGTTTGTAAAGAAAAAAATTCAAAAATTCCTGATAAAACTCGGAAATTTTAAGTTTTTAATATGTTGCCTTCTTTTCACTTCTCATTTTTCTTAATAAGATACATTTTTTGAAGAAACTTGAAGAACTGACACCAAAGCCTCCTTTTCACTTCTCAGTTTTTTAAGTATGAGACAATTTTATAAAAACTCAAAGAACTAATTTCTACTGCCTCATTTTTCTTAATAAGAGACATTTTTTGAAGAACTGACACCAAAGCCTCCTTTTCACTTTTTACCTATGAAACCAAGTGATCTACAATTTAATTTTAAACGCGTCCAATTTCCAGTTCGCCTGCATTCAAGGACAATCTCTAAAAGTGTGTGGGTTAAATCTAGAATCCCAATGTGTTTACCACGGTCAGTTGTATGATGTGTGCTCGAGAGTTGGTACACCGTCAGGACTATTCATTTTCTGTCCAATAGATGAACAAAATTATTTTTTCTTTTACTGAATTGTTTGTGTATTAATCATTGTATTAATAATGAAATAGAAATCATTAGTAAATACCGAGCGATGCCGGGCGGTCAGCTAGTTGGTGAATAAAAAAATAATGGTTATTTTTTGATCAGACCTCGTATGTAAAATTATAATTTTTAATTACTCAAATATAATTAATTTAAAATATTTTTTTACAATAAAAGGTTTAGCCATCCTCGAAGAAAATGGGAATATCGCACCCTAAATACAAAAGGGTCACAACTCAAAATTTTCCAAAAGTGACTTTTTTCCATAAATTTATTCAGAGTACACATCTCAAACTACTACAAACACTTCTTTCACATCACTATCTTCTTTAACGGGAAAAATGCAGTTATGTCTGTTTTTATGTTAAGTGTTATGGGTGTTTAATTAATTATATTTTTCCACCCCTTTTAAAATTGTAGACAAGGATCTATTCCCTGTGCATTTGAAGAGTTTGTCTTAATATGATCAAAAAAGCATTGACAGAGAAAAAATAAATATTGTAGACTAAGGCCCTTGGCAATAGTTATAGGTATGACAGATAAGAAGTATTTGGTTATTATAAGTTTACTTTAATCTAAAACCGACCGATAAGCTAAAGGAAAGATCATCTTGCCTTTAAATTTTATAGTGAGGTTTATGTATTTGAAGTTGTCATATGTTCTGGAAAAAATGTCAACTTCATGAAAAGTAAATTAATTTTAATTTTGTTTTGCCAATAAATAATTTGATAAACAAAAATAGAAAGCAGACGTGTGATTTATATTAATAACCTGGAGAATATTTTTGAATACAGTCAGCCTCAAAGTAGACTGCTGAATTTTAATTTTTTTCACAAACAAATATTTATTGTATTGCCACATTTAAAAAAAAAAATTATTTTATTTTACAAGGAAGTTGCAATAACGAAACATTTTATAGGTCACTTTATTCCTCACTTTAATTAAAGTTACCTATTACTATTAAGAACATTAGAGGCAAGTTGTTATAATGCCCCTAAATGTACTAGTAAATCTTTGCTTCCAATGCCTCCATGTGGTCCCAAAAGAACTAACTAGTCTATAGTACTACAGTCAACTGGTAGTTTTTCAACAACAAGTTAATGTTAAATGTCAATAGTAGATTACATTGGCTGGGTCGGTATTAAAACTACTGACAATGTCAATAGTTAATTACCACAATTTCACTATTGGCATTCCCTACAGGGTGCATAAAAACACACACACATACACACATAGTACAATATTTATAGAAAACAACAAAAGATTACTTTTTTTGTTGTTCCTAGTAGCACCACACATACTCGGGCATATAAAAATGTAAAATATGAATGAACGAGAAATATAAACAGTCATAAACAAAACATATTTATCCCAGGCAGATGCCTCTGTGTGGTATGAAGCACAACGAACGAGAGCTAATGTTGAACGTTTTTCACTGTTGGATGAGTGGCTTTCGTTGCTCCATCAACTAATGTGTTCTGTATGCAGAGTGAGAACTACAACATAAAGAAGAATTGAAGTCTAATTAGAGTTGCCATCAGGTGTGTAATAAATTTAAATTTTGTTGCGGGAAACCTTAATCACTTGGATTTTATCACACTGTATTACATACAGATGCGGCAAAAAAATAGCACTAAAGGCAGGCTTCGAATGCACATATGAACTTATCTTCGATTTACGAGGGCGGTTCGGCAACTCCTTAGCCTAGCACAGAAAGAGAATAGTTTTTCAATATAATCCCCTGAAACTTCAACACATTTTGTCTAAAGCTTATCCTGCACTTCTATCCCTTGATTGAAATAGTTTTCCTCAAGGCCTTCAACCCACTTTTACAACTGTAATTGGATCTTCATTTGAAGTTCAACGCTTTCAGCTAGAAATTGTTTTAAATTTGGGAACAGGAAAAAGTCACTAGGATCTAAATGAGGTAATAAGGTGGGTAATCAAGCAACTCGTACTTAAATTCGTTGATTTTAGCCATTGTTAAAACACTCTTGTGGACTGGTGCGTTATCTTGATGAAAAATTATATTTTTGTGTTGTAAGCCAGGATGTTTTCGTCGAATTTTCACATTTAATTGACCCAAAATGTTGCAATAGCACTCTGAATTTATTATTTTACCCTTTTGCAGATAGACAATCAATAAAATACCTTTGAAGTCCCAAAAAAACGTTGCCATAATCATACCAGCCGATTGAATTATTTTTTCCTTTGCGGCTCTTCCTCCAGCTTCAGTCTATTGCTTGGATTGTTCTTTTGTCTCTGGAGTATAGCAGTGGATCCATGTCTCAGCAGTTACGAAACGACGCTTAAAATCCTTTTTATTGTTCTTAAAACAATCCAAACAAGCTTGGGATATCATTCTTATGCGTTTTTGGTCAACAGTTAACAAATGCGGCACCCATTTTGCATAAAGCTTTTCCATCTGTAGTTCTTCAAGCAAAATTAAATGGACTCGATCCTTTGAGATGCCCATAATATAAGCTATTTCACGCACTTTTATTCGACGATCATTTAATACCTTATCATGCACTTTGGACGTCCACTACGTGGTTCATTTTCAATGCTTGTACAACCACGTTTACATTCGGCAGCCCAATTTTGTACTGTTGCATATGGAAGTAGCTTATTAATATTTCGCTGCATGTGCTTAGTTGGCAATAACGCGGCGCAGCGATTCGGCATGGAGTTAATTAACTTTTTACATATTTCTTTAGGTATTTGCGCCCACAACTTCTTCACTATATCCCAAAGATGCTTATTGTTATTCGGTTTTATTTCAGATACACTTTTCTTTACGTCAGCCCAAAGATTCTCTATTGGGTACAAGTCAGGTGATTACGCTAGCCATTCCATTACCTCAATATTGTTCTTAATGAACCATTGACGTGCTTTTCTGCCTGTATGTTTTGGGTTGTTGTCTTGTTGGCAGACCCAATTCAATGGCATTTCTTCCATGGCATAGGGAAGCATAATATTATTTAGTATGTCAACATAAAAATGTTGAACCATTATTGATTTTATGCAATGTATTGGCTCCACTCCGTAATATGAAACACATCCCCATACCATAATGCCAAAACCTTCATGCTTTACCGTTTTAAATGCGATTTCTGGATTATATTCTGCATCTCAGACGCATGAACAATGAACGAGAATTTGCCAATTGTTCCAGTACTTTATAATAGTATTCTTGAAAATTCGAACTATTAGCCTGAATAAAAAAACTTTTCTCTTAAAAAGATAAATATTTGTTCAATTCCTTTTCTAATTAATAGAGAACCTCCTCCATCGAATCTCCTCCATTTAAACTCCTGTAATCACAGCTGTCACGTTTTGTAGTCGATTAACAATAAAGCTGTTCTGCGCTAATCATAATTAGACTATATGTTCATTGTCGTCACAAATGAACATCTGGTTTGTGAGCTAAATTACAAACTAGCGATCATCTGAAAGTGAGACAGGCATATGTTGGTGTCCCGGTATACAAAAGAGTTCATCTAAACAATATTATGTCATCTGATTGAGAGATACCTGGTAATATAGGATCACATTAAATGTAGTTTAGTCAGCCAAAAGAGTTTTAAAGTCGGTCAGACTATCACTAGAAATCTGAATTCTTGCGCCGTAGACTCGATAAAACCTAAGATACTCCGCTTCTACGCAAGACAGATACCTTAGGCTAAAGTACTCTGGACTGGTTTAGTAGTCTCAAAAACACACGCTTAACAAAGTTTGCGATTTCGAGATGTCTTTGAATTCTGTTGGAGGAATTGTTTCCATCTAACCTTCCATGCGTGATCGGAAGTTTCTAGAAGAATCCGTGAGTGCAATTGTCAACATTGTCCGGGATACTTCGTAAACCGATAATTATATATGTAGCAACAATAAATATATTACTTGTGTAGATATATTGAGTTTATTAAATTTTCTCTTTTAAAAACATATGTTTTTATTTTGATGGATAGTATTAAATGAACTACAGTAGCTCTCAGCCTTAAATTTTCTTTGACAATAACCAATATTTTGCAATTGACCGAAGCGAAATAACAGGGAGCTAAATCTGAAGACATAAATAGTTGAATCCAAATATAACCATTTTTGTATATTTTTAGTTTATATTGGGTCGGATATTTTATAACTGGGAATTTATATTATTGCAAAAATACGTATTAGGCATACATTCATTACATTGAAGAAATCATTCTTATATTTCTTTAATAAACTCCTTGTTAAATTATTTTATTTTAATAGTGAAAAAGAAATAATTCATTTGGTAACCTTTAGTTTTGCCTGCATCCATCCATTATAATAGTTTGGAGTAGCATCATGTAATTGCACAAAAATGCGCGCATAATTCATATCAAATGACCATTTTTGAAATCCTTTTATTTTCTATTATACCTCCACCACTACCATGGCACTAAAATATCACAAAACACCTCTTTTGCTCTATATATTGGTTGTGTGTTAAATGAAATTCTGCTTAGAATATAATATGTCAAATAAATATGTCACCAAAACTTGCTTAACATTCAAAAATTCGACAAAAACAAAATGTAAGATGACCACATTTATGATTCAGTTGCGTTTAAAAATATGTACTTGGCATTTATTTCCCAAACCTACAACGTATAATCTATAAAGGTCCTATATACATATAATGTAATGTAAAACTTACAGTGGATCAAATTGACAACATACAATGTGAAACTTTCCATTTTACAAGTTTTGTTGACCGAAACCGAAAATAATATTCTCGAAACCTTTCATATATAAAATAATTTTTCCAAAAATATCCGCAAATTTTCATATTTCACGAACATTTTCTGACTACTCCTGTTTTCCAAGGCAGGTTTTTCTCTGTGTCTGCTATAGGCGGTGAACTCCATATAGGATATTCCTGCGGTATTCTGCGACAGCGGTATTGATCGCGTCGCTATGAGTGTTCAAAGCTGCTGTTTACGTATTTCGATTCATTGAAATCCGCACGCACCTCTATTGTTTCCTTTTATACATGTAGGGTTTTCCAAAATGCCTTGTAGGGGACCCCAGTTGTATGATATTGAAGCTACCTCCGAATGTCATTCAGGAGGAATTAGGTTATCTACATGTGGACTGTAACAGTTGTTTTAGTAGCATTCAGATAGTTTTGAATTTTCCTAGAGGAATTACTCAACGAAGGTGATGATACTGGAGCAGTGTAATTGATAACTAACCGACTAATCGTCTTATAGGTAGCCAAAATCTGCCGACTAACGTATTGAGAATCTTGTTGGTACTTCTCAGTTGGTTAGTTGTTGTAGTGGTATGAGCTGAGGAGATAAAAAGTGACCCCTAACATTATTGGATGGTTCACAGTCGGTATTTGTACTTCATCGATTACCAAGCCAAGATTTAGCTTAAATTCTTTTGTCCAGGTGTTGAAGTTTACTGTCGTTATAGGTGCAGGCTTCATTTCAAAACCACTTCCATCCCTGTCTAGGTGCGGGGAGTATAAGGATGTAGTTGTTAAAGGAGAGTGCGCCCTAAGGAACTCCATGTTTAACTCTATCATCATAGAGGAGGATTTGTCTTTAATTTCTATGAACATTTGAAGGCCACTAATGTAGTTTACAATCCATCATTTCATATTGTTCATTGTGGATTGCAGAATATCCTGGAAGAGAGTGAGGCTCAGATCTCAGCTGATCTAAGCTTTGTGAGATCAGAGATATATGTTAGCCTTTTAGATTGCCCCTATGTTGCTTCCTTCCCAAGTTTAAGATTGGGATAAGACTTTTTTAAGAAGTTATTATTATTAGTAGACTCTCCACTGCCAAAGGTTTTTAACGTGTCTGTAAGCTTAATAATAACACCTCTCGTCAAGGTGATTGAATCGAAATTGAATTCATTGCTAGTCCGCTAAAAACACACCGTTTGCTAGAGATGATAGAGCTTATTAGACAACAATTCGTCTCCAGAACCGTAGATTGCACATAATTGTTTTGCTGCAGTAATCTCGATTACCTTACCATGGATGCTATTATAGTTAAACTGAATTATGGATATCACCCTAGGTTTTTTTAAACGGAATGCTGAATGTTGCTGCTAAATATATTGTGGCGTTGTAGCATATGATGTCGACAATGCACAGTGGCTTAGGAATACTACTTTGCTACTGTGATGTAAAATAGTATCTTGATTTTGGTCTTGGTTTAGATGTGACAAATAAGTATATATTTATAAAATTTTTCAATTCTGTCCCATAGTGTGTTTATACATTTTGCATGCAATATATGACAAAACGTTAAAATTTGTGAAAGAAGGCAAGGTTTGTGGAGCTCCTAAAAAGTAATTGTTAGCTTTTTGTATAAGATTTTAAGATTAATAATTTGTTAAAATCAATAAATTTTATAACATTTTCTCATGTCATTTACCTTAAAAACTAAAGCAATTATAATATGCAGATATTTCCACAAACATCCAATTTGAATATATGTAATGTAAAATTTTAATGGTTAGATATATCACTTTTAAATATCATAATTTCTAAAACGGGGAAAATGTGCTAAAAAATTTGATTTGGATCATAAATGGATGTTTACTGATTTTTTAAAAAATATAAGACCTGAGGTCACGAATTTTGAGGGTTCACCCACCGGCCTACGATGCAAAAAACTGCAAATCAACTCGAAAACATCTGAGCTCTCACGATGTATTTTTTTTTTGCGATATCTTGAATAGCCGCTGGCAGCGAATTGGAGTAAACTCTCCTACTAATCCCTTCCATAGTTGAGTCCGTAGCTGTTTTTGAGGTGACACCAGCACAATCTATTGTGGTGTCGAGGTATAATTCGAGACTCTTCTCAGCATATACATTTGAATGACAGCATATTATTGATTCATAGAAGCATTTTAGCTTATCTTAATAAAAGTTCTTTTTTAAAACCCATTACAAACAACATTTGTTCAGAAATAACTTATACTCTGAACAACATTTTAATTTATATATGTATAATGCTGCCGTATGAAAAAACATTGTATGGGCAACCTGCATTGAGAACATTTTACAATGTTAGTCTTGTTTTATGTTTTGTGTGTGTGTGTGTGTGTGTGTGTTTTAACTCGACATTACATTAACCCTGACGTTTTACTGCGCCCCGTAAATAGTGGCGTCCGAAAATTGTTTGAAATAATAATTCTTCGAGATAAATTGCCCCAAAACAGGTGTGTATGTGCTCAGTTAAATTGCCATTTCTTTCTGAGAGTAAAAACTACAGCAACAACAACAAAAACAATAGCAGCTATTATACAAAAAAAAAAAAAACAGGACATAAAAAATACAGCACGCGTCGCATAATATTTCTACACTAATGTAGCACACTAGTGATACATTCATTGCATTCAGTCGGTCATTCATTTCAGTGTAAACTCATACACACTCTAAGTATTTAGGTGAGTAAAGCTGGGAGGGAGGGAGTAAATAGGTAGAATGACCAGGTTGTAGTTGGATTTTAGTGTTTGTCGTTAATATGTATTTAATCCGAACTAGGTAAATGTTGTGCTCATTTATTTCTTGTTTACTTTTGGTTTGTTTCTTTATTTCATACACGAACGCCCATTTCACTATTTCAAACTATGTACTCGTTCCTGATGAGTTTTACAAGCTGGCATTTTGGCTTCAGGAAATGATGCTGACATTGCCATCTAACATAAGTATGCACTCATTCACATATATACCTCCATATACACTTAAAGGTACATAGCCCCTTTTTACCCGGACATTCCTATATACATATGTTTAGCTGTATTTGTTTGTGTGTAAATTTCTTTCATGTACTTTATCCAATCAGTGTTTGTCGTGCATTTGTTGGCTATTTTTACTATGTTTTTACTTGTATTCCTGGTCCGTTTATTTTATTCCTTGTTGTGTTTTTACTCATATCTTTTGTTCCTTTTTATTGGAGTCGCCATGTATGTTTGTAACTCATTCATATGTGCTTGCTGGGGGTTTTTTTTTATCCAGACTCTAATGAGTTGCAGATTTTTAGCCAGTCTGTCTTATTATTGTTGCTATTGCTACACTTTGCCATTACGTGTTTGAAGCCATTAGATGGAAGTGCCAGATAGAATGAGTAAATGATTTAAATCACATCTGTTTAAGCAAATCTAAACAATAATGGAGTTGAAAATAAATTTTGTTTGTACTCGTGCGATTAATGTTGCTGCATGATACCTGTGTAATGAAGAGTGGAGAAGAAGCAAATGGGATTGTATTAAGATTGGAAATTTAATAAACTCTCGGTAAATTCTTAAACATGAGTTTATGGTTTCATATATTTTTTTATTATTATTATTATTTCATAACATTCTAAAAGGGATTTTTCAACCGAAAACAATAAAGTGTAAATTTCTTAAGAAATATGAGCCATAATTTGTACTGATTTGGTTTAAATCTTCATTATTAATATAGTTACATATAATAATAATAGTAGATAGTGATAAAGCATTCACAGATTTACCACCTTATTCATAAAAACTTTCAACAGGTTTATAACAGGTTTATAAAGCAAATTTTGCATGTGACTTCCACGTTAATCTCTTGTCAATATGCATTCCTAGATATTTAACGCATTCAGCCTGAGGAGTTGGATTGTTATTCAGAAATACTTCAGAACAGTTTCCACGTCGTAGAGAAAACGTAACATGTATAGATTTTTCAGTATTAACTTTTATGTTTCATTTATTTAACCAATTTTCAATTGCGTTGAGAGTACTTAAAATTATAATTCTGTAGATCATTGATTTAAAATAAACGCAGAATTCTTTATTTTAATGCCTTGAAGGTGGACATTGGTGGCTTCAGACGCTTAAATTTATTTATTGTACTCCAGATACGAAGAAAAGGTACCACAACTTTAGCGATTTATTTTCCCTTTATACTCTCATTGGTGTATTGAAGCAAGTGTCTTCTAATGTTGAAATGAGAAACTAAACTCCATAAAAATATATTTTTTTTAGAATAGTTTTAATCGAGGATGTTTGTAGTTTTTTAGTTTCCATTATGATTTGATACATATTTTCATATTTTTTACATCGAATCTTACACTGTGCGGCCTTAATTAACTTTTATTATATATTCATATAAAACTATCCCAAATTCGATAATCCAATGCTAACTCATTTATAAGATATTCCAGATTAATATTTATTATTAGCCATTAATTTCTTAAAATCAACTGTCTTTTTTTGAACACAATTATGCATTTTTCAATTTCTACAATGCTCACAAAAAAAACAATTACATTTGAAATTACATGACATGACAATACAGCTACACACACACATTCATAAATGCAATTATTTTGATGTCATTGACAAATTTCAAGGGCTCAGTAACAAAATATCAGCTGTAAAACCAACATGCAACTACTCAAACATAAATACAAACACACGCACTGAGTAACTGCATACACACAAAAAGGACATCAAAAAAAGGACTAATTCAAAAATTCAATACATAAAAATGACAATGACTAACTGTGGTTATATTGGTTGTTGCATGAATCTACTACATCTACAATAAATTTCTGTATGGCTGGCCTCGGTTTGGTTGGTTTGTTCGTAGGTTGGTTGAATGGTTGGTTGGCATTCTTTTGGCATGTGAGTTGAGGCACGTGTGATATTTTGATTTATTGTCACATGCAATTTTTTGGGCAATGACAGGATACCCACAGATGAAATAACACGAAACTATGCGATAGAACATAAAGGATATTAATGCATTTATTCAAAAGAAACGAAATAATATACGATCGAATTGTGAAATATTGAAAAAGATGCTCGAAACACGTATAAATTTCAATGACGTAGCAATGCAGTTGCACAATACAAATATTGCTGTAAGTGTGTTTGTGTGTGTGCGTGTGTTAGTTAAAGGATATAAATGTATTTTTTGAAATATATTTTTGGCGACAATAACAAATATTGAAACGATGAATTATGACTTTTCAAATAAATGCAAAAAATGTCATCGTTTGTAGCACATAAAAATTACACTAAACACACATTTATTATTGAAAGTGATATATGTATGTATGTATGTGTTGGTGTTTGCATGTATATGTATGTATATGTATTAATATGTAGGTATGTCTGTATGTGTGTGAGTTTGTGTCACCATAAATCAATTTCATGTTATATTTATTGGTAAATTGTTGTATATTTTATTATGGCAAAGGCTCTAAATTGCTATTGGATATAGAAATGGATTTGAATGTAATTAATTATATTAACACAAGTTTAAAGAATATTATAATGTTGGCAGACTTATTGTCTAAAGTTTATGTAATCAAATCGATCGAAAGCGTAATAAAAATTTGGTTGTCGAATATTAAAAATCTTTTTACTTTATTAATTCGGTTTGAGGTCTCTTTTATTAAAAATATAAAAATATATAAAAACTCTTGTTCGTGTTTAATGTTTATTATATATTATTTGTTTCCAAAATAATCTAGAACAAATACTAGAGTTAGTAAATAACTAAATTTATTTCCTCTTTGTGGGATAAGCAGAATGTAAATCACACCTCAAGGACTTCTTTGACTTGGAAAGAATTGCTATTAATGTCAAAACTGAGCAGATTACATTAGCTCTGTAAGGAGTTATTATAAACACATGTTGTTGGGACAGTTCTAAAAAGAACTATGAACCAATACACGCCTGCTTTTTGTAATTATTTTAATTGTTAAGGAAAATATAAGATATTATAACTATGTTTAGCCATAGTTATAGTTTTTTGTTTTTAAAACAACCAGAGCTTTGTAAAAAAGATATATAGCACAATAAAATGTTTGCAAAACATTAAATAAAAAAAATAAATTTTTTGTAAAAATTACTATCAAGTTGAAATTCGACAAGCATAATGATAATAAACATTCAAATCGCCGTAGCAAATTTCATTATGATCGGTCGGTATTTGGCCATAGCCCTCACATAAAGTCACTTAAATGCGCATAGAACCCTTATAAAATTACAAATTTCCATAACAGATGATTTGGTGTTGGGTGTATAAGAGTCGGCATAACCGAATATAAATTCTTACCGGTTTTTTAACTAGAACTTCTCTGATTTTACCATAGTTGCATTCCACTTATATATATATAGAAGTGGTATTCATGGAGGGTCTTTATGCAGCAACATTTTGTCCTCAATCGTGAAATTTTATGAAGCTGTAATTGAGTCTCAATCTTGCTCCTTAGGACCCACGCTAATCGTGGGTCTTTATGAAGCAATATTTCGGTCTCAATCTTGGGATTTTATGAAGCTGTAATAGAGACCCAAGTTTGGTTATTTATGACGACTTTATAAACACCAATCCTGAGGGTTTATAAAGCGATATTTCGGCCTCAATCCTGGGATTTTATGAAGCTATAATTGAGTCTTAATCTGGGTTGCTTATGACGGCTTTTTAAACGTCAATCATAATATTTGAAGCAATATTTTAGCCTCAATCGTGTTATTTTATACAGCTGTAATTAACTCTTTTGAAGCCTTAGTCGGTCTTTATGAAGCAATATTTTAGTCTCAATCTTTGGATTTTGTGAAGCTGTAATTGAGTCTTAACCTTGGTCCTTTATGAAGTCTTATTGAACCCCAATCGTGGCTGTTTAAAAATCATATTTGAGTCTTGAGACTTTTTCCATACCAAAGACTCAAATAATTGAGTATTAATCTTGGAGCTTTAATTATAAGGAAGCCCTAATCGATAGTATTTATGAAGCCTTAATTGAGTCACAATCTTGGAACTTTATGAAGCGATATTAAGCCGCAGTCATTGATTGGTCTTTATGAAGTCTCAAACCTATTTTTACATTTTTACATTTTTATATTTATTTCAATCGTTCGTTTTTTCTAAACTAATATTTAAACTTCAATTCTAGGACATTTTTAAACTCATATTGATGTATGTGGCTGTCAGCCTTAATCGTAGTTCGTTGAAAAGTCATATTTAGCTTGCATGTTTATCGTACAAATACTTCGTTCATTTGTGAGTCTATTGATGCTGATATTGATCCATGTTTTCAAGATATTTGCATAAGCAAGAAATTAGTGCTGCATAAAATAAAATTAAAAGTAAATTAATATTGAGGGATTTAGTAGAAAAACTTGAATCGATTCAGTAAAATTGTTATTTTAGTATGCAAAGTTTTCATAAACCTTTTAGCTAAAACAAAAATCGCTCTAAAAGCATTTGTTGTTTTTAATTATTTGACAAGAGAATAATAATTAATAAATATCGTAGTCCTTTTTTGGGCATAAAACGGTTTGTCTTCAAATCTCAGAAATGTAATGTCAAAAAATACAGAACAATTTTATTATTTAGACACATAGCAGGATCCAATATAATACTTTTCTGTGTCGTACCTTTATACAACCTTCATAGAAACGTCTATTTAACTCAACAATTTACAGAAACAGAATTGATTTAAAATTTTGAATTGTATTCTATCTTTTCTCATTAATATACATATAAAAAGTATTATTTAGAAACAAAACATTAGAAATAAAATAGACTTTGAAATCATTAAAAATCTATTAAAAATATAAATTTCAGAGTTAAGAACCTTCAAGTGTCAGTGGTAAACATATAAACTCACTTTAACCCGATGCACGTTAAAGTATTTATGTTGTAGTGGTAAATATAGTTGTAGTTGTGTTTTTGATTTGTATGTCCTTGATGTACATTTAAAATGAAACTTTCGGCCATAAAAATAAAGCGTTAAATTTATAACATTGTAAACATGAGTTACAAGCATTTCCGTTTTCTTAACATTTTAACAATTGTTTAAATGTTACACATACATACATACATTTATATACAAAGATTTTTCACAGACGCAAACACATACGTACACATACAAACAAGCCAAGTAACGCCTGGCCATCATTCACATACTTAAAACTGCTGGTAGTAAGTAACAAGAGTGAAACTGCCACCAGAAGACGAAATTATTGCACAACATAGCAAGTAAGAACATGTTGAAGGGCAGGGCAGCAATGTGGAGAATTTTAGTACAAAGAAAAAAGTGCAGTAGAGTTTTGTTTGAAATACAAACATAAAAATGATTTCATGTGAATTGGCGATTATTTTCTATTTTCAACTGAATGTTTATTCACTATGGGTAGGGGGTTGAAAAACTAGAAATTGCAGGAGCTGAAACAGCAGTTGAGTAGGACGAAGTGAGAGTAGCAGCAATATTTATTGCCAACGAGCGTGTTCCGTTCTTTAAATGCACATTTATTCTGAATTTTTAGTTTTTTTTTTTTGAGCTGGAAACTGTTTTTTTTTTTTTTTTTGTTATATTTGCTTTTTGTTATTTGTTGTTAAACATCTTTGACCACTATTTATTGGTTTGCTTTATGGCATGATTGGCAACTGGTCTTTTACCTCCAAAATGTACACAAATACTTGCTCGAAGGCAGGGAACTAAAGGAGTTGCTGCAACCACTGCTTTGTTAAGAAATTTAACTATGAAAAACTTTAGGTTGTCAAGGTTTTTCGTTGATTTTTGTGTCGTTTAATTTTGACTTCAATCGTTGGTCTTTATGTAGTTCAATTTAAGTTTCAATCGTGGTTCTTTGTTAAATTTGAGCTTGAATCACGGGTTTTTAATGTTGCACAATTTAAGCTTCAATCTTAGGTTTTGTTAAATTTTAGCTTCAATTGAAGGTCTTTATATTGTCCAATTTTAATCTTAGTCGCCGAACTTCATGTTGTTCAATTTTAAATTCAATCATAGGACTTTATGGTGCTCAATTTTAGCTTCAATCGTTGGTCTTTAAGTTATTCAATTTTAGCTTTAATCGTAGGACTTTATGTTGATCAATTTTAGCTTCAATCTTAGGTATTTGTTTTGCTCAATTTTAGCTTTAATCGTAGGTCTGAATAAAAATAATCCATTTAAAATTCTGCCATTATTATGGAAACTTTAGCAAAGTACTATATTTGCTTCACACATACATTTGTAAAAACACACACACACACATATACTTATACTCACTTATACATGCACTTTAGTTTACCACATACATAAATAGAAACGATGTCTTTACGTCTATAAATCAGTGATGTTCAGCGCATACAACAATTGTTTGAAAAATTTACACACATTTGTTATGCTCTTTTAAAAACATTCATTCACTCGTCGTTCGACAAGCGATGAGAACACATGCGACGGACTATCGTCATTTTTTTCAGAAATTTGTTAAGCATTGTTGTTGCTTCTTGTTGATCGAAGCACAGCAAACACACGCTATTCAATTACAATTGAAAACGAAAAATAAAAAACTGGTTTAGATAGACTTATTTTTGTTTTTTATCAAAATAACTGTTCTAAAATTGGTTTTCGATATTGATAATTGTTATTTACGGTCCCTGATATTGTTTCATAAGGTGTTTACATTTGGAAAAAATTCTTTACTTTTTTCTGATTTTAAGCGTTTGACAATATGTTTGCTGTGCAAAATCTCTCACAAATACATCTACATTTTATTTTTGAACATCACTGCTATAAATTCATGTCTTTTGTGCGGTACCGTACACACGTCTTTATGTCAAATATTAGATTTATAATATTTCTCTGGTTTGGCAATGTGCGCTCTCTCACTCATACTTGTCCGTTCCGTTTGTTTGTACCCTGTGGTTGCATCAATAGTCGTTAAACATTATCGTTATTTTTGGAGTTTTGTTTTTCTATAAACGCCAAAAAAATAAAACTAATATTAAAGGAACAGCGTTGAACAAAATCAGCGATGACGATATTTTAGTAAAACAATGGCCAAACGTTTACAAATACTTAAACAAACACACACATATATATATTAAAAGGTCCTGCCATATCCTTATTTAACTTAAAATATTTTATTCGAGATTTATATTTCGTCGTTGTTTGGCATGCCCTGCTGTCAATTGTCGATGAATTATGATTTTTGATTGAAGTTGAATTATAGCATTACAATTTATTATAAGTGTCTGGTATAAAAGATATAGGGTTGAAAGTTTCTAAATATGATATGATTTTAATGTTATGTTACACTGCTAAACAAAATATATGGGTGAAGACTATGAGCAATAAAAACTGAAAGTTTTATTAAGAATTTCAAACCGTTACTAAAGGGTGATTTTTTAGCAGTTCAACTGTTTTCATGTAACATATTACTGTTAAACATGTTCAGTTTGGTCTATAATTTACCAATGAATCGAACAGCGCTTGCACATTATTGAATTCTATTGTCAAAATTCATACTCGTTGCCCTTTTTTATTGGAAAATTATGTCCAGCGACGAAGCTCATTTCTGGTTGAATGGATACGTACCTAAATCAGCAAAATTCACGTATTTGGTGTCAAGGGTCGCCAGAAAAATTGCAAGAACTGTAAATGCACTATTTGGTGTGGATTATGGGCTGGTGACATCATTAGACCCTTGAATGGCAAATGGGGAATGTAGAGCGCTTCTATGCGATAACTATAAATTTTTTATTGACCCAAAATGGAAGAGCTGAACTTGGCTGACATGTGGTTTCAACAAGGTGGATCAAAATGCCACACAATACGCTAAAAAATGGCTTAATTAAGAGGCAAGTTCGGTGAGCAATTTTTTCTACGTATTGGGCCGGTCAATTGGCGGCATAGATCTTGAGATTTTTAGACTATTTTTTGGGGCTTTTACCAATAGGGACAAGCCCGGTTGACGTACTGGAAGCCAATATTGAAGAATATATTATTGAGATACCGTAGAGACTATGCCAAAATTGGACCCAGCATATGAACCATTTGAGCAGTAGCCGTGGTCAACATTTACATAAAATAATCTTTAAACATTGAATTATATAGATCGTTCTATCGACACACATACGGAATTCATAAATTTCTCTAAATCCGCAAGCTCTTAAAAAATCACTCTTTACTATTGAGAGATGAAAAATTTTCTAAACAAATTTTCTATTTGAAAATGAGGCAAATTATCAGCGTGTTGTAATGAATACTTGTTCACTTCACAAGTGATGTATGTTGTACATTGTATGCTACAACTATCTGATTGTAAACACAATTTTCAGCAAAGTCATATGTTTGTGTTGTCAAATCTTCAAAATGACAAAAGACAAGTATTTTAAAAACAAATATACAAAACATAAAATATGAATATTTTCTTATATTTCAACAATATCAATTATTCAAATTTTTTGTTTATAAATTTTATTTTCTTGTTTTGAATTTGTCAATCAATTTATGATTTGAGTGTTACCAATTGGTTATTTTTTTAAACTAAAACATTAAAAAACACATGTAAAAATTTCATAGGTGTTGTACAAAATGTTTATATCATTTATACCATCAAACTTTGATACAACTATTGTAGATTCAGACGTCGAACAACTCCTACAACACTACAACAACACTTGTGAATTGAACACCTAACTGCTGTTTCAGTTCCAATTAAAACTTCTGCAAACAAGTTCAATATTTCTATAAAAATTAAACAATTAGTAATTAATTTCTTTAACTATAAACCATTAAATTATTGTCTGTTTTACGTGTTAAAGTTACTCATCTGACCACCTAAAGGACACTCCTATATCGTTGGTCTCATGTAGAAAAGCCCTAACTCGCTATTTTTTCGAAATTTGTTTTTTTGCGATTCCAATGAATTTAACGCAAATACACCTCCTCACAAAAATTTATTGCAATAGTGTAAAAATAACGCTTTTATAAGCAGTTGTACAAAAAAAGATACATGTTGAATATTACAGTTTCTATTATGTTTTTACCTTCTCCTGTAAAGTTTCAAATATGCGAGTTAGGGCCTTTCTACATGAGACCATCGATATAGTCGTACATAGAAAACGGTATATAGAAATTATTATGAGCAGGCAGCATAATACGAGTATGCATAAAAACAAACTCATACATACAGCAGCCTTTATAGCTGATTTTATGTGGCATACAAATGTAATAATAGCAACAACTACTGAACATTAAATTTCTACCAAAACACATGTGTGAAAGAACAAATGTACCAACAACAATCACACAAAATAAGTGTAATCATACAGACTAAGTAATAATTTCTGCTTATTTCTCAGAGCTTCTTTTTAAACATTTATGATCAGTGTTGTTTTTTAATGGGCCATAAATTACCTAGACAACAATGAGATAGATAGTCAGATAAAGAGACTGATAGATAAACCTTTTCGACTATTTGAAATTGTGTGTCTAAATGAGGGATGAATGGTTTCAAATATTTGCTCTTATTTTGGTACAAATTTTTAATGAACCAACTAAAAATTATGTTAAATTTTTTTACGATAATTTACACAAGATTATAAATCACAATTTTGTATAACCACCATCAATAAATGGAGCGAATATTGACTTGATCACTGTAGACCAAAGTATTTTAAAATTCTAAGACGATCTAGTTATGTCTGTCCTGGTATCCGTCTGTTGATACCCTCTTCTAGTTGTTGTTTAATTGCAATTTATAGGCAATTTGATCTGAATAATAATTTAGAAAGTGAAAGTAATATATGTATATATTTTGTTAGTTTTAGCGGTAAGTTTTTAGGAAGTTTATGGAAAATAGAGTATGGGACGTAGACAAGCGATCCGTAAAGAGGACTCTTTGATTTACAGAGCCTCAGTAGCAGTGCGAGCTCCAACGCAATTTAAAGAGATCTTTTTTTTTTTCTTGAAAAGAGAAGTAACACTCAGCCAATAATTATGCCTATATATACTTTCGTTACTTTCTTTGGAAAGAAGACAGTTAAAGAAGTAAAGGTGCTGAAAGAAGAAAGCTTTTTATATCACAACTCTGCAATTGCGCATTATGTTTGTTTTTAGTGCAGCATTGCAGCGCCTCTGGTGGTGAGTAGGCGCATTAATGTTAAAGCTTGATTTTGTAGCCTTTATTTAATTATTATACTACCCCTGCAAATAATATTGGACTACGTGATCCATTTTAGATGATATGGACTACTCACAGCATGGTCCAATGTAATGCAGTCATGGACCATGTCATAGTTAAACAAGAGTTTGTAGTTAAACGACATGGTTTCGTGTTAACACGATTGCATATTGAGTTGTTGTTGTTGTTTAAAACTAACCCTCGTGAGTACTCCATGGAGTAGTTTTGGGACTACTCCGATGGGTTATATGGTCCAGTCCTAGGACATCGCAATGTTACATGGACCACCTTTTTTCATATATTTGGAGTAGTTTTGGAGTACTCCTACTCCTCTTTGGACTAGTCTTTACATGCATGTGTGGACTAGTCGCGTTATTTGCAGGGACGGTGGCGTTTGAATGCTATACCACCGAAGGACGGCGCTGTGATAAATATTAGTTATGATGGATAGCAAAGAAAACTAATAATTATCAGAAATTAATGTTGTTTGAGTGGCAACGGCTGGGAATCGAACCCGGGATACAAATACCAACTCATGCTTAATGATCAAATGCGCTAACCAATTAAGCTACAGTACCCTCATTTAAGAGATCTTTCAACAAAATTCGGTATTAAAGTATATCTTTAAGATCACGAAATACAGCTGTGGGAATGTGACAGTTGTGGACATGTTGTTAGTTTTCTACATAAGGTCGATTATCGAATTGTTCTGTATGCTTATCAAAGTATACTTCTAAATACAATGATTCTATACGCTGCTACTTAAATGGCGTTTTATAACAATGACCTAAAACTCACCTCACGTACTATGAGGAGTTGCTTGGAACAGAATGAGATTGATGTATTGAAATGACCAGCTCCATCCCCGGATCTACTCCAACTGGAATGATGTGGAGCAATATATAAAGGTCGTATCAGTCAAGAATTTGACCGCTTTGTGGAATAAAATCCAAAATCTATGGTACATTGTAACAACTGCGGGTAACAAAACCAATGGCTAAATCTATTGTAATTTTGCATATGAGGAAATCATATCGAAAATGCGTTTTATAGAAGTTTCGACAAAGCAAACTTTATCAAACATTAAAAAATGCTTAATAAAAATATTCCCTAGAAAGTACAATTTACCAATTTTGTTGGTACTATTTGGCTATTTCACATCTCTCGTATGTACTTGTACATATGAACAATAAATCTGTAATACATTTTTTTGAAATTAAGATTATTGCATGTCTACAAGATACTAGTTATTTTGGTGGTGTAAATGTTTGAATGCTACATTGGAACAGTATTTGATTTAAACGAATGAAATTAGGGTTGATTTGCTTGCTTCAAAGTGATAGATAAGTACGAAAAATTTGAAATAACTCATAATTTTGATTTATTGCAAATTAAAAGTAATAAAAATCCTCATAGCTATTAAAAATAATAGCTACACATTTCGTTTTGAAATAAATTTTTATGAAATAACTGCAATATGCCTGGATAGCTGTGTTTCCCTTTATTATTTGAATTTTTAATTGAAAATAAATCTCTTTTATTTTGAATTATAATAAGAGTTGTTTGGTGTGTGTGTTTTGAAAGTCTGATGAGTTTTATTTTGTTATTTTGAGAAGCTCAATTGAATGTTTTTTTCGCTTATTTCTGGGTTCACGCAAAAATATTCCTTTATTTGAAAATGTCTGTTGTATAGTTGCTGCTTTTATTCTTTAAAATACTAAATGACTTCCTGCGGTTTGTTATTTGGGTTATATATTACAATTGTTTACATTTTATTTACTATATATTTATTTAAAACAAGTAAGAAAGTATAGTCGGTCAAGCCCGACCATATAACACCCTACACCCAGTATTTGTATAAAACAATTTTTAGAAATGGGTGCTCTATGATTGACATGACCTGTTATGGAGCGATCATTCAAAAATTAAGTGCCATGACTTCTGTGAATATAAACATTATGTATATTATACTTTTTCTCGATATAAATACTTTAAAAATATTTATGGAGGTTAAACTGATTTTCGAAAGTGGGTCTTATATGGGAGCTACGAGTAATTATGAACCGATCTGCACAAAATTTGTTGATGTGATTTGGCTTCATTTACCACTAATTTGTGATGAAACTTGTTTCGATACTTGTATAATTCAAACATTTATGATCGGTAAACCCGAATTTCGGGAGGACATTTGTATGAGGGCCGGGTGAAATAATCGACGGATTTCCACCAGATTCAATCCCGTCCATCCTTGAGCTGAAAAAATAGCATGTACCGAAATTCGTCGAAATATCTTGAAAATTGCGACCTGTACTCTGCGCACAAGCTTTACATGAACAGCCAGCCAGCCAGACGACGGACGGACATCGTTAAATCGACTCAGGAAGAGATTCAGAGTCGATTGGTATACTTTAAGGTGGGTGTTGGACCAATATTTATATGTGGTTCAAACATCAGCACAAATCCAATATACCCTCCCCACTATGGTGATGTAGGGTATAAAAAGGGCAACCAACTTGCAAGTTTATGTTGATAAAGTGCACATGAAGAAATCTTTAATAAAAAATATACATTTTGTACATTTCAAAAATAGTAAACAGTAAACCTATTCGCAACTATTTAACTAGTTTTTAGTGATTCATATTTTCATGAAATTTTTAAGTAAAACAAAACAGTCTCGACGAGTCCCAAAATCGCAAACAGAAATTTATTCATGTTTCTTTATGTGGGGAAAACGTGTCATGGGAACCTTCATCGTAGGTTCTTGTGGAAATAATAAAAATTACATTTAATATTGCTTTATGATAATTACTTTTAATGTTGGCTATTTGTTGTAAAGTTACAAACGGTTTTTAAAAATGTGTAAAATTTTTAAGAGCATAGTTACTAATGATCACTTTTGATCCAATATTTGGGAGACCACTTCAGTAATATAAAACAGAAATTGTGCATTAATATTTTATTAGTATTTTATAACTATAATTACATTAATAAACAAAGAAGAATAGTAGAAAAACAATAGTAAAACTGTTATTTTTTTTATTGTGCAATTTTCAACAGTTTGCTATAAAATGCCACGTTGCTCGTAATTTAATGATTTTGAAAAAAGTAAAATTTCAGTTTATGTAAAAAGTGGCTTAACTTTTTGAGACATTGTCAGAAAAGAAATAAACCACATGTCACATGTTGCAGTAACAAATTTTACAACAAATCCGGATTATTCTGGGAAGACAAAAAAAATAAAAGTGGAAAAGAAATCTTTCTGAACGGGCCAATGGCAGAATTATAAACTGTGCTAGCAACCAAGCAAGATAGAAATATATAGATTGTGGTTTTGCAAGTGTTGTCAACAGTAGAAATCCCTAATATTCTCTATTTTCTTATAAAATTTTGTGAGTTTTGGCAATCATTTTATTTTATTTTATTCTCATGAATTGTGCAGTGGGCAAATGCAAGCAAAATAACATTAAAAACTCAAGTGAGAAATTGTACTGAAAGAGGAAATAATCAATGTCTTTAAAAAAGTGTTAATATTCTTTTTAGTTGGTGTAAAATCTGTAACCTATTATAGTTTCCCCAAAGATGAAACACAAAGGAAGCTTTGGGTTACGTTCTTATTCAGCCCAATCATGAATAAAAATTCCGCGGGAGTTTTTTCCCTTTTCCAATTTTTCCTGTTCAAATTCAATGTTAAAAAAATAAAAAGGGAAAAAACTCCCGCGGAATATTTATTCATGATTGGGCTGATTATTAACTTTATTTTTTAAGGTACTTAAGAATAGCAAACCTGTCAGCAAAGAAGACGTTCTACTAAAAGAAAATGACGAAATCGAGCTGGAAAACCTGCAGTATGACGGCTTGGAAAATATAAAATACAAATCCTGCTATTGCTTTTAATCCTCTAGAGGACATGACCTACTCATGGGTTAATCACCTAAGCGAAGCCCTCAAAATCATTAATGCAATTTTCAAAAAAAAACCTGCAGTATGACGGCCTGAAAAATAAAAAACACAAATTCTGGCATTGATTTTAACCTTCTAGAGCAGTGGTCCTCACTAGTATTGTTCAGAATACGAAGATTTTCGGCTATTTACATGTACACAACACGATCGCAAGCAATACTCACAAGAAGAGCGTAAAAATACTAATATTTCATTCAGTTGTTAGTCAACATTTTTTCAGCTTTTATTTATTTATTTCTCAGTACAAGAGCGTAGAAAAATACAAATATTTCATTCACTTGTATGACAGCATTGAACAAAGTACGACTGTTGCGCATGTTTTTTCTTTTTCAGCTAATTTTTGTTGTTGTTTTCACCCATACATATGTAATTACCAAATCCTCTCTTTTTGAGGACCACTGTTCTAGAGGACATGACCTACTCACCTAAGGGAAGGTGGTCTAAGTAAGCTCTCAAAATTGTTAATGGTTTAAGCGTTTCCATTATGCGATGTCATTTTCATAAAGTTAAATATGACGGAAGGCCACTTGATGCCGAAATTTCTCTGAATATTAATATTTACAAGAAAAACGAAATTTAATAAACTAATATATAAAGAAAAAAATTATTATCAAAAAATTTAAATTGTCCCACTATTATTTTACAACAACTTTTTTCAATTTTGACAACTTGAATTATTAGCCAATAGAATTGCTTTTTCAGTGACGTCATTTGTACGACCTGCGCAGAAGTTTAAATTTTCTGTTCAGGATAGTGGAAACTTTATTTCTATTATTCTTGTTAGCAACACAATGAAGAGTCTTGTTCAGATTATTAACCCGAATCAACCCAGAACTTTTCTTTCGAATTTTTTAAAAATATTTTATAGGGTGGTTATATAGGTCCCTTGAATTACAAATGTGAAATTTTTTTTCTCCTCAGTGTTTTGTATATCAAGATATAGGGTGTGACCATATGGTCACTTTGGGCACGATCGTTTAAACAAGAAAAAATAAAGTAACATTTTTTACACATTATTTTGTTTATTTATTCATATATTAAATTGGGTGTGATAAATAACAAAACATTTGACGCAGACCCCAACATCGCACTTTGAGCACTAAGTGCGTCCAACAGAAGTACAGTTGTCGGCAGCACAACGTCTCCTTTTCACATGGGCGAACCAGATGATCTTTTCTATCATAGCGTAAAGTTTCTTGTAAAGATTCCACCATTTTCAACTTTCTTATCACTATCTTAAAAGTGTAGAAATTGCGATAGCTGCTGAAATCTATTTCTTCGCATAGCCGAATATATCAAATCATTTCTCATATCTTCATCTGCATCTCAGAATGATCTAGAACTTGTTCGACCGTCATAGCCACTTACTATTTAAATACCAATATACGTTTTCAGTTCCGAAGTAGTATATTTGGAACATTCTTTCCAAGAAAAACTGCGTATTTATGGGATTCATTGATAATGTGATAAGGTTGCAAGTTTTTACAATCTTCAAAATTTGAGGACGGAAATATTGGAGGCATGACAATTGAAGTATCTTCAACCCACGTAAATGAAGCGTTTTTATTTGCTGGTGGAAGTTCCAATGCTGATGTGGTTGTTTTTACCTTTTGTAAACTGTTAAGCATTGCAAAAATTCTCTTGATGGTTTCAATATATTTCTCAAAAATAAATTTCGATGGCAGATCTTTGAGGATTTGGGGAGCTTTTTGTGTTGACAGGCACCAAAATGAATGGTTATAATTTAATCGCGAATTAATGGTAAGTACCTATACTGATATGTCTAAAAATAAACTTTAATTGCATTTTCTTATGTTTTATTATTTTATTTTAGGAGTTCATATTAGTCAAAACGTACCGATCGTATGGTCATGGAAACTGAACTATCAAAACGACAAATATTGGATAAAATCTTTCAAGAAATCAAGGCTGAGTACACCCAAGTAATTGGAAATAAAAAATCAATCATTTATTACATTTGTTATGTTTATTTTTAGAAGTCCATTTTTGGGAAAGACTGATGTGTGATATTGCCAAGGATTTAAGGTTTAAAAATAGAAGCTATTAGATCAATTCTACTTGGAATCAAAGATAAGCATCCCCAAGTGGCTAAAAATATAAAATATCAAACAATAAAAGGCAACTTTTTAAATAAAACTCCCAGGAAATAATGGTATGTATCCTCATATATTTAAAAATATAAAAAATATAACCTTAATTACATTGCCTTATGTTTTATTATTTCATCTTAGGAGTATTATTAATAAAAGCATACAGATCATATTGTCAAGGAAACAGAGCCAAGCATTCTAAGGTTTGGAAATGGAAACTATTAGACCAATTCGACTTGGATTCAAAGATAAGTATCCCCAAGTAGCAGAAAATATAAAACGCTAAACAATAATTACTTTTGTTTTCCTTTAAAGATTTATTGTACGAAGGAAAGACTGAAATATGATATGGTTAATGATGCTACACTGTGGAAATGGCAACTCTTGAACCAACTCTACTCGAAATGAAAGGTTTGTATCCGCATGTATCTAGAAATTAAAATAACTAATTATTAGCCCCAGTTTATTAAACATAACTTTTTATTTTCAGTATTTCATATTCGTGAAGACACTTCAATTATTACAATACTGAATAAAATATTTCAGGAATCAAAGGTAAGTACACTCAAGTAATTGGAAATAAAAAAATCAATCATTTATTGCATTTGTTTACGATGTTCTGTTTATTTTTAGAAGTCTATTTTTTTGAAAGACTGTGATTTTACCAAGGATTCTAAGGTTTAAATACGGAAACTATTAATTTTACTTGGAATCAAAGATAAGCATCCCCATGTGGCTAAAAATATAAAAAACTAAACTATAATTACTTTTGTTTTTCTTTAAATATTTATTTTAAGAAGGACTAAAATATGATATAGTTAATGATACTACACTGTGGATATGGCAACTATTGAACCAAATGTACTCGGAATCAAAGGTTTGTATCCGCATGTATTTAGAAATTAAAAGATCTAATTATTAGTCGCAGTTTATTAAACATAACTTTTTATTTTCAGTATTTCATATTCGTGAAGACAAACAACTGGCATTGTCTAAGTACTGATGTATGTAAATTTCAACTATTGCAAACAATCTTCCGAGAATCAATGCTAACTGTCTTCAAGTATATATAAATAGATAAATCTAGTATTAAATTATATTTTCTTATTTATATCACTTTCGGTATATTTAGCTCTCTGAATCCTAGTAAATTTTAAGACAAAATTTTAACATTATTAATGATTTTATTATTATAAATGAATTCGTGTTTAAGTTTATACAAGTAATCGTGCAAGCAGATTCGGATGCTATAGTAATTTCGATATGCACAGCTCCAAAAAAGCTCTCCAAAACACTTCTAGTATATTTATTATTCTTTTTATTAAAAAATGTAATGCGTTTTTATTCCCTTTTCTGTTTTTATTAAGTTAAATTATTACAAAGATGAAATTAAAAAAGAAACGTAACATATAATTGGAAACATGTTATTATTATTAAAAAATATTTAATATTGATAATGGGAACAGCGTAGTTGCATTTCTGAGCTTTTCTGAGCATTCAAGCGCTATGAAAGTCTTATAAAGTAATAGAAGAAGAGCTCAAGTGCTCCAAAAAATGGGTTTTAATGCATTACAGCATAAGACCTAGAAAAATATAAGCTCGCACTGATCATATGATAAGGAACTACTAAGTAATATAATGCTGAGGAGAATTTGCCTGTTACAATTTGTTTGCGGATAATTCCATCAATATTCTGGAATGGCTATAATCCAGTCCAGATTTAAACCCCATCGAACACTTACGACGTTAAACGGGCAGTAAGTCTTAATAGTATAATCAATGAATACTCTCTTTAAAGAAGTGAAGGTGGCGTCGGAGTCTATACCTGTTGAGCGAGATGTCGACGTCTCATCTCATCAATGCGCAATCAATATCAGGTTGTAATGAAGCAAAAATCTTTTGCAACAAAATACTGATTACAATTTTAACAGAAGTGTAATCGTTTTTAGTTTATAGTTGAAGAAAATTCATTTAAATGTTTAAAATATAATTAAGTTTAAATAATTTCTTAATTTACTTTAATTTCTTTGCTAACTGTTTAATATACTAAAAAAAAATATCATTAAATAAATGGATAAATGTTTAAAACTATAGGTAAACTGTTTTGGACAAGTTTCAGAATACTGTCTAGCTAATGCTCAATCTCCTCCTGTTCTTTATTACAAATATCAATTGGATAATCTCCAAGCTACAACGAATGGGCAAGCCTTAAGCGACAACTGACTATCCTCAGGAATAAGAACATATCGGACACTGCCCTTCATTTTTCATGCTTACAACAAACTTTTCTACGACTCTGAATTAATACCAATGATAAGCGAGAATAACTCGCGTGAAGCTGATATGATCAATCTAATACAGGTTTTACTGCCTGAATCTGAGAATCGATATAAAACACACGGTGTATTTTTCTACGGTATGTTCAGTGAGAATATCCATGAGAAGGATTAACCATCATGGTACAATCCCCATAAAGCTAAAAACGTATTTTCCCCATTCATTTGTTTTAGAATCTAAACAAATCAAAATTATGTACATACGTTTCTAGGTTTTTCTAATGACGCTTCAGTTTTATCAACAGAATCTAAAACCTGATATCATTGGTATTATAACACCGTCCACAAAACAGGTCAAGCATTTGCGTACACTATCCACTACAGCTGACATTGCTATGCCATTAATTGGTTCAGTAGAGGAATTTCATGGCCAGGTTAGTACAATTCTCTTTTTTTATACCACTGTGTGGTTAAACCCTTCAGTTTGATTATAAATTGTGTACTTTTATAGTCATACTTGTTGTTTTATTTAAACACATGTATTTCTATCTAAGATATAATTAATTCTTTTCAATTTCTTGCAGGATCGTAATATAATTTTAATTTCCACTGTTCGATTATAAATTAGTGACATTTTTTTAAAAATAGTAATGAAAAAAATTTCCAACAAGACAATACACCTATACATGTAAGTTGTCCAATAAAGAGATCAACCATCTGCGAAAAATATTAATGTACTATAATTTCCCGCATACCAAAACCTCATTGAGAGCTTTTAGGAAATATTAAGCCATCTAATTTATGCAGAAAACCGACAATATCAAAATTGTTATGGATGCTTGAAGATCTTTATCAGTAGATAAAAGAATAAATCTGGTGAATAGTATCAAATTTTGAGTTGATTCAACAAAAAAGGAGGAGATTATTGGTATTTGAATTTATTTTAATATCAGTTTATTTATAACTATGAAATACTAGTTAATTTCTTTTTATTAAATAATATTTGGTTTTTTGTTCGTTACACATACAAGTACTAGGTTACACTGTTTTACTTTTTTTAACTTACAATTAAATTGAGAAAAGTTTTCTGTATTTATAGTTATGTAACGCAGTATAGTTGTGGAAATGTTCTGACAACCACAATACAACATCGGCAAGAGTTGTCAAGAGACAAATTCATGTGCCGGCAAGACTAATAATGTCTCTTGTTCAGTCATCAATTTAGTCACTAAGAGTGGGGTCACACGCTGCGATTTTTCTCCTGCGATTCGAGTTTATAGATCAAATACGTAGTAGAGAGTACGGGGTAGCTAGTCTTGCAGATTTTGTGAAACTAAGCGACAATTTTGACATTTCGTCTTTTCTCTTGTATTATTTTTATTTCATTTACCAGCAGTGTTACCACGATGAAATTTCATTTTATGGGATTACAGAACATTTTTGGCAACACTGCGTATATATAACTGTAAATTAAAAATAAAACAAATTGTTGTTTTGATTTTAAATAAATAAATACTATGTGGTCTAAAAATTTAATAGTGATATATCAGGAATATGAATAACTGTAATGTAACTAGGTCCTACATATATGGCAACACATCTGCGAATCAGCGAAATAGCAGAAATGAACAATTTAATGTCAAAATATCGCAAGAATGGTGCAACAAATATTTTATCATGTGAACAGACGATGAATTTAAAAGTGACACCAAAAGACAACGTCACTAGAGTCTAGGCGAGAAATCGCAGCATGTGACTCCACTCTTAGTGAATAAATTTAAGACTTAACAAGATTGAAGGTTACATTATTAACGCCACTTGATATTATTTGAAGAGGAATCAATAAAGTATCACATTCATCGTGTTACTTAATTCAACATTGTTTTAGCCTCTTTGAAAGTTGCCCGTTTTATTGAAGGGACTTTTTGTGCAAATATTTCAAATATACATTTTAATTATTTGTAAATTTTCTAAGTGTACAAACTTTACAATATCAAAGAAAGGTATTTATTTATTTATTTATTTATATTTTTTCTCTCTCACTTGATCGTCTATTTGTTTGTTTTTTTTTTCTTCTGTTCGTTTGGTCAACCGTTTTTTTTTTATTCAACAAATTTTATTATTCTTTTATATTGTACCTATATCTTCCTTTATTCTATATACGTAAATATATATTTTGTAATCCTTTGCCATAAAAAAATGTGATACAAAAATATAAAAACTGTAGACTTATGCGTTTACATCCGTTAATATTTTTCAATGTAGCACATTAAGTACCTCTTGGTCCAATTTTTTTTTGTCTGTTCACAAATTCGCATTTTGTATTTGGATGTTTTGTTTACGTAAGAAAAAAAAAATATGGAATAAAATAAATAAACATTAAAATATTTCTTTATGCGGCAGCTATTGTACTGTGGCAAAAATATTGTAATATACTACAGCAAACAAAAAAAGGACGTAAGGACAATTGTTGAACACGCAAAAAAAAACAGAAACGACCTGCAATTTTTATATTTGCGTACAATATACTCACTTTTACACAAAACAAATGTAATGTACCCCAACTGGTTTCCGCCAAAACAATATATACAAAAAAAAAACCAACAACAACAACAACAATTGCACATAACAAAAATAATATGACTGAAAGAAGTTCAAAAAAAAAATTGTAATATTTATTGTGATCCTTTTTTTGATGTTCGTCGGTTGTTTGTTAGAGTATACATACATACGTACGCATGAATAAGTGTGTGTATTTAAATGTATATTTTATTTTTTTTCCTTTTTCTTCATCTAAATTATTGTTATAATTTTGTTAATGCTATTTTTTATTAAAAACTGTGTTTGCTCATAAATTCAATTATGTTGGCGATTTGCAGACAAACCATATTAAGCTCTTTTTCTAAGGTTTGACTTATTTACTGCAGACTACACATTATAAATGCTAAGATACTTCAATGAAGAGGACTGATAAGGAAGAATGACAGCCATTCTATGTTAAGCCCGTGTTAAATTATTTGATTTGGATGTTGTTTTCAGCATTTCCGAGTGGTGAATTATTAAGTTTGTTTGTAAGTTCTACTTTTTCCGTAGATTCAACAGAAACTCTGTATTATAGCTGGAAAATATTTAAACCTACCAAAAACTGTCAAATCAAATCTGCCTAATCCGTTTAAAACTTATCATGAAACTAAGGCAAAGGAACTTTATTGATAGTAGCCACCAACTTTGATTAAAATTTCTAGAAAATAGAATAATTATATCAAAAATTAAATATTAACAGTTTAACTATAATTATTCTATAAAAACAGCTAAGGCACAAGCCATAATGTTTACATGTGTACGAAAGTGGACAACAAACATAATAAACAAATGTATTCAGGTGTTCGAGACGAAGTCTTGACATGAATACGAAAGAAAAAACTGAAGAAAAGGAAAAACAACTATAAATAGAAATTATTAAAAATGATAATTACTGAAAAAACTTCGGACCACCAGTCACTGGTTAAAGGATTGATGTTTGTCTGTTGGCTAGCAGGCACCATAGTGGTGCAAGGGGTCAGAACACAAAAAGAATTCTGATGAGAGAAAGTGGTGTTTCTCGAAACATATGTAAATTCAACCAACAACCCAGGGGTCAAATTACCGCATTCGTGATCGAATGAGCTATCGCATCGAAAAATACTTTCGATATCGAAATTATGATAAAATGTACTAAATTTCTTGCTCGATAGCGTATGCCATAATCTCAAATAAGAAAATTATGATCAATTTTACTCGATATCGAATGCGGTAATTTGGCCGCAGGTTCGTATCCTAAGCCAAGAAAAAATTCTCAATAAATTTTAATAATCATTTTCATGTAACAATTCCTACCTTCAGTAAAAATAATTTAATGTAAATTAAATTTTTGAGCTGGCAATGTCTCCGTATTCACATGTAATTTAATTGAGCGCAGCAAGAGCAAGACGTGTTTTTTTGTGTCCTCTGTGGTTTTTACTAATTTAATTAAATAAACTGTGATTTAATAAGAATTTAAAAATATAAAAAGACTATCTTAATACAACTAAAATATATAAAAAAGTTTCTAAACAGTTCAACTTGAAATAACAACATTAATATACAATATACAATTTAAAACAAAATAAAATTTATTGTTTACAAATCACAACCACAAAAAATCCAAATAATAAATACAAAATAAAAACAACATCCAAAATACCACTCAATATAAAAAAATACGCGCGAAAAAATCTCTTTGCTATTAAGAGTTTATTTTAAAAATAAAACAAAAAAACAAATAATTCAATATACACACAAACCAATAATAATTTGCTAACCCATTAAATAAATACAAAAATAAAAACAACATCCAATATACCACTCAATCTAAAAAATACGTGCGAAAAATCTCTTTGCTATAAAGAGTATATTTTAAAAATAAAACAAACAAACAAATAACTCAATATACACACAAACCAATAATAATTTGCTAACCTATTAAAATAAGAAACCTATAACTGGGAATATGGAAACAAGAAGTGAATCCACTGCTAAGAGAGCAAGAGAATCTCAACGAAATTTAAGACAAGACTTTTCTGTTGAACAATTTGAAAATTATCCTAAAGTACCTCGTTTGTCAAATAATGATAAAGCGTTCTTTCGTGATCTAGTAAGAGAAAGTGAAAATATAACAGCTGAAGTTATTAAAAGTTCTATAAAGGCTAGTGAAGAAAAACACTTTGATTTTATAAAAAAATTAATAAAAGAAAGTGAAGAGAGAATTCTTACTGTTATTGAGAATAAAATTGATAATGTAAAACTTGAGCTTAATACAATAAGTGAAAGAGTAACTCAATTAGAGTTGAAGAGCTCAGAAGCACTTCATATGAAAGAAGAAATAATTGAATTAAAGAGAAAAATACTTAAGCAAGAAAACTCTGTTGTGGCCAGCAGTATACGAATTGCTGGTGTACCCTACTTTGCTAATGAAAACTTAAATACCATCTTTGAAAATATCTGTAATAGCCTTGAAATATCTACACCTCAAATTGAAAATATTTATAGACTTAAAAAAATCTACAAAGATAATAAACCATATAATCCCATGGATGAAGTGATAGTGGTAAAATTAAATTCCCCTTTTGACAAAAACTATCTATTAAAAACAATATCTAAATACTGTCGCGATAATAAAACGACTTTATGTCTAAATCAAGCAGGCTTCGATAGTAATGAACCGTTTTATTTAAATGAAAATCTCACACCACATAATCATCGCATATTTAAAAAGGCGCAAAGCATGAGAAAAGAGCGAAAAATAAAATCAACTTTTACATTGCGTGGCATGGTGTATGTGAAGAAAAACGATTCAGATGATCCAATACTGATCGAGTTTATTGAAGAACTAGATAATCTTTTTCGTGAATAATGCTTGGAAACATATCAATAACTCCACTAACTGTGATGCCATTTTTTTTCACTTATATATTTCTAAATTTATTTTATATTTTTATTATTTTAAAATTAATAATTCATGCATTTTTCTTTTATTTTCTATAAAAATAAATACTTTTTTCTTTATATTTTTTAGTTTACAATATTTTTTTGAAATTTATTGCGTTGCGTTAGGTTATCAATATGATAAATTTATCTATTGATAACCTTGGTTCTAGAGATGGCAACTATAATATGGTTCGTATCTTGGCTAAAAAACAGGGTTTTACTATTTGTCATATCAATGCTCAGAGTCTATTACCTAAGCTTGATGAATTTCGGTTTTTATTTGAGAATTCAGGCATCGATGCTATATGTGTCTCAGAAACATGGTTTATAAGGGAAATTAATGACGATATATATGAATTAAAGGGATACCGTATCTTTCGATCTGATAGATGTTCTCATGCCGGAGGTGTTGCAATCTATATTAGAGATAACATTTCAAGCAAACTTATTAGCTCGTATAATGTAACTGATGAAGTTGAATACGTGTTTATTGATGTTAATTATCATGGTGAGAGGATGATGCTTGGTTGCGTATATAGACCGGATAAGTATATGAAAATTGACACTTTCATCACTGAATTAGAACTCCTTTCGGTTTCGTTTTCTGAAATTGTAATAGCTGGCGATTTTAATAGCAATTTGATTGACAACATAACGGATGTTACTAATGCTTTGTCAATATTTGATTTGTATCCAGTTAATACAACTAGACCCACACATTTCACAACCACAAATAGTAGCTTGCTGGACTTATTTTTCGTTAGCAATTTGAGAAAGGTCTTAAGTTATGAACAACTGGCAGCACCTGCTTTTTCACATCATGACCTTATTTTTATTTCCTATGACTTTGCTAATAAAGATAGACCTAAAAAGTTTACTTTTCGGGACTTTAAGAATATTGATTTTTTAGCCCTAAAATATGACCTTGATAATATCGCTTGGGATAACATTTTATTTTTGCCATCGGTGGATGAACAATTGACCTTTATTAATCAGCATGTTTTACAGCTTTACAACAAACATGTTCCCGTCAGGAACAAAGTTATCAGAGGCAGGGTACGACCATGGTTCACGGAAGAAATAAAATTATTAATTAATCGTCGTGATTGTCTTTACAATAGGTGGAAGCGTTACAAGACTTCAGAGCTCAAACAGGAATATCGTGTGGCTAGAAGAGCTGTTGTCTCCAAAATAAGGCGGGACAAGTCTACTTATTATACTGATAAATTAAACGCGGCAGCTGACAGTAAGAAGACATGGAAACTGATCCATGACATTGGTATTGGTAGATCAAATCAGCATACAGTAGATGCTGACGTTGATTTACTAAATAATAACTTTGTAAATATTCCTCTTCCAAGTGTACAATTGGACTTCTATGATCGAT
This sequence comes from Bellardia pandia, assembly GCA_916048285.2. NCBI lineage: Eukaryota > Metazoa > Arthropoda > Insecta > Diptera > Calliphoridae > Bellardia > Bellardia pandia. Next base: position 86,859,276 of record OU696530.1, on the reverse strand, counting down.
ACCTACCTTCGGATTCAATGGATGAACAATTTAATTTCCAATGCTTTAATGCCTCGGACGTTGCCGCAGGTTTTGTTGCGGTCAAGTCTAATGCAGTTGGCTTGGATGACATTAATCCAAGGTTCGTGAAAATAGTCTTGCCTTGGATTATTCAAACTATTACGTATCTTTTCAATTCAATCATTACTACTAGCACTTATCCCATCAAATGGAAATATGCCAAAATTGTTCCCGTACCAAAATCGGATAAAGAATACCGACCAATTGCAATTCTGCCTTACTTATCCAAAGTATTTGAACATTTGGTACATAAACAAATCTATCAGTTTGTTAATGACAACAACCTTCTGACTGATCGGCAATCTGGATTTAGGCCCCAACGTAGCTGTGTCACAGCCTTAGCAGACGTAATAGAAGATATTCGAGGCAAACTGGATAGTGGAAAGATATCGTTTCTGGTCTTACTAGACCACACAAAGGCTTTTGACACAGTGCACCATTCAGTTCTTTGCCTTAAACTAGCTAAATTTTTTAACTTTTCTTCGCCCTCTGTTAAATTATTGTCGTCCTACTTATCTAATAGATTTCAATCTGTTGTCAATGATGGATCTGTTTCGCAACCATTATTGGTCTCAAGGGGTGTTCCACAGGGCTCCATTCTTGGGCCACTGCTATACTCCTTATATGCAAATGATCTTCCACTACAGATAAACTTTTCTAAGATTCATATGTATGCTGATGATGTACAGTTGTATCTCAGTAGTTCTAAGGATACTATTGCTTCTAAGGTTCAAGAATTAAACTATGACCTAGAAAAAATATTTACCTGGGCCTCGGCAAATGGTTTGAGGCTGAATCCGAAGAAATCGAAGTGCATAATTATATCGAAAAAGTCGGTGGTAATAGAGGATGATATAAATATTTTTCTTGGCGGCGAAATAATTGATGTAGTTGATACAGTAAAAAACCTTGGTGTTACATTTAACAGAAATCTTACCTGGACCAATCATATTAACCAATCTTGTGGCAGAATTTATGGTATGATACGAAGTCTTTGGGCCACACAATATTTCACTCCGCCAAGAGTAAGATTACTTCTGGCAAAAACGTATTTATTACCGACTCTATTATACGCTTCTGAGCTCTTTACTGGATGTGACACGAAGGATAACAGAAAACTCTGCACGACTTTCAATAACATTATACGTTACATTTTTAGCCTTGGAAAATTTGATCGTGTATCCCAGTTCTCTTGTCGTGTATTAAAAATTCCCTTTAGTAATTACCTTAAATTCAAAAATCTTATATTTTTTCACAAGATTGTTATGACGAAAGAACCAAATTATCTCTTTGAACGTTTACAGTTTGCAATGTCGAATAGAGGAAACTACATTATACAAATCCGTCACCGCGACCATGCTTCTGAGCGTCAATTTTTTATTTTTACCATCCGTCTCTGGAACCGACTACATAGGGATACTCAACGCACAAGCAACGCAATACATTTCAGAAAATTGTTGTTTAAACATTTTTCGTAATTTTTTGTTATTTTTTTTCTTAATTATTACTAAATGCTTATTTTGTTTTCTATGATTTTAATATTGTTCAAAGCCTTTTGATTCTCAAATTTGTAATTTAATTTAATTTAGTTTTAAGTAGAATTAAGTTATTGATTTGCAATATACTGTTTAACTTGTCTGATTCTAATACTGTAATTTATAAGATATTGTATCTTGTTGTATTAGAAATTCAAATAAATAAATAAAATAAATAAATAAATAAATAATGAACTCGAGCCTAAATAAAGAAATATAAAAGATATGTTTGAATAGTTATCAATCAATAGTTGTGAAAACCCATTTTAAAAACTAATTATGTTACAGTGAACCATATTCAATTTTATAATTGCGATGAACATAAACATGTTTATATGAACTAAGATATTGTTAAAATCAAATTAACCCCCTGTCCCACGATGTCGAACGATAACGTTTGCTTAGATAAGACTTAAGACACAAACTTTTTATCGTATCTATTTTTTACTCAATCAAGTTTGTTTATTCCACAATCAAGTTTGTGTCTTAAGTCTTATCTAAGCGAACGTTATCGTTCGACATCGTGGGCCAGGGGGTAAAATAACAATTATTTGTGTAACACAACAATATATTATTACCAAAAACACAGTGTAGTTGTCGTAACCATGGTTGGACATGTTGGAAGTTTTACTTCACTCGCCTTATAGTTCAGCTTGCTCCAAACGACTACTGTCTCTAGGATACTCTTCACTACCTCCTCTGTGATACTCTTCACTTCAGAACAGGAAATCCGAAATTGTTTTGATTCGTTATTGTCCTCAAAAGATGAGCAGTTGTTTTGGTGCGGCATCCATATGTTGCCAGAAAGATGGGAAAAATTCTTAACTAACAATGGCTGATACTTTAAATGAGTTTATATTGTACAAATGTTTCAAAATAAAACTAAAAGAGTAAAAGAAAAGAATAAAAATTATTTAACAACTTAAGAACATGTTTTCTAGTATTCGAACAGAAACATTTTGATCTATAAATCAATTTAGTTACACAAACATTTAGTATATATTTAGATTATTCTTATGGAAATCTAATTTCAACCCCAAATTTTTGCCTTAAGGAATGCAGGTATGTATGTGTATATTCGTTTATAATTCGTTGCTATGTGTTTGTTTCTTTTGCAAATTTATGACATTTATCATGTGTTGTTTGGCAGTCGTTTTTAAATGAATTTAACGCACATGTATCCTTTTACATATCCTTAGCACTAAATACATGCTCACACTTGTAATAATAATTATTTATTTTTGTTTTTCATAATTTCCTAAACCTGGCAAAATGTTTTTCCAATGTCACACTTACATGCGCTTAAAGCACATTATCTTAATAATTTGTATGTGTCTTTTTGTGTTAATTGTTTTATTTTTATGCGTTTGTTTTTGCGTTTCACATGCGAATAAGATGATTCTAAGAGAGTTTCAATGTAGACATTAAGAAAATCTGTTGGTTTTTTGTTTGGTTGTCTTTCTATTTGGCCATTATTTTAATATATTGGTTTTCTTGGGTGAGTGTGTTAAATGGTTATATTTAGTTAGAAGACTTAAACATATGAACACATATGAATAAGATTTCATTAAACTTTATTTGTAAATATGTATATTTGTTTGTTTTGGTTACTCATTTTAATAAGCATAAAGCCATTTAGACAATATGTGATTTTGATATACAAAAATTAAATATGAATAATGTTTATTATGTTTTAATTACAAGACTTTACTAAAAATACATATCAGAATGTTATTAAAAAGGTTTTGTTGTATAAAACATTAACACATTATAAACATCCTTGCTTTTTGTAGACAGTAATTTAGAAATCACAATTGTTTTTCATGACATTTCCAAATTGAAATTACTTTAGTGGAACAAATAAGTAAATGGCGAAATGGTTGCAATGAATTTAAAATATTTAGAACTTTAAAGGATTAGTAGAAATACTCGTACCTAGAAATGAGAGTAATAGATGTTAGCAATGAACTTGTGTTTTGAGGAAGGTTTAACATTTTTTTTATTACATTAATTTATTTATTGAATCTTCAAAATATGAATTAACAATAAGTATACGAATCTTAATACTAAAAAAAAGTTTATTTGAGGCAAGCCAATGCTAGACAACAAAAATTATGTTTCAACGGTACTATATCTGTTTTGAGCGCGGATGATAGCAAGGGCGTCCCTCCTTCTAAACCGAGCATGGCCGCCAAATTTAAGGATGTTACGTGCGAGTGGTTTTGGGTGTGTTTCAAGTTTGTTCATATACTTCATCGCGTACCTATCGAATTCTGCTTTTACCAGAGGCACGCTTAGGTCTTCGTGAATTCGGCAGTTTTTAGCATATCATGGAGCTGCTGTAATCTTACGGAGAATTTTGTTTTGTTGCGTTTGAATTTTTTCAATATTTGATACCGAGGCGGTACCCCATAGTTTTTTTTTCATATAATTGTATTAGAATCGCTTTGTACAACAAGAGTTTGCAATGTAATTTCAAGGTAGAATTTCTGCCGATAAGCCAATTCAGTTGCACTGCTTTTAATTTCATCTGAGTCAGTTTTGCATCAATATGAGCATTACACGTTAGCTGACGGTCGAGGTACTTGACTTCATTGTGATGCGTAATTACTTGATTGTTGATTTTTATCGGCAAGCATGTTCCCCTGCGTAGTGTGAATGTTACATGAGTACATTTCTGTTCATTTTAAAAACACCATAAACATCACTTACAATTATTGCCTTATAATCCTTCATATCCTACAGCTATTACGAAAACTCTAGACACACTCGTCCATTCAAATAAATAGTAGTAGCAGCAATAGTTACAAGTTTATTTCCTTCCAAATAAAACCCACCAACTAATTCAAATGGACAACATTATTTATCTATTGTATTTATTTACCAGTAACTATATTGTATTCACAATAGAACATTGTAAAAAATAACCCATTTTAATATTAATACCTTAGCATTACCTAAGTAATTTATAACCTCGGATTACTTACATTCAAATATTTTTCGTACTTTCAATCAATTACCGAAATGTACGAGTCCAAAAAAACCTCAATGTAATACCAGTAGTACTGTAAAAAAAATGCATTACAATTTTACATACCAACAAAAAAATGCCATAATTTTAAAAAAGAGTTTTTCCTTTTTTTTTTTTGGACATTTTGCCAATTTTTACAATGTGATGCATGTGAGTTTTTTTTTTTTTTTTGTTAGTATTTGTAAATTACACACTCCGTGTCATTTGAGTGCAATTGTTTGGGTTTTGTTAAAGTAAACAGATTGTATTGTAGATCAATATTCTCTGTTAAATGCTCGATGTATTACAAATCACATCGAACAACATGCGCTTTTTATATGTATATGATTCTAGAGTCTAAAAATATATTTCCAATATAGACTTCCAAGCAGGCATGGGCAATACTAATATTTTCCAGCACATGTGCTTGGCCACAATATTCAGCTAGACATACGTACATACACTATAAGCTTACTTGTATGTTTTACTATAATCAGCATTTGTTGTTTGCTTTGTTGTGATCTCAGAGATCAAACTTCAATCAGTTGCTGCTTATCACTTGTATAGAATTTTAAGTTGACAACACTGTTTCAACTGGCGGCCATTTTTTACCTGTTAAGTGATTTATGTTCGTAGCTTGTCTACGCCGATAATCCCGAAACAATTGATCTCTTGGAAGACAACATACGCCGCTTTGTTGCCGATACATGTCTAGAAATATTTGAAAAAGTCACCGAAATTTGGACTTTCAGATTAGACTACTTCCAAACCAGTCATATGCCAGAACTCTGGCATTTAAATTATAATGCCAGAAAATTATCTATGGAATGCAGTAAATTTCATGTCAATTTAAAAAACTAACTTTGTGTTATTCTATTTCATAATTGTCTACATTAAAAAAAAACACAGAACAATTATTTGCAAAATAAATTTGCAAAATTTGAAAGCATCCCAGCAAGTCATATAAGTTCGAAAAGAGTCCTTTTTCGGAGCGTTAAAGCTTTTTATGAGCCTAAAAACAATCATAATTGCTCCGAAAACCTTGAGAAAAAAGGGTCCTTACATTCGAAAATGGTCCTTCAAGAAAGAGCTCTTAGATAATGTCAGAAAAGAGTCTTTTATGAGGGGGTTTTTGGGCTCTGTGTAATCTTGTTTTTATCATTCTTGTGTGGTACAGCAATTTTGTTCAAAGTACAAAGCTTTGGTACACACATAATTAAGTGGAGTTTCTGAGTCATACTGCGTGCCGACTCAGGACAGTAACAAGGAAATTTTTCTTTCGCTCTGAAAATGCTCTTTTGTTGGACTCTTCTGACTCATTTTTCGGAGCGCTCCTAGAATGGTATGCTGGGTTTGTTCAGACGTCAGTCTATTCATGTTGAAATGCCAAAGCAAACTAAATATAAATCGCTTGACAACTGACAAAATGACCGCCAGTTAAAAAAATATTGTCAACTTAAACATCTAAAAAACACTCTATACAAGCAAATTTTTAAATGTTTATGATATTCTCTCTGAATAGACAAATCTCTCTGCTGCTTAACCAACACCAGGGCTGTCAGATATGGCGATTTCTCGCCAAACGTGGCGATTTTGAAACGTGTTTGGCGTCGGGATTTTCCGTTTGGCGACATGGCGATTTTTTGGCGATTTTTGATATCACTGGCGATTTTCTTGGCGATTTTCACGAAAACATCTATAATGAGTTATGTGATGAAAAAAATCGTCTTTTTTTGGTTTTTATAAATCCAATTGTCAACGAAATGAATCATCTGAATTTGGAATTTCAATCGGACAGCATGGATGCAGGAAGCATGCATGAAAAAATGTATTGTAAATGTATTTTCAAACCTTCTGTTTTTTTTTACTGAAAACAATGAAAAATTTTGTAATGATTTACATGCAGCTATTGATTCTTCAAATTCATTTTTGCCTCTAAATGCAATTGATTTTGGAGCAGAGTTTGAAACAGAATTAAGAAATGCGAAATTGAGCGAAATAGAAATAATCGTACTTAAAGAAAACTGTTTTGTGTATTTAAAAAAACTTTTAAAAGAGATTACCAGAAAATATGAACTTTTTTAAAGCTTTTGGACAATTTTCTATGTCAAAGTGTGCGAATACATTATCTCAAACTGAATTTGGCGTTGTTCAAGAAACATTAAGACCATTTATGGATCCAAATGTAGCAATAGGCGTGTATGAAACTCAATAGGGAAAACTTCCGTTCATAAATTGAAATAATTATTTTAATAACGAAATTCCAACAAATTTACTTGGCCAAAGTGTTTGATTATCACGATACAGCAGGTACGTACCATTTTAAGGAAATATCTTTGGCCGTTCTTACTATATTGATAGTTCCAACTAGTAATGTCTGCGTTGAAAGGGTCTTTTCAATAATGAATTGTACAAAAACTCGACTAAGTAATAATATTCAATATGAGCTTTTAGACGCTCTATTGAGAATAATTAATCATATGAACGTAAACAAATTATGCTGCAATTCGTTTACACCGACTAATGAAATGATAAAAAAATTCAACTCAACTATGTATGAAAGTCAATACTCTATAAATGAAATCGCTGAGGATGAAGTTTACGAACTCTTATACTTATCTACTTAATTTTACTTTTTTTTTTAAATATGATCTCCATTTTTATGTAATTCAAAACTCTCTTTTAACAAAGTTTTAAAATTTTTAAATAGTAAAAAATACAAAAACGGATATAAATGTATATATGTTTTACTAAAATATTGTTTAATAAGTAACAATTAATGAATTAAATAAAAAAAATGTAACAAAAACTAAAAAAAAATATTTTTGGCGATTTTTTTGGTTTTTTCTCAATTTTTGGCGATTTTTGACTTAAAAATTGAACTAGGTTTTTTGTGTAAACAAAATTTATTTCTTTTAAATAATAAACAAAATTAAAAACTGAACAAAATCGAATTTGGCGAATTTTGGCGATTTTTTACATCCGTTTTGGCGACGAAGCTCAAAAAAATCTGACAACCCTGACCAACACAAATATAAATATCATAGTATGTGTTTGCCCACCTCTGCTTTAAAGTACCAATCGACTATGATTTTAAGATAATACCATAAATTTGGCAGAATTTGTCAATCTTTGGGGTCAATGACAACATTTGTTCATTGTTCCAATTAGCCTAGTCGTATTCTAGGGTCCGTAATATGACCAAATCATCTGTTGGGAGTGCATTACAATTGACGCTTAGTTTATTATTAAGAACAACACAGTATCAGCCCACATTATGGTATCTTTGATAAAAGCCAATATTCTTCAATTGAATGAAGCTCAATCGAGCGAAAACTTTACTGAAGACAGCTGATGTCTAAAGGTAGCAAACATTTGTGCCATCATTCTATTGTATGAATATCCGCTAGAGTTGTGCCCGGTCGTTCATTTCAATGACCGGCCTTTTTCGTTCATTTATCCGAGACTGATTCGTTCATTCAATTCGTTCAATCTTTCACTTTGAACGAATGAATACAACCCTTATTGAATGTGATTTCTTTTGTCTTTTGACAAACAGCAGCTGAACGAAATTCATCCGTACACTATTGAACGAAACCCGTTCAGTTAAATAACCGTCTCATTCCGTTCAATAAAGTGATTCGTTCATTTTAACCCGTTCGTTTATGAACGACACAGCTCTAATATCCGCAGTTATTGCTGAAGAGTTGACATCATCTTATAATAAAATGTTTTATCTTCTATATATAAAAATGCAGTTGTTGAATTTTGTTCAAACTATGTCGAAAACAATACGTGCCCATTTTATAGAAAACCTAATTCTTCTTATAGTTTAACTTTTAGTTGTTAACATCTCTCTATAGCGTGATTCATTCACCTTTACAGCATTTCCAGTCGAAGCCGAATTATACGTCAGATCGCAAAGGCTTCTCAATATATGCTTTTCTTTTTTCAGAAGCCCAAATATTGCAATATTGTTTACGTGGAAATAGTCTTTGTCAGAAAAATTATTTTTTCAGTTGTTCGTGATATTCAAGCGAAATTGAACTCATTGTTCTTCTTGAAACCTTGACATCTTTCAACTTAGATTAGGCATTATAAAAATTTTAAATGATGACTGCAACTTAACTAGCCAAATATAGTTGAAGTTTGTCAGTGATAGCTTTCTTATTGGGGTTAGAGGAACAACAGATATATATAGATTAGTGCTGGCAAATACTACTACTTTCCATTACTCAATAATATTCAATACTTTTCATTTGGGTACTCAATACTACTCGATACTTTTAACGGATTTTTTGAAATTGTAACGCATAGTTTTTATCTGCAAATTGAAGTAGTTTTTTCAAAAAATAAAAATATATCTTCAACTATTATTGGTTTTGTATGTCTTTTATTATTAAATCAAAAATAAATGTAAAGCTAAATTTTAATTCAACGTTAACAACAACTTAAGAAATGATAGACAGCTTTATTTCGGCGGTTGGTTTAATTTTGTAGGTTACAGATTGTTGTCTTTTTATACAGTGATGTATTTTTATGCACTATTTTACCCACTCAACTTGATTAAAAATACAACTCAGAAAGTGTCGAGTAACTACTTTTGAGTATTGAGTATCCAAAAAAAAGGGCAAATACTCGATACTAGGTACCCATTACTCAATACTTTGCCAGCACTAATATAGATCATATCAACATTTATATACTTGCGCCCATGTTGCAATTATTCAAATGAAATATCTATCGTTCTGGCTTATCCTGCTTTATTCTTTTAATACTTGGAGTGCTAAATCGCAATACAAATTACATCCAGTAAAGAAATCTGAGGATGCCAAAAGATTATTAAGAATCATTTATTCTTTTAAAACTGGGAGTGCTCGCAATACACATTACATCCAACCCATTTAAAAGGGGAAGCTGCTATTGTAATAATTTCACGGTGTAGTTTCTCGGCTTTAAAGAAATCTGAGGATGCCAACAGATTATTGAAGATGTGATTGGTGATGCGTCTTATGTCACAACATACATACTTCTAGGATATATTTGTGCCTTGTTCAAAAACCATAAAATTGTTTTGTCAATTCAAGAAGATGATTCTAAAGAAGTGTTCTTATATGAGTGAAATTACGGCTAACATGTTGTTTAGATCGGAGCTATCAATTTTTGTTTCTAAAAATCTAGCTCAATCATTCATAATATGGGTAGGAACACTCATACTACACTGCAGAAGGTGGACTCGTATTGACCTAAACTGATGATATTATCACGGAACTCAAGATACTGATCATCTTAACTAGCAGATATACTTCTATACTGCACATTATTGTCTGTGATGAAAGCAATGCTTGTGTTTTTACCACTACTGCTGTTTTTTTTTGGAGATTTTTGTGTTTGCAGTATGATAACTGTGTTGGGCTAACAGAAAACAATATGAATTTATTGTGACAGCTGCTATGATTATATTGGAAGGAATAGTGGGGTCTCTTGCTATGTGTATTTCGATTTTCAACAAATCTTTCCTTTCAGGTTGCAGACTTTATCATAACATCTCAAACTTGCAGCTTTTGTGTGAAGATATGTATTTTGAGCGGTTCTGGTACACCGTGCATTTTCATGCTACTGGGTTCTAACATTTCTAATCAAAGTGAAACCATGCTTATGGTAGCTGAACTAACAGCCTTTGGCAAAGTTAACTAGAATCATGGCGGTTAGAAGAACTAGAACCATTTGCTAGGTACTTGTCAATCCTGTCAATTGATTCCAGCTTTCCACTTAAGCAATGCAATGCAGAATTAGAACTTTTAGTCAGCCATACTCAAATTCATGACTTGCAAATGAATAGATTTGCAAAGAATGATTTTTCAAATGTACGACATACGAGTATAATTTATAAAAACAAATCTCTGAACTTTGTCCTTATTACAAAATCATCACAGTGTTTATTTATTTTATGTACATGTGTGCATGTGAGTATTTTTTGAATGGACGTATGTATGTGTGTGTGTTTATATGTGCAATGTTAATAAAAATTTATGATTATTGTTTTCACATATTTCATGTTGTCAATATTTAAAACATTATTTTTCACACGATGCAACAGCAACAACAATAGTAAAAACGACATTCATTCAGTGACGACAACATAACGCACAGACAAAATGGGACAGACAACCAAATGTCGATGCGTTTTATGGCGCAATGCTGACGACACCAAAAAACAATTTTTTCATCTGTAAATGCAAAAAATGCATGGCTATTGCCAGAATCTCCAAACTGCCACCACCGCCGAACGAACAAACGAGTGAACGAAACAAACGTCATGATGGAATTCTAGGCGTCATTTTGAAATAAAAAATATACAAATAAATATAATAATTCTTTGTTTTTGATCCCAGTGAGCGAGTAAGTGAGTGGGGGAAAGGAAGGGTCAACAATATTTTGATAGTAGGCTGGAATAAACTGTATGTATAGCAAATGGTAGTTATTGATATTGCTGGTACATTGCTGGATGTGAGTGTATGCCTGTATGTAAGGTGGTTTGAGAAAACGAACAATTGTCAAGCAATAAATCGATCTGTCTCATGTTGTAAATTGTCGTCTGTGGAGAGGCAGCTATGGAACAAATGTGCATTTTATGCAATTCCGTACGCCAAACATGACATTGTTGTTATATTTGTTGTTAATATAACGCAATCTGTATACACATACAAACAGCATCATCATTCACTGGCAATATTTGCTACAACGGAAACGGATGTTAACGAGTATTGCATGAGGTCGATTGGTTGTCGTTTGGAAACATTTTTTTTTTTTTTTTTAATTTTGCTTGCAGTATTGCATTTTTTTTACTACTGCAGTTCTTCATCTTTTCGAGTACTTTGCATATCAATGAATAAAAATTGCATAAATTGTGAAAATAATTCTCACGCAGAATTTTTTTTGTCAACCCCATTCCTGCACACTCAGCTCATACTCATACTCTTGCACACATCAATACATTATATTTTTTGTGCATCTCCATGTAATAGTTGCAATACAAATGTAAATTTCCACTTTTTTGTAGCTCATAATCACCTTTTGCTGTTTGTTTTTTTGTTTTCACTGTTCATGCTTGCTTTAAGCCTGAGTCCATCATGCTCATAAATCAGCTATAAGTCATAAGTTGTATGTGTATGGAAAAAATGCACTAAATATAAACACAACCGGATGTCCATTTTTTGTTTCAAAAAAAAAAACACATCAACGTTTTTTATTTGTTACTTTCACATACACATGCAGCCAATGCGTAGGAGTATTTGCAGTCTTGTGTTTCAGTTGCAAATGTCTCTCATACCATTCGACAACGCCATCTTCACGAATGAAAAAAAAACTTTGGCCAAATAATGTCCAACATTTATGTTGACAAAACACGTACCCCCAAAAACCATATAATGCAAAAAAAAAACTCTCTCTTTGTCATCATGCATTTTGTTGGACAAAATAAGAGCCATCAACGAAGTAGAAAAAAACTGGCCATAACTCTAAAGTAAATGCTGTAAAAACATTGAAAATCCATAAAAATGCATCATAATTTTTCAACGCATCCCCCTTTACAGGGAAAAAAAATTTAGAGCTGCCATGCGAGATCTCGATATGAATAAAATCGTTGCTACTTGTTGGTACCGCTAATATCAACTAATTTATTTATTTACTTTATATTCATGATGGTGCTGAGAATGCCTCTTGATTACACTTTATAGGACGTTTGTTCTCAAATTCATCAGCATCTATCCTCAAAGTGAACCACTATTGGTCTGCGTCTTTCTTAATTGTATTGGTAGTAGTAGTGCTGGCAAAGTATTGAGTAATGGGTACCGAGTATCGAGTATTTGCCCTTTTTTTTTGGATACTCAATACTCAAAAGTAGTTACTCGATACTTTCTGAGTTGTATTTTTAATCAAGTTGAGTGGGTAAAATAGTGCATAAAAATACATCACTGTAAAAACCAACCGCCGAAATAAAGCTGTCTATTATTTCTTAAGTTGTTGTTAACGTTGAATTAAAAGTTAGCTTTACATTTATTTTTAATTTAATAATAAAAGACATACAAAACCAATAATAGTTGAAGATCTATTTTTATTTTTTGAAGAAACTACTCCAATTTGCAGATAAAAACTATGCGTTACAATTTCAAAAAATCCGTTAAAAGTATCGAGAAGTATTGAGTACCCAAATGAAAAGTATTGAATATTATTGAGTAATGGAAAGTAGTAGAATTTGCCAGCACTAGGTAGTAGGCATACATTTTTCATTCAATTTTTATCGACAGCCAAGCGGAACTTATGTCATTTAAATCCAATACTACAACATCTATTCTAGCCAGACAATGTAAGGATGAACTGTCTAGGATATGTCGTCCAACTAATATTACTATAGTTTGGGTCCCTGCGCATAGGTACTACTACGGTAATCAACAGGTAGAGGTATTGGGCAGGGAAGTATCCGCTTAGTAAATGCCTCAACAGTTGTAACAATCGCAATGCCGCTTGTAACCAAAAAAGTTAAATCTTCAGGTACTACTACTTGTAAAATGCTGAAAATCGATGGCGCAATCCCAACACATGTAAGACCACTAAGAAAATGTGGCCAGTTTGGAATGAAAAACGCAGTACGCAACTAGTGAATATAAAACAAAAAGACATATCGAGAATAATAACGTTGCTAACTGGTCACAGAACGATTGGTAAGCATGCAGACTCGGACTTCTCTGCAATACTCACTGCCGCAGTTGCCAGGATCGCGAGAAAGAAGAAACTGTATTTCATCGTCTCTATGAATGCCTGGCTCCTCACAATTCAAGACAAAAATGTTTCACTCATGTACTCAACAATCTGGCAGAGACATCAAGTATCAAGTGGTGCGATTTCATCGGATACCTGAACGCGTCAGGCAGGATTTAGTACTCTCTCTGATTATTGGATATGATTCTAATCCTACTGCCAATCTCATTGAGTGCTGCTTTTGAAAAGGAAATCAAAAGATTCTAATTGAATGATTGCACGTTAACCAACCAAAAGCAAACCGTGCGAATACCCAATGGAAAATCATGACCCATCTATCCGGTATGAGAGCTTCATAATGCCCCGAAACTCAAGTACTGCAACATCGGTATTTGGTTATATTAGGTTGCCTGCTACTGAGATCTCATTTAATCGTGTGGAAGCGCTAAGTTCTACTAGTCAATCTAATAATCTACTAATAAATCAAATAGGTTACCGGTTGAATTCCGAACTAGTTCTTCTGATCCAGAAAAGCAGTTTTCCCAGTTTCAAAAGTTTTGCAAAGAAAGCATCCAAAAAATAATTTGATGCCCTTTGAAGGATATGCCTCCACTTCTGCATCCTCACGGCATAAATAATTAAAAATCATCCGATGAGATCATGAAGTAATATTGCAAGACATTCTAACCGATAAAAAAAATTTTATCCAAGGGTTAAGATACTCATTATACATACATATGTAGCGCCTAAACTGCAAAATTGTTTACCAATATGCTAAATCCTTCATTGATGGGTAAAATGGTGTCACTCCTCATACATTCATCCTTTAGTGTAGCATCATCAGTGCGAGGATGACACTCTTTCTTGAACTAAACATTCAAAGGACATGCCTGCATGGCCTTAAGTAAGAGTCTGTTGAAACTAATGAAACTATTATGAGTGCATTTTTTTGACGATTGAATGGGTGCCCGGATAGACTAGGCGATAGTGTGCCGGACTATCAGTCAGAGGGTTGCGGGTTCGATTCCCGACAAAGACAAGCCAAAAAGCTTCGCAGTTTGTGTTTGTTAAAAAAAAAAAAAAAAACTACTCTTGAGATTTTTAAAGATGTTTGAAAAGTTCTCATGTTCATGGAATCTTTAGACATTCTAGAAATTGCAATATCTTAACAAACAATATCTTTCAGCCGACTCTGCTGAAGACACAATGAAAGGTTTGCTATTTGGAACCATCATTTCTATCTGACGAAAAAGTGAAGCTCTAGCTTTGGGGAGTACGAATCAAATAAGGTGTGACGAGAAATTAGCTTCTTAAGATACGTAACCAATTATTTTGGCACAAATTTGTTTAACGTTGTTTACTCTTACAACGGCTTTGTAAGATCAAACAGCAGCAAATAAATTAAAGCTAAATATTTGTTGTGTCTTGTCATTAAAAACGAAGTTTTTTTTAAATAAATAAACGAGGTCAAATATATTTTATTTAGCGGTTACGTCTTTTTCGGCAAATATTTACTAAGTGTGGCCGTACCTTTAGTCTGACATCGAAGACACACAATCGGTTTTAGGACTCGTGAGTACATTCTTTTTAAGTTCTAGATGATAGGGACGACCAAATTAATTTAGACGACGATCCAGAGAACGCCAACATCGCTGTCGTCTATAGCGATAAACTGTAGTGACCGTTATCCATATTATTCTCTGAAAACTAAAATCGATTTGAGGACTTTACGACTACTTTCGTAGTAAACGAAAATAATCAAACGCGCTAATAAATTAAGCTACAGCATCCGGGGGACATTCAAGCGAACTTTCTATCACCGCTAATATTTTTTATCCAAGTTTGTTCCAACTTTATGGCAACCCTTTACAACAAGTCATATCATGCACACTCTCCTACCACAGCCAAATCCATTGTCAAAAAATGTTACTTTTTTGCGGCATAAAACTCCTAAAAAATATACATCTACAGCGTAGCAGTATTTACGTTTTACAACCATAAATATGCAACAGCACACGGTGGCTTAACTAGAGCTTCAAATATCTCCTCGCCAGTTTTTTGTTTACACTTTTTTTGGAAAACAAAAGCCTGATGATACACTCTCCTGGCCACGTGTATGTTCCAGTATAGTGGCATGCACATTCTCTTGCACTTCCTCAAAGAATTGTCAATGTTTATAATCGTCCGTTTTTTTATTTTGCATTATTTTTGTGTGTTTGCCTGTTTGTTTGTTTGTTTGCTTTTTTGGAAACTGTTTGCAAGTTTTTTCTTCATTGTTTGTCGTTGATGCTAAAAGGTATTGGCAGTATCCTTTACATGCTGACGCATGTTCTCGTTTGTATTGTTGTTATGATGTTTATTTTTTTTTTTGGGAGACTTTTTACGAATGTGGGTTGGTGTTTGTGTGTGCATAATGGGAGTGCTTTTGTATTGTGAGTGCATGATAATAGATTTGCAATGTTACCCCGTCCATTCTGCTGCCAAAGCCACTGCTATTTACAGAGTTGCATTTAATGTAAAGCAATGTTTTTTGCCCAGTTTTTCTTGTTTTTTTGTCTCGTTTACTGTCATAAATTTCACTTCATATATTGTAGCGTTTTTTGTTTGTGTGTTTTGTTGCATGATTCCTATATCCAAGTTTGTTTATGCAATGTGGAGCTGCAAAAAAAAAAAACATAGCCCAAATGCGGGTGTAACATAGTATGCACTTTCCGATAGGCTTTGTCATCATGTCAACCTAGTGATTATTTATTGAAATTTAAGCCTTTATGCAGATGAATGTGGAACGGAAAAAAACTGCACAAAATCCATTTGTATGGTTTTGTCAAGATACCCTTAAATAGTGACTGGCTTATCTTTATCTTGCTTTCTCTCTAAGCAAGAGAACTTTTCTTTTTTGATATTTTTGTTTCCATTCAACTGATGGCTGTCATTCATTTTTCTGCAACCCCGGCCAGTTTAGTTTGTTTTTCCTCATGACAATTATTAATTATTTGTCTTGCGGTGACAAATGTTGTGCGTTGCACTTAATTGTGCTGCTAGTTCACATTTTTTATTGCTTTGACTTTGATGATTTTGACATTTGTTGATTTAAGCGTTTTTGTGCGTCTTTTGTTCGACAATTAAAGATTAATGACCAAGAAAATGTGTTGTCAATAATAAAAATTATTTTGTCAATTTGTTTCCTCTTCATGTTGCACACAGGGATGATTATTATATGATGTTGTTACATGTGGCATGTGTTACAATTTCGATTTTGTTTGTTTTTATGCAAAAAAACAGATGTTTTTGTTAAAAGCATGTTAAATTCCGAGAAGTGTTCGAAGGAAGAACTCTTAATAAATGAAAATTTAATGGTTTTGAAATTGCTGATGGATTTTAAATTCGCATTTTGTCAGCAAATTAAAAAAAATAATATAATACGGCAATTAGTTACAACAAATAATATGTTATAATATTTGTGCAAATTTGAAAAGTATTTGAAAAGACAGCAAAGGCTACTGCTGTTCTAAATTTGCCGAATTTCGTTGATGGCTCAGGATTAGTTGCAGAAATTCGTCTTTGCACCATTAATTTAAATTAGAGTAACATTGCTGACCCATAAAGCATTGTTCTCATACTATTCGGTCGCACAGTGTTTTAATTTTAAGCTTTTAAGACGCTGAAACGTTTCTTCAGACACTATTTTTTATAAATATCAGAAGTCATAGTTGAAGACTTGTGCTCTTCAAATCACATCTAAAACAGAGCATTGTCATTTTTTTAATTTATTCTCGTTTCTCTGCAGAATACAACTTTGGTCATGTGATGGTGATCAATTAAGAATTCAAATTTTACTAATTTTTTTATTTGGGTGTAGTAAAATTTACTGTATTTTTGATTATTATAATTTTTATGAAAAACTTCTAAATAGGCTTTGATATTGTTTTATAAGAAAAAATGGAAAAAAATGGATTTTGAGAAAGAATAAAAAGAGTTATCAGAGAAAACAGTCGCAAACAAGAATTTTGATTTAAAATTTGGAATTTTGGCTAATAACTGAAAATAAAAAAAAGGATAACAGAAAGAAAAATAATAATGAAAAGATAATTAATTAAAATGAATAATAAAAAGACAGAATAGTTTAATTAAATAAGGAATTTGTGTTATATTGCGCTTCAATAATACATATATAATATAAAGATTGTTAATAAAGATTTTTGAATTTATATAATTAAAATACATGAAAATATTAAATATTCTTGCTGAATTAAATAAATGAAAATTTTTGAAACTAAAATTCTGAAAAAAAAATAGACTAAACTAATAATATTTGGAAATAAACGCTGAGAAAACTTAATAAACTAATTGGACATGTAATAATAATGGCAAATTTATAAATGAAAGCAAACAAAAAAAAATAATACAGTCAATCAAATTTTAACCACAATTTGCTTTTGATGTCAGTGATCAAGAAATATGAAGAACAATTAAAACAGATTGAGTAGATTAAATAAGCATACATACTTAAATATACACCGTACACTGAAACATAAACTTATTACTCTACATAATTGTTATTGGATAAAAATATTTTAAATTGTAAACTCAAATCGTCACAATCAAGTCATCTGGCGCCGGTTGACATCGATGGACAAAAACTGTGAGTAAACTTCTTTTTATCCAACGTCACACATTTAACATATTTAATCAAATATTAATTTAAACAAAATATAAATATTATATATTTAAATCAGTAATTTGTGATTGTTATTATATCTAAATATTCATATGAAATTTTGATTTATAATTTTATAAGGTAATATAATTATTTTTAATAGTTTGACTATTTAAAAGAAAATATACATATTGTTAACTTCATAATATAGAATGACCAAATTCATTTTTATATTTTAATTCAGAATTTTTGTTAATAAATTTTAATTTATTTTAAATTATTTAAACTATAATAAAAACGTTTGATTTATTGTAATATTTTTTTTAAATATGAATTCATAAATTTTTTGTTACGAAAAGTGAAGAAACAGTTATGGGATAATTAGGAAGTCTTTATTTTGATTTTTTTTTATTGGGCTGATAATTAATATTAATTGTATGTCAGCATGGCGGGTGGGCAAGGACATGTGTAGCAACTAAGACCTTTAGCTACACATCAGTCATCATCAAATATGTATTTTTCCTTTCCACTGTTATTTATATGTTTTATTAATATTTATTGGCTACCTAAAACTTAAAATTTCAAGTAACTGATTCAAATTTATTTTCACTAATTGGGAACTCAATCAACCCTCCCCACCGACGAGCACGGCCGATATAGTAGGTAGCCCTGTTCCCAAAAATAATAGACCACACATATAACAGAATCGTTACAGTCACGATAGATTTGTGAGTTCCATTTTTATACCCTTCACAACAATTTGTGCTTATGTTTGTAACGCCAATAAATATTGATCAAATACCCTACCGATCGACCCAGAATCATTCGACTTAACGATGTTCGTTTGTCCGTCAGTCCGTCTGGCTGGCTGTACATGTAACGCTTGCGCCCAGAGGACAGGTCGTAATTTGGAAGATATTTCCATACAATTTGGTACATGATATTTTCTTGGCCCAAGGACGCAAATATTCTATCGAAATATGAGTTTGTCGGTCAGAAATATTTGATTTATGCAAATATCCAAACAAATTTCGCCACAAATAAGTTGTATAAGAAGCCTAATCCCAATTACACATTTTGTGCATTTGACTATATCAGGCCCACTGCCGAATATCACTTTAAAGGCCATTAATCTCTTAAAAATGTTGATATCCAAATAATTTATATATTTTTTATACACAAATCATTCGGCTCAATTTTATGATTATCGATCCATACGTAGTCATATCTCCTATATAAAGCCCACTTCCGAAAATCACTTTAACGACTATAAATCTCACAAAAGTTTTGCTATCCAAATAAAACTCAACACAAATAAATTTCACATATACAAATATCATGATATTGGTAAATAATTAGTCAAATCTGTCATATAGACTCTCATATAAGATCGGAAATCACTTTAACGCGTATAAATCTTTTAAAAGTTTTCATATCGAGATAATAAATTTATAGATGATCGGACCATAATAGGCCATAGCTGCATATATGTATTATATGTTCGGGCTTGACCGACTATACTTTCTTACTTGTTATAAAGGGTGTTCCAAATAGAACGCAATTTTTAAATTTTGCGCCATTCGAAGTGTCATTATTTGACATTTGAACAATTGTTATTGTTTGCTAGTAGAAGGTACGAGGTTAGTAAAAATGGAGCGCTACACCAATGAACAATGCATTCTGATTGTTAAATTGTTTTACCAAAATGGTGAAAGTTTTGCGGCTACAGTTCGCAAATTGCGATCAATTTGGGGTCACAATAATGCTCCAAAAGAGTCAACTGTAAAGAGATTAATGGATAAATTTGCCGAAACTGGGTCTGTTAGTGATGTAAAGACAACAACGCGCCTTCGACCAGGTCGATCGACCGAAAATGTCGCTCAAACTCCATCCACCTCAATTCGACACCGAGCTCAGCAAATTGATGTCTCCAAATCCACTATGCTTACAAAGTTCAATTGACTCAGGAACTGGGAAAGGGAGTTCGTTAATTGGGTATTGGAGAGACAAAATGAAAATGCTGATTTTTCCGATAAAATCATCTTCAGTAACGAGGCCAATTTCCATATTGATGGCTTCGTCAATAGGCAGAATTGTCGCATTTGGGGTGAGGAAAATTCTTGAGTGATTCACGAGAAGCAAATGCATCCTCAACGTGTCACTGTGTGGTGTGGTTTTTGGACTGGAGGCATTAATGAAATACCGCAGCAAACAGGTCATTGAAAATTTCATTAAAAGATTGCGTGTGTGCCAGCAAAGCTGCGGCGGCCATCTGCTCGATATCTTGTTCCATACATAACCTCATTCTGTCTACTTTACGATAGAATAAAGTTTCACGATTTTTTTGTAATATCTGTGTTTTATTTAAAATTTAAAAATTGCGTTCTAGTTGGGACACCCTTTATATGTTGTAATTAGGCAATTGTTGAATTTTCTTAAAACTTTGTTATAAAGTACGCTTTGCCACAATTGACAATAGTAGAGCCCTCTCATCATTTTCATGAAATCAGACTCTACTCGGGCTACAGATACCAACTCAGGCTAATGATCAAGTGCGCTAACCAAATAAGCTAGAGCACCCAGGATTTATCCGAAAAAATCCAAAAATATATGAATTGAACCCGGCAGAACTTGAAAGGCGATTTATTACTTGTCATGAAAAATGGAGACTCAAGCGTCAGAGAACCAAAGGCAAATATAAATGGCGCTATGTTCAGTATTTGGAGGAACCAAAAGGTTGCAAACTATATACGATCTACAGGTATCTGGCAAAACAGGAATCACTGGCATCACTGAAACTTTGTAACGAATGCAACTGATTCGTTTTAAGTGAACATTGACCAAAAAAAGGCAGACATGAAAGCGTGATATTTCATCACTGGCAACGCTTTGCCACGTGTTGCAATACCTGTTAAAAACTATTTAGGAAGTATTGTCTCATCCACTTTATAGTTCACACCTTACCCCTTCCGACTACTATTTGTTCCGGCCGATGAAGTATGCTCTCTTTGGGATGCGCTTCGCTTCAGAACAGGGTATCCGAAATTGGCTTGATTCATTTTTGACCTTAAAAGATGAGCACTGCTAGTTCACAATTATTTGTTCAATTTTCTTTATTATTATTTAACAAATATTTGTGCAATACAACACATCCTCCTAAACCAAAATAAACCATGAATTCTGTGTGCAACTTTCGAAATAAGAATTAAAAATGAAAAATCTCATCTGGGAACATAAATTAAAAATTTTAAGCAACAAAATAAAAATGCATATAATTTTAATTTATTGTACGACAAGATCAAAAAACCTCCTTCAATATTCTAAATAAAAACAAAAAGACGACTTTAAAGATGAAGATTCAATAAATGTGAAAAGTTGCGATACTTGTTTCTTAAATCTCATCTTTTACTGCGCATCTTCAAAAAAGAAACGCACAATAATACATAAAACAAAATATAAAAAAAAACTCAAAATTCCATTAAGCCAGTCTTAACAAACGATTGGCTTGTCTGTCCATCCATACGGACAAAAAAAAACAGACAATCCATATGTCAAAATGCCTCAATGACATGCACAGATTCCATGTATTTTTGAGCTTCATCTGTTACCATCATTGGTGGAACATTTGCTGTTATAGTCAATACACTAGCGAAGCCAGCACACTGGGATTGGCTGCCATAAATCGTTGTTGAAATATCATCTTGAATGAAATCGATTTCGATCAATAAGCTGTTTCTTTAGACTTTTTCGTTATTTTTTTCAGTTTTTTTTTATTGCGTTATTGTTTATTGTACGAGTATGTTGCTGTTCGTTTGCTACAAAATGTATCTACTAGCTGTGTGTAATTATAAATGTTTCTTCTCTCCTTCAGATGGTTGTACTTGTTGCGGCCTGTATGTCGTTGATGTGTCGGTGGTCATTGTGGCACACAAATCAATTTTCGTTTCGGCCGTTTTTTTTTTTTTTTTTTTTGCATCTTCTGTTGCTGTTAGTCGATATCGCTTTAAGGAATTGCAAATGTTATAAAATATTTTAAATATTCTTTCATGGCTGTCTAACACACATACACAAGATTGAAAGGAAAAAATCCAACACTACAACTATAATTTATGTTAATCTATCCGGGAGATTGAGTGTGAGAAAGATTGTTTAGAGATTTTCAGCGGAATCTCTGTGGATAATTTATGATATTGATTCACATACTTTAAATTGATTATTTTTTTTGTGTAATTTAAAATCAATGTGTGTGATTTGAGATTTTGGAATTTGAGTATGTTGATCGTTCAATGTGCAAGATATGCCAGTAAAATTAAAATACATTTTCAATATAGAGTTTAATTAACTAATTTATAAATTGAAATGGCTTAAAATGAAATTGATTTTTACGTTTCAAGGCTATTAAAACTTAGTTAAATAATTACAGGGCTCCTTGGCACTAATACTTTCTAGAAAGAATTACATATTTCTTAATATCCATTAGAAAGTGCCAAAGTCAATTTACAAAAGCCTTAAACTAGGGTCGAATCAGCTTTAAATTTTTAGGATTTAACAAAGCTTTAGGAAAGGTTTATTTAGCTAATAATCTTTTATGAATACAACTTTAAAGAATTGCGCTTAATAATGTTTTGTAAACTTCCTGTAAATTTTTATGAATACGGCTGTAAATATTTTGAATGCCATAAAAGGCTTATAAATTTAAATGATTGTATGAAGGAGTTTATTCTATGTTATTCTATCCACGATTGAACCTAAAATTTCACTACATAATTTCATACGATTGCAGACAAAATTGAACTATTTACAAGCCTAAGATTGAAGCTCAAATTTAACTATATAATCACCTCTATTTTGTTTTATTCTGACCTTTATTCTGTTTTGAAATTAGTTGCCTTTTTAATAGGTTTGCGCTATTATCACAATAATTTATAGTTTGATTGAGATGTATTATTGAAATGTAATTTTTAAAGATTTGTCTCAAAAATGTTCTTCAATAAGAAAGGATTTTATGAAATAATTTTGCTGATTATTAAGATCAAATAGTGAGCAACATCTGTACCTGAAATATGATCAGATCATATAGTCGCTATGCGATAGATTGCATTTGAAATTTGGGTGTTATTGTCGAGCAAACACAAATTTTGTAGAAAGAGAAACGACAGTTGAAAACACAGTTTTTATATTAATTTGACAAACGAATCGATAAAAAACTTCAGCTGAGCTTACGACATTATCTCCGAAAGTACATAGCCGCGAAAAATCTTCACATGTAACATAAAATGTAAGCTAAAAACCTTTAGAAAACTATAAACGCGTTACCGCTAAAAACCGAGTTGTAGACCTCCATTATTACGCATTGCACAGGTACGTTATATTTTTCAAGAACTGTGAGAGTGAAATTGAGAGCAAAATTACTTTTTGTGACGTCACAAGTCAAAAATATTTTTATGTTTGCTAAACTTCCATATAAATTTTAATACATATAACAGTCTCAAATGAAGTGTGCCGTTTTTAATTGTGGAAATATTAAAAAAAATAACATAAATTAAAATTTTTTTCGATTTCCAAAAGAAAATAAATTTAAAAAAACGGTGGGAACAATTTTGACACCTTGATAAAAAAAAAATGAAAATGTCTTATAGAGTTTGTATTGGTAACTTTAAGGCAGATTATATAAAAGGAGACCTGAAATTAAAAATAGGTAACTGAAACGTCTGAATGGTAGAAACCTCTTCATTTGCAACGATTATTTATAAAAAGCATATATGTATGTACGAGTATGTACATAAGTCAAGTACTATTATTGCGTATATTAAAGCAAAAACACTTCTTTTCGATAGACAATGTTTTTTTTCAAATAAGAAAATTTAATCAACTTCCAGCGGATGAGACAAAAAACACAAGCAGAAACAAACCAAAATAATCAATTGATAATATATAAAATACTAAATAATATATAAAATACTAAAATATAGTTCACTTTTTTGATACATTTTAATATCAAATTATAATTAAAGGTTTTATTTTGAATCAAAAAATTTAAGAAATATTATTTTCTTTTAACCTTTTGACGACCAAGGGTCATATGTGTCCCAAAAAGAAAAATATGCGTTCAAAATAAACTAATACTAAGAGTATTGATATTTTCAGCTTAAAGCAAAATTAAATGATGGGTTTTAAAAATTTATAAAAAATTTGTGTGAAAAAAACAATTTATAGACGGGATATTTAAACTGCTCTAAATCATAGACGAAATTTTCCCTTTCTTTCAAAATAAAAAATTTTGTTTTATTTAACAATATTCTACAAATTGAAATCCGGTTTTGAAATATTTCCAAGAAAAAAAAACTAGCTGTATTAAAAAAACAAAAAGGGACACGGGTGTCCCTGTGGTCGTCAATGGTAACTTTTCATTTGATGAATTTGAATGCAATTGCTAATAGTAATGAGAGTTGACATATTAAAAAAACTGCAAAAGGACTTCCCCATTAAGTTTGTAAACTTTAGAATTTATATTCTATATACTTATTTACTTACTTGGTATCAAGCTGATAATGACTTATCACCTTTTACCATCCATTCGTGATTATTGCTCAACAGAGTCTGATATGGATGTACCCTACAGAGGTAATGTAATGACAAGGAAACAAAACTTATTTTTTACATATTGTTTATACGGACAAAATAACCTGTGACGTCATGCACAGAGAGAGGAAATTTTGTTTACATTCTTTGGGCAATATTTATTATTGGTTTCATGCAAGGCAGCCAAGATGATGAAAAATTTTGTGCTTCAATTTGAGCGAACCAAAGTATTGGATTTTCTTTCCAAAAACGAGGTACTTTCATGGCAAAAGGTAAATATTGGGTTGGTGTATCGCCAGCCGCAGGATACTGTACATCGGATGAACTTTGTCACCAATTGAAATTAGAATTTTATTTATTTCGAAATAAATTGAAAAGTTTGTTTGTTTTTTTTTTTCATTTTTACACTCTTCAATTCCATCTCGTTGAGGCAAGTATTTTTGGATGAGAAGGGAAAGGGAATTAAAGGGGTACAAACTTGACGGTACTAGTCAATTTTTTTATTTCCTTTTGTGTTTTTTCTTTCATGCATGTTAATTTGCATACAAAAGTACGAAAATTGAATTGACGTGTGTGAATGAAATGGCAAGTTCAAAAGAGAATTGAAGAAAAACTAATCAGCTATTTATTAAACAAAAGTATGTTGATAAAAATGATTTAAAGAAAAGTATTTGTGCTAAATTAAGGTTAAAATTTGAATGTCTACAACCAGTCTAATACCTAGTCCAATAGTTTATACCAACCATATAATACCAAATTCTAAAACTTCTTGCAATGCCCAACATCTTTGTAACGATTAAATTTGTACTTGACTGATCAACTATTATTTAACAACAAGTATTAATTAATTAAACATTTTCTTACGACAAGCCTAAGTTCACGTTTTCAATGCTGTTTTTAGTTTCCTCTTTTCTGTGTTATGTGCAAATTCTAAAGATCGTATCCTGGTAACAAATTACTGCGTGAGCTACTGCACGTTGGCAACCCATCACTGAACACAGGTCATCACAGCAGAGAACCTTGTTGCTGGTAGTAGTTACAATTGGTTGCAGTTGTAAGTACTCGTACTTACAATCATGGCCGCTGCAATATAGGAAACACAACAAACTGAAGCCAAGTAAATTAGATTGAAACTGATCATAGAAAACTTGACCCTTATAACAGACGCAAGCAGAAAAGTAATAAAACTAAATTTACAATCCTATTGACTACGAAGCAAAACATGTAATAAAAAAAGTAGAAAATAAAATAAAACAATTACACAGCAAACGTTACGAAATAGTCCCAAGTTGAAAATGAAAAAAAAAATCAACCAATTTAATTTTCGTATTTTGGAGTTTTTGTCGTTTAGCCTGGCTGCCACAAACCATGTTGTTGACTTACGAAATCGTAAGATGAGATCATTTGAAATTTTTGCTTGCCATTTTCGAAATTGTCATTTTTATTTTATTTTGTAGCAATTGGAAAATGAGAGAAGTTAAATAAGAAAACAAAAAAACAAGGGAGATATTTTGTTGGTGATACACAAATTAAATGTTATTTGTTGTGCACGATCATCATTAAGGATTTAGTATGTATGGATGCACTGACATCTTGTTGTAAATACTTACAAATACTCTTAGTATTTGTCTTAAGGAAAATACTAGATCTATGTTTATTTTGTGCAACAAGTCGTTGCATGTAGTCAGTATTGTTAGACGTGGTAGTGGAAGATGAAGTCAGTTTAATTTCTTTTTTTCTTTTTTTTTTTTGTGGGTTTGAAGAAAAAATGCTTCCAGTCTTTAGAATACGAATTACAAAACAGAGAAAATGGAAACGACAAATCTAGATATTATGTTGAAATAAAATTTATAAGATTACGCGTATTTCGTTAATGCCACTATGTACTCGAACTATGACTAGGTAATGTTTAAAATAAAGGGTGTGCACGTAGAAATATGGAGAAGGAACTTTAAGAGTTTTGTTGTTTTGATGGTTAGGTTAGGTTAGAAGGCCGGTGTGAGGTTATCCCCACACCATCACTTAGAGAGCAATACGGTCCATTGTGATGGCTTTCGGAAATGATTTGAGACACTTAGTACGTTCCAAGAGCGAAACGCCTAAGCCCTCACAAAGCCCCTTCCATTGTTGCGCAGCCAGGCCATATTCATTACGAATCCTTTGAGATCCCCAAGCCTACAACCCCAGATATCCCCAAATTCGCTTATGAATCTACTGTCCACCCACCTCAACCTGTTAACTTGCAGCCTGGGACAATGGCACAGAATGTGCTCGATCGTCTCCAGTTCCACCGGGTTCTCGCATAACCCGCACATGTCTGACAAATCAGATCCCATTATCCTTGCCATTCTACCTATCATACAATGGCCCGTGATAACGCCTATCATGGTTCTCACGCAGACCCTGCTCTCGCCCAGCAACGATTCCGAGTCTGACATCCTAAGCACCGGCCATATCGTCCTTGACACGCGGCAGTTCGTTCGGTTTCCCCAGGCCCTATTTTTCTCGCCCAGAATACATTCCCTGATTTTCCAATAATAGGAACCTATTGGAATCCTGACCGCCGCCTTACACAGATCAGTGATAAGACAGATGTTGCTGTGTATAGGTGCAGGATGTTCAGTGATAATGATCTTTGGATCGCTTTGCGGATGACATGGCAATATAGAAAGACAATGTGGACAAATCAAATTTTTTTAGGTACAATTAGATCAACAATAACGTCTAATTAAACTCAACAACAATCATGCTAAGCAGCTCGTGATTTAATCTATTGACTTCTGCATTAATTACAATAACGAGCATAATGCAATGTCTCTTCATTCTGTTTTAATTAAATTAATAAATATTAAATTTGTATAAAAATTTATGTTATTTTCTTCTATTGGATTATTTTGAATCTCTTCTTTATATGTAAGAAATTATAGTCGGTCAAGCCCGACCATATAATACCCTACGCCCAATATATATGTATATAAAACAGTTTTTTCGAAATGGGCGCTATATGGGAGATACACAGACCGGTTCCCTCGAACCGGTTGCTAAAATTTTAAAAATTTTCCGTACCGGTTGTTGCATATTCACCCTTATCGTGAAAAAATCCACATGAAATTTGTTCCCTTTTATTTTTTAACATTGAATTTTTATATGAAAAATGTGAAAAGGGAACAAATTTCATGTGAAATTTTTATTCACGATAGAGGTGATTATGTTTTTTGCTTTAACGGTTTTATATAATGTGTATTTATCAAGGTGATATAGTCTCGGCAACAAACACAATATTGTTCAGTTGTTTATTGTCCAAACGTCCAAACAATTTTTTTTTGACTTTTATTTTGCAAAATCAAAACTATTATTTGTTATTTTTTGTTATTAAACGAAAGTTTATATCATTTCCTTCAAGAGGCTTGTGGTCTGTTACTGGGATGCGACTTTAAAATTTTCGGTATTTTTATCAAAATTTGGCAAAAATATAATTTTTTTAAGCGAACCGGTTGTTAATTGTTTCGAATATCACCACTGGAGATACATATAACCTATTATGTACTGATCATTCAAAAATTTATTGCCATGACTTGACTGTGAATATAAATATTATTTATGCATGCTAAACTTTATCTTTATACATATAAATACTCTTTAAAGATTTATGGAGGTTAAAGTGAATTACGGAGAAGGAGTTTCGACTAATTATGGACCGACCATCAGAAACTTAGGTGTCATATATTCTGTATATATGAAACTTATTTTTGCTGTATTTTATTTGGATACCAACATTATTAAGAGATTAATGATCGTTGCAATGATTTTCAGAAGTGGGCCTTATATGGGCGCTATGATAAATTATGAACCGATCATCATAGCATTGTACCATATTATTGTTATATATATATGAAACATATTTGTGTTTAATATTATTTCGATACCAATACATCTAAAAGAGTTATGCTCTTTAAAGGGATTTTCGGAAGCGGGGCTCATATGGGAACTATGATTACTTATGGACCGATCTTCACATAATTTGTAGATGTGATTTGACTTCATTTACTACTCATGTGTGGTGAAATTTGTTTGCTTACTTTGAAAATTCAACCATTTATGATCGTTAAACTGCTATTTCGGGAGGCCATTTGTATGGGGGCCAGTTGAAATAATAGACCGATTTTCACCAGATTCAATACCAACCGTACTTGGCCTAAAAAAATATCATGTACCAAATTTTATTGAAATATTTTCAAAATTGCGACCTGTACTCTGAGCACAAGCTTTACATGGAAATCCAGCCAGACGGACGGACAGACGGACATCGTTAAATCGACTCAGGAAGTGATTCTGAGTCGATCGGTATACTTTAAGGTGGGTGTTGAACTAATACAAACATTAGCACACATCCAATATACGCTCCCCACTATGGTGTTGTAGGGTATAAATACTTTCTTTTCTTTACAGTAATACCAAACACAAGGTGGCGCAAAAGTAAACTTCCGATGTTTTTTGGCTGTCACCGACCGATTATTGGTCAAATAAATAGTCGGCAATATTCCGCGTTCTAGAGCAGTGTACGTAACATTGTTTATTAACGTGTATTTCGCGTGTGTTTACTACACAAATGTCAAAACAGAACTGACATTAGGGGCCTCGCAAAATTTATAGCATTTTCTGATAGGAGGATTACTTTTGCGCCACCTTGTATAATCGGAGGATTTGGCAATTATTTAGTTCCTTTAATATTAGAAGCTTCTGATATAGCATTTCTCCGATTAAATAATGTATGTTGTTGACTTTTACCTAAATATAATATTAGTAAGTAGCTCTAATTTATAAATTTAAAACAAAAATTACAATTAATAGCTAAGAGTTAATGTTTATTACATATTATTATAATCCATGATCTATGATGATGCCGAACACTGCTCTAGTCTTTGAAGAATTGCTGAAATCTTCAGTGTAAATGACACTGACTAATAATCGCCCAATTCTATTGGCAACGAACTTAAAGAAAGATAAGCGAAAGAAAGAAATCTATTCATAAAGGTAAATGTTGTCTTTGTGACGAACACTGATCGCATTTCTATTGAACTGTTGGCATTGTCAGTGACGCTGTTATCATGGCTAATAAACGAAGAATTTTGTATGGCTTCAAATTTATGTAAATGTGGAGAAAAGAAAGTTCAAATCCGAAAAACTCACTAAACTTCGAATAAAAAATATCAACGTTGCACTCACCCTTTACTTGTTGTCATTTTGGGGCGTGTTTATGTTTGTTTGTTGTTCGCTTTTGTTGTTGTTGTTGTTATCGTTTTTGGTCCTTTTTGGACGGTCGTTAACATTTTTGTCATCTTGTTTAAACATTTTGTTTTGTAACTATTTTTTTTTTATTTTTTTTCTCTTAATTTTATTTTATTCAACTTATTTTGTTGTAGTATTTTACGATTTTGTTTTGTTGTAAATGTTGTTACTTGTTTGTTTTTTTTGTAGAAGAAACATGCTGTTGCATGAGATTTATTGCCATCGATAATCATTAAGCGTGAACTAACAAATCAAATGGTGTTTTAATTTTAAGTTTTTTTTATGTGTCTTTTTTTTTGTGAACAATTTTAGTACGTTGTAAGTGCATACAATTTATGTTGAGTCAGAAATTGTTCCTGGCTTTTTTATTTTGTTTAGGTGTAGTGAGATAAGAGTGAAGGTACTTTATGGACTGTAAAATGAGTTCCTGATGTTATACGTGTCCAGGCTGGAATGGGATCAAAGCAAGTGTTTTGCGAAGAAAAGCAATCCTGATAATATAAATTCTACGTATGATTCCAAGAAACTTTTTACATTAGCTAACTGTATCCCAGTGGATGTAATGGCTAGGAAACTGTTCCTGAATATGGTTTACATGCTTTATTGGAACATGAATTGTATGATTATTCTAGTATTATACAAAATCTCCTCATAAATCTACACTTATTCTCGAGACAATTTCTGTTTTTAAATTTTTAATGATTCGGTTAGCAATAAATAATGATAATCCCGTTAAGCAATTTTGTGGTGGTGATTACTGGATCCTGTAAATTCTACAATCTTGCAAGTATAGTTGAATATCTTCTTCCTCTGATTTTAGGTTTAAACCAAAGCCACCACGTGTAACCCGAAGGCACCCGCAACCAATTATCAGTTTCGAGGTCCGTGCAGCTCATGGCACCAGTTTCGCTATCTCTAACCCCGGCATTGGAATTGTATATAGATGATTGACCACCTATACTATTTCCCGACAATTTAATGACGCCTATTGAGGAACCCTTGCGTCAAAAAGATTATTGCCCGTATTCATAAAACATACAACAGGTTTAAAGAAGGTTTATAAAGCAACTTTTGTATGAAAATTTGCTTTATAAACCTGTTGTAAGTTTTTATGAATAAGGGGGTATATCCTTATTTAAAGACCTTTAAGACATAAATTATATCAATCGCCTAGTTTTTAGTGCAGATGAA
Source organism: Bellardia pandia (assembly GCA_916048285.2). Lineage (NCBI taxonomy): Eukaryota > Metazoa > Arthropoda > Insecta > Diptera > Calliphoridae > Bellardia > Bellardia pandia. Next base: position 86,828,192 of record OU696530.1, on the reverse strand, counting down.
ACAGTATAATATGCACAACATAATAGGCACTGTTATAATGACTGCGTCATACAAAACATTATTGGAAACTCTTATTTGAACTTTCTTAAAAAAAACTTGAAATATTTTGTATTAATATCACATGGATAATTATAATATGCAAAAAAACTTGGCCATTCGTTCGTATGCTGACTTCAAGAAGCCTAATGAACATACATATGTACATTCCCTTAAGGTGGATTCATAAATTCATTCTGAACAAAATATTTGTGCGGACAAAGTATTTTTCATGTGAAGTTTGATGTCTTTGAGAGAGAAAATATTTTGTACAAACAATTTTCAGCTTGAATTGCTTTAATTTTATATTTTGTCTGGCCAAAACTAACTGTGTTGCCAATACAAATAACAATGCCTTAGAGCCATCCCTAAATACCGGCGGCAAGCGTTTTTTAACTGTCAAAATTTCTCATGCTCATATATTTTGTATGGAGCATACTGAAACAACGCGGCGGCAACGCTTTGCTATTGGAAAATCCGATTTTGACAAGTTAAGGTGTGTTCACATTGTGTGTATTTGTCATATGGAATGTCACTTTTCTATCCACATGTGTTTTCATGTGTATGTCAAAATTTGAGTTTCACATACGGTTTATAATTAACATGTTCAAATGTTGGTATGTTAAGTACATTTGACATAACCTATCAAAAAAAAAAATCTTAAAACAGCTGATTGCTGTATGTGTATAATAAAAATTATATTTATAATTAAATAAAACTGTATTTTAAAATGGAATGAGAGATTTTTGTTTTACTATAAATTATATTTATTAAAATTTCAATTAATTTTTGCCGCCACAAAATTTTTGTTATAAAAAACAGCTGATGTCAGATGGTTTGTCACAAGAAAATAGAACTCGTTCTAAATAAAAAATGTCATGTCTATTGCACACATAGAAATAATACATGCTATTGTTTGAAGGAGTTCAGACTATATGTACAAATTTGGCATGCGAAAAAGTGACATTCCATATGACAAATACACACAATGTGAACACACCTTTAGTTGCAAAAGAAAACAAAACAAAAAAAAAAAAAAATAAAACAAAAATGTCCAGCTGTTACAATAAACAGGGTCGTTTTATTTATTTGTTTGATAACCCTGTTTTCATTGTTTTAAAATAACGTTGCCGCTTTTGTTTAGGGATGGGGTATCAGCGTTAACGCTCAGCGTAAAAAAATGTGCCGCTTACCGCCGGTATTTAAGGATGGCTCTTATGCATTTCAATGACCATCAGCTAAAGCAGCTTTCTTTTTTCATTCATTTTGAATACACGAACTTAAAACCCAAAGCAAAAATGGCCTCAGTATTACCACTTGTAAAACTAATAGATTTTGTTTACATATGGCAGCTTTGATTTTCCTAAAAAATCGTTCGTAATGGGTGAATCGTGTTGCGAAAAACTCTCCGTAAAAATTTTTCTCTAGTCAAAAATTTTTGTTCGGAACAAATGGGTAAATGCAGCTTTAGGTCTCATATGACATGGAACTAATAAACTAAAAATTTGTGTAGAATTTCTACTTTTTTGATGTTCTTATGATACGAAATGGAAGCCTACCATCTCGGAAATTCTTTCTGGGATCGTTAATTATCTGTTCGATTACTTAAATAAGTGCCAAGTAATTTGTTGAACACATTTTTTAAAATCAACTGTACTTTTCGCTACAGTTTTCTTCAGCTGTTATTTATTAGTGATGTAAATTCAAATTTTTGTTTTATTAAATTTGTATTTTACAAAACCTTATTTGGATATCAATTCTCTTTTCAGTTGTCAATGCCCATAAACAATGTTTAATTGAAAGTCATCAGTTTTAGAGATTGTCTTAAAAATATCAACGTTCCACATAAACTTTGCGTAAAAAATCAATTTAATTAAATGATTGCTATCGCTCAAAAAGTCTTAACAAAAAAAAAAAAAAAAAAAAAAAACTAAGAAAACAACTGAATACAAAATATCCTTACGCCAGTCAAAAAGAATGTTCTCCATATACAGAGTGTACAAAAAGACATTCATTATTCTGAGTACGAGAATGGGTGAGAGTATTGAATGTATTGAATGTGTATTGTGGACATTTGACGCAATTATTTGTTGCATCGACACTTGTTTTATGTTGTTCATGTGCGCGCGAAACTTAAATGTTGCGTAGACATTTAAAAATGTAATTTTGCTGTTTATTTCTCTGTTGCCGTTGCTGTTGTTGTTTGTACTTGCAGAGATCCAGTCCTTAATCTTGTGGTCCTGGTTTAAAGTTGACATTATGTATGTTGTTGTTGTTGTTGTTGTTATTGCATTGCGTCTGCTTTGCTGTTGGTTAATTTAAAGGGTCATTTTTCTTAGGATTTCATTCGTTACGTTCTTCTTATGCTTGTGCTCCTTTTTAGCTTTTTATTATTTTTGTATTCCTTATAATTTTTAAAGGGATCTGGGGCATTTATCAATGTTTTATATCGTAAAATCACAATACTTTTGTCTTCGTTTGTTTGTGGCTTTTGTTCATGTTGATTTTTAGTTTGCTGCATTTTAACTCGTTACTGTATGATGCCTGTTGTGGCAACTAACCAACCAACCAACCAACATTTTCACATATTATTTTATTCGATTTATTTATAAATTTCGTTTTGTTGCGAACGTTTGTATAAACGGTTTGTTCGGTCTGTCGTTATCATCATTGTTGAGTTCATAAATCAGAAGCTTTATTTATTGAGATATTTATCAGTGATCATTTGGTTGTGAAATTTTATGTTGCCCTCTAAATGCTGCTCAAGTGTATGTGCACTTGCATGTTCACAGGGTATTATTTTGTTGAGATTTTATTTTTCGTTTTTTGTATGATGCCATATTAAGGGAAAAGTAAAATTTAAATATAAATTTTTAATGCAAATATATATAAACATTTATATATTAGAGTGGCCCTAGTTTTGTTTGAATTAACTAACTAGTCGAACATCTGTACAAAACAGGGTATCAATCACAGACTATTGCTCGACATTACTGAATCGTCTTTAGCCGAACACAAGAAGGTTTTTTTTTTGGTATGTTCTTCGGGTTCAGTTAGCGGTGAATAGTGTTGAAGCTACCAATCCTCAGTTAACTAACGCAGAGAAGAAACATTGCTGAACATAATTACAAACACTACACTGTGTTTTTGGTAACAATATATTGTTGTGGTACACAAATAATTGTTATATTATTTTTATTTTTTTTTATTTTTATTTATTTCAAAGTAATATAAAAAGCCTTAAATTAGGCCATACATTAAATATATTACAGAGTTAATTCCTGAATAAAACATACATATAATTTAAATTAAGTAAATATATAAATACATACAAAATAGAGGCCCCCAGCCAAATTAATTATTTAATTAAAATAATATTAAAATATATGTCCCATAGTAGTAAGAGAAAAGAAAAAAGAATAGTAAAAAATAGTAACCCCATAAAAAAGTTATAAAGCGATTGTTGAAAAATATAGCAAGATTTAATTAATACTCGAAAAATACATTAAAAGTTTTAAGCGAAAGGCATTGTTAGAATAAGAAAATATACGAAGATCCAAAGGCAAAAAATTCCAGATTCTGGCCACTTTTACAATAAAAGAACGCTCAAAAATACTGCACTTGATCCTAGGAATGGTAATCTGAGGATTTCTTGTAGAGTGAGAAAATGAAAACTCAGAACAGAGATTATAAGGTAAGCCAGAACGAATAACCTTATAAAAAAAAAATAATTTGCGAATATCAACAAAGTGCCTAAAAGAACATCCCAAAAAAGTACTGACATATTCAGAAATATGCATCCATCTTCGAACTTTATAAACATAGCGCACAATAACATTGACTAAACGATTAAATTTAGCCAAAATACGAACCACAGTGTTAGATACCACTTCAATCCCATAAAATAAATGGGGCATTAAGAGAGCATAAGCTAATTTATATCTAATATGACAAGGCAGATATACACTATTAGAATAAATTTGGCGCAAAATACCAAAGATTTTAGCATATAAATTATTAGTATGACACTCAAAATTAAGTTGATTATCTAGAAATACCCCTAAGCATTTAAGGTTATCAACAAAGGTAATTATCTGACCATCAATAGAGATATTCAACAACGGACAAGAATTACCAAAAAGTATAGCTTTAGTTTTAGAGAAATTAACCACTAAAGAATTTAAACGAGACCATTCTAGAAATCGTACCAGGCTATAATTAATATTAGATTCTAAGACATCGGCATTATCCTTATGAGATTTAAACAATAAAAAAACGTCATCAGCAAAAATAAAGGATCTACATAAACTAGAATCAATATGAAGAGGTAGGTCATTGACATACATAATAAAAAGAAGTGGTCCCAACACAGAACCCTGAGGAACACCAGCAAATAAAGGAAGTGTATCAGAGTAAACTCCACCAACATCCACAAATTGATGTCTCCCAGACAAATATGAATGGATCAAAATACAGGCTGATTTAGAAAAATTAAAATGATTAGTCAATTTCATAATTAATTTGATTTTAAAAATAATTTAGTTACTTAGTTCTTTTATCCGACCTTTTTCAATATTCTTTGATTTATTTTTCAAGCAATGAGGTCACTTTTAATATTTATATAAAAATGTTCTTTCTATATATTTATATTCAATATTTCGTTATCACAATGGATATCTTCTTCAGGGATTTACAATTTTAAATTATAATACAATAATAATTGAAGTATAAATAATAAAAATGAAAATTTTTAAACATAGCAATATTCTCATGTATCCTGACGACGTCAAACTTTTCTCTTCATTTGATAAGGCTGCGAATAGTACTTATTTGCAAAATGATCTAAATAGCTTCAGTAACTGGTGCAGTGTAAACCTAATGGAACTCAATCTTAAAAAGTGTAAATCTATGACTTTCTCTAGGTATTCTCCATTACGCAGTGATTACTTTATTAAGGGCGTTAAGTTAGATACAGTTGACTCATTTTTGGATCTTGGAATTTTTTTCGATATGAGACTTAAATTCAATTCACACATTATAATGACTAGTGTTAAGGCTAATGGTGTGTTAAGCTTTATAAAACGTTGGGCAAAGAAATTTAATGATCCCTATGTAACGAAATCTTTATTTACAACTCTAGTCAGGCCAATACTTGAATACGGGTCTGTAATATGGGATCCTCAATATAACGTTTATATAAAAAAATTGGAATCTGTACAAAAACAATACTTGCTGTTTTGTCTTCGTAACTTGAGATGGAATCCTAATATTAACCTGCCGCCCTATCGCAAACGCCTAGCGCTTATAAGCCTGCCAACATTAAAAAGTCGAAGGATTGCCTTCAACATTGCATTCTTTATAAATCTAATTCATGGTAAAATAGATTCCATTTGTCTTCATGATAAAATTAGCATCAATATACCTAACAGGCAACTTAGATCATATGAGCCAGTTTATTTAAGTTTTCACAGATCAAATTATATTAACTTCGATCCATTACGTATAATCTCTGCTGAAGTGAACCAATTCTACAATCTAATAGATTTATCTGATTCTGTTGATAGTTCCAAGAGAAAGCTTATTATATTCTTAAACTCAAATGACTATATTTATAACTGTATTTAATAGATTTTTATTTAATATTATTATTGTTTAATATGTCTGTATAAAATGTGTAAAATGTTCAAAATTGCTCAGCTGTTACCATATTGTAGCTGATTAAATAAATAAATAAATAAATAAATTAAAAATGAAATGTTTATAATTATGATACACATATTTGTTTGGTATAATAAATGAAAAATTTTTTGTATGTAATATTTTTAGTTTATAAACTTATTCTTATAAATTAAATGTCTGTAATTTTGAGCTACATTGTCTGTATCTGTTTTATAATTAATTCTCTTTTCTATCGGTAAATTAATAATCTGTAACGTTTCAAACATAAATCGTTTTTTATAATTTGTTTCTCTATTTAACACAGTAAGTAGTATTTTCAAAATCTGGATAATGATCTAAATTGTAACAGTGTGATGTTAATGCAGTTTTTTGAGAAGAAGTATGTACCTTACATGGTATTTTATAAACAATATTGGATTTATCTAATTTTACTGTTTTATCCTTTATTTTACTATATAATCTATTTAATTTGTTATAAGTTCTATGGGCTTTTTTATAATTATTCCTGTCATAAAATTTTAAATTTTCTAGTCGTTCAGAAATTAATGGAATATAAGTTAGAGATTTATAAATTTTAGGTTCAGAATTTATATTTGTATTATTTTTTTTTTGGTCTTTTATATTGTCTTATTAATTTATAAATTAGTTCATTTGGAAAGCTATTATCTTTTAAAATTTGTTTGATTTTTATTTTATTATTTTCATGAAATATTTTGTCACTAATATTTGGAACTTTATCTATTAAGTTTCTAGCAGTATTTATAATAACTCTTTTTGAATGTTTAGAATAATAATTAATAATTCTTCCTGATGAAATTGGGGTTTGATACCAATCTATAAGTAATTTATCTCCCTTTCTAATTATTATTGTATCTAAATATGGAAGTTTATTATTAGATTCTTTTTCAATTGTAAATTTAATATTTTGGTGAAAAGAATTAAATATGTTTAATATATTTATTATTTCATAATCTGAAATAATACAAAATAAATCATCCACATATTTTGTTATAATTTTTGGTTTAATAGATAATTTGTTAATACATGTATCAAGTAATTCTTCCATAATTATATCTGCTATAATTGGAGAAGCTGGATAACCCATAGGTAGACCTTTATGTTGAGAATATATTTTGTTGTTATATTGAAAGTATCTGTTATCCTGTATGCAAAATTTTACAATTTCTAAAAATAATCCTTTCTCCATAGTTGTATATTCCTTAATTATATTCCATTTGTTTTCCATAATATTTAATGCTAAATCTATTGGTATACTAGGAAATAATGAAATTACATCTAAAAAAATTATTTTTTCATCATTTTCTATTTTTATTTGTTTTATTCTATCTTTAAATTGTAATGAGTCCTTTATATTATATATTGAATTCTTAGTTATGTTTTTGAGAATTTTGGTTAAATATTTACTAAGTTCATGTGATGGAGAATTTATACAGGAACAAATAGGTCTCAATGGAAATGTTTCTTTATGGATTTTAGGAACTCCATATAATTTTGGAGCTATAGCTGAAGTTATTTTTAAAGTTTTCTTTTCCATCATTGTAATAATTTCTAATTTGCCTAGTTTTTCTACTATATTGTTATTTGTCTGTTGTAATTTAATTGTCGGATCTTTATTTAATATTTTATATGTTGTTTGATCATTAAGAATATCATTCATTCTTGAAAGATAATCAGATTTATTCATAGCAACTGTAATGTTGCCTTTATCTGCAGTTAAAATTAAAATATTTTTGTTAATTTTAAGAAATTGTTCTGTTTTTTTTTTATTTTATTGATAAGGTTATCTATATTTCTTGTTCCTCTTTTTCTTTTATTGTCTGTACGAAATCTTCTCCTTCTGCTATCATCCTAAGAACTGGAAATTTTTCTTTCGTGATTGGTAATGCGTGTTTGTTTCCTAATGAAAGAGTCCATTGTATATCTATTGGAATATCTGTATTCGTTTTATTTACGAACAAATTTTTATTAAGTTTAATATCCAATTCTTTTTTCTGCAAGCAAGTCAACTAGATGATTAAACTTTCTAATATGTGTGTCTTTAATTTTATTCTTTAATTTTGAACCTAATCTATTTTCATGGTCTAAAAAGTTATTCATTATGTCATGTGTGAAGATGTTGTTTAAATTGTGTTGTATTTTTGTTAAAAGTTTCTTATTATAATCTAAGATATAGTGTTTTTGTTTTATACTTCAATTTAAGATCTTGTTCTGCATATTCCATATATTTCTTGATACAGATTGTCGAAAGTTCCTTGGTCCATTTTCCTCAAAAGGATTAAAATAATTTTTAGTTGAATCCCTAATAAATTTTGGTATTATACCTGAGTTTCGGCAACGAATAAGAAAAGTAATTGTTGCATTTAATTTTATAATCTTATCCCTCACCTTAATTACCTCTCAAAATGGCATTTACAATCATCCAGGACAGCAGTTTGTTTGCTCACAGCCTTTTTTGTAAATTGTTATTAACAGTAAGGCTAAATTATTATTAATATAAGGAGTTAAAAACTTGTAAAATTTTTAAATTTTTGCAAAACAATTTTAAAATTTCTGAGGAATTCAGTTTAAGTTATGTATTAGTTTAAGAAAGTATTTACCTATATCTCGGCTTGATATGTGGAATACCATTTCCGTTTGGTCACATATTTTGTATATCGGTTATGGTAACTTCTACAGCTTGGTTGACTTTTTTTACTTCCCATACAGATAATTTACTGGTTGAAATATTTGCTATCATTGTAGCTTGCAAGTAGCGTTCGTATTTTTGGTCCACAGAGAGGCAGCACTACTATTAATCAACTCATATACTACTACGTCTCTATTAGTCAGCCAATATAATGAAGAGGTGAGTTGGCAAGAACTGGATTTTCTTAAAATTATTTCTAACACGGAGTCAGTTGCAATGCCGCTTAGGATTATTAAAGATGCTATCTTTAGACATTTCCTCAAACAGTTGAAAATAGATGGTGTAATTTAGAGACATGTAAGGTGGGCAAGTTGGTGCGGTCCTGTTTTAATGAAAAACATAATATTTAGTTCATAAATCAATATTAACCAAAGGAACATATCGATGGTCACAAGTAGAAAAGTCCTAACTCGTATTTTGTACGAAATTGAGTTTTTCTGTGATTCCTATACATTTCACGCACATACACCTCGTCACAAAAATTTATTGCAATAACGCTTTTATAAGCAATTGTACAAAAAAAGCTACATGTTGAATATTATAGTTTCTATTATGTTTTTACCTTCTCCTGTAAAGTTACAATTATTTGAGTTAGGGTCTTTCTACTTGTGACCATCGATAGCAAGTTTGCTGCCATGGGTGCTAGATAAGCTTGCAAGTCGACTCGAGCTGCACTTTAACGACTAGTAGAGCATTTGTAATATATTTGTAATGTATAGTCAAAGAATCCGTGTTCCTTGACATGTTAATTATAATTGTAATATTCTTGGCTGAGTCACCTCAATGCCAGAGATTGGATTTAGTATCTTTCTAAGGAACACGTAGTATTGACTGCTCAGAACAAGGTTCTTTTGACTCTGTTTGACTGGGGAACTAACACAATAACCCAATTTTAACATTAATTTTATTCATTTGCATATTTTAACTCTTTCAGGCCGTGATACATAGATTGTGCGGTTGGGTTTAGGTTTCAATATTTTTGCTTCTGTTAACCTAATTTTAAATAGACTGGCACGCATCGATTGTGCTGATTTTTTTGTATATTTGATCCTTATACTGTGTTCAGATATGAAACTTAATTGAGTCAATATTCGGTTAATTGACAATATTATTTTAAGTGTTCAGGCATACGCAATTTTCAGCTTACTCAATAATCATTTGACAGTTGGAAAACATTACAAAAAATACTCTATATGGTTGTTGTGTTTCTACGTAAACAAACTTACCTTTACATTGATTTTTTCATGATTTCTTTTGTTGACATTTGCCATTTTATACAATTTTGTTCACTAAACACAGTTGTGAACAGTGTTGCATTCGAAATCTTACTCAATATTATAACAATTTCGTACTTATTGCGCAATAATTAATTGAGATTTTATATGGAATATTGAGCTCAATAATGACGTTAATTGCGATCATAGCGGGTCATATCTGAACACGCTATTACATTTCTCTTCTGTTTCATTTGCTTTAGTTGAATTATTGTGAAATTCTTCAGTCACATTTCAGTTTTAGCAAAATGAGCCGTGGAAGTAATGGTCAGTTTTTAAATTGATATTTAAATACGAAATTAGTTAATTTTTCCTTAAACTTAAGTTTTATATAAATATGATTTTATTTGTTCAGTCTCAAATTGCGTTTGGCATTTAATTATGATAAAAGTATGGTAGCACTAATTAATGTCAAAAAATAGAAACAACTTATTTATTTAACAGCTGGTTTCATATTTAGTTTACAAATTGTTGTAGTTTACAAATTGTTGTAAACTAAATGGACAAAAGCTCTTCAAATCCTCTTCATCTAAATTCATTGTTTTAGTTGATATTGATAATAATAAGCACAATGTTTTTATTCGCGGCGTGTTTATTATTTTATCAAATAATAAAAAAAACTTCAATGCGCAATTTTTATATTTTGAAGAACTGTCAAAATCATATGGTAGTATGAACATGTTAAAGGTGCTATCAGACGGGATGTATTTTACATATGTACTGTCACTTTTCTTACCCATATGTAATTCCGTATGTATGTCAAAATTTCCATTTTACATACGATTCATAATTTTTGCTATCACACCTGCTTATGTTTTTCCGTATGACATAACCTATAAAAGTAAACAAAAGCTGCCTTTTTAACGTTTATAAATTTCAAGAATTGCTTCTTTTGGCCAATCTAACTGCAATAAATATAATAAACATAATTTAATTTATTAAAAATCGAAAAATTCATTTTCTTTAATTTTTCTTTCCAATATATTATTTCAAACAATTTTGTTTCAAAACAAATCAGCTGTTTTGTTTATGTTTGTCACAGGAAAATAGAGCGTGTTCTAATCGAAAAAATTACATATGTATTTCCACATGTATTTTACACATGCAAAGTTTCATATGTATCACACGATGTGTACAACTTTTACATATGGAAAATTTGACAGTACATATGTAAAATACATCCCGTCTGATAGCACCTTAAGCTGTATTTAAATGGCCGTGGTCAGTGATTTAAGTTATATTTAAATATGATCTATAAAAATTAATTTGGTATTTAAACAGAACTTAAGTTTAAAAACACTTTAATTTTTAAGTTAAAAACTGGCCATAAGTAAGTGTTTTTAATTACAAAAGTACCAATCGTTTACAAATAATGAAGTGCACATAGTAATTAACTTAAAAAAATAATAAATTTTAATATTTCAAATTAATTGAAATCGTTTCATGCAATAAAAATGTGTTTTAGTTAAAAATATTAATGAAAATCGACCAAGATGCATCAAGTGTGCGTGTCCTGAAAAATCCTTGAAGGATATAAAAATTATAAAACCTAATCCTTGATTATATTTTCATACGCTGTAGCGGTGACATATTCCAAAAATTATAAAAAAATTCTTGGTAGTTTTGCGTCAGGTCTAAAAGTGTTTAATTGATTTCAGTAATATTTTTTAGGTCATACATACAACAAGCTCATTTTGAAATACATATCTGTAAGTATTTATATATTTATGATTATTGATAAATATTTAGTTTATCATTACAAAATGTCTATCCAAAGCAACTGATAATAAAAGTAAATTTCATTTAAATACCAAAAACTGTAAACACCTTGTAAGAGATGTCGTACTTACTTAGTCTCACTATACATAAAATTAAACAACAAATACTATTTATAAAATTGTACATAAATATAAACACAGTTGTACTTATCTATGTGTGTGTTGACTAAATTACCATATTTACAACATTGCTTGAAACATGGCCAATATGATACGAAGGAAGATGCGTTTAAAACCAACACTATTGTATAACTTTCATAGACATACGAGTACACACTCGCTTTATATTCTGCATCTGTAATTGTGGCACATTGTTGTATAGTAGTGAGAGTAGCTGTAGATGTTACATGTTGTTTGTGTCTGTGCTAATATCGTTGTTAATATTATTAAATATTATTTATGGATTTGTTTAATTTGTATTTAGTGGTCGGTATTCTAGGCAGACTGGCTGCCTGTGTAAGCCATTTCGAGCAGCATATAAAATACAAATGTAAACATTTTCAATAGCAAAAGTAAAATTAGCAACAGCAAAATAGTTCAAGACAAGTTTCTTGAGCAAAGTACTACTACTACTACTACTATTTACTGTCATATTTACGCAACTAAATACACCCTCTATAGGAAAATGTTAATGTTTATTCCTTCTGGTTGGTGGCAGGATAACTACCGTGCAACATGTGTGCATTGAGCGAAAACAGTTTTCCTGGGTTTTTTTTTTATTTAAAAAAGTAGCAGAATATGATATGGTTAAAATTTGCGTAAAACTGAAAGTAATATTAAGCCCACATGCTGACAAATGTTGTAAAGTTATTGTTTACTTTTGCAGTAAGTTTTCATAAAATTTATATAAAGAAAAATTTTGTTTCATTACGTTATCGTCTTGTTAAAATCATACAATTTAACTGCGTTGCTATTTGCATTGCGATTTATATAAGGTGTTTTTTTTAGATGTGTAGAAATTTAAGTTGACAGCACTTTTTTAACTGGCGGCCATTTTGTTAGCTGACAAGTTTAGTTTGGTTTGGCATTTCAACATGAATACACTGCCACCTAAACAACACTTCCAAATTGTGCAAATATATTTTGTTTTAACTACCTCTAGCTAAAACCTCTAAGACGTTGAATTGTCCATGACCCGTTTTTATGCAGAGTGAAATCATATAAATAATTACAGCAATCATAATATGTTAAAGAAATGTTGAAATAGTTGTGGTAAACATGCACAACTATACAAGGTGGCGCAAAAGTCATCCTCCCATCAGAAAATGCTATACATTTTGCGAGGCCCCTAATGTCAGTTCTGTCAGCAATATTCCGCGTTCTGGAGCAGGGTAGCGTAACATTGTTTATTAACGTGTATTTCGCATGTGTTTACAACACAAATGGCATAACAGAACTGACATTAGGGGCCTCGCAAAATTTATAGCATTTTCTGATAGGAGGATTACTTTTGCGCCACCTTGTATTTTGTTTCTGTGTGTGTAAATAACTGATTTTCAGAAACTTGAGATAGGAAAGATACCCACTTGCAAGCAGACCAGAAAAAGCTGATCATTTTGCGAAAAATCTTGCAATCATCCATCTAAGGAAACTCATAACGGTCATTACTGGTCTCTAGGTGTACAAGCTAAAAGGTTGGGTATCCCTTACAATTAATTATTTAGAAGCTGTAATAGCGAGGAAGAAATGGAGGCCACTAAACACTTTCTCTTGAATCGTTCTACATTTGGGGATCTGAGAGGTGAAATTCTTGGCCATCAAAAAATTATCAACAAAACCTGTATATCAAGTGATGATTAGAGTAATAGGCAGGCAAGAAACATAGAACGAATGATGCTATAGGCTTAAGGTATCACAACAGAACTTAAGACTGAAATCAAGTGGAATGTGTTTTGGGCGACTGTCAATTTATTCAAACCTAACATCCTTCTATATAACTCGAACCGTTTTATAGCATTCAGCTAAAATCTTCAAATGACTATATTCCAATTCCATTAATGTAGGTAATATCTTTCTTAGGAATTTGCTAAAATAAGTATTTATGTATTTATGTAGAATTAACTCTGCCGTTAATTGCTTTAACATTCGAAAACGATTGTTTTCCATTCTTTGCAAAACTCTCAGCATAAAATTCAAATTGCTGGAATTTTTAGTCATATATTTTCTGGATACATACATATCCTGATTGTCCGTCCTATAGGAACAATTATATGGTTTTTGCTTAATGAATTTATCTGCTCATCAGTTTATAAAAAATCTACAATCAAATACACACTCAAACTCCTTAAATATTCTGATATATGCGAAAACATACAGATATAATAATAAAATTTACAGACACGTATGCATTTAAATGTAATGCATACCCTGCAGTGCATGGGACTAGTTATAATTTGAAAACTATTTTAGCCACAAAAACTATAATTACTTATCCAACAATTAAATTAGAAGATTTTCAGGTAAGATCACATGATCACTATGCACCAATTATTGTTGTGATTTATTCACCAATCGTGTGAACTCACAATTTATTGTTTCATACGGCAACCTTTGACAATATTTTTCTTATTTTTCCCAATTAAATACAACCGTGGTACGTTAATCATGTGACTACTCGAAGGGTAATAATGTGCCAATAAAAATATTGTAATTGCGCCAATATTTATTGGTTTCTTAAGCGGCAATCAAAGGAACCAATAACCGCCAAAATTTATTTTTTTAAATTGTTGTTTTTTTTCGTAAAACTGTATATCTGTAAGTAAAATTGAGTTTTAATTATTGTAAATATATACTAATTATTATTATTAATGACAGCATGGTAGAAATACTTCTTTTTTTTTTAATTAACAAACAAAAACTGCGAAGCTTTTTGGCTTATCTGCAGAAAACACCCAGAGTCTTTGGCGGAAATCGATCCCGCAACCCTTTGACTTATAGTCTGGCATACTATCGCCTAGTCTATCGGGGTAGTTGATCCTTTGTACACAGAATTTGTTTACTCTATTGACCATCAATTATAAACTCTTTTGCCCAAAAGGAAGAAAAAACCAAGTGTAAGTTCCACAAGTAGCTAGTGAGGTGAGACTATCTGCCTCTGATTGCTGGAAAACAAAAACGTATGGGCATGCAAAGATTCTAAATTTGCTTCCCCCTTCACTACACCCAAAATCTGATTACACAACACCCCTCATAGGCTTTGATAAGAGGTTCAAAATCAGTATCCCATCCAGACGCGAATGGCAAGGGGTTTAAAGATGGAGTTTGGCGTTGGCACCGGCGTCGTCTGCGATAAACTCAGTTTAAAACTCTCGATACGCCTCCGAGACAAGTTTGGTGTATTTCAAGCTGAGATACTAGCGATTAGGGAAGCATGCAAAATTTTATGCGAAAAAAAATATTTGCGGCAACACAGCCATATTTTTGTCGACAGTCAGGCGGCACTCTAGTCAGGCAATGCAAAGAAGTGCTGTCACGTCTAACTGACATTACTCTTAGAGAGGGTGGACGAACTGGCCAAAGAAGGATCCATTTTAGATATCACAACTGTCGTTTCAGTCGCAACACCACTTGGAACTATTAAAAGTGAAATCGTCAAACACTACTTTCTAAAGGCTGAAATAAGGTGGCAGAATTTGGATACCTGCAGGAGCATTAGAATATGTGGCCAGTATACAATAAGAAGCGCAGTTTGCAGCTCCTGAATGTGGAACGAAAGGACATGTCCAGAATCATAGCGGTGCTAACCGGTCACTGGACGATTGGTAAGCATGGTAGAAAGGATCGGGAGAAAGAGGAAACAGTATTTCATCTTCTCTGTGAATGTCGGGCTCTTGAAACTCTAGACTTAAATTTTTCAACAATCATATACTAAACAACTTAGCAAAGACATCAAGTATTAGATGGTGCGATTTTATCGGATACCAGAACGCAACAGGCTGGATGTAGTAGCCATTATATACTAGCATCTGGAAAATATCTAGTAATATCATTCGTTCAACGAGTGGTGTGGTAGTTTTGAAAACGGAATCAAAAGTATCCACGTAAACCAACCAACCAATCATCTTGGACCTACAGTGCAATAAATGATTTAATATTGGCTGTAACGGAAAAACACTTATGTGTTTGGGATTATTCATGCTCAAACTATATGGACCGTAACAAACGAGAGCAGGCATGGCGCGAAACCGAAACGTGATGTTTGCTATATATGATAGAAGATTGTAAGGCCAAATGGACCAATTTAAAAATTGTTTTTCGAAAAATAAAGTGCCAAAATGGTGATTTTTTTAAATGTTTGTACGGGACAAAAGTCAACAGTTGGGGGGTAGTAGAATTCGTTTTAGAGGTATGGTTCCTTCGGCAAAGTTTTTTATTTTGATCCCTAGAATACGATTTTCACTGAGCCATGGGCGATTATTAAATCGACCCGCCCTAATATATATATATATGGACAATTTCACGTCAAGTGACCCACCCAACTTTTAAAATCGATGTCTTCCGATTTGGATGAATTTGCACCAAGCTTAGGACTATTAGATATTAGGCCAGATACAAATTTTCAGCTCTATCAGTCAAGAACTGCCCGACTTAGAGGGGGTCAAAGTTGGACATTTTGGTCATATAGGGTTATTTTAAAATTAATGTAAATTTTTACCTATTGGTCCTAACAAAAATTGTCCATAGGACTTTAGAGAGCTATTTCCTCAATCATTCCAAAAATAATTTTTTTTAATTTTTTTCAAAATGGGCCCATTTTTCGTCAAAAGAAAGCTTATACAATTTCCTTTAAAGCCTTTATAATCGCCTAATGGGATGCGTGTGGGATATCTATCAAAAAAATTATTTTTTAACTCAAGAATAATATTTTTCAATATTTGACACATGTATCATTTTCATTTTCCCCCATTTTTTTATTTTTTTTGTTTCAAAATGGAGTTTTTTTTTATTTTTCCTCAAAAGAAACTTTAGACCATTTCTTTTAAGAGCTTTGTGGTCACTTAGTAGCACGAGGCATATCTATAAAAAAAAATATTTTAACGCAAAAAACAAAGTTTTTGAATTTTACCATATGCATAAATATGATTGCAACAAATATATACATAGTTACTACAATCGTTTATATGATTGTGGTAATCATCTAAATCGTAACTTAACCATATTATGGTTACCGCAATCATATAAATAATTACAGTGACCATAACATTGTTGAAAAACTTGTAAAAAAAGTTGACATTGTTGTGGTAAACATATATGTACAACTATATTTTTTCTCTGTGTGTGGTAAACAGCAATTATTCTCGCTTTATCGTTTTGAGCCAATTGGCGGCAATCAAATTTATGAGATTTTAGGCAATCGTGTAACTGCCAATAATTTGATTGGAACAATGAAATTACCACATTCAAAATTGTTGCAAATTGGCGAATTGCGACAAGCATGTGATCTTAACTTTAGAATTTAACATCCATTTAACCACCAATGTCCAGCGATCAATAGACACATCCTGCTTAAATATTTGCAATTAATATTGCCAGTAATTGCTCCTTCCTATTTACTACCAGTAGCGATTTTCATTGCAAAAGCTAATGTACAACAAACTATATACATATGTATAAGAGAATTTGCTAGTAACAATGATCGCATTAAGTTTGAAAATAAAACTATTTTTTTAAAATTGCTGGGTACCAAATCTCCTACTTACACCCAAGTTACATACACATTTAGATTTGTTACGTGAATGCATTACAAGTTAAAGTTTTAGCCATTTGAGGGAGAAGAGACGCAGTAAATTTTATGTAGATTTGCTAATACGAATTATGTTCATTTGTGCCATGGAGTTTTGTTACATCTGCTACTGTTTTGGCTGCCACAAAACATAACCCAACAAACACTACAACATTCATTCACACAAACCAGCAACCAGGCACATTCATACATGTTGCAACATAATGAACAAACACAATATATGAGCGCACATATTTATGTGCAAATATCTAATGGTTGTAACATTGTATGTTGGTTGGTGTCTTGTTGTGGCACTAGTGTCTGGTTAAAATGGCAAATTTTAAATAGTCCGTTTTAAACATTTTCAAATAATTAAATTCCAAAAACTATTTTTTTTTACAATTTTGAGAGTTATGGCACAAATTACAACATCTAAAATTTGCAATACCCAAAAAGTTAAGAATTTTAAAGCTTTGTAGCTTTATAATCTGGGAATTTTGTAATTCCTTTGAGCCATTAGACCTCTATCGTCTAATGGCTATTTTACAAGAAAATATTACAAACTGACGCCTATAACTATAACCAATTGATCTTGACAATATCAGCCCTGTTTGCCCAATACTTATCTTTATCTTAAGCGTTTTTCCAGTTATCGGTGTTTAACTCTTTTACAGACCGAGTTTTTCTTGTCGTTTTTATTTATTTATTATTTTTTCTTTTGCCCTGAATGCCGACCGACTCTTTGCCTTATAAACTTCTCTGAACGTAGGAGTAGTTTGTTTTGGTTTTCAAGTATTTTTTTTTTTTTTTTGTGTTGTAGCTTAGAAAAAAAAACAAAATCAGCAACTGCAGAGAAGAAAAAAAACAACTCAAAACTATTTTGATTGGGAGTTAAGAAATAATAAAAAAAATAAAAGAACAACACAGACAACAAACAATACATAAACATTTTTATTAACATTTTCATTTTAATAGTGATTTGTTAGTGTTGTGAATTTGCATGTGTGTATGTTTCTCTAAGTTTGTTTGTTTGTTTTTGTAAACAACTATAAATTTTTAGATTAAGTTCTCTCTTTTATTATATTTTGGACCAATTAATAAGATTTATTGGAATTTGTTTGCAAAAAATGGAGAAAAACAGATTATATCTAAACAAAATAGAATTAGCAAGGAAAAATATTTGTATGGGATTTTTTTTTGTATAAAGAACTAATTAATTAAGTTAAAATTATTGCAGAGATCTAAATAACTAATATTAAACTTGGGAAATATTAGGAAAGGGCACAAATTGTACTTTTATTGAAAAAGCTTTGTTCGCAATAAAACACAAAGTGCAACTGTTATTTATTCAAAAAGTCCCTGAAACTGTCTTACAATTGAACTACACTTGCGGTATTTGCCATCATACAAATCATACAGAAGAGAATGGGGCTGATATGAAACAGACAGTCAGACTCAAACCAGGAGCATCCAAACGACATTTTTGTCAATGATGGTTTCCATGATAAAAAATTAGTAACTAAGATTTAATAGACTATCATCTGACTGGATGATGAATCTTATCACTTATTATGTTTGCATTATTTTTTGAACATTATCAGTCATGTCAGAGAATTTAATTCTGTTCGGGTGTGGAATTAATTCTGTATTTTGCTTCTATAGAAAAAGTACAAGGAAACAAATATTTATAGGATTTTCTGGGCTACAAGTATCTAAAACGGACTCTTCCATTTTAGATCTTCTCTGATGACACAAAGTTAAAAGAAGACATGAGAGGAGACATCCGTATAAGAGCAATGTTTTTCAGACTGAGATTTTGGCCACTAAAGACTGTGAAATTCGTTAAGTTTTTGGCGTATATACAAAGTTGTTATTTCGATCTATAATTGCCCCAACTAATCTGTATATATTATATGAGATTTGTAGAGAAGATCGATTAGAAATTAACAAGATATGGAAGATTGCAACCTCATAGCAAATAGATCTGTTTTCAAGCAGAGAAATAGAAATTAATTTGTCGTTTTCCATATCAGAGCCTCTCACAGTAACACAATAAGATTTGAAAGCTGCACAATTTGTTATTGAACCCAACAAAGATCAAATTAGTACTTCTTACCAGCAGATATATTATTCTGGATTTAAAATGCCCAGAACCAAAAGCTCTAGATGGTCGATTATGTTAATGCTCTTGCAAGATGAATATTTATTTCTGCTCAAAATGAACTCATGGTAAAAGACATTGATTTATAAGTTAAATTGGTTAAGCGAAACGATTTGACTCCCAGCAAAAAAAATATTTATTTAGAGCCTTTTGTCAGGAGATATTAGAATCTTTATTTAAAACCCACATGAATTCATGAAATATTTCTGGAATTTGTTTTCAGTTTTATTGAAAAAATTATTAGCGCCTAATCTAAGCTACAGTTTAAAGAAGAATGCAAAACTCTTTGTACTCGCATGGTCGGCTGTCATATAATTTATTGAGAAGATTTACACATAACTCACATAAGAGTAACAAAGACCATCTGCAAACTATTATCAAGCAAGTCTTCTGCTTGATTAAGTCATTGATCACATTTTTGAAGTTTTATGATTGGTGGGAAATCTCTGACTAGGCTGTAGTGTTTGCCCCCTCGTTTAGAATTACTCAGCGGAGAAATATACCAACTTGGAATACCAACTACATGAGGAAACCAAGATTCTCTCAGGCATGACACTCAATGTCATATTGGCAGAGTAGTTCATCCAGGGATAACATTTGAAAAGTCAGACAAACTGCCGAAACATTCAGTTAAAGTCTGCCCCGAGATATGTCAGCAAGGACCTTCATACAAATGTCAAATGGATATTCTGCCGCCCCTAATTTAATACAATGTCATAGTTTCACCATGGATATCATTAAAAAACATGAGCCCATGAACGATTTTGAAATGATGAAATAAGTAATTGCATAAAATAAGTTGAAATACATGAACGTAAAGAAATCCTATTGAATCTTTGAACCTCTAAATGAGGGTTATATTAGACTCAACGTTAGAAAGCTTTTTTAGATTTTGTAAGAATTCTTCATTTATATATCCAAAATTAATAAATTCTTTCATTATTATTCAAGTTCAGGCATAAGTTTCCAATTGATATTAAAATATATTTACATGCAAATCGTAAACTACACCTGGTCATCGAAAAATTAACTTTCAAATGCTATCAAATTGTAAAGAACTTTTCATCTAAAATGACAACTCTTAGAAACAAAAAAAAAACTCTATGAGAAGCAGGATGATGACTAACAAGAAAAATATCACCAACAACATTGCCGTTGTGTTGTCCGCATCATCATGCTCATCAACAGCAAAATTGATGAGAAAAAAAGAAACAAAGCAAATGTATAGCATGTAAGGAATGTGTATCGAACCAAGTTAGCAATTGTTGGCCACAAGTAAATGACAATCAACAGCAACAACCAGCAGTAGCAACATGACTTGAAGTATAAGTAAAAAGCATCTGGTTTTTTATGCTTTTGGACATGCCCCCTAACGGTGGTGGAGCCAACATAATGGCAGCAGCAGCAGCAGCAACAACATGAAGTAAAACTCTTTAACTTTATGACTGAAAAGAAGAACATTTTACAAGAATTTTTCTTCTTGCTTTTCAAAAAAACAATGACGACGATAACATGAAGAAAGAAAATAACAAAAATCTAGTAAATACCAAAATTGTATATGGTCTGGAAGATAAAATGTGATTGTGACACATGAGGAATACTGTATACTAGCAATATTTGCTGAGCGCTGCAAATACAATTCGAATGGGGGGACCGTAGAATAGAATTCAAGCAAAAATCGAATGGGTTTATACAGCAAGAAATATTTAACTATTTAACCGACAGTATTTGAATAGAGGAAAGGTTCTAAAAGCAATATAAAACCGTTAAGATTCACCAGCCAGGCAACAAAGTCAACACATGGGTTTACGGTTAAGTTAAGCAACACAAAGCTAAAATTCTTAACTAGAAAAGCTGTGATGCCTACAGTGTTCAATTGCAGGAGAAAATTGATTATTTTATAGCAGTTCATTCGATGATTTGGTTTTGGATTCCTATTTGCATCCAAAATTATGGTTGATGTTCAATTTAAGAAAACCAATGATGAAATCGTTAACTTCAGGAAGAGCTGTTATGCTTGCATGGCAAATTAGCAAAAGGAAATTGATAATTTCAAGTCATTATTGACATTCAAGTGTTCCATGATTAATTCATTCATTCCACGATCTGGCATTAAAAAGCAATTTGAATTTCGTTGTTAGGTTAGATTAGGTAAAGTAGGCGACCGTAATTATGGACAGCTTACTTGGGTCCATTTCGCTGGTTCTTTTGAGTTGATAAAAAGATAAGAGTTTGGATCGATGGATAGAGGTAGAAGGCAGATATAAAAGCATTGGACAAGAGAGAAAAGAAGATTCCGGATCTATAGAGTTACAGAAAAATATAGAGTATGTTACCGCGAATCAGTTCAACGACCAAGTAGTTTCACCGTAAAGGGTTTATGTATCCCATCGCGGTAGTCAATGGCAACTTTTAAAAGGATAAAGGCATCAAGAAGCTCTATCTTCGTATCTGATATTTCAAATAAACAATTAAAGGATCATTGTACTAAAAACATATAGAGAAAAACGTCCATTAGACATTGACACAGATGATGAGAAACAGTTTCCTAATCTTCTTTGTTATGTAGGGTAAACCTAGCCTTCTTCCGTGGTGGCCGCATTAACATTGTCCAATAATCACAGACACTAAACTACTTATTTGGAATCACTGCAGCTTTAACAAATACAACGTACGTATCCTATTTAGCCTAGGCCATATAAATCTCGTGATTGCACAGATGGGCACAGATGATTGCACAGTTCGCCAGGTCATAAGCAGCTTATGACACATAAACACAGCTGCCCTTTGTGTCTCTATGTCCACGCATCAATATGAGCGCAACTGTCGAATGTTGCACCATTCTATTTAAGGATGTCCGGCATTCCTGGACCAAGATTGATGTGATATATACACCCGTCAGATACTTTATTGCATCTTGGCTATCAGTATATATACATTTATCCCTTCCCGATATTCTGTTATATCTGAGGCATTTAGCTGCTATTTTGATAGCCGATATTTCAGACTGAAGAATACTACAACCATTTTGAATCCTAAAAGACATTTTAATCCCAAGTTCTTGGCTGTATGTAGATACCGCCGTAAAATCTCTCACCTTTTTTGGACCCACCGTATATATGGATAGATTCGTCGTGTCTAGGAATAGAGAAGCCTAAGATCTTCGAAAAGAATGGTCTAGGAGTGCAATAATCAATGTATTCAGTAATACCTTGTAAACGTCCGTAAATTCCATGCTTCCATGTCCATGTCCATGAAAAAATGTCATAATTCATTCCCCGATTTGTCTTTGTATACCGTCAATCGCACCATTTTCTGGTCTCAAATTCCGCAAGAGCCAGTTGGCTATTTATTAAAGGAAATGGAAGCTTATCGCTCTAGATAGAACTATTATTGAACACGTTTGTTTTATTTCAACAATTCTATACAATTTCAATAAACTTTAGTTGGACCTTTCAGATAAACAACTGGTCATAGTATCGGTAGCACCAGCAGCTCCTACAAAACAGGCCAAATAACAACAGCTCCCAGCATCAGCAGCATAAAAGAGAATCACACACAAAGACACAAAAAAGAAGACAAATGGTAACAAGAAGAAAAAAGGAAGCAACAACCAACGAGAATGCAATACATTCTCAGTTGATGCGTTGTGATGTGCTTCAACATTCCATTACAGTTTTCAGACTCTTGTTAGGAACTGTGTTTTTGCTGCTTTTTCCTTTGGTGTAGTTGTAGCACATATTGTTGTTCTTGCTGTTGTATTTTATTCCTTCCAATGGTCAAACAGAATGCTACAAACCCTTAGGTTATTTTACTCGTACTTCAGTAGGAAAACAGTATTTTTCATCTGTATTTTTAAATGTCGGTATTGTGTATGAGAATATTTATTCGTCAGAATTGTGGAGATGTCAAGCATTTTCATGATGCGCATCAACAACAGATTGTGATGTACAAGTAAAAGTTGCACATCCCAACATCTACAAGTCTTTAAATGTACTTTAGTAGTAGTAGTTTGTTTCAAACCCTGATCTTTTTTTTGGAGAAGTTTTTTAACCATCATCCTACACCCAAAATCAAATGAACGAATGAGAAAACTGAAAACTTGATGACTTTGTATGACTTGAGTTGATAGGAATAATCACAGAGTTGTTATTGTTGCTGTTGTTGTTGTGGCAACACAACATCATGAACAGCAACAACATCATGTTCATACTACTACTACAATTGTAAAAAAAAATGAATGTGCAACAAAAAAGTAAATTCCCATACTTTTTCATACCGAACAATCTGTGTTGGTCTGGTGCTGTGCATATGTACGAGTCTAATAGAAAAAGTATGGTGTTCGTCATGATTGTAGGAGGGTTGTTATAAAAATGAGATAAAATAAAAATTTAATTTGTTTAAAAGCTAATTTTTAACAATAGTTGCAGTTCTATTTATGTGTGGAAATATATTCTTACAGTCTAATTCATAAAAACTTATTAAGGGCTTATAACAGGCTTATAAAGCAAATATCCATACAAAATTTGCTTTATAAGCCTGACGTGGATTTGTTACATGATATACAATTTTACTTTATAATAGAATTATTATAAACACAACAATTTAAAACAGAAGCAAATACAATTTCATAATTGTTCTCAAGAATCCCTGAGCTAATGTTATTGAACTAACTCTCTTGGACACCAAAAAAGTCATTAAAATTCCTCAAACTCAATATGCTGTCAAGGAAATTAGAAGCCATGATCTTAACACATGTTCACAGGAAGGCCATGACATCAGATCCAGAGGAATATGTACTGACTACTTATTTTGGTTACTAGACCGATAGTGGGATTCATTTTGATACAATTTCACAGCAAATGGTGGCCGCGCTCAAAATGTTAAGTCGATGGATCACTGACATTACACTGAGATTAATCTGAGCAAAACTCGGAGACTATAGGAGGTACTAGATTTCTGTCATCACTCTGGAGATAACATTCTCAACTAGCACAAAATATATAGGTATAATTGAACGATATTAAACTAACACTCCAACCAGTAGGTATAATTCCTGACAATAAACTGTCCCGTAAACCTTGATGGACATTTATGCTTGCAGGAAGGCCGTATGCATGAGATGGTCTTACTTGACCGATATTCTTCTATTGTGTTGCTATCTAGATCTCAAACTGTAAACTAAGATGTTCAAGAAAATGCCATTCGTGAAACAGGATCTCGAAGTCACTTTTTTCATTATTAACTGTATCTCAATTGATCTAATGTCCAGGAAATTGGTCATGTTCAACGACAAGTGGAAGCATGTATCATTGGAGCATGCTAGTATTATTTGAAGTATGCAAAATCTTCCACAACATATTGATTGACAATTTGGATCGTAAAAATTATATTAAAAATAAAACAATGTTCACTTTTCGGCGTTTAGCACCAGTGTCTTTATCATTACCATCAACTAGAATTAAGAATCGTAACATACCAAAAATTATTTATTTTCAAACAAGACAACTCTAGAGCAGCTGAAAATGGCATCATGAGGGTTTGGCGGAATATAAATCTAACAAAAATGCTATGCCTGATCGCATTTATAGAACAATAAATAAGAATTTACCATATCCATTAAAAAGATAATTATAATACGTTGTTTTATTGGAATAATACGTACTGACTTGAACGAATATAATGTAAGCTTATTATTTTGACTGATATCTCATGTAAGTTTTCCTCTCCTCGCAGAAGACTTCAACATTATAACATTGCAGTTTGGCTGAGTCCTTTGATAATATATCGAGGACTAAATGCAGGGTCAACTTGTTTTCTCGTGCTGACGGTAATCCTTAATTATTGGCCTGCAATATGTGACTGTCTTTAAGGCTGAGTTTTGTCATCTGGGCATATTTTTGTGCTACATATTACACGTCTTGTGGGTTTGTAATAGCCAAGAACTCTTTATCAAATTGCTGCCGGCTTTTACTTAGCAATATATATGCTGTTGCAATAAAGGGGAATGATAGGCCTCCATATGTTTTGTAAAGCTTTTTCTACTTTGATTTTAGAAATATCCACAAATGGTTATGGCGTTGATAAATATGCTGAATATTGAGATCAACGCTACAAGTTAAATTGATGAATGCGATTACCGACCAATGGGATAGAAATTTTCATTAACCTCCAAAATGAAATTTGGACCCGAATGTTTAATTCATCACCCTCGTATATATAAACTCTCACAAACCAATAGACCGTCTGCGTGTATGTATTTAATGGTCTACTACCATAGATTCTTTTTGTTTTACCCACTTTACATGTGTGTGTATTTTATCTTATTGCCAGGTTCTACTTTAACTTTCCCCCCCCTCTATTTTTTTTTCGATTTGTTGCTATCATATGTTAAATTTTTTTTTCTAAAAAGGATTTGCAATGCTAAGAAAAAATTTTTCATTTTAGATGAGTTGATTTTGAGTTTTCTTGTCAATTTCAATGTGTTCAATATATTTGCTTGCATGGTGATGTTTCTATGCGTGTATGTTTTAGAATGGTTGTTAGTTTCTTCCAACGTGCATGTCTGTATTTTATGCTACCAATTGCAATTTACTATTATTGGTTTTGTTCGCAAAATGTGTGTGTCTGTTTGTGCTTTTCGTTTTTAATAAAGAGATTTTGAAAAAATTCAAATTATTTGCAGCATTTACATAATGTGTTTTCTTCGTGTGATAGCTAAAGAAGAATTTAATAAATTGCTGAGTGATACATTTGCTATCAGATGTGAATTATTTTGGTTTTTATTTTATTGATTTTTTTAATTTAAGGATTATACCAATGAAAATCTGTAATTATAATATGGCACAACGAATGGCATTTTACACAGGTCTACATTTTTTTCGGATCATACAAAGTTTTCAAAACAGCTTTTCGTTTTGTAAATCCAATTTTAGGCATTTTAGAACATAGGTCTTAAAATATATTTTTTGATCAGGCAAAGATATTGGTTCCAAACTGTATATGTGTATAATTGAAAATTTTGCTTTTGAAGTAATAAAGTAAATTTGTAGAAATTTTAAACCAGACCAATATTATGAAATTTTAATTTTCAAATGCGTTTAATTTTAGCTTGCATGTTTCTTAAAGATCTACCTGGAGACTTTGGAGAAAATAAAAATTTATTTGAAATCAAATGAAAAACAAAAAAAATTGGCAAATGATTATAAATTTACATGTCAACAGATATTATTTTCAAGGCTTATTCAAAACACAATAATACGCCTGTAGTTATAAATTTTATAATATTAGAAGTTTCGCTTAGGGAGTGACGTTCAATCAACACTTTCTTTAGATAAAGATATTTAACATTTGTAGTTGAATTTTGTATTCTATCTAACACTTTTATGAGAACTTCTTGTGATAAAGCAGTTATAATATATTCATATTTAGTTTGGTTGCAAATTACATTTCAGCATGAACAAACAATGCAACTGGACAATTAGTCCAAGATTGAGGAAATTTAATAGAGGAAGCGCAGATGTCTAAATCAATTTGCGGTACTCTGTCGATCGGATGATTACTAGACAAATTTCAGTTTAAATTATTATTGGTATTAATTAAATTATATTGTGAATGTGTTGGAATTTGTGTGAGTGTTTTAGTACGTCTTGGAGAAAGTTTACAAACAAATTCAAGTTAAAAATTTAAATTAGTTAATAATAAGTTAATTATTCGGTGTTATACATATGTATTTAAATATGTAACAAGAGTTAAATACATATACTAGTACTCGGTTCTTTTCTCGGAAATTTAAAGTTGAATTTATTTTGCAAAGTTTTTATTTTGATTTTCTAATTTGTTATTCTGACCTGAACTAGACTGAAACTGATGTGAAACCCAAAATAATTGATTAATTTGCAGTTAATTAATAATTAATAATAAAAAAGCAGGATTTGTTGCTTTCTGAAATTATAGATGATAATATATGTATGTACATAAGGGTGGTCCCGTTTGTATGGAGAAAAAATAAGGTATCGATGTTCCCGACTAATATGAAAATTTGATTCATTTAACGACTACGTTTCTTAATTTTTTGTCCTGGGGTCAATATTTGGTGAGCTGGATCAAAGGATAAAAATGTCCTTTTAGAGCTTTTTTGACTTTTTTCACATTTCTTCCAAAGGAACTATATGTAAATTTGGTACCATATGAAATGTCTTTGAGAGGCGCATTCAATGGGTTATCAAAAATTAAAAAACAATTTTTTTTTACTTCAAAAATTTTGAAAATTTCATACAAAATTTTATTTTTTTTTTATTTTTTCATAGAATTTACTTACATAAATAGTTGAAATTCCTTCATTAAAAACATCATGCAATTTAGCCCAAATGGTTTTTCCCGTTTTTTTAAATTTTACCTATTTCAATTTTTAATAATTTTTTTAAACCTTAATTCTTCCCTATCTGACAATCTCTGCTAACTTAATTCGTTAATATAATATAATAGTTATTAAATCACACCTACAAATTTTGTGCAGATCGGCCCATAATTACTCGTAGCTCACATATAATGCCCACTTCCGAAAATTACTTTAAAGATCATAACTGTTTTAAAACTATTGGTATCCAAATAATATTGAACACAAATAAGTTTCATATATACAGAAATGATGACACCTAACTTTATAATGGTCGGTCCATAATTAGTCGAAACTCCCATATAAGACCCTCTACGTAATTGACTTTAACCTCCATAAATCTTTTAAAAGTATTTATATCAAGATAAAGTTTAACACATGTAATATTTATATTCACAGACATCATGGCACTAAATTTTTGGATGATCGGTTCATAATAAGTAATATCTCCCATATAGCGCTCGTTTTTTGAAAAACTGTTTTATACATATACTGGGTGTAGGGTGTATGGTCGGGCTTGACCGACTATACTTTCTTACTTGTGTTCCAACTAAAATTGTTTGTAAGTAAATCAAAGTTCTCTCCTTGTCCAAATTTACACAAGGCAATTCTTATTGAAAAGATTGATACAATTTTTTCCTTGAAATCTATTCGGTGTTCACACAGCACAATTCTTATTGCTCAAATCGTTTGTATTTTTATTTTTACATTTGTATACATATACATATGTAATAGAAATAAGAGAGCAACACGAATTGCTAGTACAATCAAGTGTATACTCCTCTTATCGTCCGCTCACCCCGATGTCTTAAAGAATTGCTTCGTGTAAAGTGGGACCTTTGATCGAATAGCGACAACTTTTACAAGCAATGATAAAAAACTTAATTTGATTTTTTAAAACATTGCTTACAAAGCAAATTAAATAGAATATGTAAATATAAAATAAATATAAATCTATTATTTACTGCATGTCTCTCAGATAAATATGTAGGAATCTTCTGTTAATAAGCATTTATTTCATAAGACTTAAGTAAACTTAACGCCAAAAAAAAAAACAAATAAAACAATTTGATGATACCGCCCCCATGCAAGATTAGTACATACACGTAATGTTAAATGAAAAGCAACAACCCCACAAAATCAAATTACTAGAACAAGGAAAAATAACAGAACGTGTAAGCCTTAAATATGCCGACAAAATCAACAGGTTTCGTAATGAAAAATAATGAAAAAGGCCGCTGAATTGGGGAGAGAGAAAAAAAGTCAACAAAATTATTTTAATTTTTTTTTCTTTTTAACAAAATTAACAAATGAACAAAATTGTTTGCTTACCAAAAATGGAGCAGCAACATCAGACAGACAGAGAGCAGTAGTTGGCCAAGGTGGTACAGAGTTTCGGTTTTTATTTAGTTTTTCTTGTGAAATTACCAATCACAAGTATGAGTATGGGTGCCGCAAAAGCAACAGATGTATGCCAGTTTATACGAATTTAAACTCAACTGCGACGATTTGCAAATGTTTTAAAACCACCCAATTGCTACAAGCAAAAATAGAATGTATGGCTGAAGTTTCGCGCTGCAAACTATTTGTTAAAACTCACACACTGAATTTGTACAAACAATATCAGACTAGTCCAAGATTGCCAACTTATTTAAAAAAAATACTATTCGATTTCCTTAACAAAGATATTCTTGGAACAATTAGAAATACAAAGTTGAAATTTTAAGCAGGGATGTATAGTAGAATATGGTATTGGAGCACTTTTAATATTTTCATTGCATTAATTTTATTAACTGTGATTGGAATTCATGGAACAATTCAAGAAAGTGTAACGATAGCAGGGCTCTTACTGCAACAATTAGTCCCAGTTTACACGAAGCAATTCTTTAAGCTTTTAGTCATGCGGGTGAGAAGAAGATAAGACACACTTGCCTGTATTACATATGTGTATACAAATGTGTGTATACTCTCAAATAAATATACGAGCGATTAAAGTAATAACAATTGTGCTGTGTGAACACCGAAGAAATTTCAAGGAAAAATGTAATCAATCTTTTTAATAAAAATTGCTTCATGTAAATTGGGACTTACTATATTCGTCCTAATAAATTATTATTACAAATGCTTTCAAAGTTACTTGCATTACTTTGAGATCCCATTAAGACCAAAGAAATTGGCCAGTATTCTTCAAAGAAGCAAAATGATGAACGCGACAATATTCTTCTTTCGATTTCTATAGATCCCTAAACCAAAAATTCAGCTGCTGATAAACAATCAGCCCAATTATGAATAAAAAATCCGCGGAAATTTTTCTCTATTTATTTTTTTAACATTGAATTTGAATAGGAAAAATGGAAACGGAATTTTTATTCATGATTGGGCTGAATGAAATTTTAATAAATCCACTTAATTGGCAACTCCTTCTTTTGAAAAAACAAAATATTTGCATCTGAATCTTAATTAATTAACTCAACGCATTTTCATGTTAAAATTCAGAAAAAAATAGGAATCTTTCAGATATTTGCTGCCATGCAACCAACCAACCAACACACAATCCCAAATACACAGTAGAGAAGTTGAATGAGTTGATGGCCAAGTATGCATAAAGAAGTAACTACTGCAATACTACATGTACATATGTACATACATATATACTCGTATTGAATGAAGGTTTGTAAGAATAAAAGTATTCAGCATTTTGTTGTTGTTATGTTTGATGTGCTGCGATTTCGAAATGCATTCCTGTGCGCACTTATTGCCTGACAAGGTAATAGTTACGTACTAAAAGAAGCTCAATACAAACTTGCGAGCACACGAACACAATCGTGGATTTTGAGGCACCAATACAGATGGTGTTGCAATGCACTTGCAGAAATTAAGTAATACATATTTTCTTACTAAATAAAGTTTTTCTTAATCTGCTATTTTTTAGCTGTGAAATTAGTTCTAACTTGAGGCTTTAAACAATAAGGCAAAGCTAACAAGTAAGAGTTTATATTCGGCTGTGCCGAATCTTATATGCTCACCAACAATATACCAGTAATGTGATTTATTCATACTACAAACTAATTTGTGTTGCATTTTGTATCGATAACGGGTGCCCCGATAGACTAGGCGATAGTGTGCCGGACTATCAGTCAGAGGGTTGCGGGTTCGATTCCCGCCAAAGACTCTGGGTGTTTTCTGCAGACAAGCCAAAAAGCTTCGCAGTTTGTGTTTGTTTTAAAAAAAATATACAGTTATTTTATTTTTTGAATCCCTCTCATGGAGCTATCACCTATTATGAGTTGATTGTCTTAAAATATTGAGCCGTCATTTCTTTTTTTGTTGAATGTCATCTCAATAACGATATTTCATAAGAATTTCATGAGTATTTCAGTTATTCTCGGAAGTGGATCCGTGTGAGCTATGGCTCCCATATAAAATCCAATAGTATAGTTTTTGCATACATATAATTGATCTTTGTAAAATTTTGTTTCGTTATTGATGTATGTATATCATATACGTAAATAGGCTATTAAGTTTTTTGGAGATAGTCCTCAAATGAAAGCTACGACCTTTTACGTGATGTTTATAAGAGATTAATGCCAGATTTATTTTCAAAAGCCTACTTTTATGGTTGCTATGGTCTAATATTTACTCGGTATTAAATTGGGTAAGACGATTATAATATGTATATACAAATTGTTTTTGTCGAATTTCAACGTAAGATATTTATAAAAGATTTATGCGCTTTTCAATGATTTCGGAAATGGACTTTATATGGGTGCTATGGACCAATCATTATGATATTCTATACAAGGATTTGCACATATATGAGTATATTAATTATTATTAGTGAATTTCAACTTAATATTGATGTTTATAATATATTTATGTATATTTAAGTGATTTTCGAAAGTGGACTTTATTAAATTAATTTTAAATATTGACCAATGCAAACAAAATATCGTTTAGCAAAAAATATCTGCAAAATATCGGGGCTCTATGAAGCTTTCGTCTACAACTCGGATCGAACTGGAACGATTTTGCCCATTTTCAATACCAAACACTTCGGTGGAACAAAGAATGTTTCATTGTTCTAAGTCTGTTTTTCGAAGCTTTATCGTGTCTTCAGCAGACGTACATATTGATGGAATTGACTAGATCACCTTAGAATCTTACAAGGACCCAGAATATATGTACTTTTTGGTTCTGCGAGCATTATTTCGATGTGCTACAAACAAAATGACTCGAAGTCGACTGAATTTAAAAGCCTGTATATCGAAAACTTTCGTCCAATTGAGAAAGAGCAATTTCTACCAAATTTTGAACGTATATATTAACGTTTTTAGTTGACTTGATCGTTTATAAGAATGAATGAACCACAAAATAAATGTATTTCGTAAAGTATCCAAACAAAATAAATTTGTCAAAAATTTTTTTAGAAATCCAGTTTTTTCCTTTTCCGGAATGTCAAGATATTTAATTTATCAAATCTGGTAATCGTAATCTCGGTACATATTGCTCAGAAAATATAACACTTTTGACTTAAAAAAAACCGGCTTCGAAGAGAATGACAAATGCAGTGAATTGCATACAAATAAATTTAAAGATTCCATAAAAAAATTAAAAGGTTTATTAAAATGTTAAAAAAACGAATCATTAAATATTTTAATGCTTGGAAAGTCAGGATATAACCCCGCAATCAGATTATTCACTATGGAGAGCTACAAAAAACTTTGAAATATTAAAAGATTTCTGAAAATCAGAATCTGTTTGTCAATCATTTAGAATTAGAATTAGGAATTAGAACAATGAAATGTTTACCAAACATTTTTTGTTTAAAAGAAATATTTGTAATTGAAAATGGCCAAAATCAGTTTACCAGAATTAAAGACAAATATTTTAGACAATATGTTACATATGTTTTTCAAATGTTATATGAAAGTTTAAGTATATGTAGGTTCAGTGGTGATATTCGAAACAATTAACAACCGGTTCGCTAAAAAATTTAATTTTTGCCAAATTTTGATAAAAATAGCGAAAATTTTAAAGTCGCATCCCAGTAACAGACCACAAGCCTCTTGAAGGAAATGATATAAACTTTTGTTTAATAAAAAAATAGTTTTGATTTTGCAAAATAAAAGTCAAAAAAAATTGCTTTATTTTTTTCTCAAAAGATTGAAGAAAATGCTATCGAAAACATCATCATCCAAGAATCCAATGTATGACCAAAATAAAATCATTTGTTTGTACGTTTGGACAATGAACAACTGAACAATATTGTGTTTGTTGCCGAGACTAATCACCTTGATAAATACACATTTTATAAAACCGTTAAAACAAAAAACATAATCACCCCAACAAATTTCATATGGAATTTTTATTCACGAGAAGGGTGAATATGCAACAACCGGTTCGCAAAATTTTTAAAATTTTAACAACCGGTTCGAGCGAACCGGTCCGAACCGGCTGAATATCAGCACTGTGAAGGTTACATGTTGGAACCATGATAGTTTTAGAAGCCTTCTAAGATCATCCACATTTCAGAACTTTCCATTTGTTTGATGATTTTAGATTCTTTAATTATATTAAGTAAATTAATATTAGTAGAAGAATGTTGATTTTAATTTCAAGGCTACATTGCATTTTATTGATATTTAATTAATCTATTGACACGCTAAATTGTAGTGTTGTACAATAAAACTACATTTTGACCATATACGATTCTGATTTGTTGCATTAAGAAATATCTTCAATGCGTGCTTCATCAAACAGATGAGTCCATACACATTCATTGGATATCAACCAACTATTTGAAATGCAGTCATTTAACAATTTCACAATAAGGGGTTTTGAACAAAAGGCTTTGTCACTGTATGTAATTTTATTTTTTGCGGGCTTTGTTAAAGATGGAATATATACAGAGCCAATCTTAAAATACATGATGAAAATACTGCCAAAATGTGATTAAAAGTTTTGATAAAAGAATCAACCTCTGTAATTTATTATATGCGAAGAATCATTGTTTCGAATAAGTCCATAATTTTTCTAGCTGCATTATTTAATCGGTTAGTTTATTTAGTAAATCGGTTAGTTTATAAATAAATTTTATATAAAATGTTAATTTTTTCCAGTGCATATTAAAAGAATCAACAGAAACAAGAAGTCAAACACAAATATTCATTGCAACATGTATTTTCTAACAGACACACACATTTAAACTAACATAATGTTACACATAACGTAAGTACAACACAAATAAGGTAATTTTGTTCAAAAGAAATCAGACCGAATGCACAGCAACTAACTAACCAACCATACAATACCAGAATAAGTATGAGTAAAAAGGTTTGTGCAATGCAGCATATTTGATGTTGCCACTTTATATGGTACGCCAATGTTTGATGTTGACAGCGTTTGTCAACGTAAGATAACACAGTGTAAACGTATTGTTTGTTTATTTGCAAGTGGCTGTGTGTGTGTGTGTGTAGGTACGTTCATTATTATGTGCCAGTTGAGCGTAAAATGCATTGCTGCGCTTGTTTGCGCTTGTACTATACGAGATTTGTAGGTACATATTGTTTTTTATAATTTTTTATTTTTTTTATTTTTTTTTTTTATAAATTTTGTAACGCGCGTTAAAAGTGTTTGTTCATGTACAATTTCAGTTCAGGTGTTGGTTAATTGTAACAGCATCTTTCGCCCCCATATTACAAAGCAACAAGAACGTAAAAACTACACAAACAAAAGGACAGACTGCCAAACAAACAAACAGACAAACAGACAAACAGACTTACATATATATAGATCAACAGAATTACAGAATTAACAAACACCGAAAGATGAAACAAGAAAAAAAAACATCAACAGCAAAACAAGTAAAATTAAATTTACTTGGGCGGCAGGTGTCTTTTACTGTATTGTGTCAACAAAATGTTGAAATTACCAGTAATTAGTAGCTGCTGTATACCGCCCTTCACTTGTTCATATTTCCGCCGACAAACGTGCATGTAAATATTTATAATTGAAAATGTCGGTTATGTTCACTGTAAGTTTTTTTTTTATCAATCTTATGTTTGTTAGAAAGAGTTTCATAGGAATTTTTCATTTGTCAACAATATTTGTTTAAATTTAATTGGAATTTAAAGTTTTCAAAGGAATTGAATGTACAGGACTTGTGCGATTTTTCTCACGGAAAATCTTAGAAATGCAAAGAAATTAAGGTATTAAAAGTTCTTGGAATTACTGTTGTGTTAAATTTATTTAGTTTTGATAACAGACATTATTTTAAGAGAGAAAATTGAGCAATTTGTAAGAAATCTGTTAATAAATTACTTTTATGTAAACCGTTTTCGAAGGACTCTTATCCTGGTCAAATTTAATGTTTGTCGCAATTTCCATAAAGCAATTCTTGAAGCTAAGCTGATTACTTTTGAAAAATCGGGTTGAGGGGAAGATGAGACGAGTACACACTCGATTGTACTGTCTTATTCATATTACATATGTATATACAAATATGTGTATACTCTCAAATAAAAATAAGAGCGATTTAAGCAATAAGAATTGTGCTGTGTGAACATCACTTAAGGCCCAACTTAATATGCATATGCTAGCTTAAACAACCCTGCGAACACATATAAATTGTATGTGGCAAACTATAATGTACTTTACGAAACTTTTCGTTAAGTTTTTCAACTGTCATTTGCTTAAGCAAAAAGCGAAACTGATCGCATATTCCATACGGAATCAGCTGTTTGTTGTTTGTTTGTGTTTTTAACAAAATAGAGAAAGAAGAAAATACATTTATTTTAAATTTAATAGAAAATGTGGAAAAAATAAGTGCCTTTACAATAAAAGGGTCCTTTTTATTTTAACAAAAATGTCTTTCTGTCGTGGTTTATTTCTATGACAGAACAAGAGCGTCTTTTTCTTTTACAGTGTTCACTTATTTCTTTTAATGTGCACAGGCCTTCAAGCGCTAACTTTAATATTTTTATATTATTTAGATTTTTAAGTTTTTTCTCCATTTTTGCAAACTCAATACGAAAATTAACAAAACATATGTAAACGTTTATTATTATTTACAATGTAATGCTGCTACAGCTGTACATTTTAGTACTTTTGCCGATAAATTAAAAAAAGGAAAAGTTATGCGTTTCGGGTACGAAGTTTTCTTTTAATTATAAAATAATATAATAATATTTATAAAATATAGTCATTTAATGGCTTTTTGTTAAAATAAAAAATTTTTTTTAAACATAACTGAGCATGGCTCCGCTGCTAAAAAAAAAACTCCAATAATTATAGAAACTATATAGATGAAAAAAACTATGTTCAACTTGACAGAGACTTGTTGCTCGCCTACTTTGGAGTGGGAGTTTATAAGTATGATTTGAAGGTTTTTGCAATAAAATGTATTCCTAAAATTGTTTTCCATTGACAATTAGGTCAAAGAATGAAAGTTTAGAAAACTTATTCGATGCTGACTATGCGCCACCAATATTTCGTGCTATTATGTCGCAAAAGACATTCGTTTTGATGATGTTATAAATCACCGCCAACAAAGAAGTGACGACAAATTTGCGCCAATTAGAAATCTATGGGAACGTTGGGCAGAACTTCTGCCATTGAACTATAATCCACATGCTTGCGTCACGGTAGATGAACAATTGCTCGGTTTCCATGGGCGTTGTAAATTTCGCCAATATATGCCTTCTAAGCCAGAGAAATACGGCATACAATTTTGGCTCATTGTATCAGCTGAAACATGTTACGTTTGACGAATTCAGCCATATCTAGGAAAATGCTCCAGCGGAATCACAGAAAAAATCAAGGAGAAAGAGTGATTTTAGATTTGACAGAAGGTCTCATAGGCCATAATGTCATTATGGACGACTTTTTTCTTCGCAAAGCCTAGGTCAAAAGCTGCTAGAAAAAAATATAACTATGGTAGGAACTTTGCGCAAAAACAAGAGAAGTATTCCGCCAAAGCTACTAATAAGCAAAAATGTTTCTCTTTAGCAATCCACGTTTGCTTTCACTAAAGATACGACACTTGTGTCTTACATAAGCCATAAGAATAAATGTACCATAGTAATGAGTACCTTGCATAATATGTCAGTTATCGGCACTGATAATAAGAAACTTCCGGAGATAATTTCTTTCTACAACTCTACAAAAGGTGGCGTAGACACTATCGATAAAATGCTTAGCTGTTACAGCTGTAAACGGAAAACAAACCGGTGGCCTATGGTGGTTCTATCTAACATCATAGATATTTCCGCTTTGAATACTTTTATTATTTTCAATAAAGTATCTCCAGATTGGCAGCCAAAGCAGAAGCATACCAAACGCAAATGCTTTTTGCACGATCTCGATATTACATTAGCTCAACCTTATATGTGTAAACGCACACATACTCCAAAAAGTCCAGGGCCATCATCAAAACTACCACAAAAAAGAGCTACGAAAAGACGCTATTGTTAGAAATGCTACCACTCAGGGGAAAATAAAGATAAAAGGACGACTTTATTATGTTGCATACATAAAATTAAATAAAAGCACAGGTTTGCGGTGAAATGTAAATATGGAACAAAAATGTTCCAAAGGGTCGAATTCTTGAGTTTTTTTGGGGTCGCTCTACGGTTAAATAAGTAGTTACTGCCCATTTCGAGGTTATATAAATGTCCCCCTGTCCTAGGAACATTAACATAGCTGTCAATATATATTTATCTAGATCAGTGTCAACTGTACATCGAAACATTTTTGAGCAGATCATGTTTGCCACTGTTAGATTGTTCAGCCAAAGCATTGAAGATACATAATTCTATTAATCGCTTCTTCATATCACTTTAACGTATGCCCTCTTTGCCTAAGACGCATACTTTTTTATTTAATGTTTAGATGTGGAATTATTCCAAATGATAATTTCGACTGAATATTATAAAGTCGATAGTCCGCGCTATAACTGCAGCACAACATATTTTATTTAAGGTAGAGAAATCGTCCTCAACCAAGTTCACCTTTGGCCATAATGTCATACTGCGAGTATATCAACTTTGCAACACAATAAGGTTTTCTTAAAAATGTAAAACTCTTAGCGTCAATTTGACCACTCTTTTATAACTTGTGGAAAAAGTACGCAAAGGCATCTTACCGTGAATTTTTCATTTAGAATGCAAACAATGCAACTGAAGGAGAATAGAGAAAATAGACTGTTGAGTTTTTAGTAACACACACATTTCCAAGTTAAAAATGCAAGGCATCAACGACACCAGTTGCAGTAACAACTATTTGTTATTAATTTATTCCCATACTGATGCTGATGCCAGTTTTAAGCTATTGAGTGTATACCTTAAATATGCAAAAGTTTTTTTTTTAATTTTCAACTTTTATTGTCAAACATGTGGGCAAATAAATTTATTCAAAGTATTGGACATTACTAGATATGCCCTTTTCCCATCTTTCTGGCAACATATGGATTTTACGCCGCAAGAATTGTTTTTTCCTTTGGGGACAAGAAGGAATTAAGTTAATTTGGGATACGCTAAAGTGAAGCGTATCCCAGAGAGAATGTTCTGCTTCATGCAAGAACAATATCTGGACTATGAGATGAGTGAGTCAAAACTTTCCAACAACTTCTTTCTAAATAGTTATTAACAGGTATTACAATATATGGCCGAGCCTTGTCATGATAGAATATTATGTGTGTGAAGATAAATTTAAATTTAACTAGCACAGACAAAAACCGCAATTTTTAGCCAAGCCCATTTTGCACTTATTAACAGAGCACTGTTATTCACTTAACAGCAATCATACTTAGAGGATTTTTGGCCATTGTGGAAATTAGGAAAAGGGCTCGGTTATGACACTATATGGAAAAGTTGGTCCTATGGTCACTTTATACAACTGTAATAGTGGGATATCTGAAATAATTTTGGGATTCCAGATAATTTGAGTTTTATGCAAAAATAAATCTGGAGAAAATTTTTAGCCATTGTGGAAATTAGGAAAAGGGCTCGGATATCTTACTATATGGAAAAGTTGGTCCTATGGTCACTTTATACAACTGTAATAGTGGGATATCTGAAATAATTTTGGGATTCCAGATAATTTGAGTTTTATGCAAAAATAA
Organism: Bellardia pandia; assembly: GCA_916048285.2. NCBI lineage: Eukaryota > Metazoa > Arthropoda > Insecta > Diptera > Calliphoridae > Bellardia > Bellardia pandia. Next base: position 86,789,318 of record OU696530.1, on the reverse strand, counting down.
ATCTGGAGAAAATTTTTGGCCATTGTGGAAATTAGGAAAAGGGATTGGGTATGACACAAAATAGTCTTTCAAGGTTTCTCGGCTTTAATTCATATGGTACCCAATTTCCCTGCTTTTGAATGAAATCATCTTTTATTTGAGATTCCTTTATGTTAAACTTTAAAATTATTGCCAAAGAGCCCCTTAAAAAGATTTGAACAAAACTGCCATTCAAAAATAGAAACAAATCAGGCTATGATTAATTACAACAATATGCAAAATAATTATCATAATTTGCTTTTAAACCTTGACACTTTTTTCTCTTTCATTTAGGTGCATTAAATTAATCTGCTTTTAATTAGAATTAAAACGAAACTTAAAGAAAGGCAACGAAAGCAAAAACACTTAAAACTATTGTGTAGATACCAAACTATAGATTTCTTAAGTGCTAAATACAATGCGATTTTGTTCTTACAAAAAGTTCTTTTAAAACACACAAACTACTTCTTGCTGCTATTGCTGCTGTTATTTCTATTGCTACATACATACTACTACTTCCTCTAACTACAACAGCTTTTGAATGTTTTATAGCTAAAGCAGAAATATTATATGTATAGCAGGAAAAAAAAAGATAAAAGAAGTATTGTAGCTGCAAACGAAAACCGTAAACTCCCATTTATCCTCGACAGTGGTGTCCTTGTGTCATCTTAAATCTTTGTCTATGTCTACTGTCGAAAAATCTGCTTTTGTGTTACTTACGACTTATGAGCGTATGAACTGTACAACAAAAACAAAAAAAAAAAAAAAGACGAGATAGAAATGAAATAACAACAGAAAAAGCCAACGCATATACATACTATGAAGAGAATACGTAAAACGTAAAACTCAACCACATTTTTACCATCATACTCGGCAATAAAGTACAAAAGTTTGTTAAATAAATCAAACCCTTTTTGGACATTTATGATCGTAAAGTTGAAATAAAATAATAAAATAAAACATATACATATATAAACTGTTATATAAACACATGCACAAAGATTACACACACACATATATATGTAAGCTTTTCTAATACATATTTACTAAAAAAGGATAATATATGGACACATATAGTAAATACTTATATTACAATTACACTTACACACAGTGTTACTATGAAACCAGATACACTCCCATACAAGCTCGAACAGATTTGCATACATACATATACATACACATGCATACTTAAGTCAATAAAGATAATGTCAAACCAGGACATATTATACAAAATGTGCTCAGGTCATTTAAGGAGTCCGAAATTTGATTTAGAATGCATGGCAAGTCTATACAGTTTTTGCATATTTTAAGGTGCAAATTATTGATCATGCACATTTTGGTATACTGGAAATTAAATACGAGAATTGAATAAAGTTTCAAACACTGTTTCTATATCCATCTTTATTAAATATTGTTTTCGTTTATATTCACGGAAATAAATTGGACGATAAAAAGATACACAAAATTTTACATAAACACTGTGCCTATAATTCTGTAATTTTAGTGAAAACTTTTCGCGTTAAAAAGATTTGAAACAAAATATTCCATCGTTTCTCGAAACGAATCGTTATTGAGATATGAAATTAACTAGTTATAAAACTAAAATACAGTAAAATATTTAATAACTATCGTCACATAACCCATATAAAGGATCCGAAAAATAAAATAACTTGTCTATACATCGTTATTGATACAAAATATTACACAAATTTATTTCAAATATGCATAGATCACATATCTGATATATGTATGTACATTAGGGTCACACCGTTTGTATGGAGAAAAAATAAGGTATCGCTGTTCCCGACTAATATGAAAATTTGATTCATTTTAAGATTACGTTTCTCAATTTTTTTTTGTCCTGGGGTCAATATTTGGTGAGCTGGATCAAAGGATAAAAATGTCCTTTTTAGAGGTTTTTTGATTTTTTTCACATTTCTTCCAAAGGAACTATATGTAAATTTGGTGTCATATGAAAGGTCTTTGAGAGGCGCATTCAATGGGTTATCAAAAATTAAAAAAAAATTCAATTCAAAAATTTTGAAAATTTCCGACAAAATTTAATTTTTTTTTTATTTTTTGATATTTCTTTAGTTAGGCTTTGAGTTCATTAAATTTAATTTTCATTAAATTATTTTTACTGAAGGTAGGAATTGTTACATGAAAATTATTATTAAAATTTATTGATAATTTTTTCTTGGCTTAGGATTCGAACCTGGGTTGTTGGTTGAATTTACATATGTTTCGAGAAACACCACTTTCTCTCATCAGAATTCTTTTTGCGATCTGACCCCTTGCATCACTACGGTGTCTGCTAATCAACAGACAAACATCAATCTTTTAACCAGTGACTGGTGGTTCGAAGTTTTCTGTAATTATAATTTTTGTTAATTTCTATTATAGTTGTTTTTCCTTTTCTTCAGTTTTTTCCTTTCCTTTTTTATTTTTTCATAGAATTTACTTAAATAAATAGTTGAAATTTCTAGATTATAAACATCATGCAATTTAACCCAAATGGTTTTTCCCTATAGACCAAGCCAATTGGAGATTGGGTCAATCAGGCAAACATGAATGAAATACTTAATCAAGATATTGTGACAATCTCTGTATGAGGTTGTTTGAATTGAGGTGTTTTTAACGCACAAGAAACTCAATGTTGTATGTTAATAAATAAACGCCCGACTGATCATGTTTCTCATGATATTGTGGGCATGAGAATTCCGTGTGATGTTGGCTAAACTAAGCACATTTTTCAAGAGTTAAAAGACACTTTCTAGTGAGACGATTTTTCAAAACGGTGTTGGAAATACTTCTTTCAATCTCTCTGATGCAATGTGGGTTGTGTAATTAATTAGTAATTAGAAAACTGGTTCCCTCCCGAAACCCGTAGTTTTTTACACAATAGACGTTCTACAGTAAGGACTCAAGCATTCGTGATCGATCGCACAGCATATTACAAAAATTCTTTCTTTAACCGTACTGTCCGTATGTGTAATAAACTTTCTGCAGAAATATTCTCTGTCACTATCAATTGGCCAAGCGGCTAATATGTCTTAGTGTTTCCATCACCTTGAATCTATTACAATGCTTGGGAGAAATATGGCGACATGGGCGCCATGAGCTTGCAGGGCCTCGAAACTGGTTAGAGTTTAATTGAACACCCCTTTAAACTCGCAGCTGACAAAAGTCTTTTCTAGAATGACGGAATCAGTTAGAAGCCCGACTGATAATTGATTGCAGGTCATTTCGTCATACACGTGATGGCTGTGCTTGATCGCAAAGCGAGAAGAGTGACAATTAGTTAAATGACTGATGTTTGTTTGAGCAGCAAACTTCGGACTACCCTATTATCGCCACGTGCTGTTGCTGAAACAACAGAGCCATCAAAAGTAGTGGTGACACTTAGCTCTGAGGACTTGGCAGCCGTCATTGAAAGGATCGCTGATCGCTGTATTGATTAGTTTCAAAGAAACGAAACACTCTAAATCACATCTCTCTAGCGTCAAGCGTTTGCACTATGTGATGAAGATTCAGCCAGTCAGTAAAGCTACTCTTTATATGTATTTTTATTTCTATGAACAATGTGTATTAAAAATTATATTAAATTATTATTTTATAGCCAAAGTTTGAACTGGCAGCAAACGTTACATTTTACGCTTACGCAAGAAGTTGTAAATCATACGATTAATTACTCTCGCTCTTTCTCTATTGCTGGAAGCAATTTTCCATATAGCAGAATGTGTTCAGTTATGTGTACATTCATTATTTTTCTTGGTAACCCCATGAGATGTAACATTGAAAATAATACTTTTAATATTGTTGGTAGTGTGTTAAGGAGAAATAAAATACGGTTTTATTAAATATGAAAATAAAGGGTGTCTAAAGAAATGAGTTGTTGAGCATGAGCTTTCGTAGTCTATGAAAAACTTTTCTTAGCTTTCAGCTTTCAAATAAATTCGTAAGATCTTCTGCAAGACATAGTTGACTATTTTATAAATCCGTTCAAAAAATTGGTAGGAATTTAAGTTTTCTAATGATGATTGTACGTTTGTTCAAGCTAGAGCTATACCGCAAATAGCCCTATTGAGTATTAACTTACAATATGTTAAATCTGAAAAGGCCAGTAAAAAGTGCTTTTTTATATAAATAATAAATGTTTTTCTTAACGTCAAATCACCCTGTATAAAAAGCTAATTTATGTAATTATACCAACAAACTCAGACATAAATCTCACACATTCATACAACTTTTGCATGTGAATAAAATAATTTAAATGAACAAATGTAAATAGTATAAGCAATTTTACATGTAATATACGTTTGTTGAATAGAACATCTGTACGTATACGCTACATTTACCATTACAAGTGAATTAATAAAATGTTGTGTAAGTATGTGTAATGTAATTATTTTAATTTATAGCGACAGATTTACATCTATCGTCTACTAGATTTACTATCAAATACACTCGCACACATACAATTATAATTATATCTAGCATAAAGGCATGAGTAGCTGACACATAAAATACACTATAAGGATTCATGGATACATCCACATAATGAGATCGACAGACTGTCCTTTGTGATAATTTTATACAGTTAATAATAAATTCTTAATTATTTGTAAAGGCAAGAAAAACCCTTTAAACCCTTTGGAAAGCTTTAACAGGATTCAGCCATTATTTATTAAAACCTAGTAGGGATCCAATAGATTTGTGCAAGGAAAATTAATCTCAGATCAAATATATTATTGAAAAAAAAGTAACAACAAATTTGTAGTAATACAAAATTTGTAATAATAATAATAATGATAAAGAAAAATACACACACATTGTAAAACATAAGTAAATTTCGTTCTAACTAACAACACGTAAAAGAGAAATATGATAATTCTCGAATTGTATTTCTCAAAAAAAAAAAACGATGAGTTAAATAGATGATGTTTACAGATTGATCGTGTACAATGAAAATTACTGATGATGCCCTTGGCAGGGTAGTTTGACAATTGTCTAGAAAAATATAACTTTACAATGGTATTCTTTGAGTTATTAATTAAACTCAAGCCAAAGTAATAAGAAATTTTCTCTAATAATTAATATAAAGTTCAACCATTTTTCATTATGAAAAACAGTAGTCTCTCTACAAATTATATTATTCAGCTTCATCTTAGACTGAGAATATATAACAAAAATACAAATGCAAGTACTTTTGAAAATAATTTTCTTCAAGCGCCTAGTGGAGCGGAATCGAAATCTTTGTCCCAATTTAGACGAAGCAATTCTTTCAGCAAAATTGATTACCTTTTAGACATCGTGGTGAGGGGAAGATAAGATGAGTACGCACTCGATTGTATTAGCAATTCTTGTACTTGCTACACACGAATGCGAGAGCAACACATATGTGTATACAAATCAGTGTTGCCATTTTAGAAATAAAGAAAAGCGTCAAGTGTATAGTAAAAACGGGTAAAAAATTACAAAAAAAAAAAGGTAAAAAGCGCCAAAAAAAATTAACAAAAATTTTGGTATCGTGTTGTTTTGCTTTGCAAATAACACCTAAAAAAAGATTAAAATTGGCAATGACACAAAGGGTAAAAAAAACAAGAAACTTAGCATATCAAAAAGCATGTTAACATTTTTAAATAAATAATTAATTTTATTATCAATTCAGTTACCAGGAGTAAACAGAAAATTAAAATAAAATAACAATTCATAAAAAACAAAATATAAAGTTTTATAGAAAAACAAATTAATTTTCAAATACATCTGTTTCTTAATCATCATTACCAGGCCACAAAACATATTTAATGAAATAATCAGACATTTTATAAGTTTGATTTGAATTAATTTTTAAGTAAAAACTTGAAGGTAATTTGTAATTGCAACAACAAACTTTTGGCTGAGTTTAAAGAAAATCAGTTTCTGATCTTTGGTTTAAAAAAATTCATTAAACTAAACGTTCTTTCGACTTCGGCATTTGAGTAAGGAAAAGAAATTATACGAATAACAAAGTCAGCTAGTTCATGAAAAGGTTTTTCTCCCAAATAATTTTTACAATTGTAGATTTCAATCCAAAATTCATCAGTTCTTTCAATAGTTTTCCATTTTTACAACGTTAGATCCTTTAGGAAAATTTCTATTTTATTTATTAGAGACGAATCATCAATGAAGTGTTGTATGAAATCAATAATATCCGCTTCGCTATTTTTAAAAATATTGTCAACACTAAATAACGATATTTTTGAAGCAATATAAAATTTGAAGGAAATCTACGTCTTAGCACGAGTACGTGATATTTTGTAAATTCTATTAAATTGTTCAAATATTTTATAATCTCTGCAAGACTTTTCGAAATGATAGCCAAGATAACAAAATTCGTTAACGCTTTCATCTAAATTACCTTCTAGATAATCAAAGTTTGTAATACTTTTAATCAGGTAATACAAATCGCTGTAAAGCTTGACATGTTCCGCATTGGCTGACTCGAAAGCTAGATTTACTTTTTGGACTTCTTCCAAAACTGCACCAAAAAAATAGAAAAAGCGTCAAAAAATATTTGAAAAAAATAAAAGGGTAACGAGACCAAAAAATACCCGAAAAGCGTCAAAATGGCAACACTGATACTCTCACTAAAATAAAAATAATAGTAAAAACGAGCAATAAATTTGTGCTGTGTAAAAATAGAAGAAATTTCTTATTATAGTTTATTTGACCTATTTTATTATTATCAATATTTTAGTAATTGTTCAAGCTTAAGGTCTTTTTTTTTTAAAAAGATGAGATTTTTATTTTCAATATTTCGCTACGTCTTTGTGTAGCTTCTTCAGGAAAATTTTTTTTAATTTTGAAAATAAAAATTTAATTAAAAAAACCTTAAGCTTGAAAAATTAATAAAAAAAAAATAGACGAAATGTTTAGGAAAAATATAATAAAAATTAAAAACGAACAAGAGTTTTTATATTTTTAATAAAAGAGACCTCAAGCCGAATTAATTTAGTAAAAAGATGTTGGAAATATGTAACTGCATCAAATTTTTCTACAAAAATTGTGTCGTCTAAATTGGGACTTTTGGACATAAAACTATAATTTTACATGGTCGTTTCCAAGTTGTATTAAAGATTACTAAATTTAACAAACGTTTATTATGACAGATTTCCATATAAAAATTTGCTTAATAAACGTTTGTTAACTTTAATAATCGTTTTTGAATAAGGAGGTAAGTTTTAATGAAACCCACAAGTGTTACTTCTCTTTAGAAAAAAATATTGTAATTTATAATTTAAATGATAAAATAATTTACATTATTATATGTAAAATCAATCTAAAGTATTTCGAAATAACGAACTTTGGGCTAAATATTCAAAATAATATCATACTATCGTTTGTATAGTATGTTGTAAAATTAAGTATAATTATACTATTGGTTCTTGAGTTATGACAAACAAAAGAGCCTAAAACGTGACAAATTCCCAATAGATACTTACTAACTTCAAATTAGTTTTTAAATTATTATTTCATGTAAAATGACCAAACGAATGATGCATAAGTTCTTTTTTTTTGAGGCTACTTTCATAAACAATTATCAGAATTGAGTCCCGAAATCATGTGTTGTACTGTGTAATGCAATAACAAGTCATAAAGTACTAATATTTACTCATTTGGGCTCCCTTGGATAGCGGTTGATATATTTAAAATGCAAACAATGCAGAAATTGTAAGCTTCTATAGTGTGTCTGGATTTTATGTGAACAATATTTTAGTATTTAATTGGCTAAATTTTTGATCATTTATATGTTAATAATACTTTACTCAGTAAACAAACATAATGTTTGTGTTTATCGCCACACTAAATTCAAAACATTTAATCAACTTTGACACAAATCACCCTATATTTAAAATTATACAAAGAAAACAAACGGATTTCGTTTTATAAAATGCCTTCGACAAACAAATTTAAAACATTTTCTCTATTTTGGAAACAACTATACAATGATTCCATTTTTTCAGGGATTTCCAAATATTTGACGTTTGCTGCTGTTGTTTATTTTGAAATTTATGTGATTTTTCGTTTGTTTTTTTTTAGGTATGATGGCATGTTGTCCTTTTGCGCAAATGTCCTTAAAAAAATTGAGAAAAAACTTATACTTTATACTTATAAATTCCGCTACAACAAGTGGTGAATGAGGGTATATATAAGTTTGTCATTGCGTGTGCAACACTCAGAAATATTCATTTGAGACCCAACAAAGTGTGTATATTAGGCCGGGTCGATTTGTGGAGAGGCAAAAAAAAAACATTTTTTAAACATTTTTTAAATATTTGTATGGGGAACCCCTCAGGGGAGTTCCAGGGGGTGTGCCACTGGCATGGGTGGATCGGCCCTCCAAAGTTAGTGGTGGTCGGTCATACATTTAGACTCGATTGGGGCACTCTAAATGGGTCAAAGTGGGATTTTTCAAAACTTGACCCTACGGGACAAAAGTCAACAGTTGGGGGGTAGTAGAATTCGGTAAAATCGGTAGAACAAACCTCGAGTTATGGACTAAAATTTAAGACAACCTCCACAAAAATTTTAAATTTTTTATCGATTGTTCTTTTTCCAATATTTTTTAAATATATTGCAGACAACACCATGAAATTTTATAAACGTTATTTCTAATACAAAAACAGAAACTGTAACGAAAACAGTAAGAATCGGTCCATGATTTTTCCTAGAAAAATTTGCACAGAAAAAGCATAATTGAGTTCTATATACATTTAGGTGGAGGGTATTTAAAATTCATCACAGTCGAATATAGCTAACTTGTTTTTTTGTATAAAAGACATTTGCATGTAGCAGTATGTGTGTTGCAACAACTTGTACAACAATATGAAATAACAAAAGAATTGTAGGTTTAGGTAGTATAGCCCAAAATATAAATGTGGCATGGTAGGGCGAGACGTTGGTTTAACTACTGTCCTGTTTGGACATAATCGCGCCTGCATTATTGGTTGATGTTTGTTGGCAAAACTTGATGTTAAACTGTAGCCATACATACCTTTACCATGATGGTTTTACTCTTGTTGTTCTATTCGTTGTCCTTTGTAGTTTTTGGTAAGTGATGGTGCTGTTGTTGTAGTCACCGCAATATTGTTGTTGTTGTTGTTGCTGTAACAACAATGTGGATGGAAATTTATTTTGTTTGTTATTCTTGAAGATTATGTGTATTTTGTATCCTGACAGGGATCAGCATAAAATGTTGCAAGCTGAGCTTCTTTTTTTTGTTTTTGGTTTTTTATTTTTGCTGAATATTTTGTTTGCATCTCTCTGGTGTTATTCCTCTTTTATTCATCTTTTCATGCTCATATTTTTTGCTGTTGATACTTTTCAAAAATTCTGAGGTTTTTCCTTAATTTTTCGTTGTTGTTTGCTAAATGTTTGTGCATCTTTTATATTTTAGTCTGTTTGATGCTGCTTTTGGCTATTGTTGTTGCTGTTGATTTAAATGCTACAGCTAAATGTTGCTGTTATTATTGTTGTTATTTTTCTAGAATACCCAGTCCTTTAGCTGCACAAACAAATGAATATATGTACCGTACATAATGTACGTATGTATATGTATAAGAGTTTGTGTGCAAGTGTTTGTATTTGAAAACCTTAACTTGTTATTTAAAATAGCTTTTGCCACTTGCCATTTAGTTTAGTTAGTTGTTGGGTTTACTTAAGGTATGGAAATTATTGTAGTTGCATCAGTATGTATATGCAGCAAACATGACTAAAACTTGTGGTGAATTTGTAATTAGACATGTTGCTCAAACTGGCAGCATTGTAATTTTGTATAAACTTAGTTAATCTGGGGGTAACAAAAATTATTAAGAATATTTTGTTGAAGTCTTTTTTTTTTTTTTGATTTTATTTAACACATCAAGTACATAATCCATACATTTACAATATTCATACACACATACAATTTGGCGCTTAAGGTCATGAACTCTTTGTAAATATTTTGCAAACAGCTCATAGTATTAAATTTTGTTCTGTAGATGACCGATTTGAGCCTCACAAAAGAAAATTATAATACTTCTGTCCTTTGATTAATATAGGGAACAAAAGGTCAGAACGAATCTGTTTCATACAGTCCATTTTTACGCAAATTTCATTTCTCTCCAGCTTAGTTTAATCCCAGCATACCATTCTAGGAGCGCTCCGAAAAAGGAGTCAGAAAAGAGTCCAACAAAAGAGAATATTCGGAGCGCTCCGAAAAAAGGAGTCAGAAAAGAGTCCAACTAAAGAGCATTTTCGGAGCGAAAGAAAAATTTGCTTGTTACTGTCCTGAGTTGGCACGCAGTATGACTCAGAAATTCCACTTAATTATGTGTGTACCAAAGCCGTGTTGTCTTGTTATTTGTGCTTTGAACAAAAAAAAAAAACATAGCTGTATCACACAAGCATAATAAAAAGAAGTTTACACAGAGCCCAAATAAAACCTCATAAAAGACTCTTTTCTGACATTATCTAAGACCTCTTTCTGACGGAATGTAATGACCCTCTTTTCTGAAGGCTTTCGGATCAATTATGATTGTTTTTTGGGCTTAACGCTCCGAAAAAGGTGTCAGAAAAGACTCTTTTCGGACTCATATGGCTTGCTGGGATACTACTGAATTCGATGTTCAGTTGACGACGTCATGTACATATGAGACGGTCTGTCTACTATTCGTGTCTTTCTTCGTGCGGTAAACTCATTGCCGGTTTTGACTATATCATATGAAAACTTGCGCAGCTTGTCAACAATGCGGTTTAAAATTTCAATATGTATTGTGGGCTATTTAGTTTATTTCCAAAGTATTTCTCATGGTGTTAGGCTAGTTAACTGTAGTGTTTCTTCAAATATATCGTTTAATAAAAACTGGCAGAAAATTTCGACACAGATCGAAAGCTACCGAATGATTGATTGGCTCTGGAAATTCGTTACTCTTGAATGAATAATTTGCAAAACCATTTGTTATAATGGTAACGGTCTTCCAAAATAACGTCACATCTTCCCGCTCAACATTTTCTATCAGAAATATTCAAAGTGCTCACGGTACACCACAATAGTGGGAAGAGTATATTGGATTTGTGCTGATGTTTGTAACGACCAGAAATATTGGTCCAACACACACCTTAAAGTATACCAACCGACTCAGAATCACTCCCTGAGTCGATTACTGTGCCCGTCCGTTCGCCACTCTGGCCTTCTGGCTGGCTGGCTGTCCATGTAAAGCTTGTGCGCAGAGTAAAGGTCGTAATTTTGAAGCTATTTCAACAAAATTTGGTACGTGATATTTTTTTGACCCAAGGACGAATAAGATTGAAACTGGTGGAAATCGGAACATTATTTCACCTGACCTCCATACAAATGTTCTCCCGAAATAGGAGTTTAAAGATCATAAATGTTTGAATTATGCAAGTAGCCAAACAAATGTCACCACAAATGAGTAGTAAATGAAGCCAAATCACATTTACAAATTTTATGCAGATCGGTCCATAATTTATCATAGCTCCCATATAAGGCCCACTTCCGAAAATCACTTTAAAGAGCATAACGCTCTTAAAATTGTTGTTAATCAAATAAAATTCAACAAAAATAAGTTTCATATACATATACTAAAATGATGACACCTAATTTTATAATAATCGGTTCATAATTAATCAAAACTCTCATATAAGACCCTCTTCGTAATTCACTTTAACCTCCATAAATCTTTTAAAAGTATTTATATCGAGATAAAGTATAACATACATAATATTTATATTCACGGAAGTCATAGCTCTAAATTTATGGATGATTGATCCATAAGAGGTAATATCTCCCATATAGAGCGCATTTCTGAAACACTGTTTTATTGATATACTAGGTGTAGGGTATTATATGGTCGGGCTTGACCGACTATACTTTCTTACTTGTTAATTCTGCTCTTGACGCACTTTAATATGAAAGTAGGTTGTCGTCAGCGTTGTCAACTTTAAAATTTCAAAACGCACCAAAAAAAAAACTAAGTTTATAATTTATTTAAAATGTTTATTGAATTAATTTTACATTCTTTTAATTTCATAAGTTCTATATAGCAACGAGCTAATAAAGATAACATAAGCATTTAGCCACTAAAAATTTAACTCCCGATATGCTATTCGAAACTGAAGTACTAATTGGTAAAAAAAGGGCTAGTTTCAGTACATATTTGGTACTCTCTCAAATTATTTTTGTTTTCAATTTTAAGTACTTCTATTTGAATTTTTCAATAATACTTTTTAGGTCAACCAGTTCATCGTACCAAATGGTGTCTTATTTCCACAGAACAAAATTCGCTCATAATCTATATTCTACTTATGGAAGTTCTTAAGATTTACTCGTAGTTTGGATCTCATTATAGTACTCCGGACTGATCAAAAATATTTGGTTCGATTTGAGCTTTCCTTTGTGAGTCTAGAAAAAATCAGCCATATATAAAATATATGGGTGCTTCTCGCATTTCCCATATATGTATGTACATATGCAGCTAAAAATTCATATCCAAGGTAAAAGAAACAAATTAAACCAACTCGCTATAAATGAACTAAATCATACTAAATACTCGTACATACTCATGCATATATACGAGTACGTTTGTTAATAAATTACAGACAATAGTTTCAAAAAAAATATGAAAGAAAATCATAAAAATATAGAAAAATATTTTAGACAAAAAAAAAATCCTTGAAATTTTGTATGAAATATTAAGCAAAAGCACCATAAACCGAAACTTACAAAAGCTATATGAATATTTGTTTGTTTGTTTGCATGAAGAAATTCTTTCACTCACGTAAATATACAAATATCCCAGCAGTTCCGGCTAAGTGTGTGGAACTAGTGATTTTACCAATCACTAAGGTCAACACTAGTTGCAAAATAAGCTGCTTAACTAATTATTTATTATTATAAAGAAAATGTTTGCAGATGTACCACACTATAGATTACTTAGAGACACTCATGTGACAATTGACTACAAGCTAAATTACCTGGCGTGTAAAAAGCAACCAATTGACTTCTCTTAACAGTATAAAGAACACAAACAAATGATTATATATTTATGTCAGCCAAGTAATGAGACATTAATGAAAATTACTGTCTGAATGGGATACACTGATTTCTTCAGATGCTGCAGCAGTTGCTAGAGAACTACTGGGACACTACACCAAGCACATAAATCGGTAAATCATAGTGGTGGTACTAGCTGTACTAGAAGTAGTACCTACTCCACTTTTTTCCAAAAAAATAAAACAATATATATATTTGAATGAGTTTTGTTTTTATTTCTTGTTGGACTTTAGGTTTTAAGTAAACATTAAAATAAATAAATGACTTGACAGCGACAGTGCTAAAAATTCTTTGCGTTTTATATAATATTAAAAAATGAAGAAGAAAACAGGCAACACAATATATAAAAAAAGAGTGGAACCAAAAAATAAAATAACCAGCTCAAACTATAAAACAATGCTAGTAAATGAAAAGACGTGCAATTGTTAATTAACTTAAAAACATGGATTTGAATACAAGATATCTGAACAATACTCTTCCAGCTGTAGTTTTCTTCTATTTATGTCGGCAGTTTTCCTCATGCATTTGGGCAAACCTTAATTGAATGAAAGTAATAATACTTATTATTTTGTCCTTTTGCCATTTGATCATTTGATACATTTACCAGATAGTCTTTAAACACTTTGGTCCGTTTGAGATAATGATGCAGACATTTTGTGATTCAAGTAGAGATACCTTTTTCAATAGCCTTTTTTTTTGACAGATCACTTGTGAGTCGTGTCATGCTGTCATGTTATTTTTGTTTAGTATTGTTTTGAATTTCATAATGGAAAGACTTACGCCTGAACTACGTTCACGTTCTGTGAGAAATGTGTTTCGTGCACTTCGCTCAACTCAACTTAACTCAATGGGTATGTAAACAAACAAATTTGCCGCATTTGGGTCGAAGAGCAACCTGAAGCGATTCAAGAACTGCCACTTCATCCAGAAAAAACAACGGTTTGGTGTGGTTTGTGGGCCGGTGGAATCATCGGTCGATATTTCTTTAAAAATGATGTCGCTGCGAACGTAACCGTCAATGGCGATCGTTATCGTGCCATGATAACCGACTCTTTGATGCCTATAATTGAAACTCGTGATCTCGGCGACATTTGGTTTCAGCAAGACGGTGCCACTTCCCTCACATCGCATCAATCAATGGATTTATTGAGAGAACACTTCGGTGAGTACATAATTTCACGTTTTGGGCCAGTCGATTGGCCACCAAGATCGTGTAATATCACACCGTTAGACTTTTTCCCGTGGGGATATGTAAAGTCTACAGTTAATGCGGACAAACCCGCTTCGGTTCAGGCCTTGGAGGAAAACATCACGCGTGTTATTCGCCAGTTACCGGTCGAAATGCTCGAAGGAGTCATGGAAAATTGAACTCAACAGATAGACCATCTGCAACGTAGCAACGGCCAACATTTGAAAGATTTAATCTTCAACAAATAAATGCCAAAGAATGTTCTTTCAAATGATAATAAACATTCCCCATTAAATTTTAATTTTCGGTGTTTTTTTCTTTAAAAAATTAGGGACCTTTCATATGACACTTTCTTGGCCATGTTTTGTTGTAAGACGCGATTTACTAAAACGTATTATGTCTGATAATAGTATTAATTTTGTAGACGCATGTACTTTTTATGGAATCTTCCAAGGTCATATCTTAGACTTCGCATATTCATGCCAGGATTCACAAATTTTTTGAGATATTTTATTTTATCAAAATTTTGCGAAAATGTCGGGTTTATTTCGTTAATCTCGTCAGGGATTTGCAGTTTTAAAGCCACAATCGTGTCTATTGGTCTGTATGAACTCTAACTTTAACATAACCTCTCAAAAATAATACAGTGGGGCGACCAATTGAGAGCTAAATTTCCTGAAATTGTGCGTTGGAGAAATTTGGTTTGTTTCGGCGGATGTATGACATATTGCACAGTCCCTTTAAAACCACATATCAGTGATATTCATTTAGATTTTAACAATCGTCGATAGCTTAATCTATTTACTATAACTATTTACTATAAGTGGTACGTTCAGTATGCAAAAGGTTCTCAACAATTGCTCTTGGATATTCAGAAACACAAATTAAAAGCGGCCTCAGAAGAACAATTATATCAACCGAAGTTATCACAAATTTTATGAAATGTAATAGATGAAATCGGTCCCTGAGGATTTAAACGTATTTACACCAGGATTGAGGGTGCCCCCATAGACTAGGCGATAGAGTGCCGGACTATCAGTCAAAGGGTTGCGGGTTCGATTCCCGCCAAAGACTCTGGGTAGACGAGTCAGACATATGTAGACATATGGAGATAAGTCACACATTTGTAGACCAGTCAGACATTTGGTAGAGAATCTAAGGCATCGCAATGGACCATATTGGTCTCTGGGTGAGGGTGTGAGCTGACTCACACCAGCCTTCCTACCTAACCTAACCAAACCTAACCAAACCTAACCTACACCAGGATTGGGCCGCACTGACATTATCAGGGATTGGTTTATGTTTTTCAACGGAAAGCTATGTAGAACATAACAGAGGTATACAAAAATAAATTTTTGTATTTAACTTTGAAGTAAACCTTCGAATAAATAAATTTTTTTAAAAAATTTTTTACAATAAAATAATACTCGCAAGAGGAAAAATTCTCATATAGTAAAACAAAAAATTTAATTTTGAAAATTGTCTTCCTAATAGATAAAGGAAAATCAAATAAGCAGATTACTAATACGAAGTGCATAAACGATACAAGTGGCGCTTTCCGAAAATGTAGTCACTTATAATAGATTTCATTAATATAAAAGCCAAATTACTTACGCCTAATGATTGGCAATTGGGCCGCATTGAAATCGTTGCTGCAAGTGCAGAATAAACGCTGCAATAGTGCTATCCGAAGAAGAAGTTGCATACTTGTAGGAAATTTCATTATTTTAAAATGCGAACTGCTTCCGGTTAATTATTGGCGATAGGACCGCATTGAAGCCGTTTATCAAGGGTCGTAAAAAAGTGTTGTGAAACACAGTATGATTTCGTTACTCATAAAACTTTGTGGGTTGGCTTGAATAATTAGCTACTTTTACTCCTCTTATGGATTCAATAGCATTCACTATATTGCTGTATTCCTCAAGTAATCTCCTGTTATCGTATTTATTTTTGTACTTTTCTTTTCAGATCAATAATGGAGAAAACACACCGCCCAGAAACTTATTTCATCTGCTTTCACAATCATCATTTGCATTTTTGTAGAGTTTTTATTGATTTTTCAGTTATTCAGCTCATTCAGTTCCGGAAAGAATGCACATCCTCTTTTATCCAAATGTGGATGTTGGCTTTAGACCTTTTTACAAAGGAAGCAGCTAGGATCATCTTCAGCGACAGATTCTACTCCAAGGATAGAAGCAAACGCGAAGAGTCAAGTTCTGGTAAGAAAAGTAAGAAAAGTAAACACTATTGCTGTCTTATCAAACTAATCCACATTCCGTTCTCTGCAATATTTTTGTATTAAACAGTTCAGATCAATAATGTTGCCAGAACAACGTCCAAAAACTTTTCTGATCTGCTTCCTCAACGCTTCATTAGTCGCGTTATTGTAATGGTTGTATGAGTTTTTCAGTTCCTTAATGAATTTACAAGGAGATCCGTTCAAGAGCGACTTCAGCTCAACCGAACAGTAACTGTAGTTCGTCGTCTGCAAAACAAGGTCAGTGTATAAACAAATAAAATAGAGTTTGTGATCGCTCCATATTTGCGATCGAGAAGAAGGTCTACTTCTACAACGACAATTAGAGCAATAAACCGCAAGCCAAGCAATGAATGTACAGATAATGCAAGATGAAGATTTCCTCGTTATCGCTATGGAGACTTTTCCATACAATTGTGACCCCAATCGCTATGCCTGTAATTATTTTGAATTACTCTAAATGAATATTAGATAGATTGACCCAATTTAAGTGCTGTCAATCTGCTTAAGCGCAATATCAGTTTTTAGAAACCTTTTATTACTCACTCAACATTTCACATCACGTGTTTAATTATACCCTTTTACACTTAACAATGCCACCACTTATGTAAATACCCAGTATAACTCCTGGACATGTTTTTGTTATATTTATTATTATTTTTTTTATTTTTGTCTTTCTTTACAATTTAGTTCAGTTACATTTCTGTTTTGAGATGTGCTCTCAGAATATTGTTATAAATTTTCCTAAGGATGTGAGACTTGATACGATTTGGACCCAACAACAATAACACTTGACATGGCACCAACAAACAAACAAACCAACCAAGAATTGTAGAAAATTTTCAAAACAAAAACGCTGTAATAAAGAAAACGAGAGAATAGAATATAAAGAACAGAACAGAACAACAAACAGCAGCAGAAAAAGGCCAACAACAAGGATTTCATAAAAATTGCGCATTTTAAAATGTCACAACATAAATTCTGTTTGCGCTTTCGTATCGTAACGTTTAACTATGCAACAATCTCTCGTTCCTTGTCTTTAACAACAACCCAAAAACTCAACTACAAATAGAAATACACAAGAAAATTATTTCTACAGTATGTACGAGTATGTGTGTATGTTTGTGAAATGAAGGACATTTAATGTAAGAATGTGTGTATTAAATATTATAAAATGTGTCCAGTATGAAAAGATCCTTATTTCAAACGCAACTGAACTGTACCAGGGGTTTGCTGTGTGTGTTGCATGTATTAGCTATTGTTGTTGCAACTGTTAGCTCAAGCACTGTTTGCTGCAGAAAACAAATATGTAGTGTCATTTCGTTGGTAAAGTCCAACTTGTGTCAAAATAATTCTTAAATAATCATAAATAAACAGAAGAATAGGATCCAAAATACACAGAAAATAAGACTAACAATACAAATGACAAAAGGAAATCTTATTCTTGTTTAGGATATTCAGGTTTGTTTATCTATTTAGTTTATTTTGACATTGTAAAATTAAAGTATTGAGAGGAAGACATGGTGGTATCTACGTGAATAGAATTAACTTTATTTTACGTTTATTAAATAGAAACGAATAAATGTTTAATAAAATATCACTACCACTGCTGAATAGTGGAATATACGCACTGATTTCATAAGAACAACGTTTTTTTGAACTGATTTTCCCAAGATAAAGAATGCTTTACAAATAGATCGTAACATGATATTCTATCCTAAGTTATATTAAATTGCTCTCATGCGGAATTGCGAATATATTCAGATGGTATTTAACTACACTATTGGGTGTATAACTTAAACATGCAGGATTTTATGTGTCATTTTGAAGAGTACATATCGATGGTCTCATGTAGAAAGGCCCTAGCACAAATCGTACACGAACGTTGACAATTTTGTAACATAAAATTGACAACGTATGATGTCAAATTGAATTCGGTTTGAGACCGCATCGTTGTCTATTTGACACCGTTTCGTTGTCTATTTCCTTTCTGCACCCAGCCCAACTAAATAAAAATTATATTATTTTTTTGATTTTTTTTTACACAATTTTATTTTTATAATAAATACAAAAATTTAAATATACCTAATTCTAATAGAAAATTTGTTATTTTTAAATATTGTAATAACTCCTGAAGACGATTTCCAAAGGAAATAGAAATAAAAAATCTTTTATAAAAAATAAAAAGTGACCTCAAGCTTAAAAATTATTTAATAAAAAATCATACAAAAAGGTCGAAGAAAATAGAATAAAATTAAAATACATTTTTTTCAAACTATAAATGTGTATACGTGTGTTGTATGTGTAGTTACGTTTTTAAAATTTCAAAAGAACATTACCTCTTTTTTCTTCCTAGCAAGAGTTTTTCTTTGAATTCTTCCCGCATCCCCAATGGTGGGTGGCACAGCTTCCTTTAGATCCTCTTTCTTTAAAGACTGCAAGCTCTTAAATGTTACTTGAACTTCTAAAAAAACAAACTAAAACTAATTGATTTCTACTGCGATAATTAATATATAGGTTTACTAACCTTTTAAATGGACGAAAAGGGAAGATATATTAATAGCTTCCAGTCTTATTTGTCTTTGTTACACTGCCTGCATATTCATCTAATACAAATTCACTGTCAAAAACTATTAAACCTTCTGCACAAAATTGGTCTTTATACGAATTATTTTCTTAATTTTGTAATTTTGTTTGCCCGACCATATAATACCCTACACCCAGTATATGTATAAAACTGTTTTTCAGAAATGCGCTCTATATGGGAGATATTACCTGGACCAATCATCCAAAAATTTAGAGCCATGACTTCCGTGAGTATAAATATTATGTGTGTTATCGTTTATCTCGATATAAGTACATTTAAAAGATTTATGGAGTTTAAAGTTAATTACAGAGAGGGTCTTATATGACAGTTTTGATTAATTATGGACCGACCATTATAAAATTAGGTGTCATCATTTCTCTATATCCATATGGAACTTATTATTGTTGAATTTTATTTGGATAACAACAATTTTAAGAGCGTTATGCTCTTTAAAGTGATTTTTGGAAGTGGACCTTATATGGGAGCTATGATAAATTATGGACCGATCATCATAAAATTTGTAGATGTGATTTGGCTTCATTTACTACTCAATTGTGGAAAAATTTGTTTGGTTACTTGCATAATTCAAACTTTTATAATCGGTAAACTCTTATTTCGGGAGGACATTTTTATGGAGGCCAGGTGAAATAATGGAGCCATTTCCACCAGTTGCAATCCCATTCATTCTTGGGCCGAAAATATATCATGTACCAAAATTTATCGAAATAGCTTGAAAATTGCGACCTGTACTCTGCGCACAAGCTTTACATGGACAGCAAGCCAGCCACGCGGACGGACGGAGGGACATCGTTAAATCGACTCAGGGAGTGATTCTGAGTAGATCGGTATACTTTAAGGTGCGTGTTGGAACAATATTTCTGTTCGTTACAAACATCAGCACAACTCCAATATACCCTCCGGCTGAATTTCAGTTTATGGGGGACACCCCTAGAGAAAAAATCTAAATATGCCATCCCCTTCAGAATGTTCCCAGGAGTACGAAAATCATAATGAAAAAGGGGGCTCACGCCCCCTATGGGCGTGGCAGTCGAAAAACGACCCGGCCCACCTACGTAGACAATATGGGTATCAAATGAAAGCTAATGTCTTCACGATTCCAAAAATAGCCATAGTTGCCAGATCGCCGAGGCCGAGCACTCGAGATCCCCGCCGTCTAGAATTAAGACATACTGTAGTTAAAAACCCCTAAGCCCGGCCGTAGGCCGGTCACGCAGAAAAACTTTACTAAGCGAAGCCAGTATAACAAATTTTCATTAATCAATCAGAAGCTTTCAAGAGTTTTCCTCGTTTCTTAATTTTGTACTTATCCTCATTTATGATTTGACTCTTGACACGAGAACATCACTAAATATGGATTGCGTTACTGCCTTTGACATTCACGACTGGGGTCGTGAATTGGACGATACGGCTATTTTTGGAATCGTGAAGACATTAGCTTTCATTTGATACCCATATTGTCTACGTAGGTGCGCCGGGTCGTTTTTCGACTGCCACGCCCATAGGGGGCGTGAGCCCCCTTATTCATTATGATTTTCGCACTCCTGGGGTCATTTAAGGGGGCGTGGCATTTTTTTTTTTTTCCCAGGGGTGTCCCCCATAAACTGAAATTTTGCCCAAGGTTTGGACAACAACTTGACGGCGGTGGTTCATTTTAATGTATCTTGATGCATATTACAAGACACGTTAGCTTACAAAAATGGCGACGACGTGACATAAGAAACTAATTCAGTGTCGGCGTACAAGTTAAAAACATTGCGTTGTCGATCCTTAACAATTTGTTTACAATGGTTAGTACGGTGTCGAAAAAAAGTGACACCACATGGTGTCAAAATAACACCAATCATTGTCGATTTTTCAACGTCGTTTTTCCCACTGTGTATATAGAAGTAAGTCTGTGGAAACGTGTATATCGCACACTAAATACAAAAGGGTCACAACTCAATATACTAAAATGTTCAGGAGAGACAGACACTTAAAATAAAAATAGACAAATTTGTATTTTTCCAATTAAAGAAGATCGTGATGTGAAAGAAATTTTTGCAATAGTTTGAGATGTGTACTCCGAATAAATTTATGGGAAAAAGTCACCTTTGGAGAATTTCGAGTTGTGCCACTTTTGTAATTAGGGTGCGATATAGTTTTTGTTTCAGTTTGTTTATTGCCTACTATTTTCTTTGCAGGAACGTTGACAGCAATTTCATTATGAAAAATTATCCCCAATGCCAACTGTAATTTAATGATATTGTATATTGATCGCATCTTATTTTCAAAATTGTAATCAATTTTCAAATTTCAAAACTTCAAATTAAAAAAATAAAAAACCATTTGCACCAAGGAGCTCCGTGCTCCAGCAACATACATAGATCCATGAGTTTTAGCAGATTTTCATTCAGCTTTTTATCCTTTAAGTTTTCACAAAATAGTTACTAATCTTTAAAATTCGTACGTACATACACATTAAATTTCTGTTTCATTTGCCTCAATAATTGCTCACCTTGAAAATGTGCTACATATCCAGCTGGCAAAAAGGCGAAACAAGTGCCAGCAATATAATGTTGCAACAAATAAAAGTTTATAACTACATATTCTGCAAAGACACACATAGAAATAAATTCTCTTGATTGTAACATTATATTTTATGATGGCGGCGAATGTCAGTGATGCGTACACAAAAATACACATTCATACTTTCTATATACAGGTGAAATATAACAGTATGTATTTGCTTAAACACACTACTTCCTCCTTTTGCAGCCTTAAAAAGAAGCCACTGAGGGGTTAAGTTGGCAGTTGTTGAGGAGGTCGCCCCTGAAAATGCACCACAATATATTTTGTAAATATGTAATTTCAAAAAACGGAATGATTTTCTTTGGATGTGATACCTGAGTGGTGTGTGTATGAGTGTATTTAAGATTGTTTTGGGAGTGGTGCTGGAGCAGGAGTTCAATAAAATGTATGGGTAATGGTATGAAATGTATGATGATGGTTGTTTCCACTGTGTTTAGTGTTGCCATGCATTTTTTTGATCTATGGACTAAACGAATGAACATTTTGTTACGTTTCTGTTTCTCGCTTTTTCCCATAATTTAGTAGAGTTGTTTTTTTTTTTTGTTGGTCGTTGTTAGAATTTATGGCAGTTTCTTTCAGTTTCTTCTTTATACAATACTTCTTGCGCTTGTTCTTCATCTATACTGTGCTGTCGTTGCCACTGCCACATTTCGTTAGTTTTGGTCTTGCTTGTGTGAGTGTGTGTTGTTGTGCCTGTGATGGCATTTTTGTGTTGTTTTGTTGCAATATTTATGGATTTTCATTGGAACACAACTATAGAATATGGTGGCTTCAAATGGCAACATCAGAGAGTGTTCACAATCACTTTCTTTCTATATTTGTTTGGGTGCATGTATGTAGGTATGAACGCCTGTTTGTGTAAGTGTGTCTGCTAGAGAGAGTGTTTGTGAAGAAAGACACAAAATAAGGAGGTGGCAGTAGCATTGAAGCGTTGTTCATGTCAAAACGCAAATGATTTATTGAACTGACAGCAGTGAATTTTTGTCGAGTCGACTCGAACTTCGATACACGAGTCACAAGACAACTAGCTTTTTTTTTGTTGTTGCTGCTTTCTGCTGTTGTTGTTTATGGTGTTCTTCTTTATTTGTACGGAATTAAGTGTTTCCTGAAAGAGGGCCTTTGTTGTGAAAGGCGCTAATTAGGATGTTTTTTAATTGTTACATTAATAAGCCTATTGTGAATGTTGTAAAAGCGAAAACTATAAAATTTTCAACTCCAAAATATTGCATTGCTGTCTTGGTTTGCTACACTCTTCTTAGCCGAGATACAAGATGCAGTTCAGTAAAGTTGTCAATTGGGAATCCAGTATTAATACTATCAATACATATAAAATTATGGAGGACTCAAAAGACCTTATATCAGGTGTCTTAAACTAACTATAGCTAAAACAGAACAACTTTTTGTTACAGATTTTTATTGTGTAAATATTTAGTAAAGAATAGTGTAGTGGGTTTCGGCAAAAACACAGTTGCATAACTGCTCTTGTAGATGTTGCGGAAGATATAAGAAGTGAGATAGATGAACGAAAAACCAATATTTTAGTACTTTTAGACCATTCGAAAGCTTTTGATACAGTCGATCATAACGTCCTATGTTATAAACTACAGCACATGTTTATGTTTTCTACAGCCGCTACAAAACTAGTATTTACATATCTTACCAACAGGCATCAGTATGTTCAAAGTGGTAACGATAAATCAAATTTACTACCTGTTATGAGAGGTGTACCGCAGGGGTCAATTATTGGGCCTCTACTATTCTCGCTTTATGCTAATGACCTGCCGAGTCAACTTACGCACAGTAAAATCAGAATGTATGCTGACGATATACAAATTTACATCAGTTGTGATTTATCTAAAATTGAACAGTGTGTCTTAACTCTAAATACCGAGTTAAAACATATTTATAAATGGGCTACTGCTAATGGTCTTAGTATCATTCCAAAAAAGTCTAAATATCTTCTAATCCAAAAACGGACTACTATAAGTGATCATATACCGGATATTTTTCTTAATGACACACGTATAGAAAGGGTAAACTCAGCAAAAAATCTTGGAATAATCTTTAATAAGAACCTGACATGGAGCAATCATATTAATTATGCATGTGGCCGTACGTATTCCATGCTTAGAACTCTCTGGCAAACGCAGTATTGCACACCTGTCAAAATAAGAGTACTTCTTGCAAAAACCTATTTATTGCCAGTTCTGATGTATGGATGCGAATTATTTGCCAAATGCGATACCGCAAGTACAGGAAAACTAAACTCAGTTTACAAAAGTATTGTGCGCTATGTATATGGCGTGAAAAGGTTTGATTCTGTTTCGCCTTTTACGGCAAAACTATATGGTATTCAGTTTGATGCCATACTCAAAACAAGAGTACTCCTGTTCATGCACAAAATCGTGTATACCCAACAACCACAACATCTCTATAACCGCTTAACCCTATTGAGTTCTAATAGAGGAAAGCGAATCTTATTGTTTAGACATCATAGTTTAACTTCTGATTGGCAATTTTTTCTTAATGCAATCCGGCTTTGGAATCTACTCCCGCACAACATACAAATAATAAGTAACGCAATGAGATTTAAAAAATGCATTATTAATTTTATTACATGTTAATTTGTTAACTAAACACTTTTCTTTTTCTTTTTTGTTTTCTTTTATAAATTTATAAATTAATTAACTAATTAGTTTAATCACTTTATCTTTAAGAATTATAATTTTTAATTTTAATTTTTAATTTTTAATTATTTTTTTAATTTTTTTTTTCTTTTTAATGTTTCTGCTAAAACAATGTTCTATACTGCAATAAGAGACTTTAAGTCTTGTGTATAGAATTGGAAATAAATAAATAAATAAATAAATAAATAAAGTATGAATAACAAGTTAGAGTGCTATATTCGGCTGTGACGAATCTTTCATAGCCTCCACCAAAACGTAATAAGATATACAGAAACTATAGTGGTTATGGGACTAGTATATCCTATTTCTGTGTTTCCTATTCAGTCTTAGTGCAAATTTTATTAGTATTTTATATATTGTTTGAAAGACAATTTTACGACCAACATAATTTATGTTAAATATTTTGAAATTTTGTCTAATTTTGACCATTTATAATTGATGTAATTACCAATTCCTACTATAATTTACAAATTCATAATAATCTTGAGTGTAATTTCACAATTTATAAAATTAAAAGAAAATTTTTCCATATTCACATCATGTTAAGAAACAGAGTATAAAAAAGAATAAGATTATAAGGTGAGGCTTTTTTGTTTGAACTTGATATCAATAACATTATTTTCAAGATATATAAGGGTGGCATAGTAGAATTGGACGAATTATGGATTGATAGCTTCTAAATCCAGTATCCACTAATGTGGTTTCTACGTATTTGAGGCTTATTTTGGTTGAATTTCATCTCAATAACGTTATTTACAAGAGTTGTGTGCTTGTTTAGTATGCTCGGAAGTGGACTTAATTCGGGAGCTATTGCTAATTATTCACTGACAGCTAAAAAATCCAATAGCATAATTGCCATATAACCGCTATTAGTATGATTTCTGGATTAAAATTTATGATCTGTATAAAAGTTGGTTCAATATCTATATTTATGAGACATTTTTGTTTTTCGGAATTGGCTATGGAAAATTATTGGCCGATCTTCTTAAATATTAGAACAATGAATTTTATGCATATGTGGATATCTCATACCGAGTTCCAACGTAATAACGGTATACTTAAGATAAATATTAGTATTAAAGTGAATTTCGGAACTGGGCCTTATATGGGGGATATAGTCATGGAGTACGATATATGGACCGATATTCTCAAAATCCCGCAGTTTGATTTTGGAGATTTATGAGTATTAAAGTGATTTTCTGAAGAGGGTTTTATATGGGGCATACGGTTAAAAATGGACCAAAATTCACAAAATTGTTTGGGATGATTTTTGTATGTATGAAAATTATCTGTGCAAAGTTTTGAGTCGGTACCGATATTTTTACGATAAATATATAAAGATTTTTCGGATATGGTTCTTGTATGGGAGCTATGACCAATTATGGGCCGACCAGCATAAAATTTAGTACAACAATTTATTTACCTATAAAAATTATTTATGTCAAATTTTAGCCCTTTATCATTATTTTTACCAGTTTTGTACGTATTTACATAAGTGAATTTTGGAAGTGGTCTAAATATGGGGTCTATAGTCAAACATGGACCGAACTAAAAAAAAATTCGTTTTGCGATTTATTTTTACATGAAACTTATTTTTGCTGAATTTAGTATTTATATTCTAATTTTAAAGGCATTTATGTATAATTGAGCAATATTTCAGGAAGATTTTTGTATGGGGGCTATGAGAAATCATGGACCCATTCTTACTATTTTCCTCACACTTTCTTATTTTAGCATAAAAACAACGTATACAAAATTTCATGGTATTATCTGCAATTTATTTAAAAATATAGCAAGAAAAATTTTTAAAAATATAAATTTTTTATGGTGGTTGTCTCACATTTTGGTCCATAACTCTTGCTCTACTGTACCAATTTTGCTAATTTTCAATAGCAAACTGCTTAGGAAAACTATAAGCGGTATTTTGTAAACCTTGTTGATTTCAGTTGTGTCCTTTGGACATGAGAGTGCTTTACACAGACAGACAGGCACACGGGCAGACACACATGGCTCAATCGACTTAGAATTTCGTAAGAACCAAGAATATTTCGTTGGTCTCATGTAGAAAGGCCCTAACTCGCTATTTTTTCGAAATTTGTTTTTTTTTTGCGATTCCAATGCATTTAACGCAAATACACCTCCTCACAAAAATTTATTGCAATAGTGTAAAAAATAACGCTTTTATAAGCAGTTGTACAAAAAAAGTTACATGTTGAATATTACAGTCTCTATTATGTTTTTACCTTCTCCTGTAAAGTTTCAAATATGCGAGTTAGGGCCATTCTACATGAGACCATCGATATATACTTGTTTGGGTCTCAGATGAGTATTTCTCAGTATTACACATGGAATGACAAACTTATATATACCCTCATTCACCACTTATGGCGGTGGAGGATATAAAAACACTTCTTCGGCTTCTCAAAAATTGTTAATAGATCCTGAATAATTTTCTGGATGATAAATGTGATTTCTCTTCCATTGCTCCTCGTATGATATATTCAGAGATTTTTGATTGGGGGTGTTGTATAGCTGGGTGTCATTTTCTGATTCCCCTCATTGAATAGGTTACTTTATGTGCTATTGACTTTAACACTTAGCAGAAGATTGATTTGGGAATACATATGTGTTTTCAACCTCGGCAGTTGTTCTTACTGTATGAGAGATGGCGATTATCCCTTTTTGCTTAAACATTAACCCCCTTATTCAAAAACGATTATTAAATTTAACAAACGTTTATTATGAGAGATTTCCATATAAAATTTGCCTTAATAAACCTTTATTAAATTTAATAATCGTTTTTGAATAAGGAGGTAATTTATTAATCTAATTATGAAGGGCCCTGTTTTTCATTAGACATTCCTTCTACAGCAACTCATCAAACCAATATCCGCTGCTTGCATTTTTCGTTTAAGTATTTGTGTGTCTGTATTTGTATTGTTTGGTGTATATGTTTATGTATCGTTTTTTTTTATTTTTGGTTTATTTGTACATTTTTTTATTCAGCATTTGTTGCAACTGTCTCTCTAGGTTATTTTATATCATATACATACATACATACATATGTACATACATATGTAGTATATTCCCTGCCAGCAATTGGAAGTTTCTTTCATCGTCCATCGTCAAAGGCGTTACGTCTTACTCACTTCCAGACGTTAATTGGAAGATAACAATAACAATTTACATTGCAGTCGTCTTTTAATCATCCAGGCGACGTTTGGAAGATTGTTTGTTGTTTACAACACCAGCCGAAAATGACATGCCCCGTTATAAAAGAAATGAAAAGAATGCCAAAAAGAAGTTTTCGACATCATCGAAATTAGTTTTATTTTGTCATTTGATGTGGTCGGTCAGTGGTAAAGTGTGGTTTTGTTTTGTTATTGTTGTAGTTTTTACATATTTGTTATCCCATAGTCAATATGAGTGTATTATCTGTAAAGGCAAAAAAATCAAAAGCAAAAGAGAGGCGGCTTCTTGAAGTTAAGCAGAAGTGACTTCTTGAAGTTACGCTGAAGTGACTTCTTGAAGTTACGCTGAAGTGACTTCTTGAAGTTACTTCCGGGGGGTACAACTTCTCAATACGGAAGACACTTCTACGATCAGAAAATGGTATCGCAGAAGATGAGTTTCAACTTCTTAGCGTCACTTCTGAGTCACTTCCGCAATAGAAAATGTTGGCAGGGTTTATGTATGCATGTTTTTGCTATTGTTGTTGTATGTAGTAAAATATAGTTGGCGCAAGAAATGGCACCGATGTGAAATGAAGTTTTGATTTAGTTCAAAAATTTTTATCAAAGAAATGTTGCATTTTATTTATTTTTTTTTTAATACATACATAACTATTTGTTGTTGCCTGTACTACTAGCATCACTAGTACAGCGTCTTCTGTTTCTTATTCGTTAGCTGCTATTGCTCCTGCTACTACAACTACAACTAACTAGTTTTCTCTCTTCAATAAATCACGGCATGGGATGTCTTTGATACGATGAGCAAAATACAAATACATACATACATACATACCCATAAGCGCTTACATGGCAGCATCATTTTCAGATGGTTTTTTTTTCTTGCAGTTGCTGTTTTTGGTCCTGGTACGGTTATAACTTTTATTTGTGATGATAGTTTGAGCTGTTGGAAATGTTGGTTGGAGCAAAAATTTGGGTGGCTAACCCTTTTACTGGCTGTATTTATGTATTTGCTCCACTCCTGCCCCTAAATGTTTTGTTATGGTTCATCTTTCTTGCTCGCTTGTAATGGAAATTTTGATTTATGTTTCGTATCGTTTCTTAGTTTTTTTTTTCGTTCGTTCGTTCGTACGTTCAGTCTTTCTCTCATTTTGCTCAATGTTATAATGCAAAAGTTCACACCATACAAAATATATTAAATATATCATAAGAAATGGAATTTATTTGAAGTTTTAATAACGTTACTATTGAAGGGTGTATACACCAGTAGTACTACTCGTGTATTGTATGCACGAGTATGTGTGTGTTTTTTTTTTTTTTTTTTTTGGTAGGGATATATGGTGACATTTGTTATTGAACCGGAAGTGATATTATAGAAAACTGTTTAAGTTAAATAAATTATTTTCTCAAGAAAAAAAGGTAAGGTATATTTTTATTGTAAATGGAGAAGAAATAATGCAATCTTAAAATATGCAGTTATTTTAAATATAAATTCAAGTTGAGGAATTTAGGGAACTGTCTGGAAGAAATTGAACTAACCATGTGTAAAAAGGATTTAAGGTGATTTTATAAAAGTTTCATTGGGAAAATAAGCTGCATTACGATCATCTAAGCAGCCAGAGTATCCAATATGGTTGGCGAAGGCGGTATACCCCCACTGGCGGGCAAAGAGTTGGATGCCCAACAACGGTTTTAACCTATCAGGCGCCTAACATTACCCGATGCCTGTAAAAATGTAGAGCCTCACAATCCTTAAAACCTAAAAAGAACGCGGCAGAAGGAGAACCGTATAAGCTGATATCTCTCTAGCTGCCAAGAGATTGTCACCAGCACGGATGCCTCTTAAATAGGTAGAAGCCTTGTATAAATAGGGGCATTGTGGCGCTTGACTCATGGAAGACCTTCCTCACAGTCAGCCATGCTACACTAGGGGATGTATCATAAGCTCTGTCAGTCATTCGAATACTTTAGAGACAAACGATCAGAATCTAGTGGAGTTACAGCCACCATGCTTTTTTAACTACTACATCTCTAAACTCTCCGCACTTCCATGGATTGGCCATAATATTGATGAACCTAAAACTGTTATCAACGAAGTCTTCGGTAACAACGAGGAAGGAAAAGCTGAAACTTGTTTTCGTAGATTCAATTTTGGGGATTGCTCTTGGGAGCCTTTTTAACAATTATGCTCTTCTAAATGCAAGGACGCACAAATTACAAACTAGAAAGCTACGCTGCTCAAGTTCAATTTCGTTGAGTGTTACCCAGTGAAGAAACATTCAGAGCTATCTGAATGCTTCCTTAAGAACTATTACAGGCTGCATGCACATAACTATGGAACACCAACCGATGAAATAAACCTCCAGTAATGGAAGGCAACATTATGTTGACAAAAGTTAATTACGGAATATCATCAGTGGAGTCATCATATTTTCAACAGCACACAGATGTATGTCAAGGAGCATTGGATGAAACCTCGTATGAGACTTCTTCATAGAAACAGCGTGAATGAACAGACTGAATGCCTACTACCTTACATATATACCCCAATTTATACCCTTGAATCCTACTGCACTTCTTCCACTGAATTTTTTACTAGTGCCTTCTACAATAAAATCCATTTGTTCCAGAACCGTTGAAAAAAATTAAAAAAATTCTTAAACCGAAATATCGTTACATTTTAAACTAGTTACAAAAATGAGAAGTCCTTTAATGAAAAAAAATTGAGTCACAACAAGGAATGCTTTTAAGTCAAATAGTAACTCAAAAGAAAGCTTTAACTTTGTCTGAAGCGATGCTGTTGATATCGCAAGCAATGGACATTTTTGAAAACAATGATCCGGAAGAAGATCGCAGTTTAAAAGCATCTAGAAATGTGACCGACGCTATCAATTGTTATAAGGAAACTTATTTGAAAACTTTAAATAATTTCATACAAAAATCAGCAAGATTGACAAATTCAACCGTAGAAATCATAAACGACTTAGATGACTCAAGCTCAGAATAAAAAAAATAACATCGATATAGACTTGCTTGAATTGCAAGTCCAGTTAAAAAAAATCAATAGAAATGTGTGGAAAATCGTGCTGCGGTTTGCATCGAGTTTCTCCGATCCCTATTAACGACGCATACCGGTATATAAGTGTATAACGGAACATAATAAAGACTCTAGAACTTTCCTAATAATGGAATCATTCTCAAAAATTCAGAGAATTCGCTTGTGCACCAACAAGTCATCTGTTTACATATATAGGAGGAATTTACGGAATAGCATATATATATAGCATGAGTGGGACTAATCCTCATGGATCCTGCAATATAGACCGATCATGGTAAATATAATAAATTTTTATACCCACACCACCATAGTGGGGAGGGTATATTGGATTTGTGCTGATGTTTGTAATGCCCAACACCCACCTTAAAGTATTCCGATCGACTCAGAATCAGTCCCTGAGTCCGTCTGTCCGTCCGCCTGGCTGGCTGGCTGCCCTTGTAAAGTTTCTGCGCAGAGTACAGGTCACAATTTTGAAGATATTTCAACAAAATTTTGGCACGTGATATTTTTTCGGCCCAAGGATGTATGGAATTGAAATTGGTGGAAATTGCTCCATTATTTCACCTGGCCTGCATACAAATGTCCTCCCAAAATTAGGGTTTAAAGATCATAAATGTTTGAATTACGCAAGTAGCCAAACAAATGTCACCACAAATGAGTAGTAAATGAAGCCAAATCACATCCACAAATTTTGTGCAGATCGGTCTATAATTGGTCATAGCTCCCATATAAGGCCCACTTCGGAAAATCACTTTAGAGAATTGCTCTCTGTTCAAAATGTTGGTATCAAACAATATTGGACACACATATGTTTCATATACATATATAAAAATAATATGGTGCTATTTTTATGATGATCGGTCCATAATTGATCATAGCTCCCATATAAGGCCCACTTCCGAAAACTACTATAAAGAGCACAGCTCTCTCCAAAACGTCAGCATCCAAATATTAGTGAACGCAAATTTGTTTTATATAAATACAAATCATTCTCTACAATTTGATGATGATCGGTCTATAATTAGTCGTAGCTCCCATATAAGGTCCACTTCTGAAAATCACTTTAACAACCATTAATCTTTTAAAAATGTTGGTCTCAAAATAAAATTCAAAGAAATAAGTTTCATATATACAGAAATGATGACACCTAATTTTATAATGGTTGGTCCCCATAATTAGTTGAAACTCCCATATAATACCCTCTCCGTAATTCAGTTTAACTTCCAGAAATCTTTTAAAAGTATTTATATCGAGATAAGCTATAACATACATAATATTTATATTCACAGAAGTCATGGCACTAAATTTTTGAATGATCGCTTCATAATAGGTCATATCTCCCTTATAGCGCCCATATCTGAAAATCTAATTTATTGATATACTGGGTGTAGGGTATTCTATGGGCGGGCTGGACCGACTATACTTTCTTACTTGTTTTTTAATACAAAATCAAAATTTAAATTTCCATAATTAAGAATCAGTTGAAAGCTCACATTAGAAAATATTTCAAACAATTAGATCAATGTTCAATCATAATATGTTAAATTTTAAAATAAAGTCATCCACTATATTTTAACAAATAACTAATGCGGCAAACTTACACCAAAAGAACCCCAGCCATAACGATAATTATCAATAAATATTTGTATACATTTCCTCATCACAAACCACAGCTAATAATGTTATTTTAATATTTTAACAATAATTTATAAATTAGTTATTGTAATGCCATTAAATATATATATACACACACATATGGAAGAAACATTTAAACAAACATAATGTTGTGTGTTATTGGTGCTGTTATTATGGCTAAATAAACATGTCCCATGTAATGTACTCGATAATAATGATACATAAACACCGCAATGATCATAAAATATATAACAATTTTCATATTCCTACATAAGTATACAAAAAGTTAGGTGGGTGAGTTGATAAGTTGGTTAAAAATGCATACAAAGTTGGTTTGATAAATATGATTAATAGTACTCAATTTCCAATTGTTTGTACTTGTTGCAAAATTTTGTTTTGTTTATTTAATATGGAAACATAAAAAATTATCAACATTTAATTAGGGATTTCTGCCAGAATAATTCTAAGGAATTTTGCTATTTAAACTAATATAGGATGAGTCTATAGATCCTCTGGATATAGTGAAGTAGGGCAGGCCTGACAGTTATATATTTAGGGGAATTCATAACGACCCTGACCACATTTAACTATGTATATCCTACTGTCGCAAAATTTCGGTCCTTAAGTTTGCAGTTCAACAGCTTCGAATATTTCTTCATTGGGTATTACTCAACGAAAATGACCACACTAGAGTTGAATACTGTTCTAAGTTTCTTGGGGTGCTACCGACCAAAACTTTAAGAACCTTGTTAATATTTCGCAATTTGCGGGTGATTACAGTGGCATGTGATGAGAGGGTAAAAAGGTTAGTAAAAGTGACACCCAATATTTTCAGATTATTGAGTTTTACTTTTTTTAGGAGAAGTAACACTCAGGCAATTAATATGCCTATATATAATTCCATTAATTTCTTTGGAAAGTGGATAGAATGAAGAAGTAAAGGTGGTGAAAGAAGACAAAATATGTTTTATATCACAACTCTGCAATTGCGCAATTGTTTGTTTTAAGTGCAGAATTGCAGCGCCTTTGGTGGTGAGTAGGCGCATTAATGTTAAAGCTTGATTTTATATCCATTATGTAATTGTTTTACTTCGGTAGCGTTTCAATGCCCTACCACCGAAGGACGGTGATGTCATAAATATTAGTTATGATAGGATAGAAAACTAATAATTATCAGAAACTGATCTTCTTTGAGTGGCACCGGCATGGATCGAATACGGGCTGCAAATACCAACTCATGCTGCAGGTTACGTTTAGCAAAAAAAAAATTGTGTCTTTTATAGAGATTACCACTTACCAAACCGCAATGCTCATCAACATCGTGCTCCGTGGACATGATGGTGCAATCGCCCACATAGGTAATTACCTTGTTTGGGCATTTTAGAGTTTTGAAGAGGTACAAGGTAGTATTCCTTGTCATATTCCTTGTGTGTTTTGAGAATTTGTCTCTCACGAATGACTGGCTACCACACACATGATTCAATATTAATCTGTTTGTATTATTGGGCATTGTAAACTGCAGGATGACCTGAAAGAGTGTGCCGTAACTAGCAGTGCCGCCGTTCTCTGCAAGGTCAAGTAACTCTGCTGGTTTAAGTCCAATGAGATCCAAGTGACTATGGTAGAGAATACTGGGGTTGTGCTGCTGTTATTTTAAGGATCAGCTGGAGGAGTAGCAAAACTCCAGGTGACAGGGAAAAATCGGTCTGTGCGATTCTCTAAGATTTTAATAGTGGAATCACTTGATACATTTCCCAATGGTAATTATTGATAGTTTAAAAACAGTTGAATATACATGACGCTTAGCACGCCAAGTTACTTCAACATCAGCATGGATATTTCGTAGAGTCCCACTACCTTTAAAATCTTAGTTTAGTTGATGGCATCTGCAACTGGCAAATAAGTTGGGAGTACGTCCGAGCCTGAAAGATTGTGTATTTTGAGGACAATACTTCTTTTTAACTTGTCTCTCTCGAGCACAGCTTTCAGGTTTGAATATGGTGGTAATCACGACCACAACTAGCCAACTCAAAAACTCTTTAGATGATCCAGACATTTGTTCCGCTTGACCGCATTTAGCAACCTACTGATATCGCCTTTCAGTTGACTGTTGCTAAGGTCGATATTGTTGGTACTTCGGACGTAGACCCGCTCAACTGTGGGTCCTGCTGCATCTACTGGGATGTGCAACCGTACTACAACTATCCGTAGTACGGAATGACTTGGAAATAGCATAGTTTGCCATTCAAAACTGCTGCTCTTATTTGCAGATACCATATTATCTAGACTATTCTATGACAAACACTAAAGAAATCATGGAGTGGTAAACTTATTGGCTCCATCAAAGATGCAAGAGAGTAGGTATACCTATTATTTAGTAGACAAGGAGTATTGATCTTAAAAGAAACATAAAATTTATTTTTAATCCATCCTCGTATTGCATAAATAAACCCATATTTAATACACACACTAACAAGCACACTTACATATATTCACACATACATACATACATAAATACCTCCATGTTTTGGTTGATTTGCAGTAACATGCCCATCATCTTGTAAACTAATATTTGCCTAATAAACGAGTTAATTAAAGCTGAATTATGGCCATGTTTTTAGTGTGTTACGTATTTGTAAATGTATATCGTAACTATGTGTATGTGTATGTGTCATACAATATGCCTGTTTGAGTGTACGAATGGCTACGTAACGCTATAAATACTATGAGTTACGCTGATTTATGAGCAACAAAGGATTAAGATTCAAAATGTACGACACGTAAAACATAAGCACGCAAAACAACCAACAACAAGCGCAACTAACTACAACAATACTAAACAGGTTGTACTAATGAAAACATACAAACACCTTTTCATATACATACATATGTACATACGTGCATATATGTACAGATTTATTTCTCAAACAGTAAAATACCTTAAAATGATTCCCAAAAATAATTTGAATGAACGGAAAAAAGGATTCATTCATAAGCATTTTTTCCACCTTCCAGCATTAGTTGAAATAGATTTTGTTCATTCAAAAAGAAGTTAAGTAACGCACAGTGGTCCTTGAAGAAATGGCTTAACTCAGCACAATTTTACTATCGTCTAGTTGAGTGTATCTACTGAGTAATTTAGTTCCAAATTGACTAAGTTATAGTAATCTAACACGTTTTTATTCTTTCGAAGCAGCATTTTCACTCATATATTTGCATATTCGTCTAAATATTAACGATTTTAGAATTACATATATTCTTTTTCAGTTTTGACATTTTACGTTTTGACAAAAGATACCAGAAAAAGTACTAAAACTCAAATTACCCTTTCCACCTTTTTAGTTTTAATTTCCCAAATGTATCTTGCTGATATGTTTTTTGTCTTTTAATTAGGGTTTGGGATTTCACGGATTATTTTAATTTTTATTTTCATTTGTAGTAAAATGAGACGTGAGTAGACATACGTTACTAACTTTTTGCTATTGATTTGGGGTTTGGAAACAATGTAGCGCATATTTTGGACTCTTAAGATCATTGATGAACCTACTGTTTAGTTATTACTCGCGTAGAATTACAACTTTTTGCAATTGTAAGATATTTCCCTCAATAGCTTTTGATAGTAACTTCAATATTTATTATAACTTGTATTATTACTAATATGACTTTTGTTGGATAATTTGCAAAAAGTGTTTACCACATGCAATTAAATTAATATTAAATAAATGCCTTAGCCATCACATACAAACCTAATGGTAAACTTTGATATTTTTATCCAAATAATTCAAAAGAAACACTAGTGCAAAATTTATTACACGCAAGTTTATTTTTGAACTACATAATTGTTTATTTTTAAAATTTCTTTATTTGTTTTATTTATATGCATTAAAAAGTTTTGCGAATTTCTAAAATATTCGTTTTCTAAATGCCAATTGCGAAGAATTATTATTGT
This sequence comes from Bellardia pandia, assembly GCA_916048285.2. Taxonomy (NCBI): domain Eukaryota; kingdom Metazoa; phylum Arthropoda; class Insecta; order Diptera; family Calliphoridae; genus Bellardia; species Bellardia pandia. The sequence goes on along the minus strand of OU696530.1, from coordinate 86,753,065 downwards.
TCTGGTTGTATTTTATTGAAGTTTTTCCAACCATAAGGTAGAACCAGAGGCGCAACATTGATTTTTCTATTATACAACAAACACACTTATTTTTTCTATTATAAGAACTCACATCTCCAAGAGTCTTCATATTCAAGTTTCATACTTTACAAGTAGGATTTTTTATTTTATTATTATTTTTTTTTTGCTGGACCCTATTCCAGAAACTACTTATAAACTTTTCACTTTGCACTTATCAAATTGCATTTTTTGGCAAATTGATAAGGGTTTCTGTTTTCTAATATTCTATACAAATCTTACTTTGCACTAAGCAAATATTTGCAACAACTTTGCACTCTTTATAAAGTCTTGACGCTCTCCAGCAAATTGAGCATGCAAAGTGTTCCACAAAGCATTTAATTGTCTTTGCAAAAAACTTATTGTGTGATTAAAAAAAAAGATATTTTATTCGCTAGTTTAAGAAACAATAAAATATTTTTTTTTTTATCAAATTATTATGAATATTTAGAACACATTACAGTTTACATTTCATTTAATTTAGAAAGGGAATCTTTCTTTAAAAATGGTAAAACTATTTTAAATTATGCGCCGAGTTTTCAACAGCGTTATCGGGATTTCGGGCCATCGCATTGTGTTTTAAAACAAAACGTATTTGATAATGTCGACAATTCTATGGTCCTGCAAACTATTGATTTTGCAACACCATATAAAGCTAAACCGCCATGGTACCATTTCCAAATCAATGGAAGCACAGTAGCCGATGATTTTCAGCCGGTAAAGACACCGGCTTGTATTGTTTATTGTGCTTTAATTTTTCTCTGTATTTCTATATTTCTCTCATAATATTTAAACTTGGATTTGATTTAAACGAAAGCACTCTTTTAAATTAAAGTTTTGTAGTGTTGAAACATTAATTCGATCTCAATAATTGCTTGCTATAACCGTGTCTTCATTATCGTCGAATAAATGCGAACATCTTAACATTTTAAAAGCTACACTAGTTAAAACAACATAAATTTGTAAAGCGATCATTAACCTTGCAAATTCTTGATATCTATAATTATCAAAATTTGCTTTGCAAATTACAGTTTTTATGAAAAAAAACAGCATTATTATTTGCAAAGTCCTTGCAAATTACTAATTAACTTTCACTTTACAACGTACGTGGCATATAATTTGCAAAAAGAATACACTTATCAATTGATAACACTTATCAATTTTAACTTATTACTTATAAAATTTTTTAGTTCTGAGGAACATAAAATTTTGCAAATTGACGTAAAATTGTCAAAGCGAAGAGCTGATAAGTTGTTTTTGGGGAATAGGGCGCTGCTCAATAAAGCTAGCAACCAATAGTTCATGCTTTTATTGTCAAAATTAAGTAGGAAAGCTTTGCATGTCTATACCCCGGCTGGAAAAAAGCTGCATAACAAACTATAATTCTTCAAAAAAATTATTGGGAAGTTTTATTTCAAACGTAATATTTCAAACCCAATGTGCAAAGGTGCACCCAGACGTTCAGTCATTTATTGGGAATTTTTTAAAACTTTTAAACCGTTGTACAGTGGAGTGTGCTTTCGAATAAAATTTCTTTGCTGATAATTTCGAAAATAAACTTTCTTCTGACATTTTTGACTGTTTATAAAAATGTACATAAATATATGAGTACATATGAGGGTATTAGTAACGGCAGGATTTTTTCCAAAAAGTACCCAGTACCCTTTCATTTGTGTTGGTGTCAGTTGTAGTCTGTGTGTGAGTGCGTTAATATTTAACTCTACTAGTTTGTTGGGAAACATAAAAACCAAACTGTTTTTTTCCCACTTTTTGCTCCTGACGTCATTTAGCTTTTATATATACATATATACATATGTATATGTATGTAGGAGTACATTCATATGTATGTTTGAGTGTAAGTGTGAATGTTCTTGTTATTGCTACTTCAGCTTCTTCTCTTAATGAGATACAAAACACATAAATTCTCAAATGTGTCATGTATCGCACATTATGTTTTTTTTTTACTTTTTGGTTTTTGTTTTTGTTGTTCTGTTTTTTGATAAGCCAAAGAACTCTTCTTTAACTTTTGGTAAAACAAAAACAAAAATATATGAAGCATGTATGTATGTATGTGTCTGTGCTTGCCCTGCAAATAACGCGACTAGTCCATACATGCATGTAAAGACTAGTCCAAAGAGGAGTAGGAGTACTCCAAAACTACTCCAAGTATATGAAAAAAAGGTGGTCCATTTAACATTGCGATGTCCTAGGACTGGACCATATAACCCATCGGAGTAGTCCCAAAACTACTCCATGGAGTACTCACGAGGGTTAGTTTTAAACAACAACAACAACTCAATATGCAATCGTGTTAACACGAAACCATGTCGTTTAACTACAAACTCTTGTTTAACTATGACATGGTCCATGACTGCATTACATTGGACCATGTTGTGAGTAGTCCATATCATCTAAAATGGATCACGTAGTCCAATATTATTTGCAGGGTGATATATGCTTAAATGTACATATGTATTGTAAATTTGCTTAAGGCGATGACGGTGTAATCAAATTTATTAACAAAAATGTCACAATGAAAACAGCAGTGGATATTGAAATTGGTTCAAAAAATTAACTATTTATTAAAAGCACATTTCCACAAATTTCACCGGAGAATTTAAAATATTAAGCTAGATTTACACGATTGAAGGTATTTTGAAGTCTTTTTAAAATTTTGAAAATTTATTTTGATGTTCTATTTAGACGTTTCAAAAATTGTATCAAAATATTCTTTCAATATATTTTAAAATCTTTTGATAAAAATTTGTTGAAGCTAATTTACACTATTGGTAAACTTTTTATATTTATGCCCGTAACTTTAACGAATAGATATCTACCAGTGCATACATATATACCAACCGTGTTAATAAAAATTGGTAACTTTAACACGCCGGTAGGTAGCCTTGCCGACTAGACAAACAACAGTGTATTTTACATCAAGGATTGTAGCGGGTTAATCGTCCGTCAGGTAAGCATTTATTTTGCTCAAATTGTAAAATAATTGTAAAAACAATTACAGAAAATATGAATTCAGAACTTTGAGAAATATCATAAAACAAAATTCCCAAAGGTTAACACACAAATTCAGGGAAAGAATTGACCATTTTAAAATGTGGAATGCTTTGGAATTTATAAGAAGATTTCGTCTTTCAAAGAAAAGTGCATCAGCTGTTTTTCCCCCTTCAAGAAATCAGCACTTCTTTTGGCACCTTTTCCAGACATTTCTGGACAAAATTAAAAAAGTCCTTACAAACAGTTAAATTTGGCAATTAATTGATGTAACTCTAAACGTCAAACACCAATGTTACCCCATTCTTTTTATACAAAAAGTATATGCGAATGTCACCACACGATTTTGATTATTTGCTTAATCTCGTCACCCCATCAATAGAAAAGGCCTATACAAATATGCGGGAATGTATATGCTCCGGAGAACGCCTGGAAATTACTTTAAAGATTTTTAGAGACTGGCAACAGTTACCCAAGGCTGATGTTCTTATTTAAAAGATCACGATCATCGATATGCAATATTGTGCCTTAAGTTTGCACTGCATTATATAAAGTATTAAAAGATGAATTTTTAAAGGTAAAACTTAATTTATTAAATAAATAAACATATCAAAAATAATGTCCATTGATACATTGATACAATAGATGGAAAACACATCGATATTATAGCACCAGCACACTGCGGCAGCGCATATTTCAATTATAAAAAGTAAAACAACGTTGTTTTGATGGCGCTTGTGGACGCAAACTACAATTTTGTTTACTTCAACGTTGGCGCAAAGGGTAGATAAAAACAATAAAAACAGCTGATATATATTGAATTAAAAGAATGAACATGCTGTCAAATTATTTATAGTTATCAATATTGCCAGATGCGATTGTGATGCTTATTTACACAGCATCAATAAAACCTTCAAAAGTTTTCTTCAATAAATGTTGTTCAATAAATTTTGCAGAAATTTTACTGTTTACACGAGTTTAAAGCAATGGAGAGCAATTTTGAAGAAAATTTCAATCGTGTAAATCTAGATTTACTCTGCTAAAAATATTAAAAATCTTATATTAACAGTCTCATGCAATTGAAATTGAAAATTACAGGGTTTATAAGTGCGCAAATTTACAAAACCCGTTTTTTAACCGTAAAAACGGATTTTGAAGGTGTCCGGCATATTTCACTATTGGAATCTTCTTTTACTCGACAAGCCCTACAAGAAAAATAATATCGGGTCCCAGGTATTTTGGACTGTCGCACCGTGTAATCACACTTTATAAGTAGTTTTCTTATTGCCAATAATCGTAGGTCTAACACTTCCCTATCTTCCTTATCTTTTAATTCCATGTTTACATTACAATTCTCCACCACTGTAATACTGCCAGAATTTTCTATTTATGCACACATTTACTTAAATGAAATGGGTTAAACATTTTCAAATTACCAACAAAATATTTATTTTACCACCAAAAACAATATAAAACAAAAAAACCGAAAAATACTCGTAATTCATTTGCTTAGAAGAAAATGACAAACAGATAAGGTAACAAACGACATTGAATGTTTTATGTTGCAGGAGTTGGGGTAATTTTAAACATATATGACTACAATTATAAAAAAAAAACAAGTAAGAAAATATAGTCGGTCAAGCCCGACCATATAATACCCTACACGCAGTATATGTATAAAACAGTTTTTCAGAAATGTGCGTATTTGGATACCAACATTTAAAGTGATTTTCGGAAGTTGGCCTTATATGGGAGCTACGACTAATTATGGACCGATCTGCATTAAATTTGTAGATGTGATTTGGCTTCATTTACTACTCAATTGTGGTGAAATTTGTTTGGTTACTTGCATAATTCAAACATTTATGATCAGTAAACCCCAAGTTCGGGAGGACATTTGTATGGAGGCCAGGTGAAATAATGGAGCGATTTCCACCAGTTTCAATCCCATCCGTCCTTGGGCCGAAAAAATATCACTTGCCAAATTTTATTAAAATATCTTCAAAATTGCGACCTGTACTCTGCGCACAAGCTTTACATGGACAGCCAGCCAGACGGACGGACGGACGGACATCGTTAAATCGACTCAAAAAGTGATTCTGAGTCGATTGCTATACTTTAAGGTGGGTGTTGGACCAATATTTCTGGACGGTACAAACATCAGCACAAATCCAATATACCCTCCCCACTATTGTGGTGTAGGGTATAATAAACACGTATGAGATATACCCACATACATATATACCATTTAGACGTATATCGTCGGCTAAGGGTGCAAAGGTCCTAAGTCCATTTTTACAAATTGTTCAGGAGAGACAAAAAACACTCTAAATAATATTTCTGTTGATATTTTTCCAAACTGTATAATACAATGTCTTGTTATTGTTATAACTGATAAACCAAATACAATTTTAAATTGAAGTACGCATGTTATGCTTGTTTATGCCAATTTTATGGACTTAGATCTTTTTCTATAACCAGTTTTTTTTTTTTTTTTTGGACTTAGCGCTTTTTATTTTTTTTAGCATTTTTTTACCTTTTCTTGGACTGAAATAAATAGAACCATAATTTGCATTTAATACCCATAGGAACTTTTATTTTCATGTTGTATTTCACATTTTAACATTTTTTTATAATAAAGCAAAAAAAATAAAAAAAAATAAAAAATCATTTCGTTGCTGTTAACTTTTTACTACAAAATAAAAAATAGTTCATAATAAAAATAAAAAATCACATTCGTGTTACTTATATCAAAATCATAAAAACTAATCATTATTATTATTAAAATCAAAATCAGTCATGACGTAACTCATCATAAAATTGATGATAATCTCTGGGCAATGTTGCTTTTAAAGCTTGCAAATCTTCATACTTCCGTTTTGAGATCGGTCTTTTTTCATTGTAAAGCTGATCCAGGTTAGACCACTTTACTGGGGCGACATGCACATTTTTGCGCTGAGGAAGAATGTTCCATTCATTTGGATATCTTAATTTATAAAATATTTCTCCGTCCAGTGTATACTTCAGTGCTCGAATGTCCGTCACTTTCGAATCACCTGTATCACGACCAGGACGTATGGTTTTAAAAAATTTTACTTTTTTAAAAGATTTAAAAAATGTATGATCTATATAGACAACATCATAAGGTTCTGGCTTCTTCCGCGCATCCTTACACAAACCAATATAATCGGCCGGTACATAAATGGTTTTATTTTTTAATGCTCGTTCAATTACGGAATGTACGCTATCCGCTTCCATCTGCGTATGCCCTATTTCAAGTATTTTTTGCTCAATATAAATTTTATTATTAATTGCTGTATTGAGCAAAGCGTTAGCCATAGTACTATTCCGGTTTTGGTAAGTACACCCGTCAGTGTAGAAAATAATTTTAACGGGGTTGGTTTTGTTTTCCAAATTGGCTAAAATCTTTTTTTCAATAAAATAAATCCATATACTTGCGAATTCATCGGCCGTTAATCCGCCTTCCACCTCGTGCCATAAAAAGCAGTACGCTTTTTGATTTTTCAAATTATAAAATACTAAGTTATGCACTTGCAACTTAGTGCGGTAATAAAACGAGCTGACGTTCGATTTCGGTGCCATCAACACAGCTTGAAGATCAACCGTAAATACGAAGTCCTCTTCATTTTTGTCTTTTGTTTTTTCTTCTCTCGCTTCTTTTTTCTTTTCCTGATGCAACGAGTAATCTGCCTCTGAAATATTTTCAACAAGATAGCGCGCGCAAATATCGCACTGATCTTTTCTCGGAGCATACAATGAAAGATTTTTTTTTTCAAACATTTCATTAAAAACTGTCATAGAAAGGGGTGGTTTTTCCCGTTCAGCACACCAATTATTTGCGTAAAAATCGTAAAGCCTTGCTTTAGAATGCCATTCTGCTAATAGATATTTTTTTGTGGTTGTAGCTCGACAGTAATGAGATTCTGTGGCTGGAAGACTATCGAAAAATAAAGTTAGCTCTTGCTGCTGTGCACTTTGTGTAGATTTTTCTTGTGGGTGTTGATGTGAATCGGCTGTAGAGTGAGGCGTTTCCAACCATTTCATCACAGATTTTCCGCTAATGTCCAATGTGTTGAGAAAAAGAATGCGACATACACGCAACATACTAGAATTTACTTTAAGATGGTACTGCAGCGTTTGACTCCTCTTAGATACGTTTTCTATGCGACGATTTCGTGGCCTCTTAGGTTGAATACATACTATCAATGTTTTGACATACACTTTCTTTTGTGACCAAGACATTTGCCAAAATTTCCTGAATATTTGTTGCCTATCTGATTCCGACAGTTGTCCGCATTTCATAATTGAAGCATTACCTTTGTCCACACAATTACATCGATTTTTGAGAGTTCTAGCATTTTTCAGGTTATTGTACTGCCATACGTCACCTACCTTTTTTTTGCCAAGGTATTTCTTACCACTCTGGCGAAGGATTTTATTTTTTTCAGAAAACGAAGAACTGTGCTTTGTTTTAGGTTTTCGTGTACGTTTCTTACTTTTGGTTGGAAGATCAAAGGAATCGTCTGAACTGCTGTTGAATCCATAAGGCACTAAACCTAGAACACCATCGTCTTCTTCATTACCGAACTCAGTGTTCAGTTGGTTGTTATTATTTTCGTCAGCAGACATTAAGTATTCTAATAAGTATAACAATATATGAAATATACAATAATAAATAATAATACTTTCAATATTAACATAAAAAACAATTAAATATGCAACCTGTTCTTTTATTTTCCGCCACTTTTTGTTAATATTGAAATGAAACAGCTGATGTATTTTTGTACGTTCAGTGGACTTAGCGCGCGCTTTTTGACAACTATGGACTTATGACTTTTGCTTACCAACACTATACAACCTCAAAAAAAAACAAAAAAAATATGTCGCTATTTTTCAAAGATGTATTTTTTATTTATCTACCAAACTGCATCAAAATCTCATTTTTGAAAAAAAATGGACTTAGGACCTTTGCACCCTTAGCCGACGATATGTATAATATGTGAAATTCTATGTATTGTTATATTTATGTAAGTATTTATATTTTTAGAAAGTAAATGTTTATAAAAAATCACATATAAACATATAAACAACTTTATTTAAATTAAAGGCATTTGTATATATTTAGAGTGTTCAGCTTCTGCTGATATATCTTGAGATTATTTCCCAAATCCATTATCTCATGGACAACAACAGCAGCCTCAGTACTAATTGAAACTTATATTGTTCTTAAAGATATATAATATTCCTAAATTATCATTACTACGACTCAAACGCAAATACATACTTGGCACTATTCGATAGTGAAACCACATCTGATAGTATCCTGAGTACCGAGTACCGGCACTATTTCTTTGTAAGGGTCTGCAAGCGTTAAATAGAATATTAGCGAGAAAGTAAATTGATTGGGCAGTTATTAAACCCTTACTTATGTATGTAATTATTGGCTGCCGTCATAGAATTATGAATCGCTCTACGCACGCTTTGATCCTTTAAGAGTCATAGTGCTCCTTCAACAGGTAAGTTGGTTGCCGGTTGATCTTCTGAGAAAATAACTAGCAACATATATTGCAGTCAGACACAACAATCAAGGGAATATAGGACACTATGTCCACTGATAATGCTGATTACAGTATTTCCCATCACATCTTGATGAGAGGGATTGGTTTCTATACTCCGACGGGTATACAGGGCGTACCCTTCTCGAACTGCATTAATATGTGTATTTTGGCACTAGTACCAAAATGGGAGACTTTAACTCTGTCTCCCATTTTTGCATGTTCATTGATGAATTTGGAATTTTAATTCCTTTTAGACACTATGATCAATGTAACTGTTAACCATTAGCTATTAAATGCTTGATTGATTTGTAATCCACATCAAAAATGAAACGACATTGTGTTCACTTAATGAGATAGCGAGACGTTCAACAATATCACTATGTAATATGGATGACGGTAATTATGTTGCGGATGCAATAGCACTGAACCTGTATGACAACTTGTCATTGACAAGTATATTTAATTGTATGCACTAAAAGGGATTTCCCCTAAATTGGCGATATGAACATATTTCGAAAAATTAAATTTAATCAAAAAAATTTAATTGAAATACATAATATAATATAATGAGAAAATCATCATATTTACTGGGGAAATAAAAATGATATTTTCTAAAATGATATTGACTAAAATATGGCCATTTGTATGAACTATTTCATCCCTATCGAAGTAACATGAAAGAAAATCAACAAAATTTATTGTATCAAACATAACCAAATGAAATTAGTTCATTTCAAATTACGCACAGGATATCAATAATAAAGCATTGATTTTTCTATAATAATAATTGTTAATATGTATTTATTAAAAATTAACAACTTTTTAATTCAGTCATTCATTCTTATGCTTAACAAATGTATCCTTCATTTCCAGTACTCGTAATAAATAGATTTTCATTAGTAAATCAGATAATTTGGCCGGCATAAATCAACCGAACACTTAATGTGTGAGAAAAGAAAAGAAAAACATATCACACACTGAGTGCCATCCTTGACATGTTTTGCTAAAAAGTTTTGCTATTTTTCTTATTTTTTCCCCCCAACTGTCTCAACTATAACACTAAACAGATCCCTAAGCAACCCATTATTATTAGGAGCATAAACATACATACATATATTAAACCAGTATCAAGGAAAGCAAATGGAAACCTTAATAAAACATTAAACAACATGTCTTGTCTCTTTATAGAGCATGGAAGCAGTTGCTTGAATTTTTAGAAATTATCAACTTCTGCTGGCGTAAAAGCGTAAGTTTTCCCCATTCATGTTAACGTGTTAGTTTGAGTTTGAGGAGTGTATGTTGTTGCAGTTATCCTTGAAAAGTAAAACAAAAAACAAATGAAAGAAAGCATGAAAGAAATGCCAGGCATGTGTGGGCGGGTAAGCAGAAGAAGAAAAAAAAACGTGTGCAATGAGTGGCAAGACATACAGCAGCAGCAAGAGCAACAACAAACAGCCAAGATGGATGTGTTATGTAAACGTACGTACTAAACAATGATGATGCATGGCGCGCGCATAAACTTGGGCGGCTAGAACAATACATGCAACACAACACAAACAGTCACACACACTCATACTCCTTCATATACATTCAGTCATAAAATGATGAATCCTTTTTTGCACTCCTGCAACTGTTGTGTGCTGGTGCAGCAGCATATTTATATGATTATACACATACAAATAGGTGGTAGGTTCTTGTGAAGAAAATTTAGTGGCAAAAACAACAAAATAATAATACCAAAAAAAAACAACAATATCTCATAAAGCAGCATATCCACAGCAAAACAGCTGACAAATGTAAAAGGTTGTTGTATTTTTATTGTTATGTATGTATGTAGGATTTTTGTTTTGTTTGCACTATATTATAGTTGGTATAAAGTTTATACATAAGGCTTCCTGCTCACCAGTCCCACCAACACTACGAAAGTATAATAATTGCAACACACACAGTTGCATGCATATACATATGTACATATATTCGAGTATCTATCGTCATTGCACAGTGGGAGCAGAGACTTTATCGTACTATAAGTTCGATCGTTACAAATTATGGATGCTCTACTACTTGGTCTTTCCATCAGAGCTTTGGTCGTCTTTTACTGAGTGTCTAACTGCTTCCGGATTTGATTTAAAAAACACATAGAATTTAGAGAAGTGTATAAAAGTCTTTATTTGAGTCGATAGAACGATCTATATTATCAATGATTAAAGATGATTTCTTTCAACTGTTGACCGCAGCTACGCCTCAAATGGTTCAATAGGCTGGGTCCAATTTTGGCATATTCTCTCCAACATATTGGTAGGTATCTCATAAATACATTCTTCAATAGTAGCTTCCAGTGCATCAATGCTCCACAAAAAAATAATCGAATGTGTTAAATTGCACGATATAGTCGGCCAATTGACAGGCCGCAAAGGTAAAATAAACTGTTAACACAACTCGCTTCTCAATTGGGTCATTGTTTCGCCTGCTATGTGGCAGCTCTTCCAAAGGGGCAATAAAAAAATTTGTAATCATCGCACGGTAGCGCTTGCTATTCACAGTAACGTTCATGCTTACGCTTTTTTTGAAAAACTACGGTCTAATGATGCCACCGGCCCGTAATCCACATCAATCAGTGCATTATTCTGAATGTATTGGCAATTCATACAATGCTTCTTTCTGGCTGCTCTTCACAACAAATACGAATTTTTTTTTTTGTTTACGTATCCATTCAACCAGAAGTAAGATTCATCGCTGAACACACTTTTTTCGAAGCATGAATTTTTATAATAAAATTCAATAATTCGTTTGTTCGTTTGTAAATTATGGAATAAATTGTTTAACAGTAACATGTTGATTGTTCAAAGTAACATTGTAATGCTTATATGGGTCCCTGGACATAATATTATTCAGGGCTATTGTATAGCTAATGAATCAGCTATTAGGCAGGTGGTATACAAACATTACCGACTTGCACAGCTAATTAGCTCGTGACCACATTATACTAATTGTTTTAACTCTACTTTCGGAACTCACGCTAGTAAAATAGGCCGATGGTTTAATGATTAATAGGAGGAAGAGACAGTGTCTTACTTACTCTGCCAATAACCGCCCCTGTTAAACACGAGGTAAACCTTTTCTGACTTGCTTGAAAGAGCTGTCGTGGATTAATCTCTGACACATCTATTCCCTTATCAACGAATCAGGATGGTTACAAATGAAAACAACATGTTTTGTTTGATCTAGCAGTTGTTTACCTTGCGGGTAACACAAGGAAAAAATGGTCAGATTAGCATATTGCTATTTTCGAAACCTTTTTAACCTTTTTAACGGTCACATGATAAACCTTATCACCTTATCTGAATCCTCGTTTTATATTTAATGATTATAAGATGTCATTTTAAATTTTAACTGATGTACTTGTTTCACATAATGTCATTATACATACTCATCAGACTGCAGAAAGCGGCTTATGTATGGAAGGTATCGATTTGTTTGTGAAAATTTGATCGGTAGTCGTTTTCCATTGAAATTGTGCGATTATTTCGTTGACTTTAGACTTAAGTCTTTTACACAGCACGCTTGACAGAATGTTGAATGCGATGGGAGGGAGTGTTATACCCCTGTCTTTAGAGCATTTTATACGCCAGACACATCACGATGAGATTAAAATAATTGGGCATGTGTTCATTCAGTCAAATATCGCTAATTTGACTTCATCTGTCATCAGAGTGTTTTACAGTCGATATTGTCATCCAGGATTGGCTCGAATCATTAGACACCAACAGATTTAATTATTATTAACAGAATTAATTGTGTATATGCTCAGTATACCTGATTTGTGTGTTACAAGATTTCAATTTCATTCCTACAGTAGCAGATAATTTTATTTATTTATTTATTTAGGTCAATAGATTTTACATCCTTACTGACTTCATATAAATGCCAAAACAGTAATATATATAAATAATTAGTTCAACAATTTAGATATAAAGTTATTTTTCTCTTCAGTACGTCATTAATCTCAGATATGTCCATAAGGTGATAGCATGTATTCAAGTTAGCACATGCACGACGAAATGCTAAGAGTTCAAAATTGCGAGTTGGTCTAACAGAAACATTGAAGTTTAGTTGACTAAGCAGGAACTCCGAATCAACATCACCACGAATTATGCCCAGAACAAATAAAGCACTCAGAGTTGGCAATTTTACCAAAACAACTCTACTTTGATAAGGTGGCAACACATAAGAATTCCAACCAAGACCACGGAGACAGAAAATTAAAAATTGTTTTTGTACCGATTCAATACTATTGATATCAATTGAATAACAAGGATCCCAAACAATTGATCCATACTCAAGAATTGGTCGAACAAGAGAAGTATATAAAAGTTATGTAATATAAGTATCTAAAAATTTCTTAGACCAGCGCTTCAGGAATCTAAGTACCTCATAGGCTTTATTTACCATTATAGAGATGTGATCGTGAAAATCAAGTCTATGATCCAACCGTATGCAAAGATCCCATATGATTTGAACTTTATTTAAAATAACACTATGGAACTGAAACCTTCTGTTTCATGTTTGACCGTTTGGTAGAATTTTTATTCTTCATTCGTATTCATTCTCATTTCGATTTTCTCACACCAAAGTCTTCTTCCTTTCTTCCTTCTATCTCTTCCTGCTCCAGAATGCGCGTTCCTCAGCTATTGTTTTCTCTTGATATCAAGATTCCTTTTCCATTCTTACAGGAGGAGATACCAGAACTGAAACCTTCTATTTGATGTTTGAACCTTTCCATACTCCATACTTCATTCCTATTCCTGTTCATTTCTTTATACCCACGTCTTTCCTTCTCCCTCTTCTTACCCCAATGCCGCTTAAGCTACCTTTTTCTCTGTCTTGGTCATGCCATTGGTTTTTTTGGGGAGAGTGTCCAAGTACGGATATAGCAGCTTTTTCAGAGAGTGGACACTCTGTTTCCATTGTGCGCCAATTTCTGAGTGGTGTACGGGGTGGCTATATTTTGCATCCACAGCTTAGTGACAACCATCTTTCTTCATGTTGCGCATTCGCAAACGTTAGTTTGTTACTATGCTTAATTGGGTTCGGATCTTGGCTGCGAGAAGATAGTGATGCGTGTTGATATTGCCTCTTTGAATTTGACGTACATACTTCCAATACACTGGATAAGAGCCTTCCGTCAACAACAACGTTATCAATCTGGTTCTTAATGGATTTATCTGCAGTTATCCACGATATCACGTTTTTCTTAAATCTCGTACTTCTAATAACCATGTACTTTGCAAAAATAGGCAGTCACAAGCAGTTTCCGTTAGCCTCTCTTTGAAGGCTAAATATACTGACAGTATACACAGAAATAAGTTATCTACATATTTTGGCATTAAAGTTACCGCACACGGCGCTCATAAAAAGAACCTTTAGTATGCTCATCGGCCCAAGGGCACATATAATCGAGATGTTAAAGTTGTTACCCTTTCAGCCACTCTAGTAAATTTAGATACAAACTGTTTTATTCTCTTGATAATCACAATGCCTAATTCAAATTCTTGCTTCTTGTCATGACAGTTGTGGCTCATACAGACTTCAATTTAAATAACCCTGATAATAATAAAGTGAAAGCCTAACTTGACCTCTATTGATTTACCAAATTTTGTAACGATCAGACAAATAGTTGAGATTAAGCTCTACAATTGATAAATCAACCCCACTGTTCAACGTCATCATTGTGATCATCCATTACTCATACGCCCAGTCGGTCGTCATTGCCACATGAAATATGCTGTTTTCTGTTGGGGAACTGAGTATGAGTGAATGTGAATGTATGACTGAAATACAACCATAACCCAGCACTCACACACACACATTTAAATTTACACCTACACAACAAATAAACATTTATACGTTGCTGTAAAAGAGAAGAAATGAAGGAACGAGGGTAAAAAAAGACGAACTTCCACTAGAACATCCTGCTCGAATCTTGTCTACAATAAATCAAATTTTATTACACTTTTCTTTATTCATGCCATTGGATACGATGTGTATTTATGAGTCTGTATATGTATATATATGTTTTCATTATTGTTGTTGTTGTTGTTGTCTTTTTTACCCATAATGTATGTATCTTTATGTATATGAGTAGAGGGATCTGTAATTAGTGCTCTATGTGGAAATAGTGCCACATAAAAAAAAAATTCAAGTAAAACTACTAAAAACTACAACAACGAAAAATTGTAAAGGAAAATAAAAATAATAAAAACAAACTTTTTTAAATAAATTTCTTATGATTACGTTAGTAAGGTTTGTGTAGGTGGACATATGGATGGATTTGTACAAAAAAGGAATGAAATTATATAAATGTAGAAGTTTAATTTTATGTTTTTGTTTAGCATTTTTTTGTTTTGGTGTTGGTGTTAGTTGAGAATTTATTACAAAAATTTTGGGATTTAAAATATAAAGGAGATTGTATTTTACTTACTTACATGTTATGCAGTGAGTATGAGTTTAAAATAAATGTTAATAAATATCTATGTAGGAATATAAAAACTCATACTTAGATCTGTTTTGAAACTTTGAATATCGTTACGTTTTATAAAAACTCAAATCAGTAATTATTATTATTATTATTGCCAGCATTGGGCTGTTCAGAGGTTTCGGCTTCAAGTTCACAAAACCTACACTCTTCATTCGCAACATCAGCTAAAGTAAATTGATGATACCTAAACCCACCGTGTCCTGTGAATAATCCAATAAGTAATCTCAATTCACCCTTTCCGAGCGATATCAACAATTAAGATCTTCGTTTAGACAGAGTAATACACCTTTTGGACTGTCTAAGTCCTGGTAGGTTATTCCAAAATCGGCAAAAATTCCGATTCTACCCAAGAACTAATTCGTTACATAGTGTATCCACGTTGAATGCCAAAGAATGGCTCCGGGCCTATGAATGGGCATCGAGCACCTCTATTGGCCAAATCAGTAATTAAGTCTTAAATGCGAAGAATAATAACAATTTCTTGGCTTAATTATTAAACGATAATCGAAGCTACAGGGTGGGCCAACTTGGACTGACTGATTTGAAATG
Source organism: Bellardia pandia (assembly GCA_916048285.2). Taxonomy (NCBI): domain Eukaryota; kingdom Metazoa; phylum Arthropoda; class Insecta; order Diptera; family Calliphoridae; genus Bellardia; species Bellardia pandia. The sequence goes on along the minus strand of OU696530.1, from coordinate 86,737,333 downwards.
CAACTGTGTCTACTCGTCGACGAGCTACTCAATTGAACATCTCCAGAACATCGCTACGACGTATTCTAAAAGTTGATCTGAAGATGTTTCCATATAAAATTCAATTGGCCCAAGAATTATTGCCGAGGGATGCACCACAACGGCTACAATATGCCAATAGATTCAAATCATTCAGTCAAACTTGGCCCACCCTGTACTTCCAATAACTATAATTTAAAACTGTAATGATAATGATGAAATTTGACCAAACATCTCTTCCTTGTTTACTAAGAATTAGGTCCCATAATTGTTCGAATGTTTAAATAAAAAAAAGGCGAACTATCGAAATTTCTTAATCATTATTCCAAATCGCTAAAATTGTTTATATCCAAGAATCGCTAAAAATTTCCTTTGGCAAAAGCCCAATATTCTTAAATTAGCCGAAGCTGGAGACAACAAAGCGAGTTAATACAATTTTTATTTACGTCGACCTCGATGTATGAAGAGTGAGATCTTCCATAATAAAAGACAGCAAACGTTTTTGTACGAGGGCGGTATTGAAAGTTCTTAGCCTATTACAGAAAGGGAATAGTTAGTTTTTCGAAAACTTAATTATTTTTCAATATAATCTCCTTAAACTTTAATACACTTGGTCCAATGCTTATCTAGTAATTCTCTCCCTGGAATAAAACAGTTTTCCTCAAGGCCCTCAAAATAGTGGTTTACAACTGTCATTGATTGCATCTTCAGTTGGGTAAAACGCTTGCCAGCAAGGAATTTTTCTAGATTTAGGAACAGGTAAAAGTCACTGGTGCTAAATCAAGAGAATAAGGTGGGTGGTCAAGCAACTTGTACTTTAATTCGTTGATTTTAGCCATTGTTAAAACACTCTTCTTGTGTGCATTCGTTTGTATAAATATACTCGTATATAGAATATGTAAAAGTGATAAAGGACTGCTTTCAGTTCACAACTGCAAATTGCTTGCTAAACATTGACTTTTTAGCAAATTTATTAATTTTTGTAAATTTATATCTCGCTTCACTGCAACATAAAATTGTTGTTCCGGTAGTGGTTTTCATACGCTTACATGACAGTGGGAGAGTTTGGAAAAAAGGGACATAAATCTGTATGCCTAGAGACGAAGTATTGTCGAGTTTAAATTTTGAATTTGAATCATAAACCAACCTGGGCCGGTGCAATAGATCTCCAAAGTTAGGCAATATATATGTAATAAATTTAAAACGATCCAAAAATATAATATACTCGTATAGTATGCAATCTACTAGTAGAGTACTAAAAAAACTTTCGTAAGTTTATATTAAACTTTAGCAATAAAGGGTGAATTTTTAGCGACATTCTTTTTATCAAGATTATTTTAGGCAGCCCAGTTGTTTTCGTGTAACATATTTTGTTACTGTTAAACATGTTCCGTTTGGTTTTTAATTTAACATTAAATCGACTTAGAAGCGAACAACGCTTGCGGATTATTAGATTTTATTATGAAAAATTTCTGAGGGATATCGTATATTTCGATACGAAGTGGAAAATGTATGAATTCGAAAAACAAATTTGCTGTCGACGCTGTATAAAACTGAACAAAATTTATTAAAAATGTATTTGTTTTTTATACCCTACCCCACCATAGTGGGGAGGGTTTAAGTGAAATTATTTTGTCCTCTATTAAATTAAAAAAAATATATTTCCAAATACACATGTTTGCCTATATGTTTGGTATTTCAAAAGCCTTTCCAACGTTTGTAAGTTTGAAAAATTCTAAAAAATATATAAATCAGGCATGTGAGGGAAATCGAAAATGAAAACGAATGAGTTTTAGAATTCAATATTTGCGTAATATTTCTGCCTTGAAAAACTTTTATCACATATAATATAAAGATATTGGTGCTAATAAAGAGAATCGTAAAAGAAAAATTTTAAAAATTAGGTTACAAATGTATTAAGTACCAAACTCATTCGTTTTCGATTTCCATCACATGTCTGAATATGATGTTTAATACAGACCTTCTCCAAAAACTTCTTGAAAACAAATTTATTCTTAAATTATTCTCTTTAATATTTGTTTAAATAAAACACTGTCTCTTTTATATTTTCTTTATAATTTTTAAAACATACAACTTTATTTTGTTTTAATATTTTGTATTTGTGTTTTTTTTGAGCCTTGTTGTTGTTTCTTTAATTAATTTTATTATTTGGAATTTGTTGTTCGTTAGTTTTTTTTGTATTTGTAATTTAAGTAGTAATAATAGTTTAAACAAAATACTTTTGTTTCTTTTTTTTTATTGCAACTACATGACTAAAATTTATAATTTTATATATTTAAAAAAGAAAACTAGGTAGTTATTTTATTTAAAACATAATAAATACAGGCTTAGAAATAGTTTAAATTGTACATATACATACAGTTTATTTATATTTATATTATTATTAATTAAAAACTAATGGGTAAAACTAAAATTTTAAAGGTTTATTTAAAAATAATATCACAAATGAATAAAGGAAAATTGTTTGTATTAAAAAGCAAGGAAGACATAGTTAAGAAAATTAAAGCATACATCTAGGGGTTTTGGAGGAATTTTGAAGGAAATTAATGATTTTAGTTTAATTGAAGATTTAAATATTTTAGTTAAGAAATGTTTATTAATTTTTTCAATAGCTGGTGAATGCGTAATGCGTAAATTTTGTTTAAAATATTGTTAAATGGTTTGTTTTATTTAAAAATACCTAAAAGTATGCTTTACATTTCCCAAGTTTTCCTGTTTTCTAATATAATATATTATATTTAAGGTTTATTGGTATTTTATTGTTAAGTTGTTTCATGTTAAACATTTGTATTTCATTGCTACAGTTTTACTCTTATGCTTAGAAAATAAAACATAATGTGTCCTTAGGAAGTAGATACTACTAACAAAAATGATTACAAGTTTTATTTTATTTATTTTTAGTTTACGAATATATTTGAAATATTTGTGTTATTTTATAAACTAAATGTTTTGTTTATGTTGCGTATACATGGGTTTCATTATTTGTAAGATTTTTTATTCATGTTTTTTAGGTTTTTAATTTAAATTTATTTGTGTAATCGACAGAATAATTTTGATTTTTAAAGGGTTGAAAGTATTGAGCAAATAAACAACTGGAAATTGAGCGTAATATTTAAGACTTGAAATTTTAAATCTAAAACAATTACGGAATACCTTCTTGAAATGTAAATTACTTGAACCTTTTATTAAGCCTTCAATTCTTTTCAATTTCCACTTGTTTATTGCCTACACTTGCTTTTATATCTAAAAATTACATATTTTTAAAATATCTTTTTTATTTAATAGTAAGTATCAATAATATTTACATACATTATTTCTTTATAATTAAAGGTATTTTCGTTACTTATGGATTTTTTTTAATTTAAATTTTTCCTTTTAAATAGTATACTTTTGTTTTCGTTTGCAATAGCATTTATTTTTCAGTTGAATTTTAAAAACTAAAATTTTTCCTTTATTATATAGGTTTCTGTTAAATCTATAGAAGACTTTTTTCATATTGTTATATTTTGTAAGAGTTATTTATTTAAATTTAATTGCTACATAAAAATGTTGTTGTTTTTTTGTTTAAATATAATATTAGATGCTTAAAAAATGAGGTTTATTTAAATGTTTTGTTACGTATACTTTAATTTCGTACTTTTTGTTATTTAATGAATTTTAATAATTTCTTTTATTATTAAATTTTGGTATACTTGTTTGTTTTTTTTTTTTTTTTATCGAAAAAAATTTTTGGCACAATTTTTTTTAATATATTAATGAATGATATTGTTTAAAAAAATATGTAGGTATGTTATTAAAATATGTGAATTCCAATAATAAACAAAATTATATAAAAAATGATAGTTTGTCGTAGCTACTTTAATTAATATACAAATAGTGCTGGCAAATTCTACTACTTTCCATTACTCAATAATATTCACAACTTTTCATTTGGGTACTCAATACTACTCGATACTTTTAACGGATTTTTTGAAATGGTAACGCATAATTTTTATCTGCAAATTGAAGTAGGTAGTTTCTTCAAAAAATAAAAATATATCTTCAACTATTATTGGTTTTGTATGTCTTTTATTATTAAATCAAAAATAAATGTAAAGCTAACTTTTAATTCAACGTTAACAACAACTTAAGAAATAATTAAAATAAATTCTTTGGAAAATTAATGAATTTTGTAGCTTACACATTGTTGTCTTTTTATACAGTGATGTATTTTTATGCACTATTTTACCCACTCAACATGCTTAAAAATACTACGCAGAAAGTATACCTACATACCAGAGAACAGAAAGAGACCACTCACATTTGCTAAACATTCGCAAATTCATTGCTTTTACTCGACAATAATAAAAATGTGCATTGCTGTTTGTTTACTCATTCCTTATTACTGTTTGCTATTTTACATTCTCTTTTTGTTATGCTGTTATACATCAAGCAACGAAATAATTCAATGCCACATGAAAAAACTAAAAACATTCACACCATTCGTCCAGTATTCGTTGCTTTCAGTGAATGAAAACATAAAGAAAGAGCAAAAACAATACAAAACCTAATGAGAAAATAAATATTTTTTGGTTGTTGCTTTATGTGCGATTTGTTGACAGTAAACTAATAAAGTTTGATATTTTTTGTTAGTATGTACAACTTATACAATCAGCATTGAAACCATTCATACCAATCGTTAACCATTCGTGCCAATCGTTAAGTATTCGTTGCTTTTGGGAGTATATGTTTACATTTGTACAAGACATGCAATGCAAGCATCATTTTTCGTTACACTCCGTTTTGTGAATAATGACATGTATTTCTTTACGGAATTGATTTATGTTGTCAACATGAGGTTCGTTTTTTGTGATTGTATTCAAAATCTAAAATTAACCAATCAATCCGTTCTCTGCTACATACACGCTAAGCTTAAAAGTAATGTAAAAAAAATGTATGAGAACTTGTCATTGACAAGTTCATTTGAATGTATGCACTAAAAGGGAATTCCCCCAAATGTGTAGTAGTTACAATTGCTCTGACCAGTAAATTTGCTTGTATCAACAAAAAGGAAATTGAACTAAATTTGTGATATGAACATAGTCCTATTTCGCAAAAATTAAATTTCACCAAAGAAAATGTAAGCCCAAAAGATTTTGAATCGTGCTAAATGGAATAAAATCGTGTAAAAAAATTAAAATTTACTAATTTTCAAAGCGTGTTAAATCAAACCCGTTAAAAACGACCGTGTGAAACAGAATTACATAGGTGTATGTAATTGTTGTTTCTGTTCCTTACACAGTATGTACATGTACCTACTAGATTAAACTATTTAACTTTTTCTTTAACTTACAAAATTGAGAAAGTTCCTTGTATTTATAGTTATGTACCTACATATATACTTATGTATGTTTGTACGTAGGTATGTTTAATTTTTAATAAAGACTTTATTATGTCAAAATTGTTTTTAATTTTTAAATACTATATTTACCACAAAATCTAAAAAACGCATAAATTCAGCGCTCATACATATTTCGTAATTATTTTCCATTTATTACTTTTATATTATATATTTTCACCTTGGATAATTAATATATCACTCAACGATGTTACACATGCCGCTCATAAATTATCACACACAACAAAAGAAATGGAAAAATAAAACACATAAAAACAAAAACAACAGACACAGTAACAACTTTCTTCCTTAGCAGATAGAAAAACAAAGTAAAGAAAAAAACAACACATAGGTACATACCTACATACATATACACTTTTAAACTCATATCTACATACATACGTGTACTGCTGAAGAATGAAAACCAAACAAATACTGGTTTTTATCAAGGATTTTCCTTTTTTTCTTTAACCCACACCCCTTTTTGTGTGTTTGCTGTTTGTTGTTATAATACTTGATTTGCTGTTTTTTTTTCAACTTGTTTTGCACAGTTTTCTTTCTTTATGTGGCTGTTATTTTTTTTTGTTATTTTGTACATGGTGTCGTCGTCATTGTGTGTTGTTGTTTATTATTATAACGGGTTGAAACGTTACAAAAAAAAATAAATAAAGCAAAAGAACAACAACTATACTACACGTCAGTGTATTGGTAGCATCGAACAACATGATTTGGCATTTCATCACTCTACGAGTTAGTGAGTGAGTGCAGCATGTATATATAACTGCTGTTTCATTTTGTTGTCGCTCTCTTTCTATCATGCAGTACAAGATTGTTGTGCAACTTGATGGACAGCAGTTCATCAAAAACAAAAGCAGACAAAACAAACAAGTCAACCATTCATTTGCCCTCCTTTAAAATGTTGTTTTGTTAACAGCAAGAGTATGAGAACTCACGCTCTCATGAGTAAATTTTTAGCGCACATTTTGCCACACAAACTCACACAATTACAGTTATTTATGCATTTTAAACTTGAGAAAAATAATGCAATCTTTGTTTGTGTTTATTATCGAATGTAATAGAAAGAGATGAATATAGTTTGGTGAGAAAACTGTTGAAAAGAAAACTTTTTGCCAAGAGATTGTTTGAACTAAAATTAATCTCTAACTAAAAAGCTTTTAGGAAAAACGAAATGGCAAATAAAAATTTTGGTTCTTTGCCCAATATTCCTTGAGAATTTTAAGAGCTTAGAGCTTTTTAAAGAAATGAAACGAAAACCTCCTGAAGCAATATTAGGTAAAGCTTTTTGTAGAGGGGAAATCATTGCCCCTTTTAAGAGTAATAAAGAGATATGTTCCTTTTTCCCCAATGAAAAGAGTTTTGATCTTTAAGCATAATTTACATTACGGCTCTTTTAAAATATTATTTCCTTTTTATTGAATTTTTCAAGCAATATTCTTTGAAATTTTATTGTTTACAACCAACAATAAAATTGTTGTTGTGTAGTTTGTTTATAAAAATGTGTGTTTGGTTGAGTGTGTTTAATCATGTGTGCTTGTGTGTTTCAAAGTCATTATAATTGATTAATTGTGTATGAGTGGGTGTTTGTACTAAAGGCTTTTTGTTAACAAATGCTTCTTTATGTTGTTGTTTTTTTTTTCTCTTTGCAACCGCAATTCTTTTTTCTAAAATACATTTTAAATATTGTCTAGTACTACATTTTTTGTGGCTTATTTACTATTTTTTATGCATTTGAAGTTACTAAACAATGGCGTTCGGTTTAAGCACATGTTTTCTGGTTTATTTTGTTTGTTTTTGTTGGCCTGCTTAACGCCTGTTGACTCTGGTCTAAGCATAAAATTAAGCTTGTTACCCAGAGTTGCCGTAATGAAAACAGAAGTTGTTGCGCAATGGAATCAAAAATTTATAAAAAAAAATCTTGTAAACATTAAAAAAATCAGATATGTTCAGACTCCAAAGTAGATTTTGCAATCAAAATATTAGCAAATGTTATAGGAAGATTCAAGTTTTCGTGAAGTGAATACATATGGCGGTGCCAGATTACAGCTGCATATTCGAGTAATGTTCTCACAAATGCATCAATAAATTGGTTTGGAAGAATCGCAAAGTCTTATTGGACAATTTTTTATCTTTTAATGGGAAATTTAAAAATGACAATATGAAACGTTTGTCTCTGGTTTCACTTATGACTAATATTGAGTAAAAACACGATGGGGATAGTTTAGGATTGTTGAAATGCAGATTACTGATTACAGAAAATTCTCCGTTAGCATTCTCGCCTCATTTATTTAAAACTAAAGTTTATCAAACAATTTCTTACTGTTTTGGCACATCAACTCTCAATTCGAAAATAGTATATGGTCACCTAAAATGCCCAAAGACGTAACCCTCATTATCATAATTTTACAGGAGAACCAAAAAACGTTATAAAATGAAAACTGTTTAATTAAAAATCGCGATTTCTTCCTTTCTTGTCTTAAGATAGGCGACAATATTCAGGTGACGATAAGTACATATCGCGATTTATAACGTTTTTTGCTTCTTCTGTAAAATTATGATAATGAGGATTACGTCTTTGGGCATTTTAGGTGACGATATACACATTCGAGATGTATGTCTCTGATTTCAGGTTGCTACGACTACGGCTCTTCGTACAATTGCACTTTTTTGATACATTTTAGACTCAATTGGTACCGTGGTTGGTTGGTTTACATGATAGTTCACTACGTGCGAACACTTAAGTAGAGTCGAAGGGACCCCGTTTTAAAAGACCACACCACTCGTCAGATTTAATGTCGTATACATACAACATACTGTAACTAATATGTGTGTACAAAAAAGTCGTGTCTTGCTAGACCCATCCTGAGCTGTAAGATATCTCAGTAGGTCATTGAGTTTTGAATTTATGTCTCTTGACACTCAGGGCTGGGCATTCGCAGAGTAGGTGAAAACTCGTTTCCTCTTTTTCCCTATCCTTACAACTACAACAATGGTAGTTAAAAGGGAGTCCTAGGCGATTTGCGTGCTTGCCTAACGTCCAGTGTCCCAATAATACTGCCAGCAATCTTGATATGTCCTTCCTATTCCGGGTTATCAGTTGCATAGCACGTTTCTCGTTGAAAGATGGCCACATCAACTTGGCTATCCTACATGTGTCTAAATTGAAGTAGATATAGAGAAGTTGCTGGTTGAATTATCGAACAAAAGGAGTCGGTGAATTATTATTTCACATTAATTGATATTGAGGCTTAATCCAAAGCCGAAAGAACTTAACGTTTAGTTTATCAGCATTTCAAAATCTTTAGAAGTTAACCCTTCTATTTCTTCAATATATTCTTAAAATAATAAATCTGGTCATTTTGGAAATGCAATCGGATGCACGAATTTATGTGTACATATATATTTTTTATTACGATTAACTTTTCACAAGTAACCCGATACTTCATAAATAAGAATTTTATAGATAATCGTGATAATAAACTAATATAATGTTCTTATACATATATATTCAAAAATCTATTTAAACTATAACTAACTACATAAATATTTCAACAAATACAGGGAAATCCCGGCATAACGAACAATATGTTGCCGAGTGTATTCATTAAATGAAAAATTTCGTTATATCCAGATATATATTTTAATGGGTGTGACATTAGGAGTCATAAAGTCTTCTAAAAGTTTTAAAAATTATTTTAAATATAATTTATTTGAATGAAGATAATTTACAGGAAACTTTTTACTAGGAAATTAGCTTTGTTTCTTTGCCTTTCCAAGTAGAAGAGGCTTAATTTTCTTTCTCTCAAATTCATTACCTTAAATTAAAATAATTACCATATCCTTCGATAATTTTCTTTCTGGAGCACAAGCTTTTTATCGTGAACAAATGCTTTATCTGGTAGCAGTATGATAATTTCTCTCCTGATTCTTTTAGAAGTTTAACACCATGTACTTTTTTGCAATAAATCGACAATTTTAAAGCTTTTTTGTATTATTATGGGTGTGATATTTAAAGTAATTCAATTAACTGAAATATTGTCACCCCTATCGTGAATAAAAATTCCACATGAAATTTGTTTCCTTTTCACATTTTTCCTATTAAAATTCAATGTTAAAAAAATAAATGGGAACAAATTTCATGTGAAATTTTTATTCACGTAGGGGGGTGTATGTTTTTCCTTTCGCCGAGAAATCAATACGAAAACTGAATTTCCATTAGCGAACGTTAAGATATTCTTGATAGCCTGATATAATTGTCAATGTTAAACATTTTGTCGTTCGTTACCTATATCGAGTATAAAATTGTTTAAACATTCGTTGTATAAGGTAATTTTAAAAATGTAATTGTAAGTTGTATTGCTAGTTAATAAATATTAAAAATAGTTGGTATAAAATCCAAAAAATTATTTTCCATCCCTGGTTTACGTTCTTTGAAATGCAGCTTCTTGGCATTCGATTCATGTGTTTGATTTAAACAGAAGACTATCTTAAAATTTCACACTCGGAATGTGTTCTGCTGAAATCAGGGAACTTGTTCCTAAAACATGCAGTTTTTTACGTAATACACGTTCTTCAGTCAGGGCTCATCCATTTGTGGTTGACCGGACAGTAGATCACACAGCACTCTACAGGGAAATTTCGTTCTTTAGCCGTACTGTCCGTATGTGGAACAAACTACCAGCGGAAGTATTAAGAATCTACTAAAGTTTCAAAGACAATCGAATTGATGTGATAATAATTTTGCTGTTCACCAACTTTTTTTTTGAAAACATTATTTACCTCGCATTTTCAACAAAAGTTTGATTAACAATAAACAATTGTTAGTAGAGTTCAGTGCATTGATCTGAAGCAGTGGTCGACTGGCACTTCTAGCCAACAGGTGCCGAACATGATCAGTATTTGCTTGCAAACAACGCGAATGTTAATATAGTTTATAAAAATTATAAATAAGCATCAGTACAGTAGCTAGTCAGTTCAGAACATAACAAGAAAGTGCATAATCTATAATTCTCTTTATGCCGACCACTGTTCTACAGTTCAAATATAAGTCATACATCAAACATTTCACATTATTTTAGGCAGTAAGTTGTAGTTAAATTATAACAGAATTTGATATTGTTAACATTTTTTATCAGGTAATTGTCATCGAGAGTCTCACTTAAGAAACACTCCTTCCTTTAAAATCATTAAATTTAACACAACTTGGCAACCATGATCATTATGCCATGCCTTGGCTAGTGGATTTGCAAGGCAGGCTACTTACTCGTCGTAGACGCTCTACAACATTGTGTTGAAAATTGAAAATGAATTGCAATTAATTTGTGTTCGTCTCTGATACGTTTGTACGAGTAAATCGAATCAATGTTTAACTCTACACAATTGTTGTTCTGGCTGGCTGTATTTGAATGGTTGGTGGCAGTCAGAGCAAACCAGACCAGACCAGAACGTCAATATAAAGTGGCCATATAGTTGAACATACAGGCAAACAACATAAATAAGTTGGTTTTTGCATTTAGCCATTAAAAACTTTGAAAGCATGAGTGGTAGTGTGTGTTTCTCGATACCTAAACAAAAAAAAAAACTTAGTGAGGAGGAGCTAGCTGGAGTGAGTATCTGTTTTGGTTTTTGTTTGTTTACATATTTTTTGTTAATAACACAAACACATGCACACATACATGTGAGTATTTCATACACACTCATTTAAACAAAGTGATACTTTTTTTGTTGCTTCATCTTCTTAAAAGTGAGCAAGTAGTTTAAGTGTGGCAATTAATTGTGGAACGTTTATAATCATATTTTTTGTGTTTTTATTTTGTTCTTTGTAGTTTTGTTTTACTTTAGTTCTTTTTTTTTTTTGTATATTACATTAAGTTTACGCGTTTTTCTTTGCCGATCAAAGTTTTTCATTGAAAATGTGGGAGTGTTGAAATGTGTTTTTTTTTTGCGGTAAATTTATGGTTTTTAGATTAGATGAGATGAATTATTAGCGCGCAGATCTTTTGCGGCAAATAACCAATCAATTTCATATACATATGTACGTATGTATATACCTATGAATGTTAGATTGTTTTTTTTTTAGCAAATATCTTAGCAATTTATCAAGATTAAAATAAATCATTAGATTTTGTTTGATTGGGGTCACCGATGGCATTACTGATGGCTTTAAAGTTCAGGGTATTTGAAAAGAGCTAAAAAAGCCAAAAGATGTTTTGGATTTTTTGCAACGAAGTTGTGTTTATGTAAAATTTGAAGAATTTTCAAAGAAAATTATGCAAACATTACAAAAGCCTGTCTAAATCGAGGGTCTTTCTAACCCCTAATGCACTTTAAACATTTCTTCACAATCTAAATACTAAAGGTTTGGTGTTTTAATACCTAAATATTGGTGTATAGCAGTGTGTCACCCGTTGCCGCTTCTCTAAAGGCAGACAATTAACATGATCGATCTTGAGTCCAAACTTTTTCTTATAAATTGTCTTAAAGTATTTAGAAGCCAAGTACCGTCGGTAGTCTTTTCCGACTCTATTTGAGGCACAGTACACAAAATATCAGCCCTAGTATTAGTTGTTAACAAAGCTGAGCTGCTGCCTTTACTTCTTCTTCACAGTCTAAATAGTAACTCTTTTTCTTAAAGCAGCTGGTGACAAACTTCTTATGACCTTCATAGTTTTTACTTGTTTCCTTAATACAATATATTAAATATTTTCCTAAAATGTCTAGTTATACACATAAATCATACCTCTACTTCTAACTCGTAGTGCTGCAACTTAAGCATTTTTACTCGACAACTGCTTAGCCAGCTCGGTATACTTTAAGAATTTCGATTGAGGACTTTCGTCGTAGGGATTGATAGTGGGTGTTGTAGCAACACTGGACGGTGGTGTTATTTCAAAGCGTTGCTGAGCTGCTGGACTCTTGGCTGACGTCACACTCTTGGGAGAAGTCATCGATTTGGGTGAGATGGCTGTCATAGCAGCTGGTGATTTCATGTTATTCATATCATGCTGGTGTTGTTCATCCTTGACAAAGTGCACCTTGGAGAGATGATGACGATAGGCACCCTTAGAGCTGAATGGTGTATCACAGAAGGAACATTTAATAATGGAATCTGCTGTAACAACAGCATCATTGCAGGCCCAACTAAAGGCCAACATGCTGGCATTACTGCCACTACCGCCCCCACCACCAGTACCAGCAGCATTTGAGGCAACTGTAGCTGAAGTTGTGTGCGCTGGCAAATTGTTGTTGCTGCTGTTGGACGAACTGCGTGTATTGGCTGCAGGCGTATCAGTAGTTTCGCAAAGTTTTTGTAAAGCAGCCAAAGGATTGGCATTTGTTTTCTTAGCCACAGTGTTAGAGCCACTATTATTGTTATTGTTAGTTTCTAAAGTTGCTGTACTAATCGTGTTATTATGCATGTTGTTGAGATTGTTAAACATGGAGGATAAAGCATTTAGACTGCTACTTTCAGTCAAGCCCAAATTAGGCTTCTTTTCGCTGCTTGAACAAGTAGACTTTGGTGTTATGGAACGATCACTTAAACTGGGACTAATGGCTCGAGAGCTGGGTGTCAAAGAGCTATGTCTCATATCAATTTCCTTCATTTTATGACCGCCCTCTAAATCCTCTTGATCATCGGGTATGTTGAATTCTTTTTTAACTGAAATTTTCTTTGGTATTTCATTGATGGGTATGTTGTCGGCATCGTGCTGATGTTCACTATTATCAATTGGCTCGGATTTGATTTTAGTGTTAAACATGTTATCTCTAGTTTCTTTTAGAGTTTGATAACTTCTATCGGGTGTTAGACGTGGTGTGGGTTGCCGTGACAGGTCATAAGAGCGTTCTGGGGTAAATGATTCCAAACGGCTGCTACAACGTTCTGAAACTGAACTAGATTCACTGGCGCTGCGGTCACGATTTGAGGGATAATTCGAATAGGAACGTAGAAATTGCATAGTTTGAGGATCCATTAAGGGTTTGGTGTAATCAACATTATCATCGATACCCAAACGCTTTAGTATGCTAGAACCTAAAGGTGTGCCACCCGTTGCTGCCTCTCCAAAGGCGGACGCTTGACGTGGTCTGGAGTCGAAACTTTTTTCGATTAACTGCTCCAAAGCATTTAATACCGAAGTGCCGCCGCTAGATTTTTCCGACTCTGTCTGAGGCAGGGGACATAATATATCAGCCCTAGTATTAGTTGAAGACAAAGGAGAGCTATTGCCATCTGAAGTTTTGCGTCCATCACTACGACTGTGCGGTGTCTGGGGACTATTTAAACGTTCCTGTGGTGTCGACGGTCCAAAGGGAGATTTCAGTATATTGTTGGTATTATTTTGAGACCTAGGTGACAAAACTAAACTTCTATCAATACATTGGCGTATGTGATCTACAAACACCGCGGTTTCTACCTTCTCACCACATGTTTCACAGGCTAATTTCGTTGAGACAGCAAAATCTCGTAAGGGCTTTAGAGCTTGATCTAAACCAGCTGCTTTAAAATCATGCTGAGCTCTTTCCATTTCCAAAAGTTTACGCACTGGCAAGGATTTTTTGCGCTTTTCTCGCGCTTGTCTACCACGGCCCCTTATCATTGTTGGCACATTTTCAGGTGCTGCCGCAGTTCTAATCATGTGTTCCTTGTAATGGTTGTTCTTCACCATGTGATTGCTTAACTCTTTCAAAGTAGAAAACGCTTGATCACACACTTTGCATGTCAGTACAGCACTAACAGTGGAATTTGCATTTGTTGCATTGGCATTAGGAGACAAAGCACTGTTATTAACTGTAACCGTGGCATTATTATTGTTGCCGGTGTTGTTTCCAGAGTTGGCAGAAGCTCTATTGCCGCTGCTGCTGCTAGTGCTGTTATCTCGTGACGTTTTCTCATCGGTAGACTTCCAAGAAATGATTTGTTCTTGCGATATTATATTGGTATAATGTTGAGTCTCTTGCATGTGACTTGTCATTTCGGCCAGAGAACGGAAACTTTGTCCGCACCACATACATTTTAATATTTGGCGCGTTTGTTCGGCACCTTTGCCCAGCCACACATCTTGTCCACGCACTAGTTTGCGTGGCAATGGCATCGTTTCTTTGATTAGCATGTTTAGATCAGATTTGCTGCCACCAGATGTTGCTGCATTGTTGGTAGTTAATGCTGCTGCTTGTGCTGATGCTGTGCCACTACTTTGCGTGGTTGAATGACGAGAATGATGGGAAGATTGTGTCGTTTGATTGCCGCCACTATTTGCTGGCGTGCTATTTGAGCCAATACTAGGAGGAACATTAACACCACAATGCTGGGTTTCCTTCATGTGCGTGGTAAGTGAAGCTAAAGTGGCAAAACTTTGCTTGCACCAAACACATTTGAAAACATCTTTGACAGCATCAGCACCCTTATTCAGCCAATGTGATTGCCAAGCACTGTGACGACCATTTGACGTGGTGGTTGTTGTTGATGACGTACTCGTATTGCTGGTTGAATGTCTAGTTGTGTTGTGATCACTATGATGATCAGCTTTTGCCGATCCTCCAAGTCTTGTCATTTCAGTCATTTTCTCTAAAGCTTTGGTGGCTTCATTTGGTGCTATTTTCGTTTTGGCATTCCAATCCAGTGAGAGCGGAGTCTTTGGTGACATGTTGGCTGCAGCTACTGCTGCCAAATATGGATTTATTGGAGGCACCCAGGTGCTGGATGCCGGCAATGATTTGTAATCATTTGATCTTGCCAATTTCCGATTGCTTATAATAACTGGTTCCTCTTCATCTGATTGACGTTTGCGTCCATTATTTACCGATAAATCTAATGGACTATTTACGTCGTCTGCTTCATTATCATTAGCATTATCAGCCTCATTATCAATTCTTTCACCATCCTCATCATCTTCACTGCCATTAGCATCATCGTCAGAACTCCGTCGGCTGTGTTTTGTGCTAAAATCCAGTGCTGATGTATCCACACTATCGCTGGCGTTTGGTGGTGTTGGTGTCAGAGTTTGCTGTGAATTTGGGGAATGTGCTACTTGTTGTGTTGCCTGCTGTACCAGCGATGCAGCTGCTGCTAAAGGATTTGTTAGCAGCAAGTGATTTTGTTGTGCTGCAGCAGCTGCCGCATTAAAATAAGCCGCCATGGCCGCTGATTGTGGTGGCAATAGAGTGGCGGCTGCGGCCGGTGCCAAAGTAGCGGGTAACGGCAGACCAACTGGTGGTGATGTTGGTGTGGGAGTTTGTCCTGGTGTATGACCTTCATGGCCAGAATAATGTGATTCATTTGAGGGACAGCGAACGTCATTGTTGGCCGATGCTGAGGCGGTGGATTCGCGTGACTGACAACGTGGGCTGGCAAGTTCGCTGAAAGTGAAAATAATAAAAATGTATTTATTAAAAATATATAACAGCATATGACTTTTTTTAGTATTTTATAAATCTTTTACTTTTTTGATAGATATTAATTTTATAAAGAAAATATGTTCTGCAATTATTTATCATGTCTTAATTAAAAAAATTATTAAAAAATACAACAATACCCATTTAAAGTTTTACTTAAAGAATAAACTAAAAGATAATTAAAGTAAATTACTGTTTATAAGATCATTTTGTTCTACACTTGCTTGCTTTTAAAATAAAAACATTTTTGCAAAGGGTTTACCAACTCATACAAATTAAACATTTTAATAAATCCAATTTATATGGATATTCTTGGAACTTTTAGTGAAAACTTCAATGTAAATACTTAAATGACTTACGGTCCCAGATGTGTCAATATGTTATTATGAGAAGTCATATATCGGCGAAGCCGTTTTTCTTTAGCATATGTATGTATCTCGGATACTGTACTTGATATCATTGGTTCTTAAAATATTTCGAAATTTCTTAAGATAGCTTTTGACATGTAATTTTTTTTGGTTTATTTGTAATAATTGTAAATTGGGAATATATTTTATAAAACCAGCCGACTTCAGTTAGCTCAGATTACAATGACATAATGAAGATTATTAAGGGTAAATAAAATTAAAAACGAATTGAAAACAAAACTATGTAATCGTATTTAAACAAAAACTCAACCATAAAAAACTATTGCATTATGGTATTTTTAGGAACAAAAATGCGTAAAAAGTATCTAGAAATTATAAAATGTTTCATATATTTAAAAATTAATGACCACATTAAAAACTGGCAGAAGGACCAACATTCCATGGAGAAAACCAAAAGGAGAAAAAGGAACTAAACCCACATTGACTAACACCTAGGAGACTAGTTAAGGTGTAGACAGGCCACACACAGTTAATGTTTCATCTGGCTTCAATGAATATATCCAACGACATGATCTGTAGATCGTTTGAAAATGAGGACAATGACTTGAATCATGTCAAACTTGGACTATCATAGATTCATAATTTACCATATATCATCAATCGTTTTTTACAATTCATAAACACAATAAAATGAATTTTCGATTTGTGATTAATAAGCGACAGGATATTATTTTTAAAAAGTAGTCTTGGTCATAATTTATTATATTTTCTGTAAATAATAATCCAAATTCATTTGACATGTTGGTTTTGTTATAAATAAATCTGTTGATTAAGCTAAAGCAATTGATATTTTGTACAATTTAGTATAATCATTTGATATAAACAAACAATAGTTTGCAGAATTCACAATGCCAATAATATGGATCACAACCAAATTTGCTTTACATACGAAGTAAAAAAATCGTTTAGCGAAGTGATCTTAAAATTATTTTGCACATCATTTTATAAAAGCCATGTGGCTCTGTTAACAATTCAATTATCCATCTTATAACATTATCCAACTTGATTAGCCATTAATGGCCGAATTCTCAGTCATTAGTTAACCATTGGTAAACTAATATACTAACTGTTCGAATAAAGAATCATTAGTTAAGCCTTTGTCATTAGCTAACTAAAGACTGTGAATTCGGCCATAAGAGTTATAAACAACAGCTTTACATTTTCTTGTAAAATGCGTCTCCAGGCATATCCTGGTGTAATTACCATTAAATCGAGATTATTTCTGTTAAATTAGTTTCAAGCGGGGCAATTTTTGCCATTTTTTGCAAAGCGACTTGGTATGTATCAAGGATTAATAAATATTTTTTTGATAAGGATTTGGATTCTACCATTACACTTTGTTACGAAACGAGCAGTATTTCTTTGTCTCGGTTAAAATTTAACGCAGAGTAAAGTTCTAACTCTATTCGTTCGCATTGAGAATAACATCAGATGTTGGTGAGGATTTTGATTCTACCATTAGACTTTATTACGAAACGAACGGTATTTCTTTGCCTTTCCAAGTAGACTATCTAGCGCTATACTACAATAACTTTCTTCTTTCAATAACATTGTAGAGATAATTTTCATTGGGAATAAAATAAGGCTTAATTGTTTTCAGCTTGGGATGATAACTTTTCTTCTTATTCTTTAAGAAGTCCATCATAGTATTTTGTTTTTGAATATAGATATAGATTGATAGCCAACTATTCCTAGTATGGGATCAAAATCTCTTTTGTATTTCTATGGCTTTGGTTTTACCGCTGATCGTGAAAGCATCTGTTACAGGGAATACCAATCATTCTTCATAGATCGCCAATTAATTGTAAACTTATTGATGTCTTAATATAATTGTCAATGTTAAAAATGTTATTGTTGCTTTAATTTTGTTTTATTTTTCTCAAAATTCATCGAGTAAAAAATTATTTAATCGTTGGTTAAACTTGTTAATGGTAAATATTTTACTGTAAGTTTTATCGGATTAACGTTACTGTATTTGCATTTTAATTGTATCTATTTTAAAAATTATACAAGTCTTTCTAAAGATAAAAGAAATATAAGAGCAGATTTCTTATTATTTTGGCTTGAGTTCATTTTTAATTAATAACTCAAAGAATACCATTGTAAAGGTATATTTTTCCAGACAATTGACAAACTGGAATGCATTTTCTACCCTGCCAAGGGCGTCATCAGGAATTTTCATTGTCCACGAGCAATCTGTAACTCACCGTTTTTTTTGAGAAATAGAATTCGAGAATTATCATACTTCTTTTTTGCGTGTTGTGAGTTAGAACGAAATTTACTTACGTTTACAATATGTGTGTATTCTTCTTTATTAAAAGAAATATTTGAAACTTAGAAATATGTGTTTATTTCAGTTATACGTCCATGATGACTTCATTGAAGAATATCAGATGTTACCAAATTGGGTAATAATAACCAGGTTAATTTCTGTTTCACTTATATTCTTGTACTAGTTGATGCAACATATTTTGTTGCATAATATAGGCACCTATGTATATGTTTATAAGTAATGATCAAACTATTCTAAAATTATGGTTACATATAAATAAATTATTTACTTTATTTTTATTCAATGTTTTATTATAAATGTTTTAAAGTCTCGTAATTGCGATGATCGAATGAAGCTGAATAAAATTCTAAAATATGTTTGTATTAGGTACATATGTAATTGTTTTATTTAAATCACAAGTAGGTATAGGTAGCCGCTCTTTAAAAAGCAGCTCAGCATTTTAACTAAAAAAATCATTGCTATTAACAATTAAAGCAAACAATTTTTTTCAAATTTTATACAAAAAAGAAACAATTGCAAATAAATTCAATTTAATATTCACCTTGCATTCAAAGCCTGTCGATAGATTTCCAACATAACAGCCTCGTGCAGCATCATAATGTGATTTTGTTTTTAATATTTTCCTTTTCCACACACACACACACAATATTTACCAGAAAATATAAAGAATTTTGTTTTTATTTGTGGCCAAACCGCAAACACTAAGGGTCTTTCTTTTATAACGCACCAAAAACACAAACATTAAACACATGGAAATAACGCACACGCGGAATGCCACCTCTACTTACGCACAACATACAACACAAATCAACACGCATTTAGTAACAAAACAACAACATACAAAAAAAAAGCACTTGTTAATTCAACAGGAGGTTGGTTAAGTGGGTAGTAGGAGATGGCGAAAATTGTAAATTACGGAAGAGGGAAAGAGCAGGCGTTGCAATTTGTTTTCAAACAAAATGAATTGTTTAATATTTTGTGTAGATTTTGCTGTTTGCAAATTAGTGGTAGTTGTTAAATATTTTGTTGTTATTTTTCTTTTAACAAACAGTATAATGTCACTTTAATGTTTTCTTTTTTTTGTTGTTTTGTTGAGATGTCAATGTCATTCATACATTTGTTTTTTCTTTAAATATTTTGTTGTTGCTTGAACATTTTAAGCTTTCAATCAAAAACACTCACTCACTCATTTTGTTGTGTTATACTTATTTGTTTCTTGTTAAGATGTGACATTTACACTCTTTCCCTAGAACAAACAATACTTGTTCCGAAACACACACACATACGCGCGTCAAATAAATCATCTGTCACAGTGGACAGTTGTTCTGTGAATTTTATATTGTTTTTGTGATTTTAAGTTTGTTTTCTTAAAGAATGTCTGGGTGGGTGTATTTTGTTTTCTTGTCGCAATTTATTATTATTGTTTTGAACAATTTTCATTTAAAGATTTATTCGAACTTTTCATAAAAACACATAGTTTTTAATAATTTTGATATGTTGTTTTCTTTAAAATGAAATAGGCGTTTTTTTTCTGTTTTTCTTTATTAAAGTGTTTTATTTTAATGATTGAGCGTTTAATGTTTAAATAAAATTAAAAAAACAAATAAATCTTTTTTGGATTTAATAGTTTTATTAGAATTTATGTTTCACTTTTAAATTTATTATTAATTTAAGTTTTTAGCATGACTAGTTTATGACCACTTTGCTTAAAATTTACGTCGTTTTAAATTTTAGTTTATTTTTCGAATCAAATTTTATGTTTTAGTTTGACATTTATAGTGTGGTGACGTTTACGATGTTGCCTTTGCCAAGTCGTTTAAACGACTAACTTAAGAATTTGATTTTCCTGTTATGAGTTGTATAAAAAAAAACCAGCAAAATCCTTTGTGGGAAAATCGCATAAAGCACTGAAATTAAGTTTTATTTCAGCAGCACTGCGCAGTAAATCAGGAACCTTTAAAGCTCTTTACGGAGAGTCCAAAGCAGAGAGTTACCTATACACCCGCACTTTTAGCACTAACATTTATTTAATATTTGACACAACACAACAAATGCAGTTTTATGTAGCCGTCAATCAAATAATGACAACTGACAGTCAACATAAATGTTCTGGAAAACTTAAAGCAAAATTGTTTTTTATAACACTTTTATAACTTTAAACACTTTTTAAACAAATAATGTATAGTTTTATTATTAAAAACACAATTCTTTATTTTTTTTCTAAAATGTTTTAATAATTACATATTTTTTTGAAACAAATAAACAATAAAAATAATTTTCTCGACATGATCCCGTTGAAGCGTTATGTTGTCGACTAAAACATCTTTTTGACACTGACAACGTTGAGAGTCTGACAGCAGCAGCCCACAAAAAAAAAATAACAACAACACATATGAAATGTATGGCTGTTCTGTTGACTTCACTGGTGTAGAAAATCAAACAATAACTACTACTACTACACTACTATTTATAATGAGTAACAGCAATAACAACTATAACAGTAGAATATTTATAAAATAACAACTATAAAAGCAATAACAAACACTCACACATGCCAACATTGCGTTGCCGTAACAGAGCAAGAAATATTTCCCGAATTATAGAAATCACCATACAAATAACAACAACACAAACAATTCTCAGCAGAAAACAATATTAATAATAACAACAACAACACCATCATAATAATGAGGGATTTCTTGCAACAAATATCACACACTGCCACACACACACACACACAATTCCTCTCATTCACTTGGTGATGAAAAACATTAACTCTCTTTGTAAATAAAAGAGATTGTGTCGGTTTTTATAACACTATAAAAATGAGTTTGATTCACACATCATTAAATTGATAAATGGTTTTTTGTTGAGGTATATTTTATTCTTGTTTGCGCTCAATATTAGCAACAAAAAAAAAACCGGCGCATTTGCCAAATTAACTAAACAGACTCTCATTTGTTTTTAAGTAAAAAGTCTGCATTCTAAACTCTTATTTGAAAAAACGCTCTTATCATAAAATATTGTTAAAAAACCACCAAATGTTTTAATAAAATGTTGCAATTTTTATTTTCTTATTCCTAAAAGTAAACTCTCTCTCCGACTCTTTTAAATAAAATCAAAACATGCGCCGAAAAACCCCAGAGAACCGCCATATAAAAACACAATAAAATTCTCTGTTATGATTTATTGTTTTGATTTTTTTCGCACTAGCAAAACTAAAACAAAAAAACAACAAATAAACTGCTCTCTATAAATTAAAATATAATAAAACTGAGAGTATACAATAAAAACCTTAAAATAAAGCTTAAATTAAACTCATAAATCTAAATACAAGCTCTTTTAAAACCTCTCTTAAATAAAATTCTCATTTCGAATAAATCCCCCACAGATTTTCTTCTGAACAAACTCTTTTTTTAGACAATTACTCTTGCTGCACATCCTTATAAAAACCAATTTACCTTTACCAAACTCTTTTAAATACAACAAACTTCCAAATCCCCCTTCCACAATTAAAAAAAGCAAACAGAAAAAATGTGCAGTTTTATTTTTCTTCAACCTGCAACCACTGTTATTAACGTTAACAGTTGTTTTCCATTAACATTATGTCTCTAGGTCCTGTTTTGTGAAATACAATAACTGTTTAACGTTTTACTGTTAATGTTTGCTTTGTTAATCTTTTCATAACAGTTGTGTAAACATGTACATATGTATGTTATGTAGAGATTTGTGTTTCCTTTTAAAGTCTGTTAAAGTTTTATTATGTATTATTTTGTTTATTTCTTCCTTCGGTTTCTTCTTATATGTGGCATATTTTAAATCAAGGTTATTTATGTTATGCGTGTAAACGAGTGGTGGGTGTAGGAGAAACATAAAGTTATTGCATTAATGTCTTTAAAGAGCAATTTTATGGAAAAGTGATGATGAATTTGTGAAGTAATACACCAGGAAGTATATACATACATACATATGTTACATGTACAATTTGATTAAATAAACTGCGAATTATGTACATACATATAGTATGTTAAATGTGAGAACTCGTATGCAAAAATGTATAGGTACATTTGGTAAACAGGCATTGGTTTGTAAATCAATTTTCAGTTGTGGTCTGACATCACTTCAACTATTACTTTGATTCCTCTTATCAGATGTCATCACTCTTCAATAAAGTTTTGGCCCGATTTCGCTCCTTGTTAATATTCAAAAGACGGTTTATTGATTAATATTGCGCTATTGTCAAATATGTAGTTATAGAGTCCAGTGTGGAGGAGTCCCCGAAAATATGGTTTCTGGGAAAAATGCATTCTTCACTACAAGATGATATTATTATAAAATATCTTATGTTACTACGGCTGCCAAATTTATAATCAACTACTAACGAAGTATAATAATTAAAGTTTTAACCGATAAATTGAATAACACATTTAAACAAGTTAATTCTTTTGAATTCTAATTGAAACGATGAGAATTAAGCAGCCCGTTTGCTAAAACACCAACAAGGGCCTAATTCTGGTAGTCGTGATCGAAATTGTTTTCGAATCAAAATTTATTTAGACACTGTAACATTTTCTAATGATGGTGCTCGATACGAATCGAATCGATTCATTGCTTCAGTGTTGTAAATAACTTAAATAAGTACGTATTACAACACTGAATAAAATAAAAGAAAATGTAAACAAAGAACATATGGTTGTGCAAAAAAATAATTCAAGTAAAAATTTTTTTAAAAAGAAATTATTGTAAATTAAAAATGTTTTTTTACTCATCGTCTTCTGATACTGACGAGATAGAAAACATTATGAAAACATATTAATGTATGTGTTTTTCTTGATTCAAAAAACGTTTTAAGCTCATAAAGAAAGCATTTAATTATGTTCTTGGGCAGTTAAAGTTTGAGGGGATACTTTCCACCATGGTTCCACCAAAAATTCAGTTGGTGGCAATATTATCATTGTTGGCATCCGGAGGTTTTAGTCAAAGAAGTGCTTTATTTGGTTTGGCAAAGCACCTTTTGCCAAGTCCGTATATTCTACCATAAAGTCGGCCAGAATCAACTTTTGGGTAAAATTTATTTATGATATTTTTGATCTAAAAGTAATAAAATTATTAATATTATGAAATTTTTTACTTACGTTTTCTTTTTTTCTTCTGTTTTCTAAAAAAAACATTATTTCGAATGCTTCTTTGCTTACGGGTAAAAACTCGCAAGGTTGCGTTCGACTGATCATTCGTTATCGAATGCCATCATTAGAAATTTCGATACATTCTATTCGCTATCGAATAAGAGATTCCAAATGTTAAAAAATTTGAACGTTCGAATGAAAATTTATTCGCATACGAAAGCGAGAATTAGCCCCCAGCTTCTTATGAAACTGTTTTGTTATAGGATTACTAATAACTTAAGGTGCACCAAAAGTGGGAAGCTTGGAAGACTATACCTGCGCAAAGAAACAGAACAAGAGCTAAAAATAAAAAAAATTATAAAAATGGGATTTTTTTCACATTTCTATCGGGACTAGTAAAATACTTTAATGATTAATGAAAAAAGAAATAAGTCAAGAAAATATGAAGATAGCAAGTTATACTACCGACTAGCAAAGCATAAACAGACGAGGCATAAGTTAAATAAGTTTTTTACTTCTTATAATACCGTAGCCGAAACCAGTAGTTAGCCGATCGAGATCCGAAGCATTGATCTAGTCGGATAGTATTCCTTACTTACATAGTTTAAACCACGTTATAGTTAGCCGATGATAACTAATGAAATTTTCTGATTGGATTTCATCCGAAGCTAATGTTTACCATCTAATTAGTTGTTAAACGATCGATAGCCGCAGCATTTATGTCGACAAATTGTTAACAGTCCTCCGTAAACAACAAAGTAATTTATTAAAAACTTGATTACATTAACGACCCGTTCGTCTGCTGAAGATACAAGGCAGCTCTGTGATAAGATTTCGAAGGAAAAGACTTCTGAAGAACCTGAACAGATTTAAATAGCATCAAATAGTTTGCACAATCTTTATATGTTAGAACAGAACATCAAATGAGGAATAATCAATATCTTACAATAAAAAAATCGAATTGATAAGTTTAAAGCCAACAGAAATGTGTGAAGAAATCATTGCAACCTATAAGAAAGTGTTTCAAACGCACATTTATTAATGAAGACATCGGCACTAGACAGTCAACATCTCTGGGCCAACTTTGATATGTTAATTCAAGACAAAACTGAGAAAGTATTTAGCAAGTTTACACTAGCAAGTTTTTTCTATTTTGATAATTTTTAAAATCCTTTTGTCCACTGGAAAAGACTAACAAATAAATATTAGAAATGGATATGGCGAAACGAATATTGGCACTCTGTAAATTTATAACGTTAAACAGCAACTTATGTTTTATTTATTTATATATTTATTACTTCTGAATACAACTTTGGAAGCTTCCTTCGGTTTTTCTGCAGAAGTCGCATATAACTAAATGTGCGATAACTGATGACGTATCTTAAGAACGCAGTTTTTATGAGTCGATTTAACGATGTCCGTCCGTCTGGCTGGCTGTCCATGTAAAGCTTGTGCGCAGAGTACAGGTCGCAATTTTTAAGATATTTCGATAAAATTTGGTACGTGAAATTTTTTCGGTCCAACGATGGATGGGATTAGAACTGGTGAAAATCGGTCCATTATTTCACCTGACGCCCATACAAATGTCCTCCCGAAATTAGGGTTTAACGATCATAAATGCTTGAATTATGCAAGTATCCAAACAAATTTCACCACAAATGAGTAATAAATGAAGCTAAATCACATCTACAAATTTTGTGCAGATCGGTCCATAATTTATCATAGCTCCCATATAAGGCCCACTTCCGAAAATCACTTTAACAACCATAACTTTCTTAAAAATGTTGGTATTTAAATAAAATTTAACACAAATAAATTTCATATATACAGAAATTATGACACCTAAGTTTATAATGGTCGGTCCATAATTAGTCGAAACTCCCATATAAGAGACCGTAATTTACTTTAACCTCTATAAATCTTTTAAAAGTATTTATATTGAGATAAAGTATAACATACACAATATTTATATTCACAGAAATCATGACACTAAATTTTTTGATGATCGGTCCATAAGAGGTCAGGCTTGACCGACAAAATTTGTTTTATATAACATCCGGTTGATATTTATGTTATAAATAATTGAATGTTAACAGAAAATAATGAGAAAATCCTTCAAAATATAAATATAATAAATTGCAAAATAATTGCCCTTAAGGCGACACCCGCTTATTTGTCATATTCATATCATCATACACCAACCGCCACTAATATGCACTAGAATTTCGCAATATTCTCTCTATTTGAATATCATTTAGAAAATAAAATATCATTAACTTACATATATTTTATAATCCACCAAAGGTACAAGGCACCACAACCAGCATGTTTGTTTATGAATTTAAGTATTAAATGTTTAAAAAAAACACAACAACGAATGGAGGAGGAAAAAACAGCTCTTTCCCGAAATAAAAACAAACATTAAAATTTATTTTATTAAGAAACATAACAACAAATTGTTATAATCAACCATTAAGATGTCAGACGCGAATACAAACATACACAAATTGCAAGCAAACACACTTACATATTTACAAACTCATGCATACAAATACAAATCGTTTAAACATACATATTTACAAATACAAATAGACAACTAAGGCAATAGAAATGTGCATGTGTGTTTGTGTATATGTACATATATGTAGGACCGACTGTATGCATGGACTGCAATTACCGTTAAAAATTATAAGCAACAAGAAGTTTGAAAAATTTATACGAAATACACCGACAACAATATTTGCTTAAGGGCTGCCATTGAATTGTGATTTTATCAATGCAAGGGATTGTGGAAAATCACTAATTTTGATGGATTGATGTTTGCATAGGACACCTTTCTTCCGCATTCTGTAAGACAGGCAGAAGCAAATTTGTATTTTGTTTAGAAAATTATAATAAGTATTGATATCTTAACCTAATATACATTTAATAATGTTGGGGTTTTAACTTAACGCTAACTTGCAAGAAGATCGAACGTCAAGACAAGTATTTTTGAATGAGAATTGACGTGTACGTAGGAATAAAATGGCAAGTTCAAAAGAGAATTGAACAAAAACTGGTCAGCTAAAACTGAAGTGTGTGACTGCATTGATCTCTGAAGCTTTTCTTTATGTACTGGTTGCACAATTACGAACCATTTTGTATCTACTAACCATTCGGAATGACAAGAATCCCTGGTTAAATCAGAAACCAGTGAATAATATTCAATTTGACTTTGGAAGTCTTAAAATTTAATACAAATTTTTCCTTTATCGCTACTTATTTGCCTCTAGAAAAGATCCAAGAGGTTAATATTAATATTCCTAGATTGATGCAAAGGTATGTCTTCATGATATTTCACACATGATTCTTTTTAATCTGAGATATTATTTTGTTCTTATAGGTTCATATTTTGAAAGTCAAAACGAAATAAAATTATTTATTTACTAATCTTACAAGTTATCGAGGATCTCAGATTAACTTTCGAGATGGCTTGGCTGTTTTGAAACTCCTAATATTTCTCGTTTCTTGTGATTTTTAATGGCTTGTAATACATTATTTAGATTACCATAAATATTACATTATCGCAACTTGTTCTTTATTGATTACAAAAATAAATTTTGGTTGATTTTTCTACTAATTTTAATTTTGATAACCCATAAGTAGGCCCCCACAAAGCGTAGCACCCTTTCATAGGGTGAACAGTTATCTATCATATGCTGTTTAAACTCTTCAATTATCTTATTCGGTTAAAAAGATCTGATTTTTGCAACGAAAAACTCAAATGGCGCCAATGTGCGCCATACAATTTCTGCAACCATGTCTTTTTAACCTTTTTTACCTCTAGAAGCCAAACGGGCACGTACGGGCAGATAGATAAAACCTTTTGAATTATGTAAAGAAATAATCAAAGAACAGGTTTTGCAAATATGGCAAATATACAAAAATATACATTTTTTTTTATTTTCCGTCAAAGTTGAAAAATAGTGAAAAAACGGATAGTTTTTAAATAGTGATTTACCAGGAGAAACACAAAGCAAACAGGTAATTTTTTTTTTGATTATACATTTAATAAATACATCAATCAATACAAAGAAAAAATATGGCGATTCGTTACCTATTTTTCGTGATATTATACCTGAAATCGCAACATATTGACTAAAAATTGTGTGTTTTTTTGAAAACCGAAAGTCGGTCAACTTTGAACGGTTATATCTTCTAAACTAAAAATGTGATATTATTAAGAGTGGCATATTTGAAATCGTTGAAAAGTTTCCTATAACATGGGTTTATTCGAAACTTCGTCGGCGCTCATGAAATTTTGATTTTTGCAACCTCGTTTGCTCTACGGGCGCCACTGTGCGACGATGCGAGGTTTGACGCTTGTTTTCAAATACCTTTTTAGGTCTTAGTTTTTATTAAATAATTTTTAAGCTTGAGGTCACTTTTTTGTTTTTTATAAAAGATTTTTTAATTCTTATATATAATTAACTCAATATTTCGATTTCCTTTGGAAATCTTCTTCAGGAGTTATTTAAATATTATAACAAATTTTCTATGTGTAAAAATATTTTGATATAAGTTTGAAAGGGGTTGACAAAATTGAAAACATGTTTTACAGAAAAATAATTTTAAATTTTCGATAATAACATTGAACAGTAAATAAATATAACAGAAATATAGTAACATTTTGAATAATAACATTTTTTAAATGCATAAATTATGTTAATTTCTCCTATTGTTAATATTTATATTTTTGTTCAATAGGTGTCTGTAATTTTGAGCTAAGTTTTCTGTGTCTTTCTTATAATTTATTCTTCTTTCTGATGGTACATTATTGATATGTAACATTTCTAACATGTATCTTCGTTTTGTATGATTTTCTGTGTGCAATAACTAAGACGGAAAGGCTTTGTTAGTCTATGTTATAATTTGTAGCGGACACGTTGTACTTTCCTCGTCTTAGTTTTTAGATTTGCAGAATGTGTGGCCGCAGCTTTCATTGTTTTATTGCAGTGTTTATAAGTTCGTTATTATAATTTCTAAGTAAGCTTGAATTGGCAACCATGGCTGGCCAGGGTTAATTACCGAGCTTAATTTTTAGAATTTATTTTCTTACACTAAAATTTCCTCATAAAAATGCTTTGGCAGCTGCTCTTTGCGTATGTTCGATGGAGTGTATTTAAGGAACGTTTAGACATGATTCTCTGTTATCCATAGTTGTCTAGGAACTCCTAGTCGTAAAACAGGATAATAGCTAACACAATCCATTGTCGTCTGGGTTAATAGACATGCAAGTTATATAAGTTACCTGTTCAGGTTTGGGGTAAACGAATCTAAAATATATACTTTCGCTGTTCAAACACTTAGTGGTTTAGTGCCGTAGGTTCAACAAGTATGAAAAAGTCGGGTAAGTTACAACTGAGCGCACAAAACTTTGTGGAATCCTTTTAACTAGAAGCGAAAACTGTTGAGTTAAGGATATACGAGGAAAGTACAACGTTTCCGCTACAAATTATAACATAGACTAACAAAGCCTTTCCGGCTCTGTGTTGCTCAGGGAACTCTAGTTTATATCGCTTCCTTGAGCATTAAACATTTTATTATTTCATTTCGTATTTTCCTTTCAGAAATTCTGGTCAAGTAGTGTGTATTTGTATAATATTTGATAAAGCATAAACAAAATATATGTACTTCATGTACTAGAATCTAGTTCTATAATGTTTGAATATTCATTCTCCATTGTTATTTGGACATTAGTATATTGACAGTTAAATCTGAATTATCCTAGTAGTTAAGATCACATCATAAATGCTACTTTATATTTTTCTGCCAAATTTATGGTTAACAATTCTTTTATAAAAAAATCAAATTTAAAAGATAATTGATCGTTTTGAAAAGTGTTTTTGATAATTCTCATGAACAAAATATAAATATGTATTTTTTATCAATATTACAAAAGCTTGTAAAGTTTTGAGGTACTAATTACATTAAATAATGTTCCAATAACATTGGATATTATATATCTTGTCAATAAAAACAGCCTGAATGTCTTCTATATGATTTTGGGAATATTAAGCACAATCTCAAGAAACATGATCGTGTCTCGTTGGATTATAATTAACTATGGATTTGAATAGTTTTTGGATGCAATTGAGTTCCTTGGAATTTAGGGATTTTTAAAGAATTGCTTGGCAACTCTGATAATAAACAACAATCATACCAGCAACAAATTTCTTACATTTGTATGTTAATACTTTATATAGGTTTGTATGTTGGATTTGCTTTTGTATATGAATTTGCGTAGACCATTAAGTACAAAAAAATAAAAAAAAATAAAATAAAATAAGAATAACATTTCACACTGCATTACCAGCACTATATCAACACTCTGGTTATTTGTGTCTATGGCTGTGCGAATGTGTATTTTTTTTTTGTTATGAAAATGAATGAAGGAAACAAGTATAAAAATGTATTATGACTATGATGGGGTGTTGGTCACACTATTATACTCTCAACATTTTAAGTCAACAGAAAAGAACTACCTCACTTGTACACACAACAAAACCAAGTAAGCACCCGCTATTAAGTGAAAATAATGCACAGTGATTTTAATGACTTTAATTATAATTAAAAAATAATAATAAATATGTCTCTGGATACGGTGGTAGTTCCCGAATGACAGATGACAGAATTTTAATACTGCAGTATTGTGGAAGAAATTTTGCTTTATTAAAATCTAAAAGAGCTCCAACAGGAAGGTATTCAGAGCTTTACAGTGACTACAGGTATTCAGTAAATCTGTACACGTTTTAGTTATAAGTCTCCACAATAAAATTCTTATTTTATTAACGTGTACCTATTATTCCAATTAACAAAACTGAGAAAGTTCAATACCAGCGCAAAACTATTATTCCTGTATGGTTTAGAAATTTAAAAAGTAGCGTAGCAAACTTCAGATATTGTATATTCCGAATAGTTTGACTCTCCAAGTTCTTAAATGTTAACTTTCTTCGATTCGAAATATTTCGATAACAAACATATAAGAACTTTAAATAAAATCACTAAGGCCACATGATCCGAAAACCTGAAAACGATATACACACCTAAAATTATATTTAAAAGGAAGCCTCAAGTCTCGAGAGGTCGGGGGAGATCCAATATTATATGAATAAGATAGTAAGCAAATGTAGATCGAAAGGAACATGGCAATATATCCAACAAATAGAAAAGACAAACGATTAAGCTGTGGGCTCCCATTTTACCCATTTTATAAAGATAGTTGGAGAACTATTAGTCTTACATGAATTCCTATCAGACTTACATGAACGCTCCTTGAATATACTTCAGGTAACACAAACAAGGAACCGCTGTCGTAGGATTGACTGGCATCTTATAAAGAAATTCCAATGAAATTGTAATAAATGCAACTTTGAAAGTTAAAAGATCAATTCTTAATAGACTAATTAAACGTTTAAGTAAGGAGTGACTACCTTGTTAGCATTAAACAGCCAACATTGTGCTATACACGCTTGACTACGTCTTGGGATGTGTCAGCAATCAGTTTTGACTAATGATAATAAAAGTAGAAATTTAACCGTTGAACTTAGGAACTTCAATATTTTACGACGAGTCAGACCCAACAAAAGATGATTGATCAGCAAGCACTTCATGTAAAATGTTCGTAAGCTTTTTTAGAAGAAAAAACTCAACGTCACGGTATGCTACAATACCATTCTCTTGATAAACTTGTGACAGTACAGTATATGAAAACTAAAATTGCGAATTCAACAATTTCCGAAGTCCGAGGTAGAGTTAGAAAGACACATCCGATGCTTTAAGCTACATTATGGGAAGAATTTAAGAAGAAACAATCATTGATGAGATAGATATCAATAGAATCTGTAGATGTAATATGATACATTATCGCTAGCACCATATGCTTCATGAAGTGGCATTTCCTTAAGGGAATTTTATTGGATACTTCTTAGATGTCTTCTTAGTATCCATTATATCGAATGCCATTCAATAAGATACCTTCAATTCCGCTGTGCATAGTACATGAATATATTACTTGTATATCGCCCAAGACAGATACAGAAAATAATATGTCTTAGAAAAATCAAGGAGTTCTGGCACAACTGAGATCAGGATGATCAATAAGTTTTAGCTACCGGTATCGCATAGTAAAGAAATTCAATTACTCTTCCGCTGCAATATACTAGTGCACTGATACTTGAGCTGAAACTCAGGAGATGACTCCAACTTATACTATGTTTCCACGGTACATGCTTCGCTCTCTATTCATTCTTCACACCCCAATCATGTGCGAAACAACTTGCTTCACCATACAAAATTTTAAGAGCGAATCAAGTAGATTCGCACGAAAAATTCCACTCTTCTCTAATTTTTATCGCAAGTTTATCTGCACTAGCTGTAAAAATTCAATATTATTGTAAACAAAGCAAATTATTTTCTTGTTGCTGGAAGTAAAGAAAGTAAATACGTACGAATGTATGTTTTTTTCAAATAAGCTAACTAATTTTCACTCAGTTTTTTTGTCCATTAAAAAAAATATTTTCCACAAATTGTAAATTCTGTTTTTTTTTTTCTGTTTGTTAATTAAAAACAACTGTCAAATCGAATCAAGTTTTTTGGTCATGTAAACAGCATGATTCATAAACATGGTTCAGAAAGCGAAGCAGGTGATTCAAGTCGCCGTGGAAACATAGTATTATGCTATGCATTACATTCGAATCATGAGAGTAGGTTGCGGATAAGGGATAGTGTACATGGATATTCCAACTGAACTTTCTTAGAATGAAAGTAGTTTCTAAAATACATTTCTTGTAGACATTCGATCCGAACTTTCCTTTCTTAAAAATTAAAGACGTATAAATGTTCATTGTAGTGCATTGTTCGATTTAACCAATCTCCAAGAAACATATGAGTTTTTGTTGACATACCAATATATGCATTACACACAAATCATGGGATATCAGAAGCAAGGTTCTCAGGAAGGTTCTCAGTTGTCTGCTAATTTAGATTATTCTTTACGATATTAGTTTGGAAATAAGGACAGTCAACAACGCTTAAATATTATGTTCAAACATGGTATTTAGCTGTTAAACTAAAATCTCTTTTAAACCTTTAATTAGCAAACTAGCTTATTAAAACCACTGTTTAACGCAAGCAGTCATCAAAAGTTTCCAGTTTGTGCTTGTTTTGCAGTATGTAGTATATTTGTTTAACATTTCATTCATATTTATTTTTATGCCACCATAGTGGAAAGGGTATATTGGATTTGTGCTGATGTTTGTAACGCCCAGAAATATTGATCCAACACCAAAGTATACCAATCGACTGAGAATTACTTTCTGAGTTGATTTAACGATGTCCGTCCGTCCGTCCGCGTGGCTGGGCTGTCCATGTAAAGCTTGTGTGCAGAGTATAGGTCGCAATTTTAAAGATATTTGGATAAAATTTGGTACGTGATAGTTTTTCGTCCCACGGACGGATGTGATTGAAACTGGTGGAAATCGGTCCATTATTTCACCTGGCCCTCGTACAAATGTCCTCCCGAAATTGGGTTTTACTGTACATAAATGTTTGAATTATGCAAGTATGCAAACAAATTTCACCACAAAGGAGTGGTAAATAAAGACAAATCACAGCTACAAATTTTGTGCAGATCGGTCCATAATTTATCATAGCTACCATATAAGGCCCACTTCCAAAAATGACTTTAAAGAGCATAACTCCCTCCAAAATGTTGGTATCCAAA
Source organism: Bellardia pandia (assembly GCA_916048285.2). Classification (NCBI taxonomy): domain Eukaryota; kingdom Metazoa; phylum Arthropoda; class Insecta; order Diptera; family Calliphoridae; genus Bellardia; species Bellardia pandia. Next base: position 86,703,897 of record OU696530.1, on the reverse strand, counting down.
TAATACTGAACGCAAATATCTTTCATATCTATACAAATAATACGGTAGAATTTTATTATGATCGATCCATAATTAGTCGTAGCTCCTTAGGCCCTTAAAAATGTTGGTATCCAAATAAAATTCGACACAAATAAGTTTCTTATATATAGAAAGACGACACCTAATTTTATAATGGTCGGGATATAATTAGTCGAAACTTCCATATAACACCCTCTCCGTTATTCACTTTAACCTCCATAAATCGTTTAAAAGTATTTACATCGATATTTATATTCATAGACATCATGACACTAAATTTTTGGATGTTCGGCCCACAATAGGTTATATCGCTCATATAACGCCCATTTCTGAAAAACTGTTTTATACTGGGCGTATGGTATTATATGGTCGGGCTTGACCGACTATACTTTCTTACTTGTTCTTGCTGTTTCTATAGGAGTGTTTAATAGAACACAAACGTAGACGAATGAAACACAGAAAGAAATCGTAAAATAAAGCTAAAATTTACGTATTTATGTTTATTTTCACACACATACGCACACAGCTACACATACCCATACATTTACTCGTATGCAAAAAGGCAAAAAATTACAAAAAAAAAAAAAACATTAGCAGTGGAATGAATCGTAATCTCACAAGTGCTAAATTTGAAATACACCCAGTGCGACAAACATAATTTTTAATATTTTTGCCTGTTGTATTCGTACCTATACATTTGTTTTATTTTATTTCCTTCTTCCCAGCAAGCCATATGAGTCCGCAAAGAGTCTTTTCTAACACCTTTTCCGGAGCGTTCATGCTCTTTATGAGCGCAAAAAACAATCATTATTGCTTCGAAAACCTTCAGAACACAGGGCCATTACATTCGAAAATGGTCCGTCAGAAAGAGCTCTTAGATAATGTCAGAAAAGAGTCTATAAGGAGGGGTTTTTGGGCTCAGAAAAGAGTCATTGCAATTTTAAATACAAAAAATTAAAAGTTCACATTTTTTTTAAATTGTTTTTACTTAAACAAAAAGGAAATTCATTTACAAATAAACTAAATTAGAAATGGAAATAAATTAAATAAATTGTATTTACATTAAAAAAAATAAAATGCAATTCATTTAAATAAAATATATAAAATAAATTAATTTTTTAAGCAAATTTTTCTTTCGCTCCGAAAATGCTTTTTAGTTGGACTCTTTTCTGACTCCTTTTTCCGAGCGCTCCTAGAATGGTATGCTGGGTTACTTTGTTTTTGTTGCTAGCTTTGCAAAAATGCAAACTATCAGCACGTGTTTGTGTGTGCGTAAAAATATGTTTAACTCTCATGCGAGAAAAATTAACAAACATAAAGAAAATCTAAATCAACCCTTATCGTTCCCCTGACAGCACGTATCACTCACATTTTCCACGTTGTTTATGTTTTTTATTTCTTTGCATTACTTTTTTTATTTTTTTATTTTAGCATACATTTGTGTTTTGTGCTTTTTTTATTCAGTTATGAATATTTCTTGCCGCCACCAGTCCAAATGTGGCAAGATTACAAGAAAATGTAAAGTTGTTGGATATTTTATGAAGCATACTAAATATTTATTAGTAGTACTCGTAGCATGTAAATTTGTACGAGTATATTTGTTTTTATGCATTTTATTTTATCAGCTGATTTTCGGAGGTGACGAAAGACTGTAAAACAGATACTTGTAGTTGGTGGAGATCGACTAGAGGATGTACTATGTTTTTAAATAATAATAGTAAATATTACCAAGTTTGTGGACTAGGGGTAAAAACAGCTAAAATGTTTCCAACAAAATAATTGGTCGGTTAGTTGCCAACTATATCAGAGTGGTCACCTTCGTTGGGTGATATCCAATAGAAAAATATTCAAAACTGATTAATATTAAGGACAAATAATCTTTATATCGATCAATAAATAAAACGTCATGTTGACTGAACAATTTGCTCTGGAATGTTGTTAGAGGAGTAATCCAAACTTGTGCATCAAACACTTCAAGGCTCGCACGAGCCATGTTCACAGTTCATATATGACAACTATGAACCACGTTAATAAAAAACAGCTTAAATTCCGCAATACTAGGATACTGAATGAATGAATACCAAATGATCGTTTACCACCGATAGCAGCCGCCGTGATATTCTGTAGAAAACAAGAGCATAGCGCAGTTGATCTCAGTCTCGTATAGACTGTTTACCAGTTATGCCGAGCAAACGAATAGGATTCTACCAATGGATCAATCAAAAGGATACATCTTGTGAATTTGTTCACAGTTTGTATATGACCACATTAATAGAAACGCCTTTAATTCCGCAATAGTAGGATATCAAAAGAATGTCATAGTTGGAGATCGTTTATCGCCGATAGCAGACGCCAAGAGATTCCAATGTAAAACAAGATCCTGGCACAACTGAGGTGATAATGTAGCAAAAGGCTTAATGACTTTTAGTCTCCTGTAAACCGTATCACACAAATGCAGATCAAACGAAAAGGATTCTACCCATGGGTACATCAAAGGGGAACTAATCCTCTTGTGAAATATTGTGGAAATTATAATTAACATACCTTGCCATAAGGTTATTTTCGCTGACAGTATATGAATTATTAGGAACGTCTTAGAATGAGATGTGGCACTTTCCTTTCCTAATAGTTTGGTAATTTCTTTCAAATTAACCCATTCCCAGCCATTGTACCTGCTTGAGTACAGAAAAAGGCAATAATCAAATGCGCATAAATTTTAAACGAAAAGAAATTAGGCAAAGTTTATTTTGGTTTTGAATTAAGCATACTGTGTTAAAAAAACACTTGTAAGCAAAGTGTAAAAAATAGTACCGTTACTTTATTGTTTGTTAAGATTTCGTACTACTGCACCAGTTGTGTGCAAATTTGCAAAGTCAGTATTAGTTTAGCTGCGTAGTATAAAATATATATTATTCAAGAAGCTAATTTTTATAGTTTTGTAAAGCTTACAATTGTGTGTGTATATTTTAGAAACTTTAAATAAAAAACATTTATATTGGACAACGTTAGGTGAGTTGCAAACTCGGTGTACCCAATTGAGTACAATGGCTTATAAGGTATGCATTTTCTTTAGATTTTTACCTACGATCGAATGGAACATCAAACAAGCAAAATGTCTGCTTTTTACGGCAAATGTTTTAAAAACTTAAATAGTGCAATAAATTTTTTGGAAAATGATGAAGATCATCATCAATTTGATATTGCGATTATTCCCCCAGATCCCGATTGTAACACGGATGAAGAGGAAGGTGTGGCAGAAGACATTATTGGTGATCGTATGCCAAATGATCTTCCAGGGAATGTGGAAGTATTTTGTGGCAGCGATAGCGAAGATGATATACTACTTGAGCAGCTGCGACATTCCATAATACGTTCTAAATCTGACCAAAAAAATCCCAAATGGACAAAACGTCAATGCGATATTGAAATGTGCAAAACCAATTATTATTTGGTCAATGAACGAAATATGATCTTGGATCTAAATGGAAAATCACCAGTAGAGAGTTTTGAAATACTGTTTGATGAGGAAGTGGTTAATTTAATCGTTGACCAAAGCTGCATTTATGCATCGTAAGCTAACGAGCACAATTTTTCGTTTAACGCGGAAGATCTTAAAATATTCTTGGCGATTTTACTCTACAGTGGATATCACTCTATGCCAAGAGAAGATATGTATTGGCAGCTTTGCGAGGACACTCGATCTCCGATTGTTGCCGAAAATATGTCGCGAAATAGATTCAAAGAAATTAAAAGGTTTATTCATTTAGCTGATAATAGCCATTTGGACGTAACCGACAAAATGGCTAAAGTAAGACCTCTGTCACAACTACTTTCATCCAATTTTTGTAAGTATGGGTATATGCAGGAAAAACTATCGGTTGATGAATCAATGATATTTTGGTAGCCACTCATCCAAACAATTTATAAGAGGCAAGCCAGTAAGATTTGGTTTTAAAAATTGGATGCTAACAAGTAGCTGTGGTTATTTATATCAATTTGATACCTACTGCGGAGCTAAAGGTGTTACTTCAGAAAAATCAAAAATCTCACTTGGATCAAGGATTGTACTTGATTTTTTAGAAAATGTTCCAAACTCCTCAGATCATATTGTATTTAGCGACAATTTTTTTACTTCATTTGATCTACTCGTTAAGTTAAAAGAAAAAGGATTTCGAGCTATTGGAACTGTACGTGATACTAGAACAAAAAAATGTCCACTAGAGTCTAATGCCCTATTTAAAAAGAAACAAAGATAAAAAATCCTTTACGTTGCCGAAAATGTCATAGTCGAATCAGATGGATGTGTGAGCAATGCGATGTTGCACTTTGTGTTGAAAAATAATGCTTTAAAAAATTTCACACATTACAAAATTAAGCACCCTCATTACGCCATTGTACCCGTTTGGGTACAGGTCCAAAAACAAAGTTCCTGATTTTTTTTTTTAATTTTTTTGTATTTTTCATGTTATTTGAGTATACTATAGTTTAAATAAATAAATGAATTAAAAAATTTTTACTTGCTAATGGTCTTGGTTTTTAATGGGTTAAGACAGTAGTCTTCGAGTGATTCGGGACACTAACTTCTTTTCAAAGCATAATGCCTTTATCAAAAAACCATTGTCTTACCTGGCATTGTCTTGCTGACTTTGTCTGATAGAGAATAGTGAAAATTAACCAGACTTAAAGAAAGAAAGACATTGAAAATATTTCTACTAAGACGTTAGAACCGTCTTTTATAGTTTTTGTTTAACAGGCAGAGAGTTTGAATCTGAAAACTGGTGTATGTAGTTATTGCCAGCGATGTGTAAATCTTAGACTTGGTATAGATTGTACTACATATACATATACTTTGAAAACTTATGCCGGATTTTAGGAACGTAAGACACTCTCTGACTCTATAACCTGTAAATCTAATATTTTCAGAAAAGTTATTCTTTCTGCCTAGAGTTCTTAGCAAACAAATAAATTTATTTATAATTCGCAAACCATTACCTCAAAGCAGCCCACTCAGTCACATAATCGGTCATATTTGTTTCCTTTTCCTACCATCTCTTTGAATTTTTCTGACATTCTGACACATTTTCTCAAATGCAACATTTTCAAAGTGATATGTAATCAAAAATATTGTTTTGTATGCAACAAATATGCACTCCAACCAACCACACGCATCTGCATCTCAATTGAGCAAAATAAAAATCCAGAAAAAAATAACAAAAAATAGCTAAAGCCATACACAAATACATACATACAAACATACATAAATACATGCACTGGCTGTCATTCAATGTACCGCAAAAAGGTGTCAAAAATTGTTTGAAGTCTTTGCGATAATAACGTCATTTCTAAACGTATATTCCATATAAAATGCACATTTCTGACAGCAGTAGAAAAGAAGAAACAGGAAAAAAATATGTAAAAAACAGCAAATTGCTGTATGTTGAATGAAGCCTGTGTGAGTGTGTCTGTATGTTGCAATAGTGAATGGACATGACAGTTATGGCGCGTTAGGAAACGCATTGCATACACAAAAACGAAACACAAAAACACAGAGAAATATCATAACAAATAGAAATAACAAGAAGGCATAACAAAATAACAACAAACAAATGAACGAACGAGCGAGCAAGCGAACGAACCAACGAAAAAAAGACATTTTCCGAGTGTAACTTTTGGTCAGACGGTCCACAAATGTCACTTGCATACATGCAGTTTGACAAGTAAGCGTGACAGTTATGCATACACAGCCATACATATATTTGCTCAAACACACACGCACACACACTTGAACAAACATACACTTGCACACAGCAAAAAACCAAAAGCTCCAAATTTTTTTTCGTATGTGTGTTGCTTTTCATGTTGTTGTTTTTGTTTGTTTCTATAAGCCGCTAAATTCATTCGCAGACCATTGCTTATAATTTGTGGTTCTACCTACTAACAATCAGAATTTAAAGGAATTGATTATTTTGGAGAAACAACATTAGAGACTGGTTTTCAGGAAGTTAAGTGAACTGACGAAAATTAACCTAAAGAAGTTTAATTTAAACATCAAAAGTATAGTTCCATTCATGATCATTAATATTTGATTTAGATATACGTACATACATATGTATGTATGTAAGTGAAAGTCAGAATCGTATTTAACATATTTAGACTCAACGTTTGTTTTTGGTACTAAAGTAGGAATGTGGTCTTTATCCCATACCTTAGAATCAATTCAAGTTTTTATAAAATTAAGCTTTTGACACTTGCAAATACGCTATTCAATGCTCTCAATATGATCTTCCTTATTCTCGCATTTGATGCGAATAATGTGTTGCATGTGGCATCGTCTTTTTGAAACCACATGCCCACGAAGTCCACCTCCTCAATTTTGTGCTGGAAAATATTTGTTATCTACACACGGTAGCGCTCGCTATTCACAGTAACGTTTCTGTCTTTGTCGTCTTTGAAAAAGTATTGTACAATGATGCCACCGGCCCATAATCTAAAAGTTAAAGAAAGTGCACGATACACTTTCTTAATCAAGCATGAATTTTGATAATAAATTGTAATAATCTGCAAGTGTTGTTCGTTTGTAAATTGATTCATGGTTAAATTATAGACCCAACTGAACATGTTTAACAGTAACATGTTATACGAAAACAGCTGAGCTACCAAAAACAGTCTTGCCAAAAAGAAAGTTACCAAAAAATCACCCTTTATTAGCAGTTCCCTATTAACTTAGTGGACATTGGGCAAAACATTGTTTAATTTATATCTTTAAGTTATTGGATTGGTATCTTTATGACACCATAAATTTAATCTCTCAAATCTGAAGTTTAACATGTCCGTGTGTGGTTTGATGATGTACGAATGAATGAATGTATTTTCCTAATATCTACATTAATCTACCCGTTAGGTCGTTTAGAATATTACTGCCAATTATTGCAATTCTAGTTTCCAATAAAGCAGGCTAAAAACAGAGTAGTTGCTCCACTGTTTTCTTCTTATCCTCATCATGATAGTTTCTATTGAAGTCAGTAAAAGTAATATTCATTATTCTTGCATGCGTGCACTATCAACCCGGCTTAGAGAACCCGTTGCCGATCTCGTGAGAGCCAAAAATTAACCACTCTGGGATTTAATGCATTTCATTATTTTGTTAAGATGAATTGGTGTCTTTTTTGGGTGCTTTACATGTACCAATTATTTCATTCATATTCCTTAATACAGCAGGGCTGTGTTCAATTTTTGCTAACATATTTGCAATCTTTAGTGCTTTATCGTGAATGGTTTGTATAGGCACATTGAAAATTATTCAAACATCAAGTTGTACTCCAAGATAACCTAAAGTTTTACTAAAATGAGGGGCTGAAATGTGATACTACCTGCCCAGCATCTGCTTCGATATTCACAAATGCCTACATTTTCGGGAGATTGAAAATAGTTGTTTATTATTGGTAGAACATCTAAACTTGTATATATTTTCCCCAGATCTACACAATTCATCGTCGATAAAATTACAGACACAAATTGTACACAACTTGTAGGGTGAAAACGTGTCGATGTTTATGCGCATAATTTTAATAATTTTAATGGCGGTATTTTTGGTTTTTCGTTATTCGATCAATAACATAACATTGACAAGGGTCAAATTGGAATTCCTGAATAAATTAAGTGATCGTCAAGACGGGGATTATCTATGCGTAACTGAATAAATTGGCTTTTCGCTTTCGACAGTAACACTGTCTTTGAACCTTTAAATCTATTTCACACTGTAAACTTTACAATACGAGTCATTATCAGCAGGATAATAATTAAGGATAAATTTCTAATAATAATAAAATTCTTAATTCCCTAAAGGTTCTTGCTAATATTTCAGTTCAAATGTCCAAATGTGTCTGTATGAGTTTGATTTTTTAGCAAGTGGTTCAAAATTTACAATTTTTGGTTTATGCGCACATATGTACATATGTGTGTATGTTTGTATGTGTAAATGTGTTGTTGCATTTTGTTTTTGTGTTGTTGTTGTTGTTTGAAAATTTATGGCGGTTTTTTACATTATTCGAATGTATGAATCAATAGCCTGTAGGTTGGCAGGCTTACATATCAAACATGGTGATTTTTTGACAATCGTTTTCATAGCAATTGTCATTTAAACATGTTAAGCAACCATGTGTCAAGTGGATTTAGGTGGGTTTTTTTTACAGTGTTTTTGTTTGTTTGGTTTGCTGTTTCATGTGTATAAATTCATTCACACTCACATTTATTGTACATACATATTTATTTATCTATCTATGTGTCTATGTACATGTGGTAGGGGAATGTGTAAATGTCTTTACAGTTCATATGTTTGTCTGTCTGTTCGTTCGTCCGTTAATTTGTTTGTCGTGTGTCTATGATATTGGAACAAGTGTTGGAAAATGCTTTTATTTAAGGTGTGAGAAAATCCAAAAAATTAAATGAAAAACTTTCAGATTTTTCTATAAAATTTATCTTGAATTCTTTCGGAATTTGACAAGAGTTTATTATTTGATGGAGACTTTAAATTTTTAGCTGCTGAACAAATACAGACACACGAGCTGTTTATGGCTAAAAAAAAAAACCAACCAACACACAACTTAACTCAACTTTCAACACAACAGTTCAAAGTTTGAGGAATGAAATACATGTTTTTGAACTGCATATACGGAGAAGAGTGTAAATATATTTTTGCAAAACCCATAAACATGCGTAATGGCTGACTGCGCATAAGTATCGGAAAATCATTACGGAATATATATGTACACACTGCAAAGGAAAATCATAATTCGTTTTGGATTTTCGTTTGCTTTTTTTTTGAGTTTTTCTAAAGGAAAAGTTGAAATGTAGTGAATATTGTATTGTATTGTATTGGATGTATAAGCAAAATCGCATGATTTAAGTTTATGAAAATATTTAAATTAATGTTGGCGTTAAATTTTAAATTTAATTGTTAGAAATAATTGCAGAAATTTTGCATTTTAGCGAATTAGAGTCTGTAGCAGTCAAAAAAATCCTTTAAGTTATTAAAAATAGAATTATGGATGAGAAGAAAAAACATGGTTGGACATGGTTACCACAACTATACTGTGTTTTTGGTAACACAAATAATTGTTATTTTAATTCAAATTAAAGTTAATAAAATGTTTACCACAACTGTTGAATGATAACTATTTAAACATATTATATTATTCCAACTATCTAAACTTAAAAATAACAATTATATGATAAGTTTCTATATTTGTAGTCATATTATGTTTAAAATGCAAACAAAATATGTTTAATTTTAATAATATTTTGTTTTTACCATTGTAGAAAGCTTTTGCATCACTTCAGTAGTTTGTCTGCGTGATTTAGTTGGATTTAAATGTTTCAATAATTAAAACAAATTCGAGTGCTATATTCGGCTGTGCCGAATCTTAAATACCCTCCACCGAAACGTACTAAGAAATAGAAAAACTACACTGGTTATAGGACTAGAATATTCTTATTCTGAGTTTTCTATTCAGTCTTAGTGCAAATTTTATTCGTAGTTGATATATTGTTTGAAAGACAATTTTACGACCAACATAATTTATGTTAAATATTTTGAAATTTTATCTAATTTCGCCCATTTATAATTGATTTAATTACCAATTCTTACCATAATTAACAGAGTTTGTCTGATGTTCATAATAATCTTGACTGTAATTTAACAAACAGAGTATAAAAAAGGGGAACAATTCGGTTTTAGTGATTTTGCTCAAAAAAAACTTCATCAAATAGGGCTTTTAGAGGAGATGCCAGCAAAAAAAATTTGTTGGCGGTCACGCCTATTTTCGAAGGGGCGGGCCCGTAAAGTTGATAATATATAGGCCTATATTTCGGGAACTACTGGGTGTCTGATAATTTGTAATACATTAAATAAAATGTATTAAAAATACCTTTATTTATTTTTTTATTATTATTATTTTTTGACCCGAATTTATTTGTTTTTTGGAAATGTTTCTTATATGGCAGCTATAACAAATTATGGGCCGATCTTCTTAAATTTTGGAAAGGTTATTTTCATACAAAGTTAATTCCTGAATAAAACATACATATAATTTAAATTAAGTAAATATATAAATACATACAAAATAGAGGCCCCCCAGCCAAATTAATTATTTAATTAAAATAATATTAAAATATATGTCCCATAGTAGTAAGAGAAAAGAAAAAAGAATAGTAAATTAATTTGTAAATTAATATGTAAATTAATCTGTGCAACGTTTTGTGTCGGTACCGATATTTATAAAATATATATAGGGATAAATGTCTTTTTCAGATGTGGTCCTTGTATGGGTGCTATGACCAATTCTGGGCCGACCACCATAAAATTTAGTACAACAATTTATTTACTTATAAAAATTATTTATGTCAAATTTTAGCCGTTTAACATTATTTATATCTGTTTTATACGTATTTAAGTGAATTTTGGAAGTGACTTTATATGGGGTCTATAGTCAAACATGGACCGAACTAAAAAAAATTTCGTTTTACGATTTCTTTTTTCATGGAACTTATTTCTGCTGAATTTTGTATTGATATTTTATTTTTATAGGCATTTATGTATAATTGAGCAATATTTCGGGAAGATTTTTGTATGGGGGCTATGAGAAATCATGGACTGATTCTTACTATTTTCCACACACTTTCTTCTTTATCATAAAAACAACGTATACAAAATTTCATGATATTTTCTGCAATATATTTTAAAATATAAATAATAATAAAAATGGACAAAAAATATCACATTTTTATGGAGGTTGTCTCACGTATTTGTCCATAACTCTGGGTGGCCTAAACCGATTTTGCTGGTTTTCAATACCGTAGTTACGCGGAAAATAAGAAATATTTTTCTGGAAATTTCATTTAGTTAAGCTGTACAGTTTGGACGTGAGAGTGTTTTACAGATACATACATGGCTAAATCGACTTAGAATTTCATAAGGAGCAAGAATATATATACAGGGTGGGCCAACTTGGACTGACTGATTTGAAATGCTTATAACTTTTGCATTTTTAATTTAATACTCAATTGAACATCTCCAGAACATCGCTACGACGTATTCTAAAAGTTGATCTGAAGATGTTTCCATATAAAATTCAATTGGCCCAAGAATTATTGCCGGGGGATGCACCACAACGGCTACAATATGCCAATAGAGTTCAAATCATTCAGTCAAACTTGGCCCACCCTGTACTTTGTTGGGTTTCAGATGAATATTAAAAAATTTTCACACGGAATGACAAACGTAATATAACCTCATTCACCATTCTTGGTGGTGGAGGGTATAAAAAGAATTCGCACTAACTACGAGTATTACTACAAAATACACAATTTTCAAAGAAGTGTAGAATAATTAAATAAAGTGTTCATAAAATAAATAATTTTAAGAATTGGTCTCAAAATAAAAATCTATAAAATAAATGTAACTTTTTTATATAGGTACGTTGAAAGTGCGCAAATATTTATTTCTATTTATAAAAATATTAACTAGTGCCTTTAAGTTTTGTGTTTTAAAAAAATGTAGAAATAATTGGGATTATACGAAATACTAAAATAATTGTGTCTTCATTAAAAATAATGTTTTAACTGGTACCATTGCATAATTTTGCATTCATATTATGATACTTACTTATAAAATCATAATTTAACAAATAGTAAAAATAAAATGATATTAATTTAACATATTATGATAATATAATGGCTTTAGATCATAATAATATGATTATTATGCTCGTATATCATAATATGATTACTTTAAATCATAATGTGATTATTTTAGACCATCTTATGATTACTTTATATCATAATATGATTAATTTAGATTATGATTAGATCATATTATGAATAGTTTAAACTATAATATGGTTAGCTTGGGTCATAAGTATTTTATGATTATATTAGGTTATAATATGATGGTATAATATCAAATTATGATTAAGAAGAAAATATTATGATGATAATTCATCATAATATGATATTCTATTATACGTATATTCATCATAATATGTTTTGAATACAACCATAAATCTTATTATAATATGTTGCCCTTAGATTATGTTTACCACAACCATGTTTTTTCTCTGCGTGCAGTTAGGAACATTTTGTGGATGATGTCAGCTCTAATGTACAACTTATTGTCAACTTGTAGGGACATTGCTGTCTCAGCAAATAATACCATTTTATTTTTAAACATTTCGAGAATGATGCCTTCTCTAAACTGCTGGATATTGTCACTTGTCTGGAGATCTTAGATGAATATCTGGCTCTTAATAGAAACAAACATTCTTAACCTGGAAGATTAATCTAAATTATCGGGGACTATACTTTCGTCTCCAGTTTTATTAGCTAGATAATGCTTTTGTAATAACATTCTCAACCCAACCATTTTCCACTGAAACTTTCCCCATCCTTCCTCAGCAATTACTTTCACCTTCAACATGCATAAAGCTAATTTTTCTGTACTTCCTTTTGTTTTCACAAAAACACACTAAACTTAATCAAAAAATAAAAAAAAAACTCTATTAACCTTGTTTATTTTATAATAATCAGCGTTAACAAACAACACACAAAATATTGTTTGCAATTATAAATATTAAGCTGTCAGTTTCAATTCATATGCCTGTAGCGGTTTTTTCTGTTATTTTATTTTATTTTAATTTATTTATTTTTTTTCTCTATTTTATTTTAAAAATAAAACAAAACGAAATGACTCTACCCAAAACGAACACAACAAACAAACAAATAGTTTTGACTTATGACATTTTGAAATGTTCACAGTTTTAGGGGGCAAATTCATTGTATTTTGTTAGTTAGTCGTTGTTGTGTGTTTGTTTATTTGGAAGTCGGAAAAAGAGTTGTGTTATTTGCGATTAAATTTGAAAGTGTACGAAATTAGTAATTAACATTTGTTAGAAGTGCATTTATTTGACTTCAATAATTGAGTGAAAACTAGAGGTCAAATTAAATATACATATGTATGTAGGTGGAAAATTACTGAGTACGATTTACTTAGTATGTGGTGAATTACTTAGTATATTACGTTTGGCATTACGTGTGAAACTTGGTTACTGTTCATGTGAGATCTACACAGTTTATATATTCTAGATTTTTATAAAATTCCAAGTCAATTGAGCTATGTCCGTTTGTCTCTCCGTCTGTGTAAAACACTCTCAGGTCCTAAATACACAACTTAAATTAAAATAATTTCCAGAAAAATACTCTGTATTTTGTAGGTAAATTTTGGACCAAAATATGAGAGAACCTATATTAAAATTTGATATTTTTTAACAATTTTTTTGCAATTTTATTTTAAATATGTTGCAGATAATACCATGAAATTTTGTACACGTTATTTCTATAGTAAAAGAATTTTTATTAAATAATTTTTAAGCTTGAGGTCACTTTTTTGTTTTTTGTAAAAGATTTTTTAATTCTTAACTCAATATTTCGATTTCCTTTGGAAATCTTCTTCGGGAGTTATTTAAATATTATAACAAATTTTAATTATTATTATTTTTATTAAAAAATTTGTTATAATATTGAAATAACTCCTGAAGAAGATTTCCAAAGGAAATCGAAATATTGAGTTAATTATATATAAGAATTAAAAAAAGTGACCTCAAGCTTAAAAATTATTTAATAAAAATCATTAAAAAGGTCGAAGAATATAGAATAAAATTATTTATAGTAAAAGAAGAAACTGTAAAGAAAATAGTAAGATTTAGTTCATGATTTCTCATAGCCCTCTTACAAATATCTTGCCGAAATATAGCTTAATGATACATAAATATGTACCTAAAATTTACAGATTCTGCATTTTTATAATGAATTTTCAAGCGAAATTAATTTGACTGTAACAATTTTCAAAGCTTCTATTACTGGTAATTCAATAAGTAAAATGTGAAAACTTTAATGTTATGCCAATGAAAACAATGTTCTTGATGAAAACCCTTTTTATAAGGTTATAAGGTTTAAAATATATTTCTTAGCTTACACAATATACAAGGTTACGCAAAAGTAATCCTCCTATCAGAAAATGCTATAAATTTTGCGAGGCCCCTAATGTCAGTTCTGTTTTGACATTTGTGTAGTAAACACATGCGAAATACACGTTAATAATGTTACGCTACACTGCTCCAGAACGCGGAATATTGCTGACTATTTATTTGACCAATAATCGGTCGGTGACAGCCAAAAAACATCGGAAGTTTACTTTTGTGCCACCTTGTACTAATAGTATATCACTTTACAGTGGTTAATTTCACTTGTCAAGTGCACACTGTGTAATTTGAAAACCTTTAAACCATTTTTTTTTCTCAAAACTAATTTATATTTCCTTCTTTATGTACGTCAAATGTAAAAAAATGGTTTTTGGGCAAGTTTAAATTTTTGCTGACAGAAACATTGAAGTGAACTTGAACTAAACATTCCAATTTCCGTTTGTTGCAATATTGCAACACCGGGAAAAATGGGTTAAAGGATTTGTTTACATGTTTATCAAAATTATTACCACAAAACACAAGCACAACACAGGATTTAAGTTAGGAAACTACAAAAGAATGATAAATATCATTCAACACTCTCTAACGATTTAAATGACATACTCAAACATTTTGCTATCATAGGAACTTAACAACACATTGACATTCATTTACATACGTTGCAGTTCTAGGAATTAGGTCCGCATTGAAGAATTCATTCGACACTATGAAATACAAATGCAATGCTTTCATAATGAGAATGTGAATTGGCTCTTCCTGCACTATCTTGAATGAATAATATGTAGATAATAATTAAATTATTTCCAGCCGAAACTTGGTAATGATTTTCAATTACTCAGTAACTTACTTTTCAATGATCGTGTGTATTCTTTGTAAGTAGTTGTACTTATTATATATATGTGAATCAGTGTTGCCATTTTAGAAATAAAGAAAAGCGTCAAGTGTATAGTAAAAACGGGTAAAAAGGGGGAAATTAAAAAAAAAAGGGTAAAAAGCGCCAACAAAAATTTAACAAAAATTTTTATATCGTGTTGTTTTGCTTTGCAAATAACACCTAAAAAATGATTAAAAAAATTGGCAATAAAACAAAGGGTAAAAAACAAGAAACTTAGAATATCAAAAAGCATGTTAAAATTTTTAAATAAATAATTAATTTTATTATCAATTCAGTTACCAGGAGTAAACAGAAAATTAAAATAATATAACAATTCATAAAAAACAAAATATAAAGTTTTATAGAAAAACAAATTAATTTTCAAATGCATCTGTTTCTTAATCATCATTACCAGGCCACAAAACAGATTTAATGAAATATTTAGACTTTTTATAAGTTTGATTTGAATTAATTTTTAAGTAAAAACTTGAAGGTAATTTGTAATTGCAACAACAAACTTTTGGCTGAGTTTAAAGAAAATCAGTTTCTGACCTTTGGTTTAAAAAAATTCATTAAACTAAACATTCTTTCGACTTCGGCATTTGAGTAAGGAAAAGAAATTATACGAATAACAAAGTCAGCTAGTTCATGAAAAGGTTTTTCTCCCAAATAATTTTTAAAATTTTTAATCTAAAATTCATCAGTTCTTTCAATATTTTTCCATTTTTGCAACGTTAGATTTTTTAGGGAAATTTCTATTTTATTTATTAGAGACGAATCATCAATGAAGTTTTGTATGAAATCAATAATATCCGCTTCAATATTTTTAAAAATATTGTCAACACTAAATAACGATATTTTTGAAGCAATATAAAATTTGAAGGAAGTCTACGTCTTAGTTCGAGTACGTGATATTTTGTAAATTCTATTAAATTGTTCAACTATTTTATAATCTCTGCAAGACTTTTCGAAATGATAGCCAAGATAACAAAATTCGTTAACGCTTTCATCTAAATTACCTTCTAGATAATCAAAGTTTGTAATACTTTTAATCAGGTAATACAAATCGCTGTAAAGTTTGACATGGTCCGCATTAGCTGACTCGAAAGCTAGATTTACTTTTCGGACGTCTTCCAAAACTGCACCAAACAAATAGAAAAAGCGTCAAAAATACCCTTTTTAAAAAAGGGTATTTGAAAAAAATAAAAGGGTAACGAGACCAAAAAAGCGTCATAAAATACCCGAGAAGCGTCAAAATGGCAACACTGATGTAAATGGTTTCTTTGTGGTCATTTGCATGATCAAGTTCTGTGTTTACTTCCGTGAGCTCTTGCGGTGAATGTAACAAGATCTACGGATATTAAAGTAATGACATATTTAGAAGCGGTGTTTAGTAAGTAGTTAGCTTCAAAAACAAAAAAAAAATAATTATACTAGTGTTGTTTTAACATTTTAACTAATTACTTGGTAATTAAAGTTTTTTCTGTGTTATATTTATATTATTTTTATTGCTACCCATTGCAATATACATATTGTTTCTTGAATATCTAGTTTGTTTACTACTAAAATGTATCAACACACTACTTTGTAGGATACTTGTGGACTCAAGGGTAACTAGTGAACTCTCTAAATAGCAATTGCTTCTTTCAAAACAGTAGGGTAATGCTACAAGCCTTCATTCACTCAAATGACAATAAAGCGAAAAAGAACAAATACATCAGCAAACAATCATACAACATTTATCAAAATACAAAACGAGAAATAAATAGTAAAATTCACATACATACATAAGTTCAGCACAAAATTAAGGCGATAAAGAAAACACAAACATGAATACAAAGGTTACGACTCAAAAACAACAAAAACCTAAAAAAAATCCTATATAACAGATAGATAGACAGACATACACAAAACAGATGGATGTATGACATTCATTAAATTCTAGAAAGAAAGGATACAGAAGAGGTAGAATGAGAAACAGACTAGTCAAAGATGTAGAAAATATTAGCTAAAACTAGTTAAAACATTCACATACTATCGTATACATATATGTAGGTATGTATGTGCAGAACTAGGATTTTTGCAGTTTTTGCAAGATAAACTAAATGAGTGAATGACTGAGTGATGGGTATGAGTTGAACATAAATAGATATGAATATTAGGAAAGCTCTAAAAAAAAGTTGTTAATATTGTCAACTGAAATGTAATTTTTGCTTATGCAAAAAATTTCTTGTTAGGTGATTGAAAAAAGAACAAAAACATCCTTGCCCATCTTACTGCAAAGAAAAAGTATGGAAAACAGTCACTATAAGAAGGTGCTTTAGTAGGCTTAATGAAAACAAATTAAATTTTGATAAATTTTTGCAATTTTTTGGCATCTTCCTAATATGTACGAGTACTTACATGATGGTTCTAGTAAATATTCATAAATATGTATAAATGTAAGTATGTAAATGAATGTCAACACAAAGTGTAAAATAGTTAACATACCCACAGCTTTGTTTTCTTTTTTTTAGTTTTTTTTTTCTCTGATTGTGATTGTTAAGAGTGATAAATGCACCACAAAATAAACAAACAAACAAATATTCATACATACAAAAAAAAAAAACTGACAATGACAATAACAATAAGAGGCTAAAACATGATAGTGATGATTGTTAGATGATGTTGTTGATGTGATGTATTACGGGGTAGAATAAAAAATGTCGCTTAAGTCTAATGCAGGATTGTAGAACCTTTCATAAAGGGCCTGAAGAAAAATATGGTAACATATAAAATTTATAAGTTTGACAGCAGTTTAAAGTCCATTTTAAAATTAGGTTCACTTAAATATTAACAAGTAAGAAAGTATAGTCGGTCAAACCAGACCATATAATACCCTACATCTAGTATATGTGTAACAACAGTTTTTCAAAATGTTTTACAATAATATTCTTTTCACCGTTGAAAGTAAGTTTGAGATAATTGGAGTCAGAAACCATCCAAGATTTTAGGAATAAATATGTTACCAAGAAGGCAAAATATGGCGGCAGCTAAATAAAGGTGCGGGGGATATATGGCGGCATAAGGTGTCGGTAATCCTACATTTGTAGAATCTCGAATGAAAAAGAAAGACAATCTCGACATTTTTAAAAACAATATAGCTTCTAGTGTAGAGCAATTAAAACTAGCGCAGAGCTGGATTTTCCAAAAGGAAAAGCATACCCAGCGTTGCCATAAACATTTTGCAAAAAAAAAAAATTTAAAAAAAAAAATAACTTTGATATTTCTTTTATTTCGGCTCGAGTTCATTAAATTTAATTTTCATTAAATTATTTTTACTGAAGGGTAGGAATTGTTACATGAAAATTATTATTAAAATTTTATTGATAATTTTTCTTGGCTTGGGATTTGAACCTGGGTTGTTGGTTGATAATTACAGCAAATTTCGAACCACCGGTAACACTGGTTAAAGGATTGATGTTTGACTGTTGGCTAGCGGGCACCGCAGTGGTGCAGAAGGGTTAGAATGCAAAGAATTCTGATGAGAGAAAGTGGTGTTTCTCGAAACATATGTAAATTCAACCAACAACCCAGGTTCGAATCCCAAGCCAAGAAAAATTATCAATAAATTTTAATAATAATTTTCATGTAACAATTCCTACCCTTCAGTAAAAATAATTTAATGAAAAATTTAATTTAATGAACTCGAGCCGAAATAAAAGAAATATCAAAGATTTAAAATTAACACTTCAAATACAAATAATAATTGTTCTTAAAAAAAAACTTTTTATCCACAAAAAAACAACTTTTTTTATATATGAAAATGAAATTTGTTTAAGAAAATTATTAATTTTATTTATTAACCTATTATTTTAACAATCGAAATCATAATAAAAATTGCAAAATCAAAATCACGCCAATTCCTGTGAGTTTTGTGAACATTAGTTTTAGTTTTTGAATTCCAAAAAACTTTTTTTTTTATAAAAAAAAACTTTTTTCTTCTCGACAACCTTGCAAAAAAAGGGAACACCTGATATATTTCAACGTTGAGCAAACCTCCAAAATTGTAAAAGAGCGGTTGCTCAATCATTGTCCAAAATCTTTAGATCATCCTTCGCAGTTCCCAGACCTCAATCGTATTGACAATATTTGAGTATATCATATAAGTTGTTAGGTAGATTAATTTAATCTTTGAATATAGTGAATTATTATTAGTAATTTATAAAAAAAAAATATTTTGAGTTTTACAATAAAAATCAGGTTGATATCCTCAGGAAATATTTGAGTAGAAATGAGTAGAAATGTGGCAATAACAGAACAAATTAGGCAAAGAAATATTTCTTGCAAGGATAACCTAAAGACAGTAAAACAGGATTAATTGCATTAAATTTCGCTTAAAGGTGTTATAACACTTGCTATTTTTTGTATTGGATTTTTTTAGGATTGATTGAATGAAACAACAAATGCGAGAAAGAACAAGAAATACAATAAAATAAAATGTAAACAAAACAAACAATATTGCCCACGTTTTGTTCCCACAAAAACCCGTCAAAAAAATCTAAAACTCGCAAAAAAAATTAAAACCGCTACTTTCGATCAAAAACTAAAAAAATAGGCAACAGTGCTAACATTTAATCTCGAAATGTAAATTTTAAGTCAAAAATTTTTGTATTTTTTTTGACAGTCTTGGATTATTTATCGATAACACACGTATATTTGTTTGCAAATATATTTGTACTGTTCTCCAATATTGAAAAAATACAAAAAATAGCAAGTATATCTAGAAAATTTTAAGCGTTTGAAACAAGGCTTTCTGCAAGACGTTGATTAAATAAATCAACGAATTTTTCAGATCATTGTCTGAAAGGAAGACTACACAGAAACTAGATGGTCCTTGAGACTACCTGTTTGGTGACAAGGGCGTATGACCTAAATATAATTGTCATTGTTCGAGTGTTTAAGCCAACATTCCGCAGGTTTAATAGTGTAATCACTGGTCGTTGTTGGTTCAATTTTCATCTCATGTAAAGAATTTCCTATAGTATTTATATATTGTCAGAATGAGTGGAGAGGAAACTGTTGTACATAATGTTTCTCGAGCTTTTTTCTACATTCCGCATAGGGCTTACCACCACAGCACTAGTGGTAAATAAAAGGCCTATAATTGCACTGATATCTGTGCTATGAAATCATACCCCTGGCCCACGATGTCGAACGATAACGTTCGCTTAGATAAGACTTAAGACACAAACTTTTTATCGTATCTATTTTTTACTCAATCATGTTTGTTTATTCCACAATCAAGTTTGTGTCTTAAGTCTTATCTAAGCGAACGTTATCGTTCGACATCGTGGGCCAGGGGGCATGATTTATTTTAATGTTGCGGAGAATATATTGTTTAATTTCATTTCAAAGTTCTATACATCTAAAAAACACCCTTTACATTCAAATTTAAACTTTAAGTTTAATATTTTAAAGCTAAATTTCTAGGTGCCCAAGTTTGCAAATAATTTTGTTTTTCTTTTAACCAAAAAAACACCAACATTTTGACAGCCATTTAAAGTGTTTTCTAAAAAAAAAACACTTGCTAAACACAAAACTATGCTGGAAAAAAATCCTGGAGAAAAAAAAAAACTCAACAACAATGCAATTAATTTCACTTACCACTTGGACAATGAAGTTGTTGTTGATGCTCTTCTACAACCAGTTGAATTTCGAACATAATTTACTCCCACTCCATAGTTAGAGACAAAAGTGCCCAGTTGCTGTACAATAGAATTTTGAATATGACCATGTGATGATGATTGTGGCTGCTGATGAATTTCACAGTTTTTGATTTTATGATGTTCACAGTTTTCAAATGACAACAACGATACAGTTGAAGTTGAACAGGAACAAGAACAAGATGTATTAGCCGGAGTAGATGAAGCACTTGAAAGTATGGAAGGAAATAAGTCGTCCAAACGTTCTTGTTTTATTTGTAGTGGCATATATGATGATGATGATGATTGTGGTACCGGAGACTCATGTGTGACTGTTGTTGTTTGCTGTTGAGTTGCAGAAGTTTTATGATGTTTATTGTATTTAACATTGTCAACGTTACAGTTGTTGTCAACAACATCATTGTTGTCTTCGTCATCGTCATCATCATCCTTAGTAACAACATTATGGTCTCCATCAGTGTCATTGGTTTTATTGGAAAGTTTATGATGATTCTTGTTTGTTACTCTTATTAACAATGTTGTTTCTGCTGCTTCTACTTTTAAATCTTTGTTAAGAATTTGTTTGTTACTCTTGTGCTTGTTTTCATTTGAGGCCACATTGGTATTGTTGTCATTTATATGCATACTGCTTTTATTGTTTCCGTTGTTGTTAGAGTGATTATTGGTATCATCACAACAATCATTGGTATCAACGTCAGCTGCCTCAACCTTGTCACTGCCATTATCAGTTAGAATTGAGGCATAATAACTACTTGCAACACTTTGTTTATTGTCATCATCATCATCAGAAATATCATCACATGTAGTTGACATTGTGGCCTCTTTAGTATTCATCACTTTGAAATAATCACAACCATTATTAACGTACATTTGAAGCTCTTCGTTTATATTGCACTCATCATTTGTCACTCGAGTTGTTAGTGATATTTTATTGTCTGTGTCAGTGTCACTTGGTCTCAATAGTTTTTTGATTTTAGTTTTTTCTATAAACTTTTTAAAATGTTTGGATTTTTTATATATTACGGGTGATAGTTTTCGTTTGAGCATGTTGTTATTAAAGCATACATTGCTTGCATTGCTTTTTAAGAGTCATAGATTATTGAGGCGTGATGTTGGATTTAAAATCTGTAAAGAAAAATAAATTAGAGATGTTATGACTCGTATATTTCGGATTAGTATTTTTTAGCTAAGTAACAAGTAAATAAAATTTGATTGCTAAAAGATGGCATTTTTTGCTCTAAGCTTTCAAAACGTTTTCTTTGCATGCAGATGCTTCTGTAAGCAGAATTTCATAAAATCAAAGCATGTATACACTCCTATGGGCAATATTTTAGCGTGTTACATACAAACTAACAAAACAATAAACCGTCAATCATTGGCTGTAGTTAAATCACAAGGTTTGTCTTATAATACAACTGGAAGATAGTAGCGCAATTCATGGTATTGCATCATTGCATTTGCAAAAAGGTTTAGCATATATTTGCTCTTGCTGTGTATTTTGTTAGTGTAGAGCAAGAATATGCTAAACCCTTTTTGCAAATGCAATGATGCAATACCATGAATTGCGCTAATATGAACTTTGAAGAATTTTTGAACATTGCAATTGTAATAAGTAAGAGTTTATATTCGGCTGTGCCGAATCTTATATACCCACCAACAAATCACCTATTATGGAGATTTATAAGATATTTATGCGCATTTAAGTAATTTCCGGAAGTAGTCTTTATATGGGTATACGGTGAAATATGGACCGATCATTGTCATATTGAGAATAATTATACTAGTTTCTAATTTAAACTTGATAGTGGTTTTTATAAGGGATTTATGCGAATTTTATTGATTTTCGGAACTGGACTTTAAATTGGGGCTACGGTCAAATATGGATCGTGCAAGTGACGATTTTTATATATGTATGAACTATTTGTGTTGAATTTCAACTTAATACGGGGGTTTCTAAGGGATTTATGCTCAGCTAAGTGACTTTCGGAACTAGACTTTATATGGGGGCTACGGTCAAATATGCACCGATTATTATCATAGTGAGATTGACGATTTCTATATATCGCACCCTAAATACAAAAAGGTCACAACTCAACATTTTCCAAAACTAATTTTTTCCATAAATTAATTCAGAGTACACATCTCTAACTATTGCAACAATTTCTTTCACACCACTATCTTCTTTAATTGGAAAAATACAGTTATGTCTATTTTTATGTTAAGTGTGTTGCTTGTGCACGATGAAGTTTTTTGTCGCTCCTGTAAATTTTACTATTTTGGGATGTGACTCTTTTGTATTTAGGGTGCGATTGTATGTACTTTTCGTGTTCAATATCAACTTCATAATAGAGTTTTTACGGGATTTATGCGCATTTAAGTGACTTTCGCAACTGGACTTTATATGGGGACTACGGTCAAATATGGATCGATCAGCATAAAATTTTAATTATGCTTGTAGAATTTCAATTTGATAATAATTTTTACAAAATAATTATGTTCATTTAAGTGATTTTCGGAAGTCGTATTTGTATAGGGCTATGTCAAAATTATGGACCGATAAAAACAAAATATTGTTTTAGGATTTCAGTTTGCATGAAACTTATTATTATTGCAGAATTTTTTCTATAAACATTTATGTACTATGGCTAGGAGAAATCGTGAACCGATTCCTACCATTTTTTAACAGGATTTATCCTTCTATATTAAAAATATATGTATATGCATTATTAATTAGAGAAATAATTGAACTAATATTATTTTCAAGAAAAATTTTATATTTTTTTTAGGCTAATAGTTCGAATTTTTTTTAAATAATTTCAAACAATACTATTGTAAGGTAGGAAGGCTGGTGTGAGTCACCTCACACCCTCACCCAGATACCCGATATGGTCCATTGCGATATATAGTACTAGAACAATTGACAAACTGGAATGCATTTTCTACCCTGCCAAGGGCGTCATCAGCAATTTTCATTCTTCACGATCTATCTGTAAACATCTTCTATTTAACTCACCGTTTTTTGAGAAATAGAATTCAAAAATTATATTTGAAGAAAACAGCAACAAATAGCTGAAAAATATTTAGGTTGTCTGAAACTTTGATCTATAACTCAAATCCTACTGGAACAATTTTTGCCCATTTGAAATACCAAACATTTCGGTAGATCAAAGAATGTTTGGTAAAAATTTCATTGTTCTATGTCTTTTTTTCGAAACTCTATCGTACCAACAACAGACGGACAGACGCACGGACATGGCTAAATCGTCCTAGAATCTTATAAGGACTCAGAATATATAGACTTTTTGGTTCTACGACCATTATTTCGATGTGTTACAAACGAAATGACAAACGGTGAAATGGTGGTGGGTAAAAAATATTCTAATTTCAATGAATAATATGTAACACATTACTATGCACCAGTGATGGAAAAATGAAAAATTTAAATGGTACTGACCGTCAACAAAAAGAGTACTTTTTTCAACATTTTGGTACTTTTTAGATAACATATTTTTATTCAAAAATAAAATTAAAAATCTATTCAAAAATAAAATTAATTCAGTTTAATAAAAAAAACTATTAATTCATTTTTATGTAAAAATATATGTTTTGAAGTTTTCAAACTCATATGATACACAAAAAATCTCAAACTAGAAATGAGAATTACAAAAATGTATGAAACATAAGAAATTTAAAAAGTTTATCAAAATAGTACCACAAATAACTTTAATTCTTTATGCATCTGTTGACTTTTGTTGATTAGCTAATACCACATCAAATAAATAACATTAATAACGAATTTGTGCATTACTTATGTTTTTGTTTTAAAGCCAATGTGGTTAATGATTATAAAAATAGTAACGCTGGATTTCTAAACAGGAAACAAAGCAAAACAAACAAAGAGTACTAAATATGATGTGGGGGTACTGTGGAATTTTTGTTGTGAAAAAGTACTGAAAATAGTACAACAGCATTGAATTTTCCATCACTGATATGCACCAGTATAACAAATTTCTTTTAGTAAAACAAAGTTTTCTTTTGTTGTTGGTTGCAAAAATTAAAATTTTCATCAGCGCCGACGAATTTTTGAATAAACCCATGTTATACAAAACTTTTCAACGATTTCAAATATGCCACTCTTTATAATATCATATTTTTAGTTTAGAAGATATAACCGTTCAAAGTTGACCAACTTTCGATTTTCAAAAAAAACACACAATTTTCACTTAATTTGTTGCGATTTCAGGTGTAATATCACGAAAAATAGGTAATGAATCGCCATATTTTTTCTTTGTATTGATTGATGTATTTATTAAATGTATAATGATAAAAAAAATTACCTGTTTGCTTTGTGTTTCTCCTGGTAAATCACTATTTAAAAACTATCCGTTTTTTTACTATTTTTCAACTTTGGCGGAAAAGAAAAAAAAATGTAATTTTTGTATAATTGCCCTATTTGCAAAACCTGTTCTTTGATAATTTCTTTACATAATTCAAAAGGTTTTATCTGCCCGTACGTGCCCGTTTGGCTTCTAGAGGTCAAAAAGGTTAAAAAGACATGGTTGCAGAAATTGTAGGACGCACAGTGGCGCCATTTGAGTTTTTTGTTGCAAAAATCAGATCTTTTGAACCAAATAAGATAATTGAACAGTTTAAACAGCATATGATAGATAACTGTTCGCCTATGAAATGAGCGTTTGGAAAGGGTGCTACGCTTTGTAGGGTTATCAAAGTTAAAATTAGTAGAAAAACCAATTTTATGGTAATGGATGAATATTTTACAGAAAATTGAAAAAATAAGTTTTAAAAAAAATAGTTTTTTTTAATTTGTTGGGTAATATTTTAAAACATAAAACCCTAAAGAAAAAAATAAAAACAATCTAAAAATGTAAAAATAATTTTTTTTAGTTACCATAAAATTGATTTTTCTACTAATTTTATCTTTGATAACCCATAAGTAGCCCCTACAAAGCAGAGCACCCTTTTCAAACGCTCATTTCATAGGCTGAACAGTTATCTATCATAAGCTGTTTAAACTGTTCAAATACCTTATTCGGTTCAAAAGATATGATTTTTGCAACGAAAAACTCAAATGGCGCCACTGTGCGACGGTTGCATTTTTGCCACCGTCATTGAAAATTTTTAAATTTTATAGAGTTTGTTTGCCGTCAACGATGTCTGTGATTAGCGATTTCAAACACTGAAATTTCACAACGACTTTGAGTTGTAACGTAATGACGTAATCTATTTTAATAGTTTTTCAATTTTTCATAAACGTTGTTTTACATCATTTCTCAACTTGAGAATTTTTTACTAAAGTTACAGAACATGGATACAGATCATCCAAATTGCTATCCTGTGAGGAGTACAGATGTCTCAGAAGAATGAAAAAGGACCTACTATTAATGAAAACTTTAGGATGTTGCAGCGTCAATAATGATTTTATTTCTAATGTAGGGCTAAACAGCTTTTTGACATTTCTGCCCTCTTTATCTGCATTAAAACTATAAAAACGTTGTACTTTTCCGTAAGTTATACTAAAATAAAATAAAGTATCATTAAATATTTAGTAAATGTATATTATTAGAGAAAATCTACTTACTGTCTTCAAATTTTTAAAGTATGTACATGAAATTTTGTTCTATACTTGAGTATTTGTTAAACATGTCACATGCACTGAAATCAATTTTCACTTCAATTGTTTCGCTAAAAATCAAAAAGTAGCAATTAATGGTTTTACTAATGTACAACAACAATGAATACTTGTATCACACAATCAATGTATGTACGAGTATGTACGAGTAATTCCAGCACAATTTTTTCTATTAGAAGGAAAATTTCTAAATTTGTTTCACATGCTTTTTTTTCTGTATCAAGAAAATGCTTTGTCAAAAATTCCAACCAAAAGCGTTTGGAGTGCAATAAGATGAAATTACTTGTATGTATTTAGTTATTTGGTTGTTGTGTTGCTGATGTTGCATTAGTAGACAAAAAAAAAATAATGTCTTCTTATGATTGGTTTTGTCTTAAGAATATGTGCAGCAGTGTAGATAGATTTACTAGAGTATAAGTTTGGTTGATAGTTAGTTTCATTTGTACAAGTTGTTGATGCTGGTTAGTAATTAAAAAAAAGTAATATGGCACAGTGTATTGCAACCGTAAACATTTGGCAATACTAATGTATATATGTATGTACATGGCAATTATACATGGCAAATATTTGATGATGGCTAAGTAAAATATATTTAAATTCTTTTATTAATTTCAAAAACTTATTTTATTCAGAATAAGGGGGTGTAACCGACATGGCCAATATATACTCATAAAAGCGTAACCACTATTTGGAGAACAATATTGTTCAAATAAAATAAAACTAAACTTCTATTGTGATTTGTGCTTAATAAAAGAAATTTTTCAAATAAACACAATAATGAAAACAAATTTTATTTAGTGGTTACGTCTTTTTTGTCAAATATATGCCATGTGTGACCGTACCTTAAGAATGTTGATGGCATTAAGGTGCTATCAGACGGGATGTATTTTACATATGTTTGGATTTTAATTTGATGAAATTTAAAACAATTTGTCGAACGGCAGCTCTTCTGTAAAGCAGCCCTAATGAAAGTCGATATCAGTGTTGCCATTTTAGTACTTTCAGTGCTAGATTTAGCATTTTGTTTTTCGAAAATGCATTGAAATTTTTTAAAATTATGCTAAATGCCTTTTAGCATAATTTATTTATTTGTTTTATAAAAAACAATTTTTTTCTCGAAATTTTTTTTTCTATTTTACTCCAAAAAATACTTTTGGAGAAATAAAATATAACTTTTATTCATATTTCAACTAAATTTCTTTCGGTGTGGTAAAGCTATGTATATACGATTGTCAGATATTACAACGTTGTCAGATCTAGCAATGTACTGACATTGAAAAATTGTTAGTAAAAGGTAAATTTTCAATTTAGACGACTGCAAGAAAACTAACAATTTCATTGGCACACAATGAATTTATCTGTTAACCGAAATTGTTTTTCCAAAATGTTATTAATACACACTTGTTTGTTTATTTATGAAATACAGAAATGCATGTAGAAATAATGTCTATGACAATGCTGCCATTGGCAGATGCATAAACTTTGCACATATGCCAATGAAAAGTTTTTGTCAATTGTCTTAAAACAATGACAATGACAAAATTGTATGTTAACATGATTATTGGATGTCTGATAATATTTTCTCTTACAATGTACTGAAAATGCTTTTTCTTACAACGTTGAAAGACAAAAATTTTAAGTTCACACGGTTGTTAGACATTTTCTGAACATTTTTCGGACAACGTTGTAATATCTGATGATCGTCTATACATAGATTAAGTAAATGAACACGGAAATTTTTCAATTAATATATGAAATTATTAAAACAAGTCAACAATTGTTATGAACAAAATTAGAAAAAAGTATAATTTATATTTGTAACATTTGAAATAAAAATTGGACTCTTACATTGAAAAAATTTAGCACTTAGTTTTTCTTCTGTAGAACATTTTAGCATATAGTTTTTCAAGTTTTAGCATATTTTGAAACAACTGGCAACACTGGTCGATATGTAAGTTGTAGTGAAAATTTACTTTTCAGAGAATAACCTTTAACTACCCTGAAAACTTAACTAGCACGAACACATAACTTAATTCTTTGTTTAAAGCTTCAATGTCAATACAATTTCCTTGTAAATGTTTTAGATCGTAGCACTGTGAGTTTTATAAACCATCTTCAATACCATCATATTCAATTGTCTCTAATATTGAACAAATACATGTTATTTCGTAAATAATTGTTACATAGAAAATTGTGTTTAATTTTATCGAAGGAAAATTAAAAAAAAAATGTCGTAGTAAATAATATACTAAACGTATATTTAGTGCTGTATTTGTTAAAAATTACACTTGAAAATAATGCAGTGACAATTTTAAAATGTCAAATGTTAAAAGATGAAGAGACTTAAGGACAATTTGTTTTAACGAAACTATTATGTCTTTGCAAATGAAGAATGGTTGCCAAGCTCCGGAACGCAAAACTTCTGTTTCAGTTGCACTTTCAAAACAATTTGGCGTAGTGTCAAATATTGTGCGAGAAATGAGTACGAAAGCAAAGCACAATAATAGTACAGTAATACGTCTAAAAGGGCAGATACCATAAACGGTTGTCATCCAATATGGGAACAAATCGGCAGTGGTTTGCAGAGTACCAGGAATGAAAAATTGCAATAATATGCCAGCAGGGCCTAAGCCAAATATTGTCCTTTGCCATCCTCTTTGGGGACAATATTATTTTTAATGTGATTAAGTTAGCTGGCTGGAAGGCCCTCGGTGAAATTTGGTTTGGTGTAAAACCAAAAGCAATAACTATCGTCGATATACCATAGAGGCCAAGTTTCGTTACCAACCGACCCAAAGGAGATTCCAAAACTGCTATAGATCCTCAGCTACCAACACAGGAAAACAGTTAAGTTAAATAAACAACAAAAATAAACAGAAAAGCCACTGTTATAATCAATAGTAACTACCTGCCACTACTTTGGAAAAGGTGTTTTGCAGTGCCAATAAGAGAAGCCTTAAACTCTGGACGGAGCAGGTCACATGAAATATGAAGACGAATCTGCTATTTAATGTGATTATTATAACATTCAATTAGAAAATTCTTTGGCAAGAGGATGTAGAAGAGGATATGGTACTCCTGGCTGGAATTGGACGACGATCCAGAAGACAACATCACTCTCGACCATAGTTGCAAGTGGAGGTGAAGTTATCCCATTATAATGCAGTAACAGCAGAAAAAAATTTATTAGATAGTGATAAAGGACAATCTACTTTAAGCAGTCATTGAGCGCAACAATATTCTTCATTTCAAGATGTTCTTATACTTCTAGCGTACAGCAGATAAACATTCAGCGCTAGTGAGAAACTTGAAGCAACACTTCTAGCCAATCTATCAAATATATAACAAGATATATTACCAAGAATCCCGTCACACCATTCAAACCAATGCAGAAACTAGAAATTCTTCAGGTCTGGAGAGTAAAGATAACAGAAACTGTTGCACGACGAGGATAAAGAGAAACCTCAAGCTCTGGGGCTGTTAAAACATAACCGCTCTTTCAAATTACTATGCTGACATTCAATCAATCTTAAGACTAGTGCGTGATTTCTTTAACAAAAATTAAATTAGCAAGCAAGAAGGACGACCTACTGAATCAGACATAGTCGTCCCAAGTTAAGTCTGAAAAGTGATTAAGGTAACGGAAGCTTTTAAGCATTTCAGGAAGACCACTGCATAACAGTGACACTTTTTGGCAACTTTCCAATACACAGATAATAGATATCTACTGTGACGACAAGGAGATCTCTTAAGATCCAGAAGGTACAAACCACATTAGCTTTGAATCGAAACGAATCTGCTTGTTCATGTCACAATGATGACACCCAATCCGTAGTAAGGCCTATTAATGATTTCATTGCCAAGAAGGAAATGACAATGTATGAGGAGGACTTCCTCTAATCAGACGATGATTAAGAGGGCCACAAATTCATTGTCATCTCCAGCGACCAATTCCGGTGAAGTTTAGCCAAATTTATTATAACCACTCTAAAGAACAAACAGATATGCTTAAGTGTGTACAGAAAATAAACATTGTATTATTTCTTGTTGTATAAGTGTCATTACCTCCTGCACTTATCCATAATCATCTCAAAATTTTGTTTTAAGCTAAACTACATAAAGGCCCACGATTGAAGCTAAAATTTCACTACATAAAGACCTACGGTGGAAGCTAAAATTGAAACAAACAAAGATCTACGATTAAAGCTAAAACTGAACTACGTAAAGACCTACGATTAAAGCTAAAATTGAACTAAATATTATTTTAATGACTTCTTCAGATCTGCTGAAAGATGCAGTGATGTTTGGTTTTCTTTAAACACATATTTTTAGAAGCCTATAAACTAATATTCGTCTTCTTACAGACTCTTAACAATCATAATCAAGCAATAAAGAATATAAAATTTAACATCTTCTGGTAATCCTTAACGCTACAACAAATTGTTTATGCAAAATTGTATTTTTCATTTTTAATACAAAAATTCTAAATGACAAATGGCCTTCTCACTTATAAGTAATTACTTTCAATTAAGGTTTCCGCCAAAGTTATTGCGCAGGCGTCTTTTGCACACAGATGAAGCGAAAAAAAGATCAACGTGTTGTTCTTTTTTTCTCTTTCTCTCTCTGCATTTGTTTGGCGTTGACATTGACATAGCGAGCTTTCGCACTATACTTTGGCGTGCAGACAGTCAGCTAGCCAGTGAGATGAGTGTAGCTACAGCTAACAACTAGCCAATATCAGTTATTTTTTAAATTAAGCAGCAATGTAGTGGGGGGGAGATAGGTTGAGTTTGTTAAAATGTTTGTAACTCTAGGAGAGAAACTGAATTGTGGCATCTTTCTGAAGTTGTTATACGATTACTAAATGGCTCAAAAAGTTATACATTTGTTAATGAAAAAGGAGGTAGTAGATTTATGCGGGGACTTAACTTTGTCGATTTATGAATGTGTTACAGGTGTTTGCTTTTATGTTGGGTGAAAAATATTCGACTTAAACACTTTGTTTTTTTACTTTTTTTTTTGAAGATTTTACATAAATTTGTACGATCCTCCTCTAGTTACCAATGACCACAAACATTATGGCCATTATGGTGATGTATATTTTTGTGTTACTTCTTACATAGTTTATGATTGTATGATGTTGCACATGGAATTGGCTGCAACATATTTAAAAAAAATGCAAACAACAAAACATATGTATGGCTGCATGCTAACACAGTCATTCGTTGCAAATGATGAACGAATGAATGTACGAATCAAATTGAAGGTATGTCAGTTATTAATGTTGCACATTTTGCAGCTTAAATGTTTAATTCAAAAGGT
The DNA here is from genome assembly GCA_916048285.2 of Bellardia pandia. Taxonomy (NCBI): domain Eukaryota; kingdom Metazoa; phylum Arthropoda; class Insecta; order Diptera; family Calliphoridae; genus Bellardia; species Bellardia pandia. Next base: position 86,672,295 of record OU696530.1, on the reverse strand, counting down.
TGACAGATGTGCGTAATTTATTTGCAGCTTCTTTTTAGTTTTATTCCTCAATATACGTTCCTCCTCTGCTCTCTTTTCTTCTCCGGTTGCTGTCTTTCATTTCAATTTATTCTTTATGTTTTCTTCTTTTCTTTTTTCTTAACAAATAACACAAAAAGGAATAAGACATTCATAACTCTGAGGTGATCTTGCTGTTTACTGACTGGCCTTCTAAAAAAAGCCAAGTCTCTGTTTTTTTGTTGTTGTTATTTGTGTCCAATCTTGGCTCTATAAATGGTGTTTGTTGCTCCATTGTAGTTGTTGAAAAATGGTTGGTAAAAAATATGATGAGGCTATCACGCATTTCATGATGGCGGCAGCAGATAAGCACCTTAGTGTTACAATAATAATAAATGATATTTATCCGGTATATGAATTACAGGTTTAGTACTCGAAACAACAGAACAGAAAAATTGAGAACTGAACAGAACCGAATCGAAACGAAACGAACGAACGAATGAATGAATGGATGGTTGAAGGAAAGAAGGTATCAAAAGATTTCCTTAGACATTGATATATGACAATATTTTTGTATACTCTCCTTGTTATGGGGGAAATCAAGCAAATACTATTATCATGTGGCAGAAAATGTGTGAATTGAAAAATTTATAACCTGGTTAATTTCTTGCATTGTTGAATAATGATTTTTCAAAGCATAAGTGTCAGTTAATAATTCCGGTATTATTGAAGTAATTTTCTGACGCATTGATTTTGTGGACTTTTGAGAAATTTATTTAAATGCGCGACTATTGTTAATAGTTAGTTTTAAAAACAAGTAAGAAAGTAAAGTCGGTCAAGCCCGATCATACAATACCCAGTATATGTATAAAACAGTTTTTCAGAAATGGGCGTTATATGGGAGATATAACCTATTGTGGACCGATCATTCAAAAATTTAGTGTCATGATGTCTGTGAATATAAATATTATGTATGTTAAACTTTATCTCGATATAAATACTTTTAAACAATTTATGCAGAGAATTACGGAGAAGGTCTTCTATGGGAGTTTCGACTAATTATGGATCGACCATAATGATATTGTACCGTATATTTTCGTCCAATATTATTTGGATACCAACATTTTTAAGAGAGTTATGCTCTTTAATTTATTTTTGGAAGTGGCCCTTATATGGTAGCTATGATAAATTATGGACCGATCTGCACAAAATTTGTAGATGTGATTTGGCTTTAATTACCACTCATTAGTGATGAAATTTGTTTGGATACTTGCATAATTAGAATTTCTTTAGACATGCCACTTATTTCTGCTGAATTTTGTATTAATATTCCAATTTTATAGGCATTTATTTATCATTAAGCCATATTTCGGGGAAATATTTGTATGGGGGCTATGAGAAATTAGGGACCGATTCCTACTTTTTTCAACACAGTCTCTCCCTTTATCATAGAAATAACGTGTAAAAAATATTTTTTTTTTTTTGCATATTCTTTTTTATTGTATCTTCATTTTAAATGAACTAACAATAGGTATTCAAATCCTAAAACTAAAGTTAATTAAGATAAGTCCAGCCAATGCTAGACAAAATCTAGTTTTCAAATTCAATAGGATATAATGAGCAACTTGAATTTATGCATCTGAGAGCGGTGGTGTCCCTCCTTTTCAAACGGCTATGACCGGGATGTTGTAAGATGTCTCGAGCGAGGGGATTTGGATGAGTTTCCAGCTTACCCAAATAATGGGCCACGTGTTTAGTTATTTCCCATTTGACAAGTGGAACATCAAGATCGTTGTGTATGTTGTTGTTTTTAATATACCAAGGAGCGGTAGTTATCATTCGTAGAATTTTGTTTTGACGGCGTTGAATTTTCTCAATATTGGTGTACAAAATATAAAGGCAGTATATGAAATATACACCTAATTCTGTTTTTATACGGTTTTTTTACACAAAGTTTCTGGGAACCAATTACCGTGTAAAAACAGAATTGAGTGTATTTCCAAAAATTTCAAGACGAATATTTAAAAATATCAAATTTTTATGGAGGTTACTTCACATTTTGGCCCATAACTCTGGTTCTACTATACCGATTTTGCTGATTTTCAATACAAAACTGCTTAAGGGAACTATAAACGGTTTTTTTTGTAAACTTTGTGGATTTTGGTTGTGTTTTTAGGACGTAAGAGTGTTTTACACAGACAGACGGTCATAGCTCAATCGACTTAGAATTCCATAAGGATCAATAATATATATACTTTGTTTGGTCTCGCATGCATATTTCTCGGTGTTACACACGGAATGACGAACTTATATATACCCTCATTCAACACTTATGGTGATTTAGAGAATAAAACTATAGAGTTTAACATAATAATTCTTTGACCATGCAATCATTTAATTTTCCAACAATATAAAAATCTCGAATATGGAATAATAATTGACCAGGTTACAAACATTTTTCACACATATTAAATTTAGCCACTCGGCCAATTGTTGCAATACCCGTCAAGAAGTATTTAAAAAGAAGTGTTTGGGAAGTTTTGCCTCTCCCGTCTAATAGAGCAGACCCTGCACTATCCCAATACTCTTTGTTAAGTTCGATGAAAAACATTCTCTTTGGAAAACGCTTCTTTTCTCTTCAGAACAGGGTAAACGATATTGGCTTGATTCTTTGTTGGCCTTAAAAGATGGGCAGTTCTTTTGGCGCGGTATCCATATAAAGATGAGAAAAAGTCATAGCTTACAGTAAACCAAAGTAGTGGCCAGTTATATTGTATAAATGTTTCAAAATAAAACCTAAACATTTGAACATTTTTCGTGAGAGGGTGACATTATTGATAGCGACGTGAACAACATGAGGTTTTAGCAGAACAATGTCTCGCTTAGGGAACTTGAATTGACAAATAAGATCATTCCGTTTGATTCCACTACACTTTTTGCTGTCCATACAATCGATCGATGTGCTCTAAGTCTGCTTAGTTCAAGTGAATGAAATTAGAACACTCGAATCCGTGTTATTGTGTGAAACTACAGTTTTACTTCATTGCACCAGTGGCCCGTCATTATTGGAATTTGTTCTTTAATTTGTTGAAATTGTTTAAAATTCTTTCAAAATTAAACAATGTTATATTGTACTATATTTACTATTTTGTTAAATATATTTAAGACTACTGACATTAAATTTAGTTTGGTTAAGTGATGTAGCAACTCTACTACTTCCTACTGCTAAAAGAAGGAATTAATTTCATATTTTAAGCAGAAAAATAACACTTAATATGCACAAATATTTAATTCATTTGACTGTGAAAATGACATTGATGTTGATTCGTAGTAAATGCTAGACCTTGTTGCTGTTGTTAGATATTGTAAATGTTGCTGCTGAAGTTGATGACTCTGAAGGCGAGGTTGTTGATGATGACGAAGTCCTCATGTTAATTTGAAACACTTCAACCAACACGACTAGAGTCAGTTAAAGATGGAGAGATGTCGTTCATAATAAAAATGTGGCACATTTTATTTTAATTTCAGAATAATTTTTTATATATTCATATACATGAATGCATACTCGTACAAACATAAATATATATTTTATACGTTTTTTACATTTAAAGAAAAAAAGTTAAAAATGCAATTTCCCCCAAAAATTAACAAAAAGAAAAAAAATAGTCATAGAAACCCCTTTTGCCTTCAGATCCTTTAATCAGCAGCCGAAGGAAGATAATGATGATGATGGTAATGTGACTGTGAATGTGAGTGCAATGTTGATGTTGCTGCAAATGACGACGACGTTGAGGATGAAGATGATGATGATGATGTGAATGGACTAATGTCTGTTGAAATGACAAAAACAAAACTAACACTTGCAACAACAACAATAAAAATAACAAATAGTTAAAATAAGGAAGAGAACAACAAAAAAAAAGTTTGTCTTTTTCTAGCATCATTCTACTTAAGCATCATATTTTGTACTTGAAAAACGTAATTACTTTAGAAAATAACCGTTAAAAGTAATGGTCTGTATCAAATATATTAAAATTATACTCGTATACGAACATGAGCAGAGTGCAAACATTCATTCATACATGCAAAATATACATATGTATTTATATAGAATAAAATAATGTAAAGTTAAAATATATTATAATGAAAATAAAATAACATCTATGTACTGCTACTGTCAGATATTAGTGCGAGAAGATGTTAAATGGTAAGAGTGTTGTGCTGGCCAAGTGCAGACAAGAGTCAAAATAAAACAGTTCTGAATAAACTGTAAATATATAGAAATGAGATGGCCAAACAAGAGGCCCAATGGACAATGAGGATTAAAGAAGGCGATTTAATGATATTTTATATTCTGCAGTATCCTTCAAAATAATGCAGTCCTTTTCTTGTTAATCCATCTGTCCAAAAAGACGAGGGATATTAATGTTCTCAGAGACTGGATTAAGAAGTGTTGTGTGGAAAAGCATGCTAACTTAAAAATAAAGAGAGATATTTATTGAAAACTTTTTTTTTAAAACACTCTCAAGTCTTAATACATTGCACTATCTACCCAATTTCCCTGGTGAATTTTATTGGTATTACCTATTTTACAACCGCTTAAATCATCAAGCCCAGCAAAGAATCCAGATAAATGAACTTATAGTGCAATGAGACAATATAACCCAAGACATTATCGCACAAACCAAAAAAAAAAATATCTAAACTCTATAAACTGATTCTAGCCCTTATTGGGCAATGACCTGTTATTGCCCTCACTAAAATTCTCAGGTTCACTCCTAACTGCAACTTGGTTTCTATTATGTTCAATTTAGCATCTTGACAACCTTCAGTATATTCTATTAACCGGTTTCTGTTAGTCCTATCCTGAAATCTTTTTGCTATCTCCCTACAAAAATTTAGGATTGGCGGGTTCGGCTGCTTGGATCTTTAAAGTCTTCAAACCTTCTTGACTATCAACATATATAGTCACCGTTTCAGCGATTTTAATGTTAGCTATTATCAATTGTGAGACTTCTAAAATCACCAGGATCTCAGTTTAAAAGCCACTACAGTAATGGGGAAGTCTATATGAAGTCCTGGTATTCGACTCCATGACGAAAACCTACATCTTCGAATCATCCATGCATACCGAATATCCTTGCAACAGTCATTGTTGCTTTTTAGGGAACGAGATCAAAGCGTGTTGTTCCCCTGTCCACTTGTCTTTTCAGACTTTCCTATCCTAGCATGTTAATTATTAAATTCACACATTATATCATCATGGAAACCTCTAACGAACGATAAGACTATCCCAATGTCCAATAACTCGTTCTATTAGTGTTCCTTTGAGGTATACTTCATAAAGAGGTATTTCCTATACAGTCTAATAAGAAGGTTTAGTGCACAGTCCAGATCCAGTAATTTATATGTGTCAAATAAATAAATTCCCCATCTCCATATAGCCCGAAAAGTGTGTTTCCAATAATCGTACAACTGTATCTGAGCTAGTTTCTGTTCATGGGCAAAACTCATTTCGAATATAATGACAAATACTTGGGTCTTTGGATAATATAATAAGGCTTATAAATGCAATCATACAGGTCAGTAATTTACGCTTCAAACTCTCACGCTGACACTCTTTCTTCATACAGGAGAGACAAGATCGTTCATTGGGTATACACTTCAATTGTCACTTCAGCTACTTTTGTATGGGGTAATGGTATGTTGGCCTGTTCTGGAGCAACGAAAAATGCTACAGTGTACGGATAATTTCCAAAAGAGTCTATTTTTATCCATAATTGCTGTACTTTTCAAGCAGAGGTTGTACAAATTAAAGGAGTTGTGGACTAGATGTTATCGAATGTCTGTAATGATGGTCAAAATGCCGTAGCGATTATTAAAAGACAGCCTATAGCCCATATCAGCCTTGGAGGATTTAAGTTTGGCAATTAGTTTCTGAGATTGGAGCCTCAAGGCGATACCTAGTCTTTTTTGATACCGATTGAATTAAATCTTTAGGTCCGCTTTCACACTCTTCTATTCTGACTCGTCAAGGCAAGAATTTTTGGATGAGAAGAAAAATGAGAATAAAAGAGAATCAATTTTCATGTTGATTTGCATTAAAAAGTACGAAAATTGAATTGACGTTTGTGAATGAAATGTCAAGTTCAAAAGAGAATTGAACACAAACTGGTGAGCTAAAACTGAAGAGTGTGAAAAAGGACTAGGTTTGGTGTAGGACTACTGTTCATGGTTTGAATTCACAATTAAATTAAGGGTTTGTATCGGGTATTGCTAAACTTTGTTTTACTGCATACGAAAATATTCAAGAATTTTTATAGTAAAGGCATAGTTTAAATAGACCGAATCTAAAAGAATTGGGTTATTTACAAAAAGTTAATCTTGATAAATATATATTAGTGTTTCGCCTTACATGAAGGAAAAGTTCGCGGAATATGAAGTATTGTTGCAAGACAATTTTTTGTTTTTTTTTCCGAAAGTAGTAGGGTCGCCAAAAAACATTTTTTATTATATCTTCGGCATTTATACTCCGATCTCAAAGTGTGATATATCGATGTTTTTGTCCTGAGGAGATCTATCGATGTTATTATCTTGCATTTAGCTCAAATATCCCGCTTTAGCATTTACTTACCAGATCTCAGTTCCTACCACCCTAATGTACCAACCTAATATCAGAAAATAAAAGCTCACAAAAAATCAATAAACTTTTGTACAGAAAGTTTTTCGATAATTCCAACAGAACTATTGAAAAATTGAATTTTTGTTATACGTATTGAAGAAATTCTTAAGTGAAATCCTGATTAATTAAACTTTAAGCTTTCGTTTTTAGATTAAGCCTCAAAATCATTTAATATTAAATAATAATGCTCCCTTTGTTCCATAATTCAACCAATAGCTTCTATTCGTGATCATATCGATATCAGTTTCAAATTGTTCATGAACATTTAATAAAATCATCTGTTCGGTTTTCGCTATTGCACAAATTGTAACTTAAATCATTTATTTATAATTTCATCTGGAATAGAAAATTTTTTTTGAAATTATATCAAATACCTCGTGCTACTACCGAAGTACCTAAAATGTTTCAAAAAAGTGCTATTGTACCATGTTTACCAACCCTGCTACAGCACTACTTCCCACTACTTCTGCATATTGTTTCATTAGACGGTATTACCATTCGAATATAGCTGATTTCAAATTTATTTAAATTAGATCTTATAGCTCCATAATTCACTCCTATTGGTAGTCATATTTAACTAGTCCTTTAACCCAGGCTATCACACTACTCTAATCCGTCCTACCTAACCAAAGAGCATATTGTGCTAAATCGTTGTTGAATTGCAGCTACTGTTTAATTTGGGACATCTCTGGCTCATCATGTTGGTGATATTTGAGATGTGTTCACATTGTGTGATTATTTTTTTTTCACTCTTGTTTCCAACATAAAAGTTGATGCACAAAGTTGTGCTGCCTGCCAATGCGTCAAAAGCAACATTTACTTTTAACAAACACATCAGTGACGAGCCAAGAAGAATTTTTTTCTATACACCTTCTTTATCAGCCCACAACCACTACTACTGCTGGACCTTCCAAATGCTTAAGTTTGTGTGTAAAACTGCAATGGAAAGTAGTTAGCAGAGGAGTGTAGAGTATGACAATATCATCGTTAAGGGTTATTTGCCCTTGTACAAATACTCGTACGTATACAATAAAATGAAATAAAATAATGATGACCGACAGTTAGGAAATTTGTTGTGAAACGTCAGTTAGTAAAACTTTCTGTCAACATGTTGGACGAAATGTCATTATTTTATGCTTAATGTTGATGGTATTGCTACATACCACTACTACTAATACAAATACAAATATAACAAATGAAGGTTTTTCTATTGAAAGAGAGAGAGAGAGAGAGAGTGAGTGCAAGAGTGTGTGTTGTCAGCCTGATTTTTGTTGCTGCCTTTATTATTTTATTCTTTTTTTTTTTTGTATCTGTCTGCACTTCCGTCCGGCCATTAGTTGAGAAAATTTTATTGCACCTCTGTTTCATTTATTCTTATTATTTCACTTGTTTGTTTTTTACAGTCATTTTTTCCCATTTATTCCTGCATTCATATATACATACATGCATACATATTTTCGTTCAAATGTATACGAGTATTTATTCATTTCAGACTTTTTATTTCCTCTTCATTTGCTTTTCAAGTTGTGATGATGATGGCCTTTTCAGTGTATTTTTTTTGTGTGTAATTTTCCATTTTTTTCTTGTTGTATTTTAGCTGGCCTTTTACATTCTGTTTATGAGCACTTGAAAGGAGGTAGTATCGTATTCATGTGTAGTGTAAATGTTATTTTCTGTATGCCATGCAAGAAGTCAACAAAAAAAAATTAAATTAAAACAGCAAATAAGAATGAAATAATATGAAAATGTCATAACTACTGCAATTTCTTTATAATTTATAAAGAAAATTCTTTTCAGGGCAGAGAGAGCGATATACACAAACCACTAAAATATTTTAAAGTTTTATACTTTTTTTTGCTTTTTCTCTCTGGTGATAACAACTTAACCTTATCGGGGAAGGCTAGCCTTTAACGTATGTTGATTAAATGGTATTCGTCATAAACAATAAAATTAGTTTGGAAAGTTATTTTTAAGTCTCTTGGAAGTTGGGTTGGGACCGGCTCTTTATTACTCCTAAATGACTCATTTGAGTTTATTATCATTAATTGTGCGATGTTACCAGCTAGTGGAATACAATGATGAAGAAGGCACTTGCAATCACTCCTATTCATTGTTATTATGACAATCAGTTGACCAATATTAATGAGAAATTTCCAAAGAAGATTGAATATGTCAAAAACCATTGTGAATGATCTCAAAGAATCCTCCAATTAAAACCTCCAGTCAAATAATATTTTGGGTATATAATAATTAAAGATGTTAACGAAATACCACAGGCTTTCAAATGTGTTTATTTTTTCAAGAGTAAAAAGGATAGAAACTTATATATAAAGTAAGAAAATCAATATAAGATAATATAATATAAGAAAATCGATGTTGATGTCATTTGTTAATTTGTTCCTAGTATCCCCAATAACCTCAAGACATCATTACTATTTATATATTGTAAAATTTATAGATTCTTCTCTCAGATGTCCAATTGCTGACGTCCATAGTCTTTATAAAGTCTATTCTAACATGATTCTCTAAACATCACAAGTTTCGCATGATAGCGTTTCCTTGGAATTATATCAAGAGTTACATGTCTTCGATAAAAACCAGATTTCAAACTTCTATTAATATATGTAGTTCTGGAAAATTTTTAATTAAGATTTTCTGATTGCGATAATTTTCTTGCGTCAAAAGTTTTACTAGAGTTTTTATTGACATAGAGTAAATATCTGTTAATTTGACTATTTAATTCATTTTGATATGTTACCATGCAGTAAATTTAATTATGATCACTGAAATTAAAATCATTATTCTCTATTCTTTATAATCATGATTCTTAAGATCAAAATCTTTATGGGAGTAAAGCTTATGAAGATAAGCGAATTTAAACCAAAAACGAAGGACATGATAGGATGTAGTCGTATCAGTTCCATCTAAAGTATTGTTCACATAAAATAAAAAGTAAAAAAGTATTGTTCACTTAAATTTAAAAAAAAGTGTTACTGAAGGACACCGATTGCTCAGCGAACCTTTTGGTGAATTTGTTCTATTAGTTTCAAGGTGCGAGAAATGATTTAAGCTGTTCAGACCAGCCAAAAATGTTTGAGGACCACGAATTAGAGGTCCGGTCGACTTTATGGCTAGAAGCATAGCTTTTAACGCAGTCATTAGACTCGATAACAGTGGCGCGTGGAACCATAGGAACTTCTATCATGCGACCATAATTAATTGTCTCAGTCATCTCCCAGACAACATCGACTACTGTACTCCTAAGCCTTACTTCGATAAAAGCTTCGATGTGAGAATGACGACACTTGGCTCAAAATCGAATTCGGGCGTGGGAGGCGGTTTCTATATTTAACAGAGTGGTGAGTTCAAGTATGCTAGCTATTGTGGAACGATGTTTACAGAAGCCATGTTGATGTGTAGACAGCAATGAAGATGCCCGATGTAATAGATTGTCGGTTAAGATTTTCTCAAAAAGCTTAGGAAATGAATTACATATTCATACTTCTTTCACATTGAGTCAATTTAAATGAAAACTCGATTTCAAATTTGTTCTAAGGATTCTGCATTATCATATACATATAGTGTAGGCAATTGAAATGATTGAATTCTATTTATAAAATTATTCCTGCATGGTAACACCAACTACTAGGGAATACTTCTCCATTGATTATCCTTTAAAAAGATATTCATGTGTTTTGGGGATATGTGTTAATAACAGCTACAATAATATACAAAATTATAAAAAAGAAATGAATTTCAAAAAAAGTAAAAAAATATGTAAAAAAAACTCAACATCTTTCCATTACAATTGTATGGTGTATGATGGTATGTGTGTGTGTGAGTTTGTATATATGCGTTTTATATCTTGTAAATTTTTTTCTATACATTCTTTTTAATGTTTTTTTACGAGTTTACGAGTCTTTTGTTATGTAACTTGCATGTCATTTGCAAAATGAAATTATTAAATAAACTTACTCCTACTTAAACATTCATTTTACACAAAAACAAACAAATAAAAAAGGCAACAACACAAACAGAAAAATTATAAGATACACTTGCCACATCTTCTGCTGCTTCTGCTACTTTCCTTTTTCACATTTATAAACCTCACGGGCATATCAACAAGGCGCGTCTTTGTTTTTTCCTTTTTTTCTTCTTTTCTTTGGGTTGGGGAATATGCAGGATAAAAGTGTTTCTAGCTGAACATTTGTTTGTTGTAGATGGTAGAAAATTTATGTAAAAAACCAAGCAGATTTTTAAGGAATGAATGAATATTTGAAATTAGTTATTTAAATATTACGAGAAATCTAATTTTAGTAAAGGGCCTAGCTTCAACAGTAAATCGCCCACGAAACTGAAATATATTGAAAAATAAGCTTTTCTTGGCTTTTGTTCGGCATGCTTAAAATTTGGTCCTTTTAAAACACGTCATCAGACACCCACAGACAATACACTAGCTCCTTGCCCCATGAATGAATTCTTTTAATAATACATACAATTGTTAACATTTCTTAATAATTTTTGATATCATTTGTACACTCTAATTTATAATTTGTTCTTGTGTAGTTGTGTTTCTTCTTTTTCTTGATAATTTTTATATTTGTAGATGCCGTGCGTCTTTGGCTACACTTAATAATCTGAAATATTTGCTTTTTGTTTGTCTGTTTGCTTATTTTATATATTTTTTTGTGTTTGTAAAACTGGTCCTTGTGGTAACATTTTCCTTTTCAACACAATTCATACTCAATTAAGATCAAGAAAAACCATTTCACAAACAAAAAAAAAAATTCACATACAAACAATGAAGAACAACAGAATTTGAATTCAGTAGAATCGGCCAAAAATTAAAAAGAAAAGAACAATTTTACTCGAATTCATTGGTAAGTAGCTCGTTTGTTGGCTTTGTTTTAGTTGAAATTAGTCAAATAATCTAGTTTCAAATTAAATACGTAAAGATTCTTTGAATTGCACACATTTTCTCTGTGGACATTTAGGGAAATGATAAGGACAAACGAAATCAAACAAGAGATATAACAAGGAATATTAGCAACTATTTAAGAAATTCTCAAACAGTAGTTAGATGTTAAAATATGACAGTTAGTTTTAATTAAAATTTATTAATTTTATATAAATTGAGCAGTAAATTTTTCATTAAAAATCTAACCATACTTAATGAAAAGTTCTTCATTTCTTTAAATATGTCTCTATATAAACTGATTTGCATAACTATAAATACATAAAACTTTTCTCAATTTTGTAAGTAAAATGAACAAAAAAAAAAAACAAATTTTATTTAACGAACAAAAAATCATTTTATTTCTCAAAAATTTATAAAGTAATTATATAGTGTTTCATAACTATAAATACACTGAATTTTAAAAATAACCAATATTCACAAAATATTGAGAGTTTGAAAATTATTGTCAAACTCAACAAGATCTTGCAAAATCATTTAGCGTTACTCAAACAGCAATTTCAAAGCGTTTGCGAGCAGCAGAATTCATCCAAAAGCCGGGAAATTGAATACCATATGTCTTGAAGATCTTTAAAAGACCATGTATGCAAGACAATTGCATGTATGAAATTTTGCTTAAACGTCATAAAAGGAAATCATATTTACATCGAATCATTACACTGTGCTAGTTGAAACAACCGACAAGAGGGGCATCCAGCTAAATCAAGTACGCTGAATCCGGTGGTACTAACCGTTTTTTTTAGGTTAGCTCTAGTTTTCGAGATATAGTGTTATTTAAAAAATGGAGGAGGTTGCGCAATAAATATTCGCATAACTCGAAAACTGTTTAGTGTATTGAATTAAATAAAATAAGTTGGAAAGTATAGTCGGTCAAGCCCGACCATATAATACCGTACACCCAGTATATGTATAAGACAGTTGTTCAGAAATGGGCGTTATATGGGAGATATTACCTATTGTGGACCGATAATCTAAAAATTTAGTGTAATGATGTCTATGAATATAAATACGAGGTATGTTAAACTTTATCTCGATATAAATACTTTTAAACGATTTATGGAGCTTAAATTGAATTACAGAGAGGGTCTTATATGAGAGTTTCGACTAATTATGAACCGACCAATATTAAATTAGTCGTCATTATTTCTGTATATAAGAAACTTATTTGTGTCAAATTTTATTTCAATACCAAAATTTTTAAAAATTTATGATCGTTAAAGTGAATTTCGAAAGTGGGCCTTATATAGGAGCTACGACTATTTATGAACCGATCATAATAAAATTGCACCGTAATATTTGCAGACATATCAAATATATCTAGGTTCAATATTATTTGGTTACCAATATTTTTGAGAGAGTTTGCTCTTTAAAGTGATTTTCAGAAGTGGGTATTATATGGGAGCTACGAGTAATTATTGACCGATCTGCACAAAATTTGAAGAAGTAATTTGGCTTTATTTATCACTCATTTGTGGTGAAACTTGTTTGGATACTTGCATAATTCAAACATTAATGGTCGGTAAACCCCAATTTCGGGAGGACATTTGTATGGGGGCCAGGTGAAATAATGGTCCGATTTCTACCAGTTTCAAACCAATCCATTCTTGGAGCCAGAAAATATCACGTAACAAATTTTAACGAAATATCTTCAATATTGCGACCTGTACTCTGCGCACAAGCTTTAATGGTCAGCCAGTCAGCCAGCCAGACGGACGGACGGACGGACGGACAGACATCGTTAAATCGACTCAAGAAGTGATTCTAAGTCGATCAGTATACTTTAAGGTGGGTGTTGGAACAATATTTCTCGGCGTTACAAACATCAGCATTATACCCTCCCCACAAATCCAACATAGGGTGTAGGGTATAAAAATCGAAATTCGGCAACAAAATTATTTTGGAAATAATTTGTTTTTTAAATAGAAATGTTTGTGATTTTAATTTTATTTTTTGCAATTTTCAATAGCCTTCTTCGAAGCGCTTGTCATTGCACCACATATCGACAGCTCAATTTCAAAACATGCTAAATCAAAAAAATGAGTTTTGCAGGAACTATTGATTGGACTATCCAATCACAAGCAAAATTTGACAGAATTTAAGTTGAAAAAATCTAAATTCAAAAACGCAAAAAAATTAAAAACATGCTAAGTCGACATAGCATGGTTTGCAACATAGCCGCTGCTCTTTTTGGGGAGCTTTAATTATAGCATTCTTCTCTAACCATGTCCACCATACTATCAAAACATAGAATTAACAGTAGAACATTTGCGTATAGGCTGCGTATTATCTTTGGGCTTCTGGCTTATGATTTCAAGCTTGTCGTTCTTTTCTGGAAATCCCATGTGCTCTGTTGCATTTCCACTGCCCTAAAAATTATGTTCATAGAGGATAGTCTGCAATCGATTAGTATTGTTAGGAACTTGACATTGAGTCCTTTAAAAACGATTTTGCAGTGTGAAGCCCGGCTAACCGGCCGAATCGGCCTAAGCCAAATATCCATGGCATTGAGGTAATGCTCTGTATTTGATGGGACCAAAAGCGTTCTATCTATTATGAGCTGTTGGAATCAGGCCATATATATACTTTATATTCTAATAACCGCTTCTATGGGCTTGGTTAGAAAACTGTTTTAACTTGTGTGATTAATCCTTTACATCAAACTTTAAGCTAAGTTTAAAAAAAACCCCTTCTTTCCACTTGCTATTTAATGGCTTTTTGTTTTGGTATATACCGCAACCATTGAACGAACAGCAACATCATAGCCAACATTTATTTTTCGTCATTCATCCTTGTAAAGTGTGTCAGAGACCACACATAAGAATGACCAAATACAAATACAAAAAAAAACGAGAAAGAAAAAAACTATGGTGACAATTCTCCAAGGAAGTAATTCATTTATTAGGGAGAAAAATTCAAAACCATAAATAAATAAAAATACAAACATCCATCTCTTCTAATGCTGCTTTAACAATAATTTTTTTTATTTTTTGTTCATCACAAATTTTGAATAATGAGTCTTCAAGTTTAAACCCAACACATAGTCTCTTGTACCAATAAAATATGTCCGGTTTAAGGAAAAAGCATTATTCACTTGTTTTGAATTTTTTTTGTTTTTTTTTTTTTTTTATCTGTGACTTAAAGTTTGAATTTGAGATTGTGTAAAGGCCATTTCCATACATTTTCTAATAAAACTGGTTGTGTTATGCCAGTGAAACTTAGCAGAGTGTAGTGTCATTTTGACCAGTCGGCAATGTAATCACTTCAAATTACCACTAGATTAGTCTCAAGGGGCTTTTGAGCAACAACAAAAAAGTTGGAAAATAAAAAAAAAAAATCTCTCACAAATATGGAAGCTATTCGTGTTCTTTTCTTTATTGTCTTTTGACATTTCATATCATGAAAAGGATTTAGAGTTAGAGAAGCAGAACCCTTTCCAGCTCATATTTATTTTCTGAGATGATTTTTAGTTTTCTGTTTTTGTCCGTTTCATTTGTACAATTGTTGGCGACACATTTTGTTGTTATCAGCGACATCTTTTTGTCCACTCAAGGTTTCTTTTATATTTTTTTTCTCTAGTCCTTTTTTTGCTTTCTTTTTTATTCTAAGGTTTCATACTTAAGACATTTTATGTAATTCATTGCTAAAACGCTAATTCGTGGTGTTACTTTGAGTTCTTTTGCTGCTACTATTTTCACTTTGCTTTTTTTATGAAATCCTTGATTTTTTTTTCCAAAAAGGGTGTTATCTTTCATTGTGTATGTGTGTATGAGCGTCAGGATATGTCACAGAGTGTTGGTTTTCTTACGGAATTCTTGAGTAAGAAATAAAAGAAAAATTCGTTTTTTATTTTTTTTGTAAATTTTTCATTTCTTTTGTTTGTTTGTCTGTTACTGTCTTGTCGCATCTTGTCCTATCTTGTCTTTAATTAAAAAAAGTGACCACAGTAATTAGCCCTGTGGCAAGAAAAAAAAAATGATTTTTTTTTAAATAGTTAAACAGCCAAGAAAGATGATACTTTTTCTACGCTTTTGGTAGAAATAGAAAATTGTTTTAATATTTAAATTAGTTTATTATAAAGTACTTTAAAAATAATGTATTAATGACAATTGTAAACAGTGTCAGGACAAATCTAAATGATTGTTTGGGGGATATAACAAACTATTATTAATTCATTTGTTAATTAAGCCTGGATGTATGGTAGTCTGAGATTAAGACTTTAATGAGGTCAGGAAAGGATATAGCATCGAAAATATCTATAAAAAATCTCTTACTGACTTTGTGCCCAATAAATTTTCTATAGAAAATCTCTAACTTACTTTGTGCCAGTAAATATTCTTTATTGTAAAAATGTTAAGGTTTTTTTAGAATAGAAAATGGACTCTAAAAAGTTACTTTCCGATGCTGACATCGAGAGATTCTTGCAAGGTTGTGACGATAAGATCTTGGATGCTTCAGAGGAAGGTAGCGATAGCAGTAGTTTAGAAGCAAAGAATATATGCGTTGCTGTAGATAACGTACCACTATCGTCTCAGTTTTCCGATGATGAATTTTCAGATGAAGATAATATACCATTCCATGTGCTATACTCAAAAACGAATATTATTTGGTTTTCCAAAACAAATCTGCGCGAAAAAATTTTCATAAATAGCCCACTGTGACCTATGTCCATAAAGCTAGGGGTACGTCACGAGATTGCAAAGGAGTGGAAGACCTCTTTAATGATTTAGATTGTTCATCACTTCTGAAATTATTTATGAAAAAATTAAAATGTTGATAGAGGACAAAAAAGCGTAACATTTGTCACCTCTGTTCGTATAGCAAGCGTAGACTGACGAAAACTACATGCTCTTTGTGCCTCATGTATAAACTAAGTATAACAACAAAATATTTTTTACTTTTGTAACACCTGACAGACTATGTATGAAAAAAGTAATTTTTATTTTTCTGTTTTAAGTTTTTGTTGTGTTTGAAAGATTATTAATTTTATAAACCAAAAAAAAAAGAGCTCAAATTCGAATTGAATTTTAAGATAGAAACAAAAAAAATATTTGACATTCTATTTTTTTTTTTATTATTTTTTGAACAAAATGCTTAACTAAAAATATTTTTTAAGAATAATTATTATTTTTTGTTGAACTGTTAATTTTACAATTTTTTGATAATTTTATTTAGGCAGAGAATTCTGATGAGGGAATGTGGTGATTCTTGAAACATGTAAAAAAATTATCAATAAATTTTAATAAGATTTCATGTTGTAAAAACAATTCCTACCTTCAGTAAAAATAATAATTTAATGAAAATTAAATTTAATGAACTGGAGCCTAAATAAAATTATCGAAAAATAAAAATATTTTTGTTTATTTTTAAATTTAAATATTTTTCCGCTAAAATTATTTTTAGAAATTGTTCGTCGATTCAACGAAGAGTATTCTTATCTGATGTCGAACGATAACGTTCGCTTAGATACGACTTAAGACACAAACCTTTTATCGTATCTATTTTTTACTTAATCAAGTTTGTTTATTCCACAATCAAGTTTGTGTCTTAAGTCTTATCTAAGCGAACGTTATTGTTCGACATCGTGGGCCAGGGGGTTTATGTACAAAAATGAAGAGTAACCATCTAGGGTTAAATACGTGGCCACCACTGCCGACAATATTCTAGTTGGGGTGTTTTCGCTGTGCCAAATAAAAAAACTGTGTTTTTCGAAATAAGCTTTAAGCCTAAAAAATTATTAAACGAATAATTTAAAACAACAATAATCCAAAATAATAAACAAAACAAAAATTTTACCGAACAGGAACGAATAATAAAATTTGTACCCCATGAAACCATAGCGCATATCACAATTCAAATACTCTATTAGATTTCAATTATATTTCTACAATTCACTACTATTCAACAAAATTCTGCCACAAACAAATGTTTTTTTAGTTAATACATACGTTTAATCTTCAATTACAACTTTAAGCCTCAAAATTTATAAAGAATTGACGTTTTTATAAAGTCGGTAAAAAAGAACACGCAGTGAGTAATTTAACGCCAATTTTCTTTAAATCGCTTTTTATACCCTACACCACCATAGTGGAGATTTGTGCTGATGTTTGTAACGCCCAGAAATAGTGGTCCAACACCCACTTTAAAGTATATCGATCGGCTCAGAATAATTTTCTGAGTCGATTTAACGATGTCCGTGCGTCCGTCCGTCCGTCTGGCTGGTTGGCTGGCTTGCTGACCATGTAAAGCTTGTGCGCAGAGTAGGTACAGGTCGCAATTTTGAAGATATTTCAATAACATTTGGTACGTGATATTTTTTCGGCCCAACGACGGATTTGATTGAAACTGGTGAAAATCGGTCCATTATTTCACCTGGACCCCATACAAATGTTCCCCCAAATTTAAGGTTTAAGATCATAAATGTTTGAATAATGCAAGTATCCAAAAAGTTTTCAGCACAAATGAGTAGTAAATGAAGCCAAATCAGATGTACAAATTTTGTGCAGATCGGTCCATAATTAATCATAGCTCCCATATAAGGCCCACCTCCGAAAATCACTTTAAAGAGCGTAATTCTTTTAAAAATGTCGGTATCCAAATAATATTGAAAACAAATATGTTTCTTATATGTACAAATAATAAGGGGCAAATTTATTATGATTGGTCCATAATTAGTCGAAGCTCCCATATAAGAGATCGTAATTTACTTTAACCTCCATAAAACTTTTAAAAGTATTTATATCGAGATAAAGTATAATATACATAATATTTATATTCACAGAAATCATGACACTAAATTTTTGGATGATCGGTCCATAATAGATTATATCTCCCATATAACGCCCATTTCTGAAAAACTACGGTATTATATGGTCGGGCTTGACCGACTATACTTTTTTACTTGTTTTAATATAAATTTGGTTGGCGAAGAATTAATCCCTCAAAACGCCAGTTTATCTCACGATCGATTCAAGTAAATTCCAAGGCGACCTATACCTTAATATAGGAAGCTAAAATGCTTCAATCTTGTATTAAAAAATGTCTGGCATGTCGAATGTCGAAAATCCGTAACGCCAAGCACTAACCAATGCAAGAGTGAGACGCAAATCTCTCCATGGCAGCGAAAAAAGGACGGGCTGATTGCTCTTAAGCAATAATGACAATCACATGCAAGTTCTTCCTCCACCTAGAGCTGAATTACGACTGCCTGCTTCAGCAAATGTTATATTGAACAGTTAACAGCTGAGCGAATATAGAAAGCAAACCAAAAGTAAAAACGCCAATTTTCTCAGTAAAGTATCCAGGTATCGATATACTGCAAAACATTTATCGATTTTACAGTTTTAATTTTTTCCTTAAGCGCCGCTAGATAAGTGATTTAGACCATTGTGCGCTTTTGGCATTGGATTTGAAAACCAATTTTTTTGTAGGGTATTAAGTACGGATGCGTGGCGGTTAATGGTATAATCACCCCTCCTATCGTGAACAAAAATTCCACATGAAATTTGTTCGCTTTTATTTTTTTAACATTAAATTTTAATAAGAAAAATGTGAAAAGGGAACAAATTTCATGGGGAATTTTTATTCACGATAGGGGTGAATATTACAATAAAATAGGAGCAGAATCTGTCAATTAGATCTGGGACAATTAAATTTGTTTTTGCTTTCGATTATGGAAATATTTATTTATTCTATTTAATAAAATTTTTAAATAAATCAAATACTTTCTCTGGCTAATTTATATAAATCTATCTATAAAACAAACTTCAATTTTATTTGTAATTTATACCAAAAACTAAAATATCGTACACAGAAACCATCAGTAGCAACCAAACGGAAACAAAAAACTACTCATTTATTTTTGTCTTATTTTCAGTAAAGTCCATTTCAAACTAAAAATCATTGATGGATTCAATGTCCCTTAAGGGATTTGAACTGAAGAGTTTCCAAAAACGAAACCCGAAGCACATGATGAAACCAAAAAAAAAGAAACACACAATGATAAATGTATTTGTGCTGTAGTAAAAATCATCTAACTGAGTAGACACAAATACATTATCAAAGTTTTTATTTTATGTTGAGGTCATGTTAGTTTTGCTTTGTGCCAATAACATCTAATGGGCAAAAGGGGGTGACCAACAATGGGGTCTATTTTATTCTATAATATACAAATATTTTCCACATTCTAGTGTGTGGAATATATCAAAGTAAATACATAACAAAACAACAATACTCGTATTATAAAATTCATGTGAAAAGGTTACTGCAATTGTTGCTACTTATTACCCCTTAATGTGGTGGGAAGGAGGTTGTAAAGTAATGTTGTTTGTGTAAATTTTATCCTTAAAAGTTACGATTTTTTTTTTCGCAAAAAAAAGGAATTTTAATTATTCTCAAAGGTATAATTTGGTTAGAGTATAAAAAGGATAAGGCTTTTATTTTAGTTGCAATAATACTTTTTTGTTGACGTTGCTTATAATGCTTTTGTAGGTATGTTTTTTGACGTAGTTTTTAAGGATTCCATCAAATGTTCAGACATAAATGCTAAACACATTGAAATTTATGTTTTGGGTTATTAAACTGGCACTAAAACAGAGAAAGGGCAGTTAAATTTCATCAAATTTAAAAAAAAATTAAGTAGAAGGCTCTTTATATTTTTAGTCTTAGTCATGGAATGCTAATCCTGCAAAGCAATCGAGAGAAATTTCAGAATTGAGGAAACATCAGAGACAACTTAATAAGCAAATGGCAAGAAAGTTGGAACCAAGCAGAGAATGGCAGATTATCACAAATATAAAATCCTGTATTGTATGAAACAAGTGTTAACCAACCACGGCAGTTTAAAAAAGATATCTACATAGATTTAAATTCAAGGAGATAAGCAGCTGTTACTCATGCAAAACGATAGAAGAGGATGCACAGTATATACTTGTTGAATCTGAAAAAAGGCTGGATCAGAGACAAGTTTTGAATAACATGTTAGGTAAAACCTTAACACCTAAAAATATAGTGAATATAGTAAAGCTATATTCCGCAAATTCATGGAAGTCGTGGGAAGATTCTTCAATAAAATAATAAACAACAGGAGCTCAGTAGTTTCGAACCTCCGTACATGCTAAAGAGGACGTAGGAATAATACTGAAAAAACAACCCATCCTGATGAAATGCTGAAGTAATTACAGTGGAGTGGATAACTTTGAGTGGTCTCACTAGTTAATAGCGTGCTATCACTACGTCAAACAAAAAAAGTCTTAGTCTTACTGTTGTTGTAGTTTCGTTAAAGAAGAAGGGTTGACTCTAAGTCCTAATGAGATCTTATGTCAGAGCCTGATCCGTGTAAGTCGGAAAGTTGTATATGAGCCTATACTGTTAACTCAGTGACGATTGTTGAGCGCTCCGTAAGTCTTGCTAGGTTTTAGTAGGACGAATGCTGTATGAGTACACGGGTTGAAATAATGTATGATAATTTATGGGTAACTTACTGTTTGTTGTGATGAATGTAGGGTGAATTGAATGATGTGGAGGATGAAATTGGTGATGAGTATTTTGTTAATGGCTGATCCTTAGTTGGATGATATGAGGGGTGTCCAAGTTGTCAAGCTTTTGATGGGATTAGGTTTCTTAAACAAAGCATATAATCCCAGATCTTTATGTTTTGCAAAAAATAAGTTTACACGAATTTCTTAACCTGAATTTGTTGTTGTAGTTGTTATAAAGAACTTTAAATTTCTGTTAATTGGTATAAGTATAAATTTGACATTAGTCCAGAAGTCATTTCGGTATGATTTCACTTACGCAAACTGAGGTTCAAAAATACCAGATTTGTCAGCGCGGATGTGTCGTCTTAGTCCCCATTTACACAGTCGAACATTTGGAAGAAAAACTTCTGGAATTCTCTTTTGTTTTTTCATTCGCGGTCACACTGTCGAACAATGTTGTCAGACACATTTCACTATTATTTGCTCTTTTGGCATTTCTCTTATTCGGGCTGTGTAGTGGTTAAATTAAATAAAAAAGAATTTAAATTAAATAAAGTTTTTAAATAAGAAATATATTTTGTTTACTACAATTGATTTAAAATTTTTTAATTTTAAAATTTTTTAGTTCACGAAATTTATTTAAACTTCACAACCTAATGGCAGCAAACGAAAAAAAAATAAAGCAAATGTCAAAAATCAAAATAAATTCCAGCAAAGAAAATGTCAACAAAGCATGTTCACCGAATACCGAACACAAAATTGATTCTCTCTTCCCCACCCGTAATTTTCTAGCAAGCTAAATGTTTCGACTGTGTAAACGGCGAATTATGCTTTTCCATGTTCCAGAAATTACTGGGCTTGATGTTAATTGCCTTTTGACAATGTTCTTCTTTTCATATGTGTCGGCATTTTCCAAACTACTCCTCTCTAAAGGGCATCCCTCTGGTTAAATACATAAATAAAAGCGGCATGTCGCAGAATTGCATTAACTACAAGTAATTAATAATGGGTCGTTGATCTCATTATCCTCTCCCGTGCATTTAACATTTTCAAGGGTTGTGTATTGTTCAGCAGAGTGTTTGCAATTCGTTTAATATCAACTAGTTACTTTCTATATTATTAAACCGTTTGCCTATTGGTTCAATTTGTACGAAAAAAATTTAATTTTTACATACGCCTGGAATACTGAATACAATGTGATCATGTATCAATGTCAATGAAAGGCTTAAAGATCCCACCTCTTGCAGCAGCATTATTGAATACAATTGGTTGGTGGAACAACACAGTAAGCAATTTCAGAAGATTGACAGCTGAATGCTAACATCAAGACTTTTAAGGAATTGCCAAGAAAAAAAAACTTAAAATGTTGATGGACAAAACAATAAACTGGTACGATTATGTTGAAAAAGAAACAGAAGACCAAACCAGAAGTATGGTAGCTACTTTAAGTGCTCTAAATGGCCATAAAAGAAAACGCCTCTTTCCATGTAGATAGAAGAAAATTCTAAAGATCTTTATGAAAAGAAAATGTTTCAAATATTTTTGTACTACAATTTTTTTTAGACACTTTGTCTAGCAATAGTATTTTAAAAATAGAAAAATTTAAACAACAAATTTCCCATAAATTTCAAAATTGTTAATGTTCAATTTGTTTATTTTAAATCTAAATAAATTTCAATTGAAATGTTTATGCTCTAACCCACTGTGTATGACAACAAATTTACGATGCTTAATTTTCTGTTACTGCACAATATATGTATATAATTCCATTCAGGCCACATGGATGGATGGCTGGCTGGCTGGTTGGCTGGCTAGCTATAACCATATTCATCTCATCTCTTGGAAAACATACTTCATCAAGAAAAATAAACAAGACAGTGAACAACAGCTCTCTCTCTGACTCGTCATGTAACAAGATACTGAAGGATTGATCGCATTCTTTAGCACAATGCAGCACATGATTGAAACTAAAGTTGCCCCTAATTGTTGCAGTTCGAGTTGTTTTGATTACTAGAGAATATTTAATATTGAATTATAGTCTCATCATGCTGTGTTTTTTTTTTAATAATCTGTTTAATTTTCTGATATTTTATAACAAATCAGCAAATTTTTCTTCTCTCTAGCCTGTCAAGTTGTGTTTGAGTATTTCAAATAATTTTGTTTGTGAAAATATTCCTTTTCAACACTACAATCTGTCTAGTTGATTTGTTTGAATGGTCTGGTCTGATATTGTTGATTTTTCATATACGATTTTTACTTTTTTTTACGTGTTCTAGCGATTTGTTGGTATTTCCATCCAAAAAGTTTAACAAAAAAATAAACATGATTTTATTCGCATATGATGTTGCTATTCGCTTGTGGCATGCTATTATGGTATGCAGGCTGTAATATTTGTACACATATTGTAAAGAAGTAGATTCATGCTAGAAAATTAATTAATGACAATGTCAAAGAAATGTATTTAGAGGCTGTTATAGGTTTTCCAGCAACACACACTGAAGAGTAGATAGTTTTAATCAATATGTCTGTGCCAACTTGTTTTTTTTTTTGTCTATTCGGTCGAATATTATCCAATAACACTGTGCTAGAATTTGACACTTTTTTTTGTGACAAGCGGGGCACCTGGCGGGTTAACCTAATTCGGGTACGCTGAAACATGCTGATTATAGTCAATGCTGGGTCTTAAAATAGGTGATGATGTTGCGAATAGTACGCTCAGTAGGCCGATTATGTTAACAAAAATAGCTTGACAGCATGACACGACTCACACGTGATATGTCAAAAAAAAAAGGCTATTGAAAAAAATATCTATTTAAATCACCCATTTAGGTAATTCTTTTGTAAGTAGGCGTATAGAACAAACGTAATCTACAATAAAATCTAAGAAAACTTGATTAAGAAAGTATGGGTCTAAAATGAAAACCTAACTCCCGCCGACAGACATAATGGAATGTTAATTGGTTTCAAATAAAATGTGATGAGAGTAAAATACTGTTTCATGAAAAAAATACCACATTTTTAAGGTTCCGTACTCAAAGAGTGATAACAGAATCTTATTACTGAGATTTCTTTGTCCGTCCGGCCAACTACAAGCCATATTATAAACAACTTTATCAATAAATATCAAGAATCAGTAAGAACGCCATTGTTTTAATTAATGTTTTATTTCGTAATTCAGACAATAGAACCCAGATCTTTTTTACAATCTATTCGGGGTGTTTGAGTTCGACTTTATAAAGTCACTGTCATAACACCATCACGATTTTGTGCAGTTACTCATCGTTAGACATGCGTTAGCAACTGCACACACTGCTCAGTCAATAAGAGTCAATTGACTTGATTCCATAATTTAATGTTAAGTTTTCTAGAAAAAAAAATTATAATCTTTGTTTTACTCCATTTCAAAGTTTTATATATCTAAAAAACACATGTAAACAAAACAAATTTGCACAATAAATACGAGGTCTGATCAAAAAATAACCTTTATTTTCAAAATTCGTGAGGTACACATGTCTGTTATATATGTTGGTAATATCAGTCATTTCGAATTGTCAGTTTGTTTTTGACAGATAAAAAGGTTAGTCGTGTTTTGGTGTGCTCTTCGATTTTTTACTATTCGAAAATATGGACCAAATAAACGGTATTAAATTTTGTGTAAAAAATGAAATTGAATGGACAAGGACATTTGAAATGTTGACTGTGGCGTTTGGCGAGTCTACTATGAGCAGAACACAAGTTCAATTGTGGTATAACCGGTTTAAGGAAAGCCAAGAAGATGTCAATGACGATGCTCTTCCTGGTCGCCCGAGAAAATGATTTTGGATAATCGTCGAATCACTATTGCTGATGATGTTATAATATCGTTCGGCTCATGCCAAGCAATTTTTACTGATGTTTTATGCCTAAAACGTACGGCAGCGAAGATGGTTCCAAAATTGCTAAATTTTGAGCAAAAACAGCGTCGCATGGACATCGCTCAGGAGCCGTTAAACATCATCGTCCAGATTTCCTCAAAAAGGTCATAACTGGTGACGAATTATGGGTGTATGGCGGTGACATTGAAACCAAAGCCCAATCATTCCAATGGAAACGTTCAGAAGAGCCAAGACCGAAAAAAGCACGTCAAGTTCGGTCAAATGTTAAGGTTTTTCTAACTGTTTTCTTCGACTACAATGGCATGATGCATCATGAATTCTTGCCACAAGGTCGTTAAGTCAATAAGGAATACTACCTTGAAGTTATGCGCCATTTGCGCGAAGCAATTCGTCAGAAACTCACAGAATTGTGGTAAAACCAGTCATGGATTTTGCACCATGATAACGCACCAGCTCACACATCGATGCTTGTGCATGAGTTTTTGGCCAAAAACAAAAGCGTAATCATGCCTCAAGACACCGTTGAAATGAAAGCGTTTTACTACGATTGAGAAGATAGAAGAATAATCGAAACAGGAGCTGTTGGCGATACCAAAAAGCGCGTTTCAGAAAGGTTTCGAGTATTGGAAAAAACGCTGGCATAAGTGTATTATATCTGAGGAGGATTACTTTGAAAGGGAGAAGATAGTTATTGATGAATAAATAAATAAATACATTTTGAAAAAATTTAAAATAACGGTTATTTTTTGATGCGACCTCGTTTAAACATAAATCACTTGACAGCTGGCAGCTAAAAAAGTGTTGCCAACTTAAAGTTTTATACATTAAAAAAAAAAACACCCTACCCATTCTTATTTCAAACTCGTACTAACACCATAGCTGAAACTAGTAGTTAGCCAACTGGAAAACAGACGAGTAATTTACAGTCATCAGCTAAAAAGTTTGCTTTATCAATTAACGACAACTCTGTGATAATATAGATTGCAAAATAAGCAGAACTCTAAAGATTCTGGACAGACTAGGCATCACTTCGGAGCTAGTCAAGTGACAAGTTATGTGTTAGTTACCTTCCATCTAAATACTGCTTCTGGTGGTAACTAGTTTCATTTATGTAGGTCACAAAATAGTGGATATCTTAAAAAATTACCAATATAACATTGTACTAAATCAAAACTTAATCACATCAATTGCATTAAACAATTAACTCTTTTTAACTCTCAAATTTATTTGTTTGATTACTTAAGTGAGTATGATTTCTTATTTTTAAATATTTATTGGATTTTATATGCTGGATATTATTGCTGCTTTCATTCTGTTGTATTTATAAATGGAAATAACAAGTAAGAAATTCATAAAATCAATGATTTGATTTGTGCGTTTGTTTTGATCGCCGTCATCAGCACCAAACCGCCAACATTCTCATCAGATTTTCTGTGGATTATTGTCGAACTGAGTTGAGTGTAAATGAAGATTGTTGTTTGAATTATTAAAGAGATTTATAATTCATATGAAAACAGAAGGCAAAAGCAACAATAAATTGTGCATGATTAATTAAATGTTTATTTACATTTCGGTGATTTAAAACAAACAGCAACACATGAGGGCAATTAATTTGCAAAAATTTTATGCCAAATAAAAAACAAATGATGAATGTATGAATTGAAAGATTTGTTTGTATAGAGAGAGATTTATTGAAGGGAAATAAATATAAAAAATATGAATTTTTGAATTTTGGAAATTGAAAACTAAAAAACAAATGTTTAAGAAAGTAATGTTAAGGTTAAAAATTCTACTTACTTTCAGTCATATTTCATTCAAATTAGCATGGTTTTTTGTTAACTTATGCATAGTTTATGAGCTTTTATTTGAAATCCTCCATTATTTCCACTTAACTGGAAAGTATGCTCATATTTTATTTAACCATTAGATTGTTTTACGCTGAAATAGTGAAATGTTTACCTATCTATGTTGGCTAAAATACGTATACGATTTTAAGCAAATTGTTAAAACACGTGTTCTGTTTTAATGGCCATAACTAAACTTAAAGGTTGGCTTATTTTGTTTCGTTTGCGTTCCACCATCATCACATCCCTACTTGGTTAATATTTCTGCAGAGAAGTATATTCACGTTAATTACATTGATTTATGGATCCATTGTTTTGTATTTAGCATTTTACATGGTAATACGAAACGAATTGCAGCTACTTACAACTGCTTTGCTGCAATATTGTGTACAATCTTGCATTTGTATTGCAATGTAATGTACTGTAAATGCTATGTAATGTAATGTAAAGTAAAGTAAGTGACATGCCAAATATATGAATGCTAAACAAACAAACAAAAAAAAAGAACGTATTTGAAACTAAGTAAAGCAACCAATATGTAAAATATGTTTACGCATGTTTTAGGCTTTTTTTTTGGGGTGTGGGGGGATTTACTTAAGGTAGTATCAAACCAATTACAAGGGTGTTACACTGTTTACAAAGGAACTAAAAAGGAAAATATTATATTAAAAATTTGTTATACAACTTGTAAAAAGCAAAACTATTGGACTCTACGCTGGGGGAAATATTTGACTCAAAATAGCTTCTGGAATTGCTTTCGTAATGTCCGTCGGTCTGTCTATATGTGCTTGAAAGCGAAGAAAATATTGTTGATTTGGACCAATGATAGAGAGAGACAAACTGATAGATAGAAGGAAATATAAAGGAATAGATGGACAACTGGATAGATGGTGGATAAGTGAATATTTAGATTTTGATTTAGAAATAATGAATTTTTAACAACATGTTACTGTATTCATTCCAGCAAAAATGACTGAAAACTAAAAAGTGACCTATATGCTTCTGTATTCACTTACTCTGAAGCCTTACTAAGAAGCAATAAATATGCGAATACCATTGAAATAATTTTTGTCGCAATGTAATCAGAAATAAAAGAAAACCTTACTACAATCCCCTACTGAGAAGCAGATTGTAAGCAAAAAAATTTAAAAATTATTTCAGTTACTCTAATCCCTTACAAAGAAGCAGGTTGTACTGCAGAGACAATCGGCAATTTTAACGAGTTTTTACCGAAAGTAAAGATAATTGTAACGACATAATTGAAATATTTAGTCATCAAATTTATCTGAGCAAATAAAACGTGAGACGGGTGGAAAGATGTTTTATAATTTAAGTGAAAAATAAACTTTTAATAAACAAGTAAGAAAGTATAGTCGGTCAAGCTCGACCATATAATATCATACGCCCAGTATATGTATAAAACATTTTTTTTTAGAAATGGGCGTTATATGGGAGATATGACCTATTCTGGACCGATCATTCAAAAATTTACTGTCATGATGTCTGTGAATATAAATATTATGTGTGTTAAACTTTATCTCAATATAAATACTTTTAAAAGTTTTATGGAGGTGTCATTAGTTCTGTATATATGAAACTAATTTGTGTTGAATTTTATTTGATACCAACATTTTTAAAAGAGAGTTATGCTCTTTAAAGTGATTTTCGGAAGTGTGCCGTATATGGGATCTACGACTAATTATGTACCGATCTGCACAAAATTTGTAGATGTGATTTGGTTTCATTTACCACTCATTTGTGATTAAATTTGTTTGGATACTTGCATAATTTAACCATTTATGATCGGTAAAACCCAATTTCGGGAGGACATTTGTATGCGGGCCAGGTGAAATAATGGACCGATTTCCACCAGTTTCAATCCCATCCGTCCTTGGGCCGAAAAAATATCACGTACCTAATTTTATCGAAATATATTCAAAATTGCGACCTGTACTCTGCGCACAAGCTTTACATGGACAGGGAGCCAGCCAGCCAGCCAACCAGAATTATTACTTAAATTCACTTAAATATTTTAAAAGTAATTTCATATATAATTATATTACTTTTATTTTAATAATAAATAATGACTATGTGGACCTTATAATTAATTTATTTTTTAGTTCTGTTATATTTTGAACAGGAATTTGATTTTAATTTTTTAAAATTGTATTTTCATTATTTATAATAAATAAAATAAAACAGAAATATAAAACTAAAGTTATTATTTCATAGATTATTAAAATTCAGGAAGAAAGTGCTTCATGTAAGCAAAGAGCAAAACTGTGTCACATCAGCTATAAATTCATGTTACAATAAAATGCATGATAAAATTACTTTTTGTAAACAATGAAGGTTGCAATTCATTAGAGCCACATAATAAGCGCTTACTAAACGCAGTTACTTCCCACTTGATTGCAAAGATTGAAAACTCGCTTCTTTATTTTAAGGTAATGCTTGCAAATGGGAATTTGCTATGGAAAAATTATGTCTTCTGGAAGGGAGAGAAGCTGTACAAACCTACTTACAGGTAAGCTCCAATTTTTGCTGGGATGCTACTGTAAAACATGTTCAGTTTGGTCTATAATTTAACCAGAATCGTCTTATAAACGAACAACGTTTTCAGATTACTGATTTTTTTTATCATTATATTAAATTCATGTTCGTTTAAGAAAGTGCATCGTATAATTTTTTTAACGGAAAATTGCGTTCAGTGACGAAGCTTTTTTCTGGTTAAATTAATATCTAAACCAACAGAATTATCGTATTTGTTATGAAAAGCAGCCAGAAGCATTGCTGAAGTGGTAATGCATCCCGAAAATTGCATTATTTTGTATGGATTATGGGCCATGGCATCAATGGAACGTATTTTTTTAATGAAGGCAGGAACGTTACTGTGAATGGCGAACGTTACAGTGCGATAATTATAATTTTTTTCGACCAAAAGGGAAGAGTTGGTCTTGAACTACATGTGGTTTTGACAAGACGGTGCCATATACGCGAAACAATAGCCCCATTGAGAGACGAGATCGGTGCAAAGTTTATTTCACGTTTGGTGCCGCCTTCAGCAAGACAGAGCGAAAAAAATGGCAAAATTAAGATACGAGTCTGGTGACCAGTTTATTTCACTGGTTGCAACTAGACGGTGCCACATGCCACATAGCACGCGAAACAATGGTACAATTGAGATACGAGTTCAGATAACCGTTTAGTTCACGTTTGGTACCGGTCTATTGGACGCCTAGTTCGTGCGTTTTAACACGTTTAGACTATTTTTAGTTGGGCTATGTTAAGGTTCAAAATTATAGGGGCAACACCGCAACGGTTGACGTACTGGAAGCAAATATTGAAGAATTTATTTGGAAGAGATCAGCCGACATGTTGGATAGAGTATGCCAAAATTGGAGGCAGCGTTTGAACCAGCGTATGAAATCATTTTTAAACATTGATAGATTAAAGATTAAGATTGTTCTATCAACTCAAATATACATATCATATATTTCTTACAATTTCATGTGTTTTTTATAAATCAAATCCGAAAGCCATTAAAAATCACTCTTTATATACTGTACTGATAATAAACTTATTTTATTACACTTATCTTATTCGTTAAGAATTCTATATTTCTGAGAAAGTAAATCCTAGAAATTAAAACAGTGTAAACGAATACAAAGATTCGCTGTAATAAGTTTCTTCTGAAACTCTTTAATAAATATTGTCATTTTAAATATTATTTCAAAAATTGTGCTACCTAAAAAAAGTTCTTATTTTTAAAAAAGCAATTTTCCTAAACTACAACATTTTCCAAAAGTATTCCCCCGGTATTAATGGCCCATAAATCCATCAATCTCTAACATATTTATGTTATTTTCAATACAACCATTAACACTTCAACTCCTAGGGTTAATCAAAATAATTAAAAAACACAAATTTTAAATGCAATTTCTACAACAGACCAACAAAACAGCAATTATTTTCCTCTTTTTTTTAACAAGACCAGCTAGACATTCTAAAGTCTTTCAACACTTGAGAATAAGTTGTCTTAAAATTAAAGGCAAACGCACATAATTAACAGAAAAAACATAATATAAACAAATAAAATTAATTTGTTTTAGTTAGTTCAACTCTGCCAAGAAAGGCAACATAAAATATTTATACACACATATATGTAATTAGAAAACTCGCTTAGGTCACACACAGAGTTAAGTGTGAAGTGATGTTTCCAAAACTATTTTAAATACATACATACATATGTACATACATGTTTAAAATAAATAAATTGAACTGCTAAAAATTTAAAAACAAATCTCTCAAGTAGAATCCAACATAGTAGTGAGACCACCTGTTGCTGTCAGTTGTTATTTTAAATATCGTATCATTCAAAATCATTGAATGTTGTTGGTAAAGGTGTTGATGGATGCCACCTTAAATCACGACCACACACACTGACAGTCAGACTATACACATTGCCATATTTTGTGGCAGAAACTACATTAATTACAATTACACTTGATTTAAACGCAAAATGGCACATAATCGTTTTCATTGCTATTTAGTTCCGCAAACGATTCTATAAAGTAACCAAAACATTAAACTTATATCAAGAGGAGATTTAACATTTTAATGTC
The DNA here is from genome assembly GCA_916048285.2 of Bellardia pandia. Taxonomy (NCBI): domain Eukaryota; kingdom Metazoa; phylum Arthropoda; class Insecta; order Diptera; family Calliphoridae; genus Bellardia; species Bellardia pandia. The sequence continues at coordinate 86,640,821 of OU696530.1, read as the reverse complement.
TATTAATAAACTGGGTATATGTTGGTTATATGTCATATATTTTGACATGGTGTTTGTCATCAATAACTTATGTATCACATTGTTAATGAACTTTATAGTGTAAACAACAAAATTGTTATGCTTAGATAATTTTGGATTTGTTGCCAACAGAGCATCAGATGCGGGAAGTTTTGCTTTAATTCTTGAGTTTAAAGCATACCCAATGGCTTTCCAAAGCTTATGGTGAAAGCTTTGGTTTCCAAGTGCGAGTCATAGTTTGTGCGCTTCAGAAGTGGATATTTTGACACGAAAAACAAATTTAGTCCAGGCCAGCCAAAAAGTTTGAAGACCAATCAATCAATCATCACAGGGAACTTGTAACAAATGCAACTGATTCGTTTCAAGTGATCAGTGTCCGAAAAATGCCCAGAATATGCCATTAGACATAAAGGCATAATATTCTAAGATGACAACGCTCGTACACATGTTGCAATAGCTTTTAAAAACGATTCAGAAAGAAGTGTTTAGAGCAGTCTCGGGCACGCACATACTCACTCATATGTGGTAGTGTTGGAAGCAACAAAAAACAAACGACCGCAAATAATTGTACACTCAAATAATTTTTCAGTTGCCAAAATTAAAGACATTTTTTGGATTTTAGTATTTTTATTTGATTTGAATTTTTTTTGCAAATTTGCAAAATTAAATTATAATTTATTTATTAATTAGAGATGGAAAATGAACTAATATTTTTTTTTTTTTTTTTTTAAGAGAAAAGTTTTTTTATTCAGGCTAATAGTTCAAATAATTAAGAATACTATTGTAAAGTACTGGAACAATTGGCAAATTGGAATGCATTTTCTACCCGGCCAAGGGCGTCTTCAGTAATCTTCATTGTCCACTATCACTCTGTAAATATCATCTATTTAACTCACCGTTTTTGAGAAATAGAGTACAAGAATTATCATATTTCTTTTTTAACGTGTTGTGAGTTAGAACGAAATTTACATACGTTTACAATGTGTGTGTATTCTTTATTATTATTTATGAAAATTTGTATTATTACAAATTTGTTTTTGCTTTTCTTGCTGCGTCTACCTTTTTTGTAGATCAATAACAGCAATTGTATGTATGTTTTTTGTTGTCATTTCTCCTTTTTGGTTGATTGAGTTATTTTTTGTAACTACGAAAACCGGAGATGGGATGATGACTACATACATTGATACACCGCGCCATGGTGTTTGTTATGTTATTAATTAGAGATGGAAAATGAACTAATATTTTTTTTTTTTTAAGAGATAAGTTTTTTTATTCAGGCTAATAGTTCAAATAATTAAGAATACTATTGTAAAGTAATTATACATATTTATGTACATATATTATTTTATTATTTAATATTATTTGTATATATTTTCTTTCGTTGTTAATTAGTTTATCATTAAATTTTAATTACTAATTGAGAATTTTTCCTCTTGCGAGTACTAATTGTTTTCAAATTAATTGTATATTTAACTTGAAGTAAAAACTTTGAATACAATTTTTTTTTTATTAATTGAGAATTATTCCTCTTGCGAGTATTAATAAACAAATTTTAAACAATTTTAATCGAAGTTACCTTCAAGTTAAATATACAATTTATTTGAAAATAAATTGTATTCACTACATTTATTTTTGAATATTTCTGTTATAAGCTTTGGCTTTAGCAGGCCAGAAAATGCATTACATTTTGCTAGTGTCTCTTTGAATATTTTTGTATGATTTTGCATTATGCTTTCCAACGGAAAGCTATGTAAGACATATAACAGAAATATTCAAAAATAAATGTAGTGAATACAATTTATTTTCAAATAAATTGTATATTTAACTTGAAGGTAACTTCGATTAAAATTCTTTAAATTTTTTTTTTTATTAAATTTTAATATTAATAATTAAAAACGAAAGAAACTATATACAAATAATATTAAATAATAAAATAATATATGTATGTACATAAAAATAATGTATAATTAAATATTTTTTGACTTACAATGCGATGACAAATCATACTTTATTAAACATTTTGCTTTGAGTGCACTCAAAAAAATGTGCAGCGAGATCAAACAGGGAAACAGGTTATAGTATACGTGTGTCAACGTCTCGCACACACAATTTTGTTCCTATACACGCGTGTATAGCAAGCGCCCGAGACTGGTTTAGAGAGTTTTGCCTCACCCGCCTTATAGACTAGACCTTGTAGAATAATCTCTCAGGCGGTGACAAATTGATAACATTACGTTGCCAAATGGAAAACAGCACCATGTCAATTCCGATCATGTTCAATTTATGTATGCTCTAATTTGTTGTTCTTTTATTTACAATCACTGTCGTGCCACCAAAGATTCCCACAAGGATTTACATATTATTGTTACCTAGATGTCGATATCGTTGGCCCTCCTTATATTTTCGCTTGAACGATTTTATGTCTATAGTTATCGCCAGCAGAAGATCGGCAAATACACGTTAATATCTTAAGTACAATTGTGTCAAACAACTTCTTTAAATAGAAATGATGTAGCCTTTTTGACTCATTTTTCTGTTATAAACTCTTCTTTCTCTCTGTTTCTATAAACGAAAAAATTTTTATATTTAATCGATTTATTTTATTGGCAACATGTTGTCACTGGTCACAATAAATATGTGTTGGTGGTTTCCATTCCAAACAAAATTAATAGTTAAAAATCTATGACTGGTTTTTCCACAATTCTGTGCGTTTCTGACGATTTGCTTCGCGCAAACGGCGCATAACTTCAAGGTAGTATTCCTTATTGACCGTACCTTTGCAGTTGAAGAAAACAGTGAGAAAAACCTTCACATGTGACCGAACTTGACGTGCTTGGCTCTTCTGGACGTTTCCATTGGGATGATTGGGCTTTGGTTTCAATGTCAGAGCCATACAGCCATGATTCGTCAACAGTTATGAACTTTTTGAGGAAATCTGGATCGTCGTTGACGATGTTCAACAACTCCTGAGCGATGTCCATGCGATGTTGTTTTTGCTCAAAATTTAGCAATTTTTGAACAATCTTCGCTGCCGTACGTTTTATGCCTAAAACATCCGTAAAAATAGCTTGACATGAGCCGAACGACATGCCAACATCATGAGCAACCTCTCTGAAAGTAATTCGACGTTTATCCAAAATCATTTTCTTCACTGCTTCAATGTTTTCATTGGTTTTTGATGTGCTCGAATGACCAGGACGAGCATCGTCATTGTCATTTTCTCGGCCTTCCTTAAATCGGTTATACCACAATTGAGATAAGGAACCAATCACCTATTTTTTTTTTGTAAAAACGGAATTAGATGTAATTGTCAGCTTTGCTGTTGCGAGGCTACAATATTTTTTATTGTTTCTATTTGGATTTTTTTAAACCTAACATTCAATTCAGTATTTTTTTTACATAAAAGCTAGATGATAACACTCTAATGGCCGAATTCACAGTCTTTAGTTAGCTAATGACAAAGGCTTAACTAATGATTCTTTATTCGCAATGCTTAGTTTGCCATAAGAATAACAAGTATTAGTTAAAGAACCGTTAGTATATTAGTTTACCAATGGTTAACTAATGACTGAGAATTCGGCCATAAGTGGAGTAGGTTTTCCTCTACTAAAATTACAAGTTTTAAACTAAAACTCTAAAATGTTTGTATATATGTACATCAGTGATAGAAAAATGAAAAATTTAAATGGTACTGACCGTCAACAAAAAGAGTACTTTTTTCAACATTTTGGTACTTTTTAGGAAACATATACAGGGTGGGCCAACTTGGACTGAATGATTTGAACTGCTTATAACATTTGCATTTTTAATTTTTTTTTTGCAGATACAGAATTTTATAAAATTTCATAATGTCATCATACTCAGTGGAAGAACGTGTAAAAATTGTTGAATTTTATTATGCATTAAAAACACAAAAGTTATAAGCAGTTCAAATCATTCAGTCAAACTTGGCCCACCCTGTATTTTTATTCAAAAATAAAATTAAAAAATCCATTTAAATACAATTCAAAAATAAAATTAATTCAACAAAAAAATTTAATAATAAGGGCACTATACTATTGGTCCTATCAGCAATAACATTTTCTTTCGAAGTATGTACGTCGCAAAATTTTATGTAAAAAGACTGCCGATACCTTGACTCTTTTAACAAAACTAAAAACTTCATCTAAATGGTTCTCATCTAAGTTTAAACTTACCAAATATTATCTAAAACATCCTTTTTAATGTTGCTTGAACAACATCAACAACTTTTGCAACCAAACGCACACTAACAACAACATGAATAACGAATTTGTGCATTACTTATGTTTTTGTTTTAAAGCCAATGTGGTCAATGATTATAAAAATAGTAACGCTGGATTTCTAAACAGGGAACAAAGCAAAACAAACAAAGAGTACTAAATATAATGTGGGGGTACTGTGGTATGTTTGTTGTGAAAAAGTACTGAAAATAGTACAATAGTATTGAATTTTCCATCACTGATATACATACATATTTCCATTTATTTTGCAATTGTAGCCACTGTGCACTGTAGTGGTATAAATAACACATCTTTCACCTCCATTTAAAACGTATCAGCCCAGAATATTTTGAAAATAATTAAAAATTATTATTTATTTGTGGTTAATTTTTCGTATTTAGCTCATCCATAACACGGTTGGAGAACAATTCATAAACTATTGTGCGCGCCTAATAATTCATGTCAAAATGCGCGTACATACAATTTAAACTCATAAATACTGGCTGAAAGTGTAACGTAGTGTTGTGCTGTGCTGCTTTGTGTGGAATAATTGTCTATATAAATGGGAAGTATGATGAGGCAGGCTGGGGCATTCACGACAAGCTGTGAAAAAGTAGTGAAAGAGGGAGTGTTACGTTACGTTTGTGTGTTTTATGGCTGTGGTACCAAATACACCACACTTGATACGCATGTGAATTGTTGTGAATTGATTCCATGAAAATTTCATTTCCTTGCCTGTTGATTGAATTTGTTATTGTTGTTTTATTTCTACTGGCCTTAGCTGTTGTTGTGTTGCGTTGTGTGAATATAAATCCCCCTCATCATTCAGTTGAACCGAGTAAATCTGTCTGAAATGCTTATAAATATGTATATGGATAAATCAGTGTGTGTTTGAGGTCTTGCATGTGTGAGCCAGTCTAGCGCATAAAGAATTTTAAATATTTTCTTTAATTTTTTTTTTGCAAAACTTTTTAAAAAATAGTTGTTGTAATTTTCAATAAAAATATTGTTGTTTTTAATATCATACTCATATGTTCAAATTAATATGATGTGTGCTGTGTATTAATAAAGTGATTTACAACATTTTTTTTTGTTTTTTTTTGTATTGCATTTTTGTTGAGTTTATTTTTGTAGCTATTTTATGAAATCTGTAATAAAACAAGATACATTTTGACAGGCTCCATAGACTTACAGACACCATAAACGTATGTAGCTATGATATGTACAAGTACAAGTTGGTATGTGGCATCAACCGACTAAATGTTGGAGATGTTTAAACTTCCGTTTTAGATTTTTTTTGTTCGTTCTTGCTAGTTCGTGTGTGTAGTTTGTTGAAAATCAGAAAATGTTTGAAATTCACAAATCATCAACATCCGTAACAGATTTGAAAATATTTATTTTAAATTAAGAATTTCATCATTTTTTTAAATGCATGTAAGTATGTATTTATTTCTTTTTTAATTTCATTTAATTTATATTTTTATAAATAGTGGAGGAATAAGTAATTTCTGGAATTTGATATAATGTTTAATGGTTTTCAATATAGATTTAAGCTATTTGGTACAAATTACGTTCATACAAATTTAGGCAATATGATTAAATAATTAATTAATAAAGGATATCGGTATCTACATTCTTATTTCATTTGTTTAGTAAGATGATTGTATGTAAAATTTGTGCATGATAGTGGAAAAAACGAAGATATTCATGGCCTATTTGATGCAAATTTTGGCCGCCCAATTTTCCGTGCAATAACGTCTGAAGTTACCCAGTAAAAAATTTTTAGATTTTAGGAAGCTAAAAAGGGACCTAACTGCATCTGTATTCGCTTACTATTAAGCCTTACTGAGAAGCAGGAAATAAGGGAATACCAGTGATAGGAGTAATTTTATAATGTAAGCTGAAACAAATTAAAAGCCCACTACTATCCCTTACAGAGAAGCAGGTTGTAAGTGAAGTATTTTAATAATATTTAAGCTTACTCTTGTCCCTTACAAGGAAGCAGGTTGTATTGCAAAGACTATTGAAATCGACAGTTTTACCGAGTCTTTTCCGACAAAAACACTCGTTTGAAATTACATAATATAAAATGTTTAGTCATCGAGTTGCATTTGTGCAGATAAGACGTGAATAAAAGTGTAAGAAATTCTTAGAAAATATAAAAAGATTTTATTATAAATATAAACCTATAAAGTGATTTTAATTAATTAATAAATTTTCAATGTAAGAAATATCTTTTTTAAAATTTATTAAAGTGTGTGTTTATTATAGTGTATCAATAGAATTTAAATAATTTTTTGTACGAAATATTTTCAATTATTTGTTTTTGGTTTTTCTTGTTTCTGTTTATTAATACTTCTGCTTTTGGCCATGTACAGTTTGTGTTGTTTTGTTTTGTGTTTATGTTTTGATTTGTAGAAAAGTTAACGGCGTTTTGTGTTTGTTTTGTTTTTTCCTTTTGAAATAGTTCTGGGGGCTAATTCTGGCAGTCGTGATCGAAATTGTTTTCGAATCGAAATTTATTTCGACAGTGCAAAATTTTCTAATGATGGTACTCGATACGAATCGAATCGATTCATTGCTTCAGTGTTGTAAAAAACTTAATTAAGTACGTATTACAACACTGAATAAATTAAAAGAAAATGTAAACAAAAAACATATGGTTCTGAAAAAAATAACTCAAGTAAAAGCGAAATTTTTTAAAGAAATTATTTTATGTTATGTTTTTTTACTCATCGTCTTTTGATTCTGACGGGATTGAAAACATTAATGACATAAGGAAACAAATAAGAAACACCCCTTAAGATTGACAAACAATGAGTAAGTATGTGTTTTTCTAGACTCAAAAAACTATTTAGTTTTGGGCTCACAAAGCAAGCGTAGGTAAAATTTATTTTTGATATTTTTGACCTAAAAGTAATAAAATTATTAATATTATGGTATTATTTAAAGGAAGTAACAAATTTTTTACTAACATTTTCTTTTTTTCTTCTGTTTGCTAAAAAAAAAAACGTTATTTCGAATGCTTCTTTGCTTACGAGTAAAAACTCGCATGGTTGCGTTCGAATAATCATTCGTTATCGAATGCCATCATTAGAAATTTCGATACATTTTAATCGCTATCGAATTAGAGAATCCCAAATGTTAAAAAATTCGAACGTTCGAATGAAAATTTACTCGTATACGAATGCGAGATTTAGCCCCCTGTTGTTGTTAAATAATATGCCGAAAGTGGTTGGAAAAGACAATTTAATTTATAAATAATCATTTTATAGTAACTAAACGAATTTATTTTTAAGTATCAATGAATTTTATTATTTATTATTATTTTTTATTACTATAAATTTGTTTTTTATTAAAGAATCTATATTTTATTTTTCTTTGCTTTTGTCGACATTAATTTAATTTTTTTAACATAGAATATATTTTAATTCATTAATAATAATTTCCAATAAAAATAAAATAAACATTTCACACGGATGTTATTATTTCATAGATTCTTAAGAAGCATGAAAAAAGGGTTTCATATAAGCAATAGCTATGAATTCAGGTCTTTTGCAAAAGCATTAGGGAAGAGCTTTTTGTAAACAATGAAAGAAGTAATGCCATAGAAACATGAAATAAATGCTTACTTATAGCTGTTACTCACAGCTGAATGTAATGGGTGAAAACACGCTTCATTTTTTAAAAAGTAATGCTTCCAAGTGGGAATTCGCTATATAAAAATCATGCCTTATCGAAGCAGGTTTGTAAGGGAGAAAATAGCTTCGTTCCCTTACAAACCTGCTTGCATGTAAGCTCCAATTTTTACTGGGTACTTTATGCATGATTGCCACAGCGCTCCGCTTTGATAATGTTGCAAGTCGACAACTAATGCGTAGTAACGACAAGTTTGCTCCTATTCGTTAGGTGCAGTGTTGCCAGGACCATAAGTGAAAAAAGGCTAAATGGGCTTTAAAAAAAGGATAGAAAAGGCTTAAAAAAATTTAAAAATAGGCTAAAAAAAGGCTAGATTCTTTCAATTCAAATTTTATTTTTTTTTATTAACAAATACATATAAAAATGTAGGCTAAACTTAAAATATAACTTTTATTTAAGTAACAATAAACTTCACCGTTAATAATATTTTATAAGTATAAACATTTTTATTAAAAACAAAAATTATATTAAAATATCGAAGACAAAAAAATTGACTAAAATACTAAAAATAATGTAAATGTTTATGAAATGTAATAGCTGCCGGAATTGGCCCTGCATTTGCACTACCCACGATATTTGGTGAAAGTTCTTATTCCAACAGCTATTGGATTTCATTAACACCTGAATCTTTTTTTTTTTTTTTTTGAATTCAAATAAGGTTAAATATATTTAGGACAAACTATACATACATACGTATGTACATTTTTTTAATATAAAAAATTCAAGTTTTTTGAATGACTTAAAATATATATAGAAATTTATATAATTAGGATTGATATTCTTTACTTTTATTTCATTTATATCAAAAATATTTTCATGATTTAAAAATCTACCATGATCTACTAAAACTATTGAAGATTAATTCATTCAGATGAGGAAATTTTTTCGGTACCTGAATCAGAAATATCATTGCAATATATATCGCGAGAGTCTAAAAGTTTTAGGAGATCGTCTTTAATTTCATAGTCATGATAACATTTTTGTAATTTTTTCATTGAGCAACGAATACACAACAAAGAATTAAGCATTTTTATGTTAATTTTATTTCTTTGTTTATTTGGAATTAACTTCATGGTGATATGGGAAAAAATATCGCGATTCATAATTTTTAAAGAATTATCCACAGATAAAAATTCAATTCTTTGTAAAGTATCTATTTTCATAGGTAACCGCTGAGGCAATTGTTCTATTCCCACCATTAATTGAGCAATATAACTTATAATAACGTTTCTGTCTTGAAGTTGATTTCGAAAACCAATTATAACTCTCGGAAACTAGATTTTTAACTTCACTTGGCAAACAGTTTGATGCGCTGAATACAGCCAATTGTATGGAGTGGCACACACATGCCACTAAAATAATACTTGGGTTTTTTTTATCTTAATAAAGAAATAACACCTTTATTAATACCCACCATTGCATTTGCATTGTCAGTTCCAAGGACTTTACAATTTTTTATATTTAATTTATATTCGTCAAGTGTAAATAATATTGCATCCGCAATGGCTTTTGCAGTGGAATCCTCTAACTGAACTAACTGTAAAAAAGTACTTGTAATGGGACTGCAATTTTCGGTATAAAATCTGACTACAATACCAAGCTGCTTTTTAACAGATATATCCGTCGATTCATATATTAGTTTTTATATACTAATGAGTCAAACTTGGGAATTTGAGGACAATAAAAGTACGTATTGTAATTTTTTTAGCCTTAAAAAGGCTAGAGGCTAAAAAGAAAAATTTGAGGCTAAGTGACGAAAAAAGGCTAGATCTAGCCTCAAAAAGGCTAAAATGGCAACACTGGTTAAGTGTGGCAGCGTTGACATATCCATCCTTTTACAATTGCCATGATACACAATAATTAATACAGCCATATAGCTGTATAGCTAAAAATGCAAATCCTAAACAGAACCAAGGGCAGCGAGTTGTGTTGTAGCTAACGAAAGGACTAAAGGGTCAAAATATAACAATATATAACAAAGGGTCAAAATATAATATAATTTACCCCTTGGCCAACGATGTCGAACGATAACTTTCGCTTAGATAAGACTTAAAACACAAACTTGATTGTGGAATAAACAAACATGATTGAGTAAAAATAGATACAATAAAAAGTTTGTGTCTTAAGTCTTACATAAGCGAACGCTATCGTTCGACATCGTTGGCCAGGGGGTTAGTAAAAAAAATTACTTAGAAAGAAACTTACTTATGTAGGCACAGTACGTCAAAATAGAACATTTATACTCCCAAAGGTGCTGAATGTAAAACAACTCCCATTATTGAAATCTGTCAGCCACTAAAACAAAGCAACTATATTGATAAGCTCAATGCATAAAACACCTGCACTTAACGACACAGAAGCAAAGAGGAACCGCAGATTGTTTCCTACTACAATTCAACGAAATGTATAATGTGACGCTTGTCGTCTACGGTTTCAAATGTTTTATATCCTTTAGGAGGAGTAGATACTGCTGACCAAATGATAGGCTCCTACACAACAAAGTATCCAGCAAATATGCTGGAGATATCTGCTTTGGTACTCTCTTCAAAGATCGATCATGGGCACCGGCTGCACTTTGTTTGGCAAACGTCTATATGGTGAAATGAAATAGATTACCACAACAACAGTTTTCAGCTAAGTTATTGACTGATATACACAAATTATCTTCAATTTCTGTGAGCTCATCGAATATTGCTTCCCTAAAACGGTGAACAAGCGGGGAATCTATAGTTGCTGCAAGGCTAAATCTGACATAAAATGTTTCAATCGTGAAACCACAAAAAAATATTTATAGCATGTAAGGAAAAACACTTTTAAGATATATTTTTACATTTAAAATTAACTAATATTTTATTTATAATTTATTGAAAAAATATTTTAAAATATGCCACTAAAAAACGTGTTAGACTTAGTTAAATACTACAATTAACTACCAATCAAACGCACGCTTTAAAGATTTGTTGAAGAATGCAAATATATACACACGAATATGTATGTACATATGTACCTACATACTAAAATAATAGTTATGTTTTTGTTGTTGTTAATAGACCTTTATTAAATTAAATCCCCACATTCATATACTAATTCAATAAATACATTAAAAAGTACTTTTTACTTATTTACCCATCACTGATTTCATCTCATTGTTGCTGTTATTGTTTTGTCATCTTGTTTACTTTTAATAAAGGCCTATTAACAACAACAAAAACATAACTATTCCCTTTGTATATATGTGCATCCACACATATACATATATTTGCATTCTTCTTTAGTTTTCAACAAATCTTTAAAGCGTGCGTTTGTTTGGTGATTAGCTGTCGTATTTAAATAAATCTAACACGTTATTTAGTGGCGGATATTAAAATATTTTTTCATTAAATTATAAAGAAAATATTAGTTAATCGGTATATGTAAAAATATCTCTGAAAAGTGCTAAATAAATTAGTGAAAAAAGTGTGGGAAGTCTATCAAAAATATGCAAATGTAATGCAATTGTTAGCAGTGAGGCGGTCGGTGTTTTGCTTTGGTTGGCCATTCGTTTAGGCAACAACAACAAAAATGAGTGAGAGTGCATGTGATTGAGGTGTATAAGTTGTCTTGTTTTTGTTATTGCTTAAGAAAGTTGCTTCTAAAAAGATAAGTACATAGTAAGCTCATACAAAAGTTAATAAAAAAATATTAATAAAATAGTGCATCATCAAAAGAATATAATGGAGTGTCTTTTTAAACAATAACAGCATCATCTTTACTTTAACCAGTTACTTAATTAAGGTAAGTGATTTGCAATAATTTTTTTACCAGAACAGAAAATAAAATGGGACTTTTTCAAGTTAAGATTACTAAAAAAACCTTTTCATTATTTTCATTTTAACGAACTTCGTCTATAAGAATGCAAATAATCAATATTTTTTACTGATAATTCTATTATGCACAAGTTATTTTACACAAAAATTTTTCTAACAACAAATATTGTATACAACAGATTTTCATCATTAAAGATGATTTTCTATGAAAAATACTGTTATACACAATATTTTCTATGGGAAATACTTTCATTTACAATATTTTCTATGGGAAATACTGTTATACACGATATTTTCTATGGAAAATACTGTTATACACGAGATTTTCTATGAAACATACTGTTATACAAAATATTTTTTATGGAAAATACTGTTATACACAATATTTTTTATGGAAAATACTGTTATACACGAGATTTTCTATGAAAAATACTGTTATATACAATATTTTTTATGGGAAATACTGTTATACACGATATTTTCTATAAAAAATACTGTTATACAGAAAATTTCTATGGAAAATTATGTTATACACAATATTTTCTATGGAAAATACTGTTATACAAATATTTTCTATGAAAAATACTATTATACACAATATTTTCTATGGTAAGTACTGTTATACACGATATTTTGTATGAAACATACTGTTATACAAAATATTTTTTATGGAAAATACTGTTATACACAATATTTTTTATGGAAAATACTGTTATACACGAGATTTTCTATGAAAAATACTGTTATATACAATATTTTTTATGGGAAATACTGTTATACACGATATTTTCTATAAAAAATACTGTTATACAGAAAATTTCTATGGAAAATTATGTTATACACAATATTTTCTATGGAAAATACTGTTATACAAATATTTTCTATGAAAAATACTATTATACACAATATTTTCTATGGTAAGTACTGTTATACACGATATTTTGTATGAAAAATACTGTTATACACAATATTTTCTATGGGAAGTACTGTTAGACACGATATTTTTTATGAAAAATACTGTTATATACAAAATTTCTATGGAAAATACTGTTATACACAACATTTTTTATGGAAAATACTGTTATACACGAGATTTTCTATGAAAAATATTGTTATATACAATATTTTTTATGGGAAATACTGTTATACACGATATTTTCTATGAAAAATACTGTTACACAGAAAATTTCTATGGAAAATTATGTTATACACAATATTTTCTATGGAAAATACTGTTATACAAATATTTTCTATGAAAAATACTATTATACACAATATTTTCTATGGTAAGTACTGTTATACACGATATTTTGTATGGGAAGTACTGTTAGACACGATATTTTCTATGAAAAATACTGTTACACAGAAAATTTCTATGGAAAATTATGTTATACACAATATTTTCTATGGAAAATACTGTTATACAAATATTTTCTATGAAAAATACTATTATACACAATATTTTCTATGGTAAGTACTGTTATACACGATATTTTGTATGAAAAATACTGTTATACAAAATATTTTTTATGGAAAATACTGTTATACACAATATTTTTTATGGAAAATACTGTTATACACGAGATTTTTTATGAAAAATACTGTTATATACAATATTTTTTATGGGAAATACTGTTATATACGATATTTTCTATGAAAAATACTGTTATACAGAAAATTTCTATGGAAAATTATGTTATACACAATATTTTCTATGGAAAATACTGTTATACAAATATTTTCTATGAAAAATACTATCATACACAATATTTTCTATGGTAAGTACTGTTATACACGATATTTTGTATGAAAAATACTTTTATACACAATATTTTCTATGAAAAATACTGTTATACACAATATTTTCTATGGGAAGTACTGTTAGACACGATATTTTTTATGGAAAATACTGTTATACACAACATTTTCTATGGAAACTACTGTTAATCTGCAGATTTTCTATGGAAAATACTGTTATGCACAATTTTTTCTATGGAAATTATTGTTCTTTATAGAAAATTTAGTTATATACAGGATTTTTATAGAAAACTAAGTTATACACAAGTTCATCTGTAGGAAACACTTTTATTTGTTTATTTATTTAGTCTATGGATAAAATTCATACAGACCATTTTTAAAATTACATACATACATACATATGACATTTTAGTACAATTAATTATTTAAATTTAAGAAAATGTTACTTTTTATGGTATTTAAATTTAAAGAAAAGCCTATCAAATTAAACATTTCAGTAAAACAACAACATAGTTTTTTAAACGGCTCTGCCATAGCAAAATTTGTTCGAAAAATTTTAACATAAAGTGGATTGTTATCTTGGGGAACATTAAATAATAAATTGTTCAATAGAAGTTCAGAGGAGACATTTCCATTTATAAGTTTTACTAAAAAAGAGACGTTAGGCAGTATTCTATGGCTTTTTAATGTTGGCAATTTTATCAAACGTAGTCTAGATGAGTATGATGGATGCACATTCTCGATATATATCCTTCAAACAAAAAATAAGGCATTGTTTTTGTACAGATTCAATATAATCAGTATGGTTTGTAATCTGCTCGTTTCGCTCGAAAATACAATTTTGGTTTTGGTTGTTATTTAAGGTTCATTTTTAGCAATGTGTATCTTCACACACAAATTCGAATTTGAGTAGCACAGACAAAAACCATATTTGCTAACATTGAAAATGTTACAGTCAACAGACCACTGTTAAGCACTTAACAGTCAAATTTACTTGTATTTTGAAAAATGTAGCTTTTAGCATGAAATTCTCTAGAAGAATTTGGACAAATATCGAGTTACACACGTATCCCACTATATAGAAAGGATAGTTCAAAGGGTCCTAAATTAGACTACATTATTCGAATTTCTGAAATAATTTTGGAATTTGAATAAATCGAATTTGAAAAAAATTTATTTTTGGAAAATTCTGAAATTCCAAAAACAGCATCTGATAGCTGTTCCCATTGAGCACATATCCTATATAGTGGTTATGCATGCCTTCGCTCCATTTGGCCACTTTGGCCAAAATCCCTCATAGAAGTCCAAAATTCTTTAAGTGAATTTTCAAAAGTTTCTAAAAAATACTTCGAAGAACTTCGTAATTATATCTAATTTTAAGTAATATTTTTTTTATAACCATATAAAATTATATATCCAATTTAAAATTAATTTTTTTATTAAATTGTTTTTTTGGTATTTAAAATTGTATTTTATATTTAAATACGTTCTTCATTAGTCGTTACGTCACAACATATTTAACTTTGTACTTAATTAATAATTTATTTAAAAATTTTAACATGCTTTTTGATATTCTAAGTTTCTTGTTTTTTACCCTTTGTTTTATTGCGAATTTTAATCTTTTTTTTAGGTGTTATTTGCTAAGCAAAACAACACGATACCAAAATTTTTGTAAAATTTTTGTTGGCGCATTTTACCCTTTTTTTTAGTAATTTTTTACCCTTTTTACCCGTTTTTACTATACACTTGACGCTTTTCTTTATTTCTAAAATGCCAACACTGATATGTTATTTAAAACTTAATAAGCTAAATTGTTTTGACATTGTAATTTGACCTGAATTAATAAACTAGGCTAAAGATATTTATTTATAAATTACTGTAAGTCTTGTTTCACACTCTTCAGTTTTAGCTGACCAGTTTTTGTTTAAATCTTTTTTGAACTTGCCATTTCATTTACACACATCAATTAAATTTTCATACTTTTTAATGCAAATCAACATGCATGAAAAAAAAAACAAAAGGAAATAAGAAAATTGACTAGTACCGTCAAGTTTGTAATCATGTTATTCTCTTTTCCCTTCTCAACCAAAAATACTTGCCTTGACGAATCAGAATTGAAGAGTGTGAAAGCGGAAAAAAAATATTACACAAGTTGTGTTTAACATTATATTTTTTTGTGATTTCTTATTTAAAAAGTTTAAATTTATTATGTATTTTGATATGTATTGTACAAACTTGAATTTTTATGATTTTGTTTAAATAAAAATTTCAAAATACTATTAGAAATAATGACTTTTTATTTTTCCGATTTTTAAAATTCAAAATGACGACTTTTTTCTTTTTTATGGGGATTTTGACGATTTCTTCCGCTATTCATCTGGCAGACCTGGTGCCAAATTAACATACATAAGTTAGCTCTACTGAGGGCCTAAGTTGACTACTTTATCAGTTTATAATTTTAACGAATATATCTTTATTGACTTGCACGTAGGAAATTCCTGTTACCCCTACATATAAACAAACACCTACAAAAGTGATGAGACACTTTGGTTAAAAAAAAAGAAATCCAAAAATCGTTTACTCCCCATTGCAGTCACAAATGATCTTGTCATTAAATATTTATGCATAAACATTCTCAGTCGAAATAGAATAATCAAAACAAGCATTTAAAATACACCAACGAATACACTTTACATCATTTTATTTACTTAAAACTAGAACCAATACAAGGCTTAAACCACCCAACAATAGACCAACAGTTCAAAACTTGTAACAAATCCCATCTCTGCCCCAGAGTACTAGTTAGTTTGTTTGTATTAGCACTTCAAATCGGTTGTTAGTGTTGTGTTTGTCAGTAATTTATCTCGCTGTTTGATGCAAACATATAAATCTCTCAACACCAAAACAAATAGTCATGCCCCACAACAACATTAACAACAACTACAACGGAGTATTTGTTCGTAATAGACTTTTCCTTTCACTTTCGCTATTTGTTGCTATTTGTTGCTGCTTGTTGTGTTGTGTTCAGTTGTGTTTGGAGGAAAAGAAAATTTTGAAATTCATTTTCAATACTTATTTATGTATGTATTTCTGTTGCGATATTTCAATTGGAAATTTTAAAATAAATAAATATTTAAAATATTTATTTGTGAATAGATATTTTGGTACTTAATGATAGGAAAAACAATCAATTAGTTTGTAATTTATTTTATTTGATTAAATTAATTGTTAGTTTAGTGAATGCAATAAAATTTATATGAATTTCATTGTTAAGAAGATATACATACATATATTGATCTAAGTGTAATATATTTAATTGTAGAGATTAATGGTTTGGTTTGAAATTGGATTTCCTGTTGGGCTGAGGCAGTAAAATGTGTGAATAAATTAAGTGTACAAGAGAGATGGTAGAAAAACATAAAGCTTAACAAAGATTTATTATATTTAATAATAATAGACTACTTCTCTATCAGTTTAATGTCTATTTGATATCTGGATTTAATAATAAAGTCTATCAGCCATGTCACGGAATTCAATTCCGTTCGAAAGTGGAAATAATTCCGTTTTTAGCTTCTATAGAAAAAGCAAAACGAAAAATGTTTTCGAAATGAAACCACTTTTAATTTGCTATGTGGAATTGTAATTTTAAGCATTTCTAGATTTCGTTTCGAAAAAATTGTCCGTTTTACTTTTTCTATAAAAGCAAAATACGCAATTCATTCCACTTCCGAACGGAATTAATTTCTGTGCCATGGGTTTCTGATGTGTAGATAAAGAATTAAATAAAACATGTGACTCGTAAGTCACTGTTTCCAGTATAAATTGCTAGTCCTAATTTCCTTATTTACCTAGATACCACGGTTCCGAAATTATTTGTAAATCATCAAATGCTTCCATCCATCTACTTATTAACCAAATGTGGCATGGTGTCTACAGCATTAAATAGCTCAAAAGGAATGACAGTCTCTGAGGACCAGAACGGTAAATGTCGTCTTCTCTTTAGATCCATCATCTAACTGAATCTGCTAAAAATCATTATTGAGATCTAAGATAGTCCTAAGCTTTTTTGGTAGCCTGCTCAATATGCCAGTAAAAAATGTGCTCCAAAAGGAGCAGGTTTTATGTATGAATTCATACCTCAAATCGCTTCAAACCTGTTGATGGGATGCATGATTTTTGTATGAGGTGTTCCCTATCTTTAGGGACAACTGTTTTTTTTTAATGAAAAAAAAACTTTATATTTATTATTAGAGCAGATTTCTTATTATTTCGGCTTGAGTCCATTTTTAATTAATAATTCAAAGAATACCATTGTAAAGTTATATTTTTCTAGACAAATGACAAACTGGAATGCATTTTCTACCCTGCCAAGGGCGTCATCAGCAATGTTTAATGTCCAAGATTTACTTGTAAACATCATCTAATTAACTCACCATTTATTGAGAAATAGAATTCGGGAATTAAACATATTTCTTATTACATGTTATAAGTTAGAACGAAATTTACATACGTTTACAAATTTTGTATTACTAAAAATTAGCTTTCATAGAAGCCAGTTTTAAACCCATGCATGAAATTCTTTACATGACCTAATCAAAAATATTCCAGTATTCATGCTGTATTTATTTTGTGTAGTAAATAGCCAACTATACAACGAGATTTCCAACGAAAACTCAATTTATTGCCCAATTAATGTCTCACTAAATAAAACGAATTTTATTTATATTTAACAACTTTAATAATTTCACTGACTTTTATTAAACCAAAAAAAAAAAAAAACTTTTCAGATCACGTACATATGTACATATGTTTGTACGTCTGCATGGATATCCATCAAAATAATTATTCAAAGCAGAAGTGTAAAAAAAGCCAACCAAAACTCTAGGAAAAATGCTAAAGAATCATCCAAAAAATATATGTATGTGAATATATTTGCCAGACTCCAGTAAACATTAATGTCTCAACTTCAAAAACAATATTGAAGTTTTGTCTGGATTTCAAGACGTTTATTTAATTTTTGTTGCTGTTGTTGTTGTTGTTTTACATCTTAAAACCAAGACAACAAAACTTTTCTTACAACTCATTGTCTGCCCGACTATTTATTTAGCTGTACTCATACATCCATCTTTAGCCTTCATTCTTTCATTCAGAGTGTTTGAAATCGACAGCAGCAGTAACAGAACTTTAATATTTCATTTTGATGAACGTACATACATACATATGTATGTTGCTGTAGTTGTTGTTACTTGTTTTTACAGATTACTTTAAGGAAAAGGATGAGAAACACAAAAGGTTGCCATTCAACACATTCGCAGAGGACAAGATGTTTATCCTTAAACTTACATTTGGATGTGCCACAAAAGAGGTGGAGTTGTGTTTCATTTCTCTCAGTTACTCCGTTATTGTTGCAGCAATTACTTTGATGTGTTTCATACTTCAAACATTCAGTCGTGCAACATGATGTATTTTGTGTGTGTAGCTGATGTTAGTGTTGACGTGACATGGTCAAGTTTTATCTTTTTCTTAGTTTCTTTTCTGTTTAATTTTAATTCTACAAGATTCTTCATCATTTGTTAGAGAGTTTGTATGTTGCAGTATTACGTTGATTCGTTAGTTTGTCTGTTCGGAACGGTTTCAAAAGGTCAAAGAGTTTGTCTCTTTATTTGTGAATGAAAATAAATTTCTAATTGTCGTGGCATGTCTGCACTAATGACAACAATTAATTATGCCATAAAGAAGCAAAATAAATAGAAAAAAAAACATTTTGATAAAATAAGTTGGTGGTAAGGACAGAGAAAGTTATAATAAAAATTAAGATTTTTGTGCAATGTTGGCAGTTTTTGCGAGATGTATTTGAAGAAAGGTAGACGGGCAGAAATAGAAAGAAGTATTTAAGTGTTCATGATAAAATTAAGACTTTCAGGAACTTAAAATCCTGTCAATTCTGCGGCAATTAAAAATTCAATGAGAGCCTTTGGAATTCAGCCAATTGCAGTCAAATAGCTTACAGACTAACCTTTATAACAGCAAATTCTGATTGATTCTGGGGACTCAATTATCATCGATGCAACAGCCAAGGTTTTATTGGGTGTAGAACTTAAAAATGCGGATTCTTTTTTTTAAATTTTAGCTTTTATTTTGAAATATTTGTACAATATAACTTTATTTAAAGTATTGGCCATTGTTAGCTATGACCTTTTTCCATCTTTCTGACACCATATGGATTCCGCGACAAAAGCAATACTCATCGTTTGAGTCCAAGAACCAAACAACCCAATTTCGGATACCCTATTCTAAAGTCAAGAGTATCTGAGAGAGAGTGTTCAACAACGAGCAATACAAATAGTAATCGGGCAAAGCAAAGGCGGGTTAGGCAAATGTTCCCAACCACTTCTTTTTAAATATTTTTTAACAGCTATTGCAACATGTGACCGACCGTTGCCATGACGAAATATTGCGATTTCTTGTCTGCCCGCATATTCAGAGTGTTTTCGGCTAAAGCTATCTTTAAAAGAAGCAGTTGCTTTTGGTTTCCTGTGATGGTCTGATTTCAGCACCTCATAAAATAGTATTACCTTAGCTTCATGGATATTTGGCGTGAGCTTCACATACGATCTATTAGGCTTCGAGTTATCATAATGCAGCCAGTAATGATTTGAATTTAAGCAGCATTTCGGACTTGCAAAATCATCATTTGAGGTCTCTCGACTTCAATTAATATGGTACCTAATTTCCCTACTTTTGGATGAATTCTGCTGCTCGCAAGCGTTTTAAAATTGCTGCTTGAGTTGCTTACAATGATTTTTGTGTTTGGCAACAATGTTCACATTATTAATGCCTCTAATACTTAATTTTACAATTTGTTTTTTGGCTGGGTTGGGCGATTATTGCACAAACATCTCTCAGTCAATGTAACACATCCACCATAAACTTTTTTGATAAATCGGCATGCTTCAGCGGCACTTTTGGATTTGTGCTGTTGTTTGTAACACCGAAAAGTTATAGTCTAACAGCCATCTTAAAGTATACCGATCGACTCAGAATCACTGCCTGAGTGTATTTAACGGCCGTCTGGCTTGCTGTCCATCTAAAGCTTGTTCGCAAAGGAAACGTCGCACAAGCGATCCCATGGACGGTTGGGACTGAAATTAGTTGAAACCGGTCCCTTTTTCACATAGTCCCCCATTGGGGGTTTAGCGATCATAAATATATGATTTATGCACGTATTCAAACAAATTTCGCTACATAAAGCCTAATCCCATCTACAAATGTTATACAATCGATAGATAATTACGTAATCTGAAAATTATTTTAAAAAGCATAACTCTCCTAAATGTTGATA
This sequence comes from Bellardia pandia, assembly GCA_916048285.2. Lineage (NCBI taxonomy): Eukaryota > Metazoa > Arthropoda > Insecta > Diptera > Calliphoridae > Bellardia > Bellardia pandia. The sequence continues at coordinate 86,619,957 of OU696530.1, read as the reverse complement.
TCCAAATAATATTTCATAATTATAATTCGGTATGACACTCATGGAAAACATCGTTCACAATCAACGTCAGCAAATTGTTGTATACTAATTGCAATATTTCACACTCCGAAACGGATAATTATATATATTTATTGTTTAATATTTGATTCCATATCATTACAGACATTATGAAGTGTTGTGGGTGGCTTTTACATATTTCAATTACATTCACTGTTTCATTCGTTACGCTATAAACGTTTTTAATTCATTTCTAATAATAAACATTTTCAAAAAATGCAAAAGTTTTGGGTACATCATCCCACATTCTTAAATTCTGGTTGCGCCCGGAATTTTCGGGATAGGGATTGGCATCCCTAGTCACTACTCTAAACTGTTCGCAGACCAATTTGTCATTATTCAAAAACTGCAAATGAAAATATACCGATAAATAACTATTCGTCACAATTTTTAGCATACGAATGAAATTGTAATTTTGTTTTCTTCGTCAAGTCATAACATCTAAATTTATTTTAATTGGTTTACAAAATAGAGTGGCAATAAACTTTTAGTTCATTATATCAGGGTTGTAAGTAGGGGTTACATTACCGGTAAACGGTTAACCGGTTTTCCGGTTTTACCGGTCGTATTGATTACCGAATTTACCGGTAAATTTAAAAGAAAAATACCGGCAATTTCGGTAATTGTTGATAAATATTTCATTCCAATTGAAGTTAAATTTAAATATAAAATGTTATATTTTTTATTATTAGGTTAAAACTACATAAACCTTCATTGATACAAACTATTGTGACGCTTCGTTCTATATTGAACATGAGAAATGAATGTAACTCGACAAATGATTCAAACGAGTCTTCTGATGATGTAGAAGAAATCCCTGAATCAACCCAGTTAACAATGAAAGACAGGCTACAATTGGCCATTAAAAATCAAAATAAAATAAAATTGAATAAAATTTCCAACGTAACCAATACCACGATTTTAACAAAAGTAATAAAAAAAGAAATCGCACTCCTTGAAAAAGAACAAAAGCGTGGAAAGTATCTGACGATAGCGTTCAACCACCTCTTGACAGTAAAGCCGACGAGTGTGGAATCAGAAAGAGCTTTTTCTGCAGCTGGGTTAATTTGCACAAAAATTAGAACCAGCCTTAATGACAATACAATTAACACCATTTGTCTATTGCGAGCATATTTTAATACACACGCAGATCTATTCAAAAATTAAAATTTTCTCTTAATGATATAATATATTTTAACATTCTTATTTTGTTTTATTAATAATTACATTTATTTTAAATAACTTTGTTGAACAATGCATTAAACGTTTTATTACTTTAATATATAACAATATATATTTCTCTTTACACAATTTTAAGCATTTATTTTACTCGTTACTGATAAACTTAAAATTAAACAGAATTACCGGTAAATTACCGATAAACCGGTTTTTAAATAAAAAATTTACCGTTTACCGGTAAAAGCAAATTTCGGTAATTTTATATGCCCTAGTTGTAAGCTTTGTACTAAAGTTATTTGCAAGATTTCTTGGAGTCAAGATCGTAGCAAATGTTAAATTTTGTTGTTAACTTTTAACCGCTTTTTTTTTATTACCAATTCAGTTGGCTTAAAAGTCTATATGTTAGATAACTATTCAGTTGCAGTTAATAATTAAAGTTAATTGGAGTCATACATATAGCATGTTGACTTGAATCTGATTTACTGAAATATTTAATACATATTAATGCATTTTATTACATAAAATTTAAACAACAAAAAAAAAATAATTTAATATCACGTGTGACAACGACGACAATTTAAACAACTAAAGTATTGACATAGTTCAGATCATAAATTATGCTAAATAACATGTATGTAAGTGCGTTAAATGCACATATTTTTTGTTAACACAATAAAAGCAACAACAGCATACAAAAAAAAATTACAAGAGCAACGCAAATAAGTTTTAAACGGTTGGCAAATCGTTTGTGTCAATCTTTACTTTAGTTTATAAATCGAAAGCAACAACAACAACAACAACAGCAGCAGTAACAACAACAACAATAGCAACAGTAACATCAAGTACAAAATCGCTGTGAATAATCGTTAAATATCATGTATGATCGTAACTTTCAAACTTTTCGTCTGATACGACTTCAGGTATTAAAAGCTACATTCAGTTGCCAACAAAACCAACAACAAAATTTGCCACAACAACAGCAGCGACAATATACAATGATAACAATCGCAAAATGTTCGTACTTACAACTAAACAACATAAGCAGCAACACAAATAATTCTTTTAATGAGATCGTAATCATACACAAAAAATACGATGAACAAAAAAAAAAATATCTCTCAAAGAACTTGAGCATACAATATATTTGTGTTGTTGTTATTGTTCTTGTTGTTGTTGTCCTTGTGTTTTAAATCTTTAGATTGAAGATCGTTTAAACGAAGATGATCCTTAAAGACTTTTTTAAGTCTTTTTTAAAGGAATATGTATTTGAGTTGTTACCACCGCTACAGTAAGGTAGACTTTAGAATGCGCTAAATCACTTTTTAGCGTAATAATTATTACAATTATCTAGATAACTTAACTTCATGATAGTGTAACGAAGCAAGATCAATTGCTTTTTTAAAAGGCTCATTCAAATAACCACAATAATATTTGCCCCTTCCTAAGCTTCTTGGTAAGCTTTCAGCTTCCTAGCTAGTTCTGTGACAAACCTAACAACCTAACCCATTATACTGACTATCATAGGGTAGTTAATATTGGGGAATATTAAAATAACTCTATGCGTGAAAGATATTTTGCCACTGATGCTGGGTTTATTGAGACTGATGATGTTAAATGTTGTTGGCTGTGTTAAAAACAAACAACAACAGCAAACATTAAAGGAGAACAACACAAAAAACAAAACAACAACCCAACAAACAAATAAACAAACAACAAAGATAACAGTGATGAGGATCTTTGTTTCAAAGTATAATGTGGCAAGAACAGCCACAACTACCACATCACTGTTCGATGATCTTTTACTGATGATTCGTATCGATCTCCTCAGTCACTTTTCACAGGCTATCTTCGTTATTGGTTGCATTTGAAGCTGCATGTTTAAATCTCGATTATGTTGGTTGTAGTTATAGCTGATGTTGTTTCTTTTTTTTTTCTTATAATTTTTTGTGTTTAATTTTTATGTAAAATGTATGGTTTGTGTTTAGGCAACTTGTTTAGGGTGATATGTTGCAATATAATAGTAGTTTCTGTTGTTGTTGCATTTGTTGTTATCGACATGCTCAGCATGCTTGGGCAGGCATATACTTATGTACATGGAAAATCAAACGTCAATATGTCAGCAAGTTGTTTCTTTCTTATGCTCTTGTAAGATTTTCTTAAAAGACAAGGACATGATTTTTACATGTGATTTATAAATAATCACAAACAACAAAAAATTCTTGAAATTTTTTTGTATTTTTTTTTTCGTTGCCATTTACATTTTAATAAATTTACGTTTAGTTGAAAGAATTGATTTAAGTTTCGTTAAAAGTTGAAAGAAATACAAAAAATGCTAACATTTTTGGCTGGGAAGGCTTATAAAATCTGTTTAAAATTCAACTTGTCTGACATGATTAAAAATTGTTAACGAATAGAGACTAAAAACATGACTGTGGAAATAGTTGTTGGAATTTCTAATAGCTGATTTCAATTTTATTAAATTGAAATGTATTAATCTCGTTATTTTAACATTTTAGTGTACACCAATACCTCACTTTGCGTCAGGGTTACGTTCTAAAAAAACACGACACAAAGTGAATTAAAATTTTCTATAGCAAACCATGTAAAGATAGGTTCGAGAGTTACGAAAATACTAAGTCTTCGGTTTTCAAAACGATATCAAAAGATTTCACTTGAATGCTTTCAGGCAACAAGCAACCACATAAACCAACCAACCAAGATTCTCAGTCGATCGGTATACTTTGAGGTGAATGTCACAAACATCAGCACAAATCCAATATACAACAATATACATCTTTTAATAGAAAACATTATAATTAATATGACCTGTAATTTGTGATGCAAATTAATTAGTTACAAGATGTCAAGCTATGACCAGCGATATTAGCAATAAATTTATAGTGTTTGTCATAAATTTTTTAAAGTGACTAAAATTCAGCCTATTTAGAATTCGGATTAGTTTTGCGAAGCTCAAATGTTATGAAATTTACTAGTCAACAGAACCTGTCTAATCACACGATTGATTTGGCCTAGACCAAATAAGAAACGCACCTTGTATCAGTGATCACAGGACACAGTAAATTCGGCAACCACGCAAGAAGACTAGGTATACCCTACAATGAGTTCTGCAGAAGTTGTAATAATGAAGATCTTCTTCACGTAGCATCTTTTTGGGTCAACTATCCTTTAACAGCCTATCTGGAAAATCCTTTCTGGTAAAACTATTTGCTCCATCTATTTTCTACGCACACTTATGGACTCGACAACTTCTCTCTGTATACAACTACTTTCTGTCTATCTCTATCCATCTCCTGCTCTTTTCTTCTCTTTCTATCTTTTTTAGGCAACACAAAAGAACCAGCGATATTGGACCTTAGTCTGCTCACGGCCGCCTATCAACCTAATCTAACCTAGTAGTCAACATGTCAGCTAAGAATGATGTTTCGAATTGAATAGTTTTTTAAATTGCATTGATTACATATAGAGTATATTTATTGAGATAATACAATCAAATACATTACGTTCATACTATTTCTCTGTCAATGTTTCAATGTTGAGTTGTTTTGGCTTCGAGTCTGTAATTTTTTTTTTAATTTTTTCAAAATCTACAACATCATTAGAAGATAAAACGATGACCCGTACAAGAAGTGTTTTGATAATCAAAATGGAGTGCTTGCTTTCTATTGAGATTGAAAATGAAGTTGCGCTGAGAATACCATTAAGTAAAATGGTACTTCAGACAAAAGCAAAAAGCCTTTTTGATAACATAAAAAGTAAAGCATTATCCAACGACACTGCTAGCGGTAGTAATAAAGAAAATTGCTGGAAGGAAATTTATTTTACGCTACAAAAAAGCTGTTCAGGAAACATTGGATTAATTTTTTGTGCAGAAAGCCAACGACTTAGTATTTTCTTAACCCTGCACTCTATCTTCGATCTTTACATGGTTTGCTATAGAAAATCTTATTTCACGTTGCGTCGTTTCAATTTGCGATGTGTTTTTGGAACGTAACCCCGACACAAAGTGAGGCACTGGTGTATTAGGCAATATAATTGTCCAAAGCCCAACTAGGAGCTTTAAAATCTAAGCCCTTTTCAAAATGTGTGTTCTAAGGAGACAATCTAGTTAATCTAACATCTAACTTTATACCTAACAGCCATCCCTAAATACCGACGGAAAGCGGAACGTTTTTTTACGCTCAGCATTAACGTTGATACCCCATCCCTAAACAAAAGCGTCAACGTTATGTCAAAACGATAAAAACAGGGTTATGAAACAAATAAATAAAACGACCCTGTTTATTGTAACAGCTGGACATTGTTGTTTTATTTCTCGTTTTTTTTTTTGTTTTGCTTTCTTTTGCAACTAATTTCACTGTGAAACGCCTTGTTAAAATTGGATTGTCCAATAGCAACACGTTGCCGCCGCGTTGTTTCGGTACACTCCATACAAAATGTAGGAGCATGAGAAATTTTGGCATTTAAAAAACGCTTACCGTCGGTATTTAGGGATGGCTGTAAGCTTCCCTGATCTATTTCATTAAACATAATTATCTTCTGTTTTATCTACTTTAAATTTATAGAATACGTTCCTGGAATAATCTTTTCAGTTAATAAATTATTAGTTTTGGTTACCACTGACATGTCACCAAGTATGTCAAAACTTTGGAGACACTACAAAAAAAGAAGAAAAAAACCATTCACACATTGCATGTTAGAATACCCTTCATATCAGTACCTGAAGATCTTCATTCTCAACAACTCAAACCAAACCAAAAAAAAAAATTCACTTACAAAACGGCGTACTCTACAGTTTAGACTCTAAACTGATTTTGCATCAATTGAGAATGCAAAAGGTGCAGAGACAGACGAAAGAGTCGTCGAAGAGTAAAAGAGAGACAAAAAAATTGTTTTAATTACAACCCTGAAATTGGTTGGCAATTATTTACATTAACACGATCACAATTCACAGGCACGGCACATGCATCATCAGTAAGAGCTCAGGCACAACAACTGCGAATATTTTACAACCAAATATGTTGTTGTATTGTATGTCGATTGATGTCAAAGATGCAACCCAAACGATGCTGCATAAGAAAAGAAACAACAGCAACAACAACGTACAAGTGTGCAACATTAAAACAAATAAATGAAAACACAACACACTAGCAAAGAACTGTTGATGCAACATTTAGACATAATTTAAAAAAATAAAAATCAAACAGCAACAACAAAAACAAAACTGCAACATGGTTACATGGAAACTAGTTGCAAAAATGCATTCGTCAGTTGAGTTGTGTGTGTGTGTTGTGTTCTAAGCCAAACAAAATGCAGCAAGTTTGTCTTGAGTTGCAACACTCTACGACCATAATGTTTTTTTTCTTATACGTTGCTTTCATTTCTTCTGGAGCTTTATGAGTTGGCAGGTATATTAATTTATTGGACTCATGTTATGGTGAGTCGATATTGATACAAATCCATTTTCGATCGCCACGCATAGATAGCAAGAATAACATCAACTACACACCACATGTTGCATCCAAGCAGAAGTACTACTCCATGCACCATGAACGTGAACAGGAATGGAGTGAAGTTCATATTCAACGAGAATTGCGTACAATTATGTACGAGAGTACATTTACTTAACCAACTCCGAACAACGTTTTGATGGACTTTTTAAAGCGTTCGAAATATTGGTTCGAATGTACGCGCATATTACGATCACATGCTGAGCATTTACTTGGCGGTTGGTTGTGCAAATATCGTGGTTCATGTTGCTGCTGATACTGATGATGATGATCATGACGAGGACGTGGCCGTAGATGCAGATGCGGATGATGACGATGGTGATGTTTTTGGTGCTGAATATAACAACAACATAGTGTTGATTGCTACCATTTGGTTGGCTACTGCTTGTTGCACCATGTTGCATAAATACTTAACAGTAGGTAGAGTCAGCTAGATGACTATGACTAAGATACCCACCAATAATAAACAGCAACATGCGATAGTAATAGATCGCATATTGCTCTGTGGTAACAATGTTCATCACGTGAACATTGATGTTATGCATGGCTGTCTCAGCGTCTGTCCTAAACGTCTCTCCTCGCAACGCTTTTACCATTTGGCCAACATTTCATCTGCCTGTTTAGCTCATACGAAATTGTTCATCATCAGTTTTTGCGGAATCTACATTTTTTGTTGTACCAGTAGTATCTACACAATAACTACGAGTGGTTGCAATTGTAGTGAAATGTTTTTCCTATCATCATGTAGTTTTCTAGTTGTATGTGGCTTTTTGTGCTGCTGTTGCAAATATGTTTTCTTTAATTAGTCCAATCGATTAGGTTTTTGATTTACACAGTTTGCCGTGTACAGGATCGTATCATGATCATGAAGGTTAATCATTTGAGATCATGAGAATGCTTTTCTTTTCTTGGTTGCTGATTGTAATTTTTCACTTAGATGGAGAACTATTTGATATATTGTTAGAGACGTAGCTGTTTTTTTGTTTCTTAGTTGTAAATTGATTAATTCAGCATGCCGCCAGTGAGTGAAGGTTGAATACGAATTAAATGTTGTGTTTTCATTTTGCATTAATGTAATACTGCGGTTATTCTACGTCATTTAATTCCTAGTTAAAATACGTAAAAAGAAAATTCAGACATTTTCAAAAATACATTTTACAAGAATTGCATATAAAGAGTATGAATATTAAGGTACTGTCACACTTGGCAAATATTTACCGAAAAAGACGTAACCACTAATAAATATATATTTGAAAAAATATAAAAAAAAAACTTTACTTCATCAGGCCAAAGCAAAATAAATAATTTTAATTTATTTGATGTTGTTTGATCTGGAAAAACTCTTGTTAGAGTAAACAACGTCAAATTTATGCTAAAGCAAGTGGTTATGCTTTTTTGAGTAAATAAAGTGTCCCAACTAGAACGCAATTTTTAAAATGTAAATAAAATACAGATATTTAAAAAAAATCGTGACACTTTATTACATATATCGTAAAGTAGACAGAATGAGGTTATGTATGGAACAAGATATCGTCAAGATGGCCTCCGCGGCTTTGCTGGCACACACGCGATCTTTTAATGAAATTTTCAATGACCTTTTTGCATATATGCTGCGGTATTTCATTAATGCCTCCAGCCCAAAAACCACACCACACAGTGACACGTTCAGGATGCATTTGCTTCTCGTGAATCAGTCGAGGATTTTCCTCACTCCAAATGCGACAATTCTGTCTATTGACGAAGCCATCAAGATGAAAATGGGCCTCGTCACTGAAGATGATTTTATCGGCAAAATCAGCATTGTCATGGTCAGCTGGCTTCAGTTCCTGAGTCAATTGAACTTTGTATGCATGAAAATGCAAATATTGCATCAAAATTCGCTGCATAGTGGATTTGGAGACACCAATTTGCTGAGCTCGGTGTCGAATTGAGGTGAATGGAGTTTGAGCGACATCATCACGTATGTCCGAACTTATGGGTTATCTATGTAATAACTATTGCAGAAGTTGTTTGGACGAAGAAGAGTATGCATCACTGCAACATCTCGCCGATTGCCACTTTCATGATCTGGGGGGTTACTCTCTATTGCGATGCGAAAGCAAATTCTATGCGAAAGGTAAATGCGATAAGAGTGCAAATTGGTACTCTGTATCGTTTGATATTGTGTTATTTCAACAGATTTGCGCATAACGGACGAAGAGAAAATAAGAAAACTCAATAAAGGTTACCAATTGTTCGATTAGGTTCCAGTTTTCTTTCGCATCGCAATAGAGAGTAACCACCCTGGACTCTGTCTCAAACATACATCACTAAACAATTGCATCTCTAAATTGTTCATAAGTACTGGTCACTGGTTTTCACACAGGAAGCACAAAAATTACCAGAACTAGAAAAAACTATTTTTTATATGTATTCTAGTTTTGTAAAACATTCCTTTGCAGAGTTTCAGTTAAACTCGCTTAAGGCTAAATTATCAAAGAAATCTAATTTATATATTCAATTCCCTTATACACACCAGAGAATTTGAATCAGTATATTGTGTTTAATTTCATTTGTTTCGGTTTGTTTTTGTTTTATACTTTTTGGCGATATTTTTTCCCATCATTTAATTTGAGTTACTTACTGTCTTTAAATCTGTTCACATCCTTTCACATAAATACAAGTGTGTGAGAGTGTGAGTGTAAATATGCGTGCGATTTTTTTTTGGTGTTGCTTACGTGTTGTTCCTGTTCTTTAAGTATGTGTGTGTATGTAAACCGAGTATTTTAAGCTGCTGATGTGTTTGTCTGGCGCTATATCTCCAGCCAACCATCTACGGCCATAAATAACGACAAGGAACACAAGTCAGTGTGTTGAAATGACTCTTAGTTTTTATTTTATTTTGTTTTGCTGTTTTTAGTAGAATGTGTTTATTTAAACTTTATGTCTTCAGCTTTGTTTGCTTTTTGCAGGTATTTTGACATAAATCGAGACATACTTCAAGGAATTTCAAGGTAGACTTATTTAGAATTTTTATATTTCAACTCTAAAATCACATCACATTTGGTGTATTTCTGTTTAACTAATGAGCAGTAATATATTTATTGCAGTCTTCAAGCCATAGAAAGGCAAAATAATTCTGGAGTTTTAAATTGTTTTGTGTCACAAAGAATTTCAATGTGGTTAATCAGTTAATTAAAATGATGAAATACTAATTTGTTTAAAAGCATAAATTAGTTTTTAATTAAAATAAAGACAATTTAAAGCATTAGTAGAATTCCTTGAATGGCAACTAGTGCAAGTACTGTTCAGGAAAAAATATTTTCTTAAGTTTCTGAAACTGTTTTTGATTTGATATTGAAAAAGTGGGTGGTACAAAATTTTTAAATTTCATTGTATAATAAGTTAAGCTTGTTAATTTATTAAATAAATATCATGATGCTTAATCCATTAAAGACAAATCATGTTACATTTTCCAGCTGTAATCGTTTTAGTAAAGAAAATATTTTCCATGCTGATTAAATATGTCGCAAATCAACCAAACCTTGTTTGTTAATACAAAAAAAAAAATAAAAAAAAAATTAACAACAATAGCAACAGATTTGTCCGATCATTATGTTGATAATGACATTGACATAAAATTTATCTTCAATATTCTCTTCTATTTGTCTTTCAGTTTTTTGTTGTTTTGTATGAGTGACTTGATAGATTTCGAGTGTTAAAATCATCAATGCTTTGGTGAATGATTTTCAACACAACCACCAATCAACCACACACGCCACCATAAAACCAACAACGAACTAACGAACGTCAAGTGATGGAAGGAACAATCGGACAGACGCACAAATAATCAGACAAATTTGTTGATGTATGCAGGGACTTGTTTGAGCAGTACTTAAACCCTGTTGCAACACTGTTCAATACAATAATACATTTGATTATTGCATATCTCTCACAATATTGTGTGTCCATCTAGCCATCCGTCTGTATTGCTGCTGCCTTCTTTTCTGTGGAATTTATCATTATTTTCAATTCAAAAACTTTACAATTTTGTTCACAGTTGATGATGCACCACTCTATTCTCGATTGCATTTTGAAGAATGATGTTGTTGCTGTTGCTGTTGATGACGATGATGATGATGTTGACGTTATCGAGAGACACTTTAAATTGATTTCTCATGTTAGTACTCCTCAATATTGAAATTGAACAACAACAATACCAAAAAAAAAAGTATTGAAAAAAACCCATAAGTAATAGTGTGTTCAATATACACCTTGAATTCGTCTTGTGTGGACGCTGTTCCACACCATAAATGTCATTCTTGTAGTTGACAGAGTGGTTCAGTTGATGATATTGTCTAGAATGCCCTACAGTTAGTAAAAACTTTATTAACAAGTTAAGAAAATATGTCTACATGTTGAAAATAGCACACAATTTTTCAAATTGGTTTGATTTTACCAAATCATAAAACCGGCGTTTCAGAAATTTGTGTTCTGACAAGATAGTTTTGACATTTTACTTTTCGACATACCAGTCGTAGCTGCTTTGGCAATTGTTACAATGAATTCAATTTCTCTACAATATTAAAAGTAAAAAAAAATAAAACAAAAACTCAACAACGCTGCATTGAGCTATCGGTAAAGTAGAAATTGACTGCACAAAATAAGCTGTGAGCCACTGTATAACTGACAAACATTGCTCTCTTCAATACAATAAACATTTTAAAGATTTTCGTATGAATTTTTTGTTTTATTTCTTTTTTTTAATAAACAAAGTTCTTGGTAGAACACCCATATATGTATATAGTCCATGTGTAGTATATCCAATATGTTTAATAACAACTCTAACTAAACCACTAAAACCTTTTTATTTGATTATGTTTCTTTCCATGTGCATTACATTGAACTTTCAGCAATTTTCGTTCATTTTTCTCTATATGTATATTCCCTCTATAAATTCCCTAAAAAAATAAATTTCTGGGTTGGGTTTATTCATCGCCAAAACAACCAGTATTCATATGTATGTATGTATGTATTTTCTATAAGTACCTCTTGGGTGACCGTTAGCATTTTTTATTTTTGTTTAATTTCAAATTCCTTCATCATTGTTTATACTCGTGCATACAATTACAAAGCATATTGATTTTTGAATTTCATGTGACAGTTGATTGATTAAATCAATTGTTTCTCTAGTGCCACCATGATATGACAAAAAAAAGTTTATGTTGAAGAGGGCGAGGAAAGAAATATAAAAACTATTTAACTGGAATAACAAGTGAAAGCGTTAATAAAGATTACTGCTGGAGTTTATAAAAGTTATTTTTGGTTTCTTAATTAAATTTTTTAAATCGAAAAATGTTTAAGAAACATTAATAATGAAATAAACACTTGAGGGAATTAAATATATGTATGTATATGTATTTTAAACCAAATAATACCTACATTTGTATATAATAATGTCAATGTTCTTAGTCCCAATTTTTTTAATAGTTACAGAAAAATAATGCTTATGATTTATGTAGTAAACAAATCGGTATTGTAACCAACTATCACTTTACGATTGACCACAAATTCGCAATCGAATTCAGATTTCATGCTGGCCAGTGCACCTGCTTCGCCTTCTGAATCATGTTTATGAATCATGCTGTTTACATGACTAATAAACTTGATTCGATTTGACAGTTGTTTTTAATAGACAAACAGAATAAAAAAACAGAATTTACAATTTGTGGAAAATAATAATAGTTAGCTTATTTGAAAAAAAAACATACATTCGTACGTATTTACTTTTTTTACTTCCAGCAACAAGTTGTTTACAATAAAATTAGAGAAGAGTGCAATTTTTCGTGCTTCGCAAGTAGATTCAATATGAATCTACTTGATTCGCTCTTAAATTTTTGCAAGTTGTTTCGCACATGATTGGGGTGCGAAGCATGAATAGAGAGCGAAGCATGTACCGTGGAAACATAGTATAAGCCATTCGTTGATTCGTTTAGAAGTGTGCTGATGGCCATCATCCAGCTGAAAAGTAAATTGATGCGCATGATAGATGCTCTCAACTATAAGATCGTAAAGATGAGTTTCCAAAATACGTAAATAATTCTCTCCTCATTATTCATTCGATTCTTTGCAGTGGTCCGAGGTGCCAACATGTAAAGCATCCCTTTAGCATGACATCCCTCCCACCATGCTTCATTGTTTCCTTGACATGGTGTCTTTGAATTCTCTGGGTCGGCGCACTAATGTTGTTTACCTTGGGATTGAAAGCGATTAAATTTGGATTATACGTCTCCAGTCATCTACTGTCCAATTTCTGTGCTCTCTGACAAACTTTAATCGTGCCATAACATTTTTTTCGACAATGAAGGTTGTATGTTTTTTACTGCTGTGATGTAACTATTCGTTTTGCTGTCCATCGACTAACGGGTTTGCCTATTGCTAAAAAGCATCTTTTGGTGTTTAGCACTTGTGTCTTTTCATTTGTGTTATAAAAATATGTGCGTCATGTTGTCATAGCTCTTTGCGTCCTCTGATTTGTGGAACAATAGAATGTCTTCTTTGGATTCTTTAGACTACTGATTGCCTTATTTTAAACTGTTTTGTTATTGCTTGCATAGTATGTCTACTTTTTGTCATTACTATAACATTGTAATAATTGCTCTTGATTTATAATTTGATTTGTATTGGATAATTTGCAAAAACTGTTTAACACATGCAATTAACTAAATATCAAACAATAGTTCTTTTTAAGTTATACACAAAGCAAACAGATTAAAATCTAAACGTAAATTTTGATATTTTTGTGTAAATATTTGTAAATATTAATTCTCTTTAAAAGTTGCCCTAATGTTCACACAATTTTACACAACGAAGCAAAGAATGAAAAGAAATGTTAAATAATACATACGCTAACATCGTGTTTATAATTACGAATAACTCAACAAAACCAGCTTCCCAATACAAACAGATCCGTACCAAATACCACTCTTCTTTCCCCTCTCAACAACAAACTCAAAAGTTGAGTGTGACCCGGGACAAAAGACACACTTGTGCAAAATTGAGTACATGCATGTCCTTTTTGTACTAATTATTTATTTTCCGAAAATTATTATTTTCCATATTGTATTTTAAATTGTATTGTGTGTTGTGGCATTAAATCTTAAATAAGTAACAAAAAAGATTTTGCAAATTTCATTATTAGTTTTATTTTTATGCAATAGTGCACAAGTTACAACCATGTACTCATTTGTGCTCCCCACTGTATGTGTATTAGCCTAAAAATCTATTTGATTTCAATTCATCAGTTAAACATTTAAACCAGTTAAAACTTTATATAAAAATCATGTACAAAATCTCTATTAAATTAAACTTTACTTATAGTGTGAACATCTTTTCACAAACTTGTTACATTTTTATTTTACCTTTCTTTCTCACAGAAAATCACTTCATCAGCAGCAGTCAGCCAGTCACTCAATCTCCATCTACAATTCAAAAATGATTGTAGATTGATTGAATACTTTACTCTACTTTGATCTGTCGTATCCGTTTACGTGTAAAAGCAACAGAAATTATTCAAAAACGTTTATCAAGATACGTAAGAAACAAGTTATGAGTGTATTTAAACTTTGATTTATTTGATTGATTGGATGTCTAAAGAAATCAATTATAAGCTGTTGGAATTTTTCCACATTTGTTTCTTTTTTTGTTATAGACCTGGTTTAGATTGTACTTTGAATTTTATTTATATAGTTTGAGGAATTTTTTTTTTGAGTGTCTAGTGCTTGTCAAATTTAGTGTGGAGATGTTGAATAAAAAACACAAGGGGAAATGACATGACAGAAGATTGATTTAAAACAGTGAAGTGAAATTTATTTAAAAAGTTTATAATTTGCAAAGTGTGTGTGTGAAGTTAAAAAGGTTTCAATAATTAAGTAAAAATTGTTGAAATATTAAGTTTATGAAACAATATTTAACATGTTGTTAATCTTAATTATTTTCATTTAAAAACAACATCGTCATTTGCAAAATGCATTTAATGTCAAGGACATACTTAAATTGTAAATAAACAAAGAAGGCTCAAAAGGATTTACATACATACTTGTATATAAAGTCATATAAAATGCCTGGCAAATGTTAAGCGTGCAATAAATATGTTGTGCGTGGCTCAATTGTGAATTTAAGTGCATTAAAAAATGCATTTGTAAAAAGCAGAGTGCATGTAGATTGGTTTAATGATATTAGATTTTTCAATTTACTGTATAAACAGTCAACAAAGGTGGATGAACTACATTTGTTGCCTATTTTTAAACGAAATTTAACAATTGTAACATTTTCTTCTTTGATGTTGTTTCAATTGCCAGTGATGATTTAATTGGCAATTCATCCTCGTACAAAATAATGTGAGTGTTTGCGAGTCAATTCGTCAAGACACGATTGTAAGTAAAAGTGTATGTATATAATGTAACCCAGCAGTTCTACTAGTGTTTCCTTTAACGTTCTCAACACTTGGAGCTTTGAAGCTTTGCAATTTGCTTTCATTTGTGTGGATATGTCAACAAGCTAAATTGTCGTATTTGGGCTTTTTCATAATTCAAGAGACATGTTAAATCTGGATTACCTTCATGTAAAATTGTATCGACATCAGACTAGGCATTTTGAAAGGCCAGATTTATTTGCAAAAAATTTAGATTCTACAGCACTGTAGTACGTGTTTACTAGTAGATAAATAATTGGAATTGCAATTCACAGCCCTTTAGCCGTTTAGTTTCTATAGCAAATTGAAGTCTAGTATAAAACCTATAGGTTCCCAACGCCTGGTCCAAAGGAGATAAAATTTTACATGAACCTTAGCAAGGTGTATTTTAGATTGTTAATTCAGAGACTCGTAGCATTGAGAGTCTTAAACTTTTTGGTAAACAAAACATGTTATGCTTTGCTTTGATTTGCTTCCAAACCAGTTTCTGAGGGCAACGGTCATAACGTTACTAATCACATTCAAAAACTAACAAGACCAAATGGTCCAAATAAGCTCCTACCTGTCTTTACTTTTTCACTAATGCCATAAGAAACGAGTCAACTTCAATCAGCCAGAGTTGGAGGAAAAATCAGTTCAAATTAAAGTGTTCCACGTCCAACTCAACTTCAGCCTCCAGTTGCTAATGTATGTTGCACCATTAGGATCATACTAGATCATACTGAACGTTGAATTATGAATGAATTGACGAGGCCTCCTAGCTATGTATCTAAGAAAGCTGTCATCACACATTGTTTGAATTCCAGTGACCTCTCAATTGTCCTTACAACCTCGTATAGAGATTTTGCCATTGAGCAACCATTTTTATAGACCTGGTTGATATGCAGAACAATTATCCATCACCCACAATATTCTATCATCAGAGATAATGTTTTCATTGATTATTTTTATTATCTATGGAGAGATTTGCTAAAGGTGAATGGCGAAAAAACAACTCATATATTAAACATTAGATTACTTCTTGTAGGTAAAACGATTACTTCTTAAAAACCAGTACAAAACGAGAAATCGATCCGCCCTAGATAACTTAGAGCCATTGAAGTGACAATTGCTTCTATGCTAGATTACCAGGGATGTATAAAGTAACCAATTAACTTTCCCTTGCTCTACAAATAGCAATAAATAACTGAAAATAACTGTATATGAAGACAGTTGGTTACTTGTAAAACTGCTGGGTATGTGTAAGAAGTTGTTATCGTAGGATAACGCACACTGCAATATGTATACGTATGTATATGAGAGTATCTGTGTATATGTGATGTTGTGTTAAATTGTCAACTGATAATGGAAAAGAAAAATGTTAAATACAATGACATAAATGCATCACATGCATACAAAACCACCAAAACATTTAACAAAACATACAATCCTACTCATGCACACAGACACACATATACATAGAGATTTGTAGACTCACACTCAAATATTATGTGAGTGTGTGAACATATGTAACTATATTTTGAAATTTAGCTAAAACATGCAACTAATTTCTTGTGTATATGGAGCAGCATACATAGCCAGAAAGCAGAAAGTAAATCCTGTCAAGATGAATATGGTATCCATAGCACTAAAAATAGTGTCATAACAGTAGACTGATGACAATACAATGGGTTTGTTTTGCTAAAGTATCAAACAGTAAAGAGGCTCAGCTCTGTGTTAGTTGCCATAATATCCAACAATATTAATCTCAACCGTACGGCATGGAGTAGGAGCAGCAACATTAACATTATCAGCATCATCGTCATCACTATCAACATCAACTATTCTCATATGAAATCAGTTTATGATGAATTTATGAAACGACAGCAACAACTACGACAATAAAATTAAAACTTACATAAACAATGATTTTAAGTACCAAAAATAGTGCCTGATTTTGATTATATTTTCGAACAAAAAAAAAAAAACAAAACAATAACTAAAGCAACAAAAATAACAATTTATTCAATTCATCATCATGTTGAAACAACATAAATGACTTATAACGTCCATGGTTTATGTGCGTCTGTAGAGAATAATGTTAATACGTTTATAGGCCATAAATGTAACAGGTATGGGCAACTGTTAAACATATTTGTTAAGTAACTTTAACATATATATTCCGTTTGCAGAAGATTTGGTTTGGAGTCAAAGTTATTAATAAACATTTGTAGGATTTGTAGAAGTAAAGCATCATTTTAAAAATTAAAAAAAAACAATAACTAAAGCAACAAAAATAACAATTCATTCAATTCATCATCATGTTGAAAGAACATAAATGACTTATAACGTTTAAAAATGATGGTTTATTTCCTTTAAATAAACCGGATTCTTTATAATTATAAAATAAGTGTCAAGTAGTTTATTAAGGAAAATATAATAAGGGAATTCACATGGTGTACTATTGTGTTGTATTTATCGTATGTCCTAAAACTTTACCACAGTTGTAAATATCTGGTATTTTTCATGTTTAAATATTTTACGAAAATACAAACTGAGGTTGCCTGTTTTTCATGTGTACTATGTAGTATGTTCAGTGTCAGCTGTTTTTTGTTAACCGTTTTGTATTTTTTATGCCTCTGTTTTGAAATAATTTTGCAAACTTCTAAACCATTAATACTAATTTAATTAGTAAATACTAAAAAAAGCAGGCAAGTTATAGAAATTTATAAAATGGAAATAAAAGACTCTATTTCGGTAAGTGTTTGTGCGCAAAAAAAAAACTTTGATGAACTGCTGTTACAGATAAAGCCACAGCAGATCATGTTTATCCTAAAAGCATGGTACTCTGTTCAAATTTGCGAAATTTGTTGAGCAACATAAATTATTTCGTTTAAAAATGTTGACAAATAGCAAGTGGTGACAATGCCGCGATTTAGAAGAAAATTGTCGTATTTATTGCCCTTAGGTATGCAACATTGATTCTTTTATGTAAACAAAAACCATATGTTTTTATTTTATGTGCTAAAGAAATGGATACAAAAATTATATTACATATTATCCATGATGTTTTTATGGCGGTGCGGTTGCAATGTAATTTATTGGTTTTATCCCATATATTTTTTCTTTTTCGTACTGCCGATATGATCAGACGCTTCTCAGTTTCACTAAATTTCTTTTTGTCTTTATTATTTTTTATTTTATTAGTACCATTTTCAATTTGATTCATTTTTGTGCGAAACTATTAAATTAAAACCGTAATGACAAAAAAAATCTAAACAGCTGTTGTTTTCAATTTCGTGCGAAATAAGTGCCGCTTACATTATTTCACAGTTGGAAAAAAATGTTGCCATATACATTTTTTGGTTGAAAAAACATGCTGCCAGAAACAATAAGAACAGGGTACAATTTCAGCAGCATTAGTTCGCATTTATTTCGCATCAATTTATTTTTTCAAATATGACTTTTCGACTTATGACTGACTCAAAGCCACCATGTAAATTCCCTAATTGAGTCTTTATTAATTTACAAAATAATTTAAGTAAACAGTTAAGTTAACACTATTTCACACTTTACTTCAACACAAACTGAAATAACAGTTTGAGAACGCTTTGACATTCACTCAACGAATTGATTTGATTTCAGCCAATGATGACTTACAATAAAATAAACATTGATTGGCCCTGTTTCTTCTATTTATACAATAGCGCCATATTCTAGCAGACAATCCAAAGTTTCTTTCCATGGCCGTTAAAACTTAATGTTGTATAAGTGTTAAAAACATCGGGTTAGTCAACAATGTTTAGAAATAGAAACTTGTACTAATGCAAATGTTGATAAACATGTTGTATGTTGATAAACATGCTGTCTGTTAACATTAGATTAGGTTAGAAGGCCGGTATGAGATTGTCCCCACACCATCACCCAAAGACCAATACGGTCCATTGTTATGTCTGTTGACATTAACTGTTATATACATATAAATTCAAATACAATTCCGTAACAATCAGGGGTGTCATAGAAACCAATATTGTCAGAATTGGTTTTAAAACCGACAAGTAAAAATGTTTTGGTGTCATAAGACACTGCTACACGTTCAATAAATATCGTCATACTAGAAATATCTTGATATTTATTAAACGTGTAGCAGTGCCCTGTGACACCAAAGCATTTTTTCTTGTCGGTTTTAAAACCAATTCTGACAATATTGGTTTCTATGACACCCCTGAATATTTATGTGAAATCAGGTACCGATCTGCAAAGTATTTGGAGACACAGAAACAAAACATCGAATTTAACCTTATTAAATACTTAATCTATAAATCTAATTAGTCCTGCACAAACGAACTATTTCGTATGACTTCTCGCACTTTGAAATTATAGAACCGCATCCCAGCAAAAACTTGACATTGCTGGACAACTTTCTTTTCAATGACTACTACATAGCATCTGCAGTACTTGGAATAAATTTAATAATCTTTGACATATGTATAATATATAACAACTTTTTATTTCTTTTCAAACAGTGGGGAGCACAAATGCGCACATGTTAGTAATTTGTGCACTTTCTATAGCATAAAAATAAAACTAAGAAAATTAGAAAATGGTTTTTGTCATTTAATTTATGTTTAATATTTAACAAAATAATTTATAAATCAAAACTAAATGTATAAAGTTAATAAATAATACAAACGAAACTCGCTTATTTTCAATTTTGCACCATACAAAAACTTTAGGGAATCAGAGTTATTTCGTAGTGGGAAGCGTAAATTGGATTTGTTACATCAGCACAAATCCAATGCCCAGAAATATTAGTCCAACTTTACTTTACATCCCACTAACAAAGCTAGCGGAATATTTAGAGAGGAGCGATTTTTACAGTTCTATTTTAAACTATAATTAAACAATATGATATGACGTCTATTATAAATCACTGGAAAGGTAAAGAAGTCTAGTTTTTAAAAATTTCGACAATAATATAGTTTCTGTAACTTATATTTAATAAGGAAATAAATATTAGTAACAAGCTTTAAAGTTATATCAACAAGGCTGTGCAATTTCCAGTTGTACTGAATTCCTAGAAAACATTTTAATTGCAGTGGCACAGCTCTGCACAGAACACACATACTCACACCGCACCGATGCACAGTAATTTACACTTACTTGCTCATCAACATCATCGTCAACAACAGCAACGGTGTTGCAAGCATGGCCTCGGAGTCAACCACAACCAAATTAAATGCTAAACGAAGACATTAACAATGCAGGACATGTGAAAACAGAAGAGAGATTCAATGTGCACTAACTACCAACAGCAAACACAAAGACCAAAAACAACAGCAGCATAACTGAACTCAAACATCAAATTGGAGACAACTATGGCGAAACTGTGTAAGGATCATACTTGTCATTGACGTCATCATCAACACACACACACACACATACAGAGAGACAGGCAGACAGACAAACGGATAATAACAGCAACAAAAACAACAAATTAAAGTGAAGTTAAAAGCGTTGAGAGACATAAAATGTGACACCTTAACTGAAAATCATGTGTGTTTAAGTGTGTAACTGCGACAGCGATTGTGTCTGCAACAGTGTGTGTGGTCTTACGCCTATAAATATGCAAGCAAAGAAGCAAACACAACATGCACCGGAAAACTTTTGCACATTTATGAAAAGTTGCATAAATTGAATGCCGCTCTTTACACAGTTGCAGGCGGCGAAGGTGTGCTTTGTGGGAGTATATTGTATGTAGATAAATAAATGGCATGATTGAATTTACCATGCAAATTGTGAAAAAGCGTTTACATGTTGTAAGTATGAGCTGCAGCAGGTTTGTTTTTGACGATTGATTTTTAACATTTGAATAAATTTGTAAAAATTCAAACTTATGACATAATCTCCACAATCTTTTATCTACAACATGATTTAACTATCAACAGATAATATCATGTACAAAGTAAGGAATAAGTTATTCCCAAAAATACAAAAAAAAAAACATTCAAAATATGTATACAAATTTACGAGTATGAACAGGGTATATGTTGATTTAATGAATATTTCATGCCAATGATTTGTAGCATAAATTTACAACAAATTCAAGCCAAATACCATGAGGTATTTATTTAAATTTTACATGCATATATTCATACAGTTCAACTGGGGCTAAACACATTAAAGGAGGTTTAGGTAAAGTGTATTTTAAAAGAGTTGGAACTGAAGTATGTAGTATTTTCAAGGCATGGACAGCTAAACAAAGGATAATGATCAGGAAGATGATGAGTGAACTGAATAGCCCAAGTTCTTTGACTGTTAATTGCTAATTAATGATGCATACTTCGAAACGTCGCCAAATACTTCATCAAAACAGTTAATAATTACATTCTTAAATATTTCTTCAAATGAATGAAGAGTATTTATTGAATTTACAAATTCATCCATAAATAGACGACTAAGCCACTTTATCTTTCAAAAACATTTTGCGTTCTCAATATTCTAACCAGGCTCTTTAAAATAAACAGTTTTAAAATAAACAATTTGCAATGTTTCCTTTTGCCACATACAACATAAGTGTCTGTATAGATTTTCTAGACATACACAAACTCCCATATTCAGACATATTTTAAATTTTGCTTGTTGCCACACTGCTGCCTCTCTACTGTTGCTGTTGGGTGTGTTGGGTTAAAACAATTTTTGGTAAATTTAACATTGTCTGACATTTAACAATTGCAAAAAGCTTCAACAATTACAAACAGTAAGTGCAGCAGCAGCAGCAGCAAAAACATCATTATCATCAGCATCATCATCAAAAAGGTACAAAGAGTTTTTAATACAAATTGAAAATTTTGTAAACAAAAGTGTTTTTGAAGTCTAGTACTTCAAATCTCTTGTTTACAATTGCATACAGATCTAAATATACGCAAATATTTCTATTTGCATTTACAAACAGAGAGGGTGTGCACAGAATTATTCAAAAATGGTGAATTAGCTTAAATATAAGCTTGTCTTTCCGTGTATAAAGGTACGGTCACATTTGGAAAATATTTGCTGAATAAGATGTAACCACTACTAATTGATTAAGCTGGATGGATGACAGAAATAAGATAGCTCAACCACTTTAGCAAAGTGCTTGCAGTTCTGTGCGAAGTTTTTCACAGTGTGTGTTTTGCACATTGTTGCCAATTTGACGTTTTTCCCGTCAAATCTGACGTTTTTGCAATGCCAATTGCGGGGAAAAATGCTTTTTATCGGTTAGCGTAAAATCTGGAGTTTTTTACAGCGCTTTAGCGTTTTTTCCAAGGTTGAATTATATGGTAATACTTACCTAGTAACACAACCTAGTTAAAACCAAACTACGAAACAGGCTAATAACCAGTACAGTCAATGATATGCTTCGAGTAAAGTAAATTTACTTTTAACGCAAACTTTAAACTTATAAACTTATATACATTTTTTATTAAAATATTTTAAGAATTCTTAAAAAGCTAAATAAATTAAAAAAATAAAATCTTTCCAATAATTAAAGGAAAATGGAAAAATTAAATCAATTACATAATTTCTTTAAAAAGTTTTAAAAAGCAATTTATTAAATTTTGATGTGTGTGAAGTTAGCTCCGTCAGTTAGCTCCGTTTTTAACATTACCTATGTTAATGTATAAATTAACATACTTACTACTCATCGACTGTTAAGTTAACAGAGCTGCATTTTTTCCTCTCAGTTTTTATTTTATTATTAAAAACTAACAAAAAACGTCAGTATCAATTATTCAGAAAATATATAGAAATTAATACACTTTGTAGATATTAAATAAAAATTAATTTTTTTTATGAAGTGTATCTGCTTGTACAGCAGAATTGTCTTAGTAAAAAAGTGGTACATGAAAATGTTCAAAAAAGTACAAAAACTAGAAATTGTGCACGATCTGTGCTATATAGGGTGGATAGCCATCACTTTAGAGATATCAGAACTATATAGCTTATAGTCAGAATTCATATCAGATCGGAGATATTTAATTTTCAAAATGGAGAAATTTAACATTTTGCCAAAAGTGGTACATGAAAATGTTCAAAAAAGTACAAAAACTAGAAATTGTGCACGATCTGCACTTTGAAAATTATATATCTCCGATCTGATATGAATTCTGACTATAAGCTATATAGTTCTGATATCTCTAAAGTGATGGCTATCCACCCTATATAGCACAGATCGTGCACAATTTCTAGTTTTTGTACTTTTTTGAACATTTTCATGTACCACTTTTGGCAAAATGTTAAATTTCTCCATTTTGAAAATTATATATCTCCGATCTGATATGATTTCTGACTATAAGCTATATAGTTCTGATATCTCTAAAGTGATGGCTATCCACCCTATATAGCACAGATCGTGCACAATTTCTAGTTTTTGTACTTTTTTGAACATTTTCATGTACCACTTTTGGCAAAATGTTAAATTTCTCCATTTTGAAAATTATATATCTCCGATCTGATATGATTTCTGACTATAAGCTATATAGTTCTGATATCTCTAAAGTGATGGCTATCCACCCTATATAGCACAGATCGTGCACAATTTCTAGTTTTTGTACTTTTTTGAACATTTTCATGTACCACTTTTTTACTAAGACAATTCTGCTGTACAAGCAGATACACTTCATAAAAAAAATTAATTTTTATTTAATATCTACAAAGTGTATTAATTTCTATATATTTTCTGAATAATTGATACTGACGTTTTTGTTAGTTTTTAATAATAAAATAAAAACTGAGAGGAAAAAATGCAGCTCTGTTAACTTAACAGTCGATGAGTAGTAAGTATGTTAATTTATACATTAACATAGGTAATGTTAAAAACGGAGCTAACTCACGGAGCTAACTTCACGCACATTAAATTTTGTGGTTTCTTATTTTTATTTAATAAAATTTTTGAATATTGATCTAATACATTTTTGCAATGTAATTTTTTGTAAACGAATTCACTTTTAATTACAGATACGGTCTCAAACTTGAGAATAAATGTTGTTTTGATTATGAATTTCCAAAATCTGTTCTAAGCGAAGTAGGTACAATACTTATACACAAAATGCTGAAAACTGGCACTATATTTTTGAAATTACCTAATTTTGTTTGTAAATGATTAAAAACAATTCAATAAAAAATACATATGTGTAATTATTTAAATTTAATTTTACCAACTATTTTTATCAATCGTAAATTCAAATCATTTATTTGACGGTTTTCTGACGTTTTTGTAAAAAAAAATTATTTAGCGATTTCTAGCGATTTTTAAACCCCAATTTGACGGGAAATTGTGAAAATATTTTGGCAACACTGGTTTTGCAAAACATAGAAATTGTGTGTTCCTTGCATATATTTAAGCCATGTAAATACTTCTCTGCAATTTCAATGTTTTATCTGGCTTGAATGCCAAATTACAGTCATTTATGCAGAAATGCTGTATGTATGAAGACTACGATAAAAAATAAAAGAAAATACTCTGAAAGAACCTACGAAGTTCTGTAGTGTATCTTATTGCCCTTGATTTGCCAAACAGCATATCTCTAATATTCAATGTTAGAACTATGGATATTTTCCAATGCCGATATTAGTTATACCCTACAAAACCATAGTTGGAAGAGTATATTGGGTATATGCTGATATTTGTTACGCCCATAAATATTGCTCCAAACCCCACCTTAAAGTTGAACTAGAAACACTTCCTAAAACGACTTAACGATGTCCGTCCATCCGTCTGGTTGGTTCAGAGTTCAGGTCGCCAGATATTTCGTTAAAATTTGATACATTATATTTTTCGGCCCAAGGACGGATGGTATTGAAACTGGTGTAAATCGATCCATTATTTTATACAAATGTCCTCCCGAAATAGGGGTTTAGCGATCAGAAATGTTTGAATTATAAAAGTATCCAAACAAATTTCACCAGAAATGAGTAGTAAATGAAGCCAAATAACATCTACAAATTTTCTACTTTATACGAGACCTCTGAAAACCTGTCCAATGAGCTATTTAGTTTTAAATAAGTGATACTTGTTAGTCAGAAACAATAGAATATTTATTTATTTTGTATATTCCAAAATATTTCGTGTACATACTTTATTTTTAATGGTACTAGAATTTTGTAACAACAGTTGCATGTGTCTGTTTGTTGAAGGATTATGGACACAAAAGATTCATAACCTGTTCTACGATTGTTTGTTTGTTACATAGTTGATTTGATGAGTTGTTTAAAATTATAACTTTGAAGCTGATACTCTTTTAAAATTAATTTTCTAATCCAGTTAACAGATGATGTCCATTTTTGGCAAATGCTAGCAGAATTTGTTAATGAACTCATAATTGATGTAATTTGTTATTTTCAAAGTCTATGAATGAAAGGCTTGTAAAGTATGAGAGGAAACAGAAAATGGCGAGGCTAGCTAACTCATCCTTTTAGGGATTTGGTAATTAAAATAGAATCTGTAAACAATTTTAATTTAACCATTTCAACTTTTATATTAACCATTACCCACCACAACTAAGTATTCATGGAAAATTAAGAAGAAAAGCAACAACAAAAAACCAGCACAGTTTATTTATTATCCTGCTCCTGTTAGCAAAACTTACAAATGATTTATGATAACAACACTAATGGAAATGCTGACACAAATTTTCTACACTTAAACTTGATGACTATGATGATGACAATTCTAACAGCACACTTTACTTGCAGCACTAAATAGTAACTCCAACTAAAACTCAGATACTGAAGGCAACACACAAAAACACAACAACACACTCTCTGCTCTCAGAGTCATATACAACATTTAATAAATGTTGTGTTTTTGGAACACTATTAAATTGGATACAAAACTGTTAAATAAACTACAACTCATGATGGACCCATTGTACTCACTGGGAGATACAAACTGTTCGTTTGTATGCATGTGTGAAATAAACTGTATGTAGAGGAAGAAGACAACAAAAAGAAAAAAGAACTGTTTTGGCCACACATGTGTCAACATTTATTCACATCACTTTACTGAAACATGCTGTAATTGCAGTTGAAGATTGTTGTCCAACGCAATGTCGACATTTACAACCATCAACTGACATCAACACTAACTCACATGCATACATACATATGTACGAGTATGTATGTACATCGCTCCCATAAACAATACAACAACATTAATGCTGCCACATAAAGTGATGGGCTGAGGCAAGAAGCAGGAACTCAACCACTAAACTAAACCGTTTGCCTTCATGCTAAGTTTTCAATAAATTAAAAATCTCCCGAAAAAGAATAAAACAAAACTAAACACACATGCACACATCAAGAATAATTGAAATACGCAAAGATGGTGGGGTTCCATGTAATGAAACATCAAGAATCAACTATGTTAGTGTTTATTTCAAACTTATTGAAACGAATATTCGTTTAGTAACGATTAATCTGAATTCTCTGAATATTAGAATTGTGATAGAGATGCAAATGATACAATATGCTACGAATACCTCTTTTCTCAACTAAAATTTCTTTGCGTACATTTTGGTAACTTAATAATAACTACCGATTTTCGAACTAGATCTTACCTACGTACTAAGAACAGGGGCCAAATTACCGCATTCGTGATCGAATGAGCTATCGTATCGAAAAATGATTTCGATATCGAAATTATGATAAAATGTACTAAATTTCTTGCTCGATATCGAATGCCATAATCTCAAATAAGAAAATTACGATAAATTTTACTCGATATCGAATGCGGTAATTTGGCTCCAGGTATTTCTGAGCCTACAAATTAATTAATTTTAATAGCAATCTAACCTTAGCATTATTTCCATATCGCTGGCTTAACATGTAAATGCTCTAAGAAATTCAGATTTTGATGCAGTTGAGTTCAATAAGTAAAAATACAGCGATTGCAAAAAAATACAGTTATCTAATTTGTTGTTGTTGTTTTGTAGTGATGAGTAAAGGCGCTAAGTCCAATTTATCACATCTTTGTGTAATATCTCACTTCTTCCAATGTTGACATATCAACTGTTTTGCCCGGAATAGTCTGAGAGTCGAAGCAATTGACATAATATTATTTCTCATTGGTTACAATCTCGCTGTTTTCAGTATCAACACACAGTTATGACATTAATCGTCATGATGTTACTTATTTGGATCATTATTATTTTTTTTAATTTAACAATGTACAATTTTGTAAAAATATTCGCCCTGGCCGTGGAAAAGGCGATTCTAAAGTGACGGACATTCGAGGAATACAATACACACCACATGGTGAAATTAATTTCAAACTTAGATTTTCTGATGAATGGAAAAATCTTAGTATATTTGTAATTCTGTTTATATCGACTTAGATCTTTAGTTATTTATAATTGACCAAAGCACAAGGTTGTGATCAGTATCTAATTACCCTTGAATGACTGATGATCACTCATGTGGTTCATGAATTACCTTTTTAGTTTGTTTGGCATGGAGGACTGAAGTAAATATTATTTATTATGAAATTTCAATGATAATGTCGGCTATTTTTGTGGTATTAATGCATTTTGCTGTTAATAAGCCATTAATGAAATTTAATCAGAAAGGATATAGCAGAGAAGTCGGTATCATTCGACCCATTTTCAGACAATTTCTATTAGTTTCATCTGGACTTATAGCCTCTAAAGGATTCTTGGTGTTGCTGTTGAAGAAGGTCCTAGTGTGTGGGCTATAGATTGATGAACAACTAGAGGAACAAAAATTATATAGAACTCTAACACGAAGGCAATATTCTGGAAGTTAAAATATTGGTCATCAGCATCAAAAGAAAAGGCGCTATATTACACATTCTTATCCAAAATAACACAATGTATTCATCGTCACACTACAATATGCTAATCAGATTTGGTCTGTGGGTTGCAATCTATGGGGTATGATATGATAAACGTTGTGAATGAGTTAGAGAAGAAATTCGGCTTTCATATGACGATGAAGCAAGGTGTTTGCTAAAAGACACCCTTCCTTAGACTCCAAAGTATTCGGAGCAATGTGGCTTCAATATGAATCACCGATATAAAAACGCAGTTGGCTAAGAAAAACAGTCTTCTATGCAATGGGCGTAGAGGAAATCATCCTCCGTTTAAGCCTAAGGCAACCTAAGATCAGATTGCAATCAACAAAATATAATCATTAAAAATAAAAACAACAACTTTAAAGATAGTCAAGAATCAAACATCAAAATTTAGTTTCCTGCAAACATATTATGAATCGAATAAATATTAAATGCAATTATGCCAAAACACGGATATCTCTTAGCACAAGTACGTACATACGAGTACCTACCTACGAAATTACTCACACTCTACACACCTAAAAATCCAACATTTAAATTCAGCCAGGATATATTTCACTTTTGTTGTTATCTCCAGCAAAACAAAACAATATTTTTTTTCAACTTCTTCCAGTTGTGATGAAAAGTACGGAGGAAAAAAGTTTGGAAAAAGAAACTGTTAAAATGACCAATACAGCATAATATTTTTGTTGATGCAACAACCAGTTGACAGTCGAGAGTTTTATAGTGTGATCAACAAAAACAGTTCACACATTTTCATGTTTGTTCTTTTTACGTCATCGTTGTTGTTGTTGTTTCAGCATTAAAAGTGTTTTGAATTTGTGGAGAGGGGAGGAGGGAGTGTAAATATTGCAACATGAAAATGAACCTAATAAAACAAGGCATGAGCTAATGTTGCAACATGCTTGTATGAGTACATAGATACATACGTTGTTGTCCAGTTGTTGTTTGTTTGTTTGTTTGTTGACAATTTTCCATACCAAATATTCATGGCAAAATAGTGTGAAGTGTGTGTTTGTGTGTAGCAAGCAGTACGTAGTTGTCCTGGTCGAAAAATGGTTAATGTGCTCTAAAAATGTTTTTTTCATAGCATGGATGCTGCAGGGAAGGAGTTTCAATTAAAACGGTTTAATAGATAAAACAATTTTTATAAAGTTTTAAAAGATATCAAAAATTCAAGGTATTTAAGTTTATAGAGAAGGATTAAGGTATGAATTGAGTATGTTATAGTTACTTTGACAATGTTCTATTGTAAGATCCCAAAAGGTTTATAGATCTAAGAAAGTCCAACATCTGTTGGCTATGAGACTACATTTTAAACGTTGCCAGAACAAGGTACTTAAAAGAAGAGGTGTTCAATATTCCACTCAACATTTTACACAAACAATGTTGACATCTTTAAAAGGCAAAACTTTAAGAATCACTGTAATTGAGATGTAATTTCATGGAAAGAATGAATTAATATTTTAAGGCCCTTTTTAAGTATAAAGACCCCAGCGGACAACAACGCACCTCAGTAATGTAAACTCAGCTAAACGTACGCATCTGCATACAGTTGTTTTAGCCATCAACTTACATTCTATGTGACAGACCGCAAAATGCATCATCACCAACATGAGCGATGAGTGTTTACGTTGATGTGTATATTTTGGGAATGTTTTGTTTTTTGTTTTTTTTTTGCTTTATGTAATTTTGTATTTAAAATATTATGTACATACATGTGTTTTTAGAGAGAATTAAGCAAGAACGTTTAAAAGCCATAAATTTCAATTTGTACATTAATTTTTCGTACATTGTGATATTCGCTTTTGGACCACATACTGAGAAAATAGTTTTTAGTAATTTAATTTTATGAAATTAATTGACCCAATTATGTATTTGAACTTTTATTGTATTCAAATAAAATTTAAATGAACATTACATTTTGCAAACAAGAAAAGCGACGAAAGTTAAATTGGCAGACGTAGAGAGACAGAGTTTATTAGTAGATGCGTTAATTTACCTCGCATCCTCCATAAAGGCTAATAAAGAGAAAGAGAGTAAGGAACGACTTACTGCTGAGTTAATTGAAATGTTCATGGAATTCTATTCACTAATAGACAGACACTTCTCAAAGAATAAAGGTACTATGGACCAAACATTAGGAATGCTTATGAAGGGACACTCTTAACCCTTATGTGATTGACAAAAAAAACTCCATGTTTTGTACGATTTGTACATACAAATCTTATGAAAAAAATCCATATTGCAACAAAATTTGATATGTTACAAATGTTTAAATACAATCAACTATCAAAAGTTGACAGCTCTCAAAACGTTCCAGTACGATGATTGCCAATTTCTACAAAAAAACAAATTTTAAAACCTAAAAGGCACTCGTGTACCCTGTCAGTCATATAAGGGTTAAATAATGAATCAAGGAAGAACATTGAACCGAAAAAGCGAAAATAGCGGTGTATAGTCTTTTTTCTGTACAAGGTATCTTAGTCAAATTGGATTTTCTCAGACCTCTTAACAAATGTGAGCATTAACCATTAATATTGTAACATGATACAAGATGTATGGATCCATAAGCCATAATTATTTAGGCTTAAAACACCCAGGCATATATTCTTTTCGTAATACTGAGACATATATGTACCAGAAGATATGCTAAAATTTAAGCAACATGCCTGTATTACGGTCTTTGAAAGATGTTGTACTACACGTTGAGAGATCAATCAATTTGAAGATCTTTATCGAATATCTTTTATTGAGTGCTTAAATCAGGACTTTTTTTTTAAGAAGTCTATGGTTAAACTTAAAGCGAATAACATAAAGTAGGGGGTATAGTGCATTCACCAAAACAATATTAATGATTAATATTCTTTTTTAAAAAAAAGTTTCGCCAAATAACGCGGCCCCTTTTTTGTACAAAAATATTTTGCATTATTATGGGTACGAACTGAGTTTTTAAAAGTGATGACTAGAATTTGAAATGTAGACCTTACAGAGCCATTAACACCGGTATACAAAATGTTATGATCGGACTAAAAATAGCAACACATTGAACAAAATACTAAAAGAGCGGTATTTGTAGGCGTGGCATAAAAATTAAAAAAATTATTCTGGAATTGTTTTTACATTATCTTTAATCCTAGGGGGTGACTGACACAACTTTTTTCGTATGGAAGGCGAACCACTCTTATGTTCAAGATAAGTCCAAGTCTAAATCTGGATAAGGTGTTTTGCTTTCATACTGTAAGTCATTTGGACAATGGGACTTTATGGTTCCGCTTAGATCGGATTTTATACTTTAATTACATGCTCGAAACCTATACAACTGTTATAAGTTGACATATCATGAGAATCTCACGAGATTGACTACGGGTTATGTTGGACGTGTTGACAGGCCTATTTTTAATATGTGCTAGGAGATGGAATCTTCTGTTTAATGAGATCTGCAGAAGTTGTTTGACAGATAAAAAAAAAAATTAGTTGTGTTTTGGTGTGCTCTTCGTTTTTTTTATTATGCGAAAAAATGGATCACAGAAACTGTATTAAGTTTTGTGTAAAAAATTAAATTAAAAGCGCAAGAATATTTTAAATTTTGACTGTGGCATTTGGCGAGAATACTGTGAGCAGAACACAAGTTCAATTGTGGTATAACCGGTTTAAAGAAGGCCGAGAAGATGTCAATGACGATGCTCGTCCTGGTCGCCGGAGCACGTCAACAACCGATGAAAATATTAAAGCAGTGAAATTGATTACTGTGAAAGGGACAAGATTATTGTTATTGATGAATAAATAAATACTTTTTCTTAAAAAATTTTAATCGAAGTTGCCTTCAAGTTAAATATACAATTTATTTGAAAATAAATTGTTACACTACATTTATTTTTGAATATTTCGATTAAAATTTTTTAAAAATTTGTTTATTAATACTCGCAAGAGGAATAATTCTCATTTAATTAAATATTTTTTCTTTTTGAAAAAAATTTAAAATAACGGTTATTTTTTGATCAGACCTCGTATATATAAAGTAGAGAGTGCTTCCTTTCAAAGACGCCAAATTAATGTTCCTGGACTTTTACGTACCATGTGCTGTACGTTTTTTGGTTGGCACAAATGCAGGCAAATTAAAATCTGGCCTGAGTTTCGGGACAGGGATGCAATTGAATATTGTATTGTAATAAGTTGTGGTGAAGTGTATAAAAAACAATTTTAAATATCAATTATTATTTTTAGTTGAACTGTTAATTTTTAATTTTTGATATTTCTTTAGTTAGGCTTCAGTTCATTAAATTTAATTTTCATTAAATTATTTTTACTGAAGGTAGGAATTGTTTGTATTCAGGTTTTCGAGACGAAGTCTTGACATGAATACGAAAAAAACTGAAGAAAAGGAGGCAACATGTAAATAAATTGAAAAAAATGATAATTACAGCAAATTTCGAACCACCGGTAACACTGGTTAAAGGATTGATGTTTGACTGTTGGCTAGCGGGCACCGCAGTGGTGCAGAGGTTAGAACACAAAGAATTCTAATGAGAGAATGTGGTGATTCTTGGAACATGTAAATTCAACATCCCAGGTTCAATCCCCAACTCAGCCGAAAAATTATCAATAAAAATTTAAATAGTATTCGAATTGATATTGCTAATAAATTATATTTTTTTAATTCCCACTTCAATGTGCAGTTGTTGGTTTTTGATTTTACTGTTTGGCATGACCTAAAAAATAATGCACTTAATTTTGTTATACTAAAATTGATTATGGTTGCGTTTCGGTTTCTATCTTGGCCAGAAATTATGTGACTAAGAAAAATGTCAACACATTTCGAAAATGCACATCAATCAATGTCAGCAGAAGGAAAAGAGTAAAAATAAGCGACAAAAATTATAAATAACCACAAGTGACAAGTGAGTCAATGAAAAATTGCACACTAACAGAAACAACGTCTGAAACATGAAATTCAATAAATATACATACAAACATACACATTCATACTTAAACATTTCTATATATGTACATACATATGTACATATGTATGAACATGTGTATGTAAGTAAGTATGTGGGTCTTAATCGTTGTCCAACTGAGGACATTGCCAAACTAATGCCAATCATAATTTATAAAGAAAAAGAAACAAGCAAATGACCAAAATTCAATGACATTTTATAAAAATAACGGCATTAGCCCTTTATTCTCTGAGTGATACAACACGATAAACTCAAAGGTGTCAATTTACTGCAAAAAAAAAAACAAATTAGTTGGTTGCTGGCAGACACCAAGAAGGCAAACAAAACCAAACCTGGCGGCGGCGGGCTAAATTAAAATCATAAAAAACAATGACCAAAAGCCATTTGCAAAAGCGTAAAAATGCCATCTGTATAAAATAAAAAGATAAACGTCAATTTGACAATTGCATTCGATTTGTCACTTTGATTTTATTAATGAACTCAGCCATCAAGTGTTGATGGCGAAAGTACCCATAGTGTGGTACTAGGCGGAGTGCCTGCCATGTTCCACAATGTTGTTTATTTCTGTTTTCATCATAATCATCATCTTATTTATGATCTGTCTTCTTTGCCATACGAAATGCGTTAAAAATTGTTGGCCAAAGAGCAGCATATTTTTTTGCTTTTTGTTTTGAAAAAAGGAATTAGCATTTCTGGTGTAAGTTTGAATGAGTGAATGCATTTGCTGTATGAATTTGCATCATTATTGAATGTAGTACGAATATTACTCGTTGCCGGCATTGTACATGTCGTTGTCTTAATATATCATTTACATTATGAATCATTGTTGATGATTACCGGTCGATGAATGATGCTAGCTAGTATAATTTTGAAAATGTTTACACTCGAAAAATTTGCATTATTCCAAATAACAGACCATAATACATAGCTACACAACAAAAATTGTTAATTGATCATAATATGATATTTAATGTTTTGACTGCAATCATAAAGCTTGTCATAATATATTGCTATTAGACTATGTTTGCTCTGCATAAAATTAAAAAAAAACCGAGTAACTTGACACTTTCAATCTAATAATACCATCACTCAATTTCATGTTTCCGGGACGACTTTTCTTATGTGAGCTGGAAAAGCATTTTTAAATTTAGAATATACATATGCATGTAGTTCCACAAGCGGCCCTCACTAACATTTTCCCTCGAGTACAGCTTCACTTTATGCCATATCAAACCATTCGTTTTACTCAGATTTTGATTTGATGAATTGTCTACATGATCTTATTGGAAATGCAAAACATGAAATTGTTTTTAAGATTTTATTTATTTAATTTTTTATTTCTCTCTCGCTCGCATCACAACAAAATTTCTTGCTAATGCAACAACGTCCGTTGCGAACTTAAAATAAAGTATGTGTTGCTTGATAAGTCTCATTGAAATTTTACATTAAATGAATAATGAATGCAATATTGAATATCAAATTCAAAAGCTGATCGAATACACGAGGGAATATCAATTGGCCTCATTTATAGGAAATGTTTAGAATTCCTTTATATGTAAATGTTAAAATGAAAGGAGAAATTTTTCAATTAAATTGAAAACATAAATTAATGGGAAATCTTATTGCTGATATGGAAATTAAGGTGGTAGTTGAGGACAAATGAGAATAATTAAAACAGCTAAAAGATATCTGTACATATAAATTCGAATTGATAAAATACAGTGCCATTCAACTAGAACTAATGTTCAATCGCAAGTGATGTTGTCGTGTCGTATGAGTTGAAGACGTACAACTGAATTCACAATAGTTGTACAAATGTTGTTTGTAATTTCTATATAAATTTAACAGACAATTTTAAGAATGGATATTGCTAAAAATACTGCGCTATGTTTTAATTTTGGACAATATTCATGTATTATATTTTGTATATGTGTTTTTAAAATAATTTTCTTTTATTATTTTGAAGATTTTGAAATTGTGTTTACAATCAGAGAGTTGTATCATAAAATGTACAACATCACTTGTGAATTGAACATATGTTTTGCAAAACAAAATAACGCCAAATATTTATATCAAAATCATTCGTATGTTTATTGTATTGATAAGAGTAAAGTTTGACAATTATGTCGGACGCAAGCATTCTTTTATCAAAAATTTCATCAAAATTTTGGCAAAATGTCTGGTCTATTTTGTTAGTCACGTTTTAGATTTTGAGCTTAAAGGATTTAATCGTTTCTATTGGCTATATATAGACTCTGTATTTAACATAGTCTCACAAAATATAATACATGATCGAGCGGCCAGTTCACGGTTGCATTTCGTTAAGATATTCGAACGGGAAATTTGGTTTGCAATAAATTCATTGTTTCAGTGGTTGTGTGGCATCGTTCAGTAGAAACCACATGTCTGTGATAACCATATTAATAATAACAGACCAACATCACTGTAGAACAATTTCAAACATTTTGCAAAATTACGGGGTTCCGACGATTGATTGTTGTTAAGGAGACCAACAAAATATACGTGTGTCGGCGTTTTGATAGATCACATCAGAATTTCATTTAAGAAGCGGTTAAAAATTTCCAGCTCTGGCCTGTTCTTGCAGCATATCAGTATATACAACTATGCTTTCTTTACGTCTGAGTTGTAGGGTATGTTCAGCATTTTTGTAGATAATGGTATGGCAAATATTTTTTAGAACATATTAACCCTCTAACTCCCCCCTCATAATGGCATTTTTGGCTTTATTCTAAGAAATTGTAAAAAACACCCCGAAAAAGGGGAAGGGCGGGGATGAAATGTTCTACAAAAATGTTTTCCATACAATTTTACTATATATGACAGAACACACCAAA
The DNA here is from genome assembly GCA_916048285.2 of Bellardia pandia. Classification (NCBI taxonomy): domain Eukaryota; kingdom Metazoa; phylum Arthropoda; class Insecta; order Diptera; family Calliphoridae; genus Bellardia; species Bellardia pandia. Next base: position 86,584,096 of record OU696530.1, on the reverse strand, counting down.
ACCCAAAACTTAACACAAACACTAAAAACCAATCAAATTCAAGATTGTCCATTAAAGGTTAATTTAGTTATTGTTCACATATGTGGGTCATCCCATCTCTGGCGGGAAGGTTTGACACTCCAATACTGAAAGCAGGACGGACACCGTTAAATTGATCGGTACACTTTTACGTGGGTGTTGGACTAATATTTTTTTGGCGTTACATGATGGTGTAGGGTATAAAAACATTTTGTAACCCTTAGACATAGTATGATGCTGTCGTTTTTCAGCTGTTAAGATTTATTTGATACAATTTACTTAAGGTACATACTGTGGGGGACACAATTGAGTACATTAGTTGTACTTTGTGCTTTTGTAATTGCATAATAATCAAACTAATGAAGAAACTGGAAAAACAATTTTTGACATTTATTTAAGTTTCAATGACAAAAATAAACAAAATGAATAATAATGCTTTTCGAAAGATAAATAATTATTACAAAAAACTAGCACACTCAAAAAAAAAAATTGAGTCAATAGTAGGGTAAGTACGGATTTTCTTATACCGACTTGATTCAAGTACGGATTCATCAAGTCAAAAAATTTTAATTTTAGCTCTCCTTAAGAATGGCTGAGATTGACTTAATCCCTAAATGAGCTTGATTCAAGAATTATAAACTAGATTTAAGCACGAATTCGTACTTAATTTAAGAGTTTTTTACTTAAATGAAGAACACTATTCTTGTTTTAACAAAATCTGCGCTTGATTTGTCAAATCAATCTCGATTTTTCCTTATTTTGAGTATGAACTAGCAAAAACGTACTTGCAAATTTCAGGCTAAAGCTGAGAAAAATAAAATTAATTTTAGAATGCCATTTTTCTTTCTGTGCATGTAATTTGTAATTTTGACACAAGTGTGTCTTTTGACATATTTGCACAAAAATATCAAAGTTTAACATAAGCCTTGTATGTTTATGATTTTAAAAAAACACGAGTTTGATACTAATTTAATTGCATGTGGTAAACACTTTTTGCAAATTATACAACACAAGTCAAAATATAATAAAAAATGAAGAATCTGATAAGAGCCATTGAGGACAATATTCTAGCAATGACAAAAAGTAGCTATTCTACGCGAGTAATAGCAAAACAGCTTATATAAAGTCAATCAGTGGTCAGTAAGTGGAAATTTAGTTTTCATTTATTTACATTAATTCTTATCTTGTCTATTGGTTTCTGAATATTTCAGTTACTTCATATACGTTTACTTTATCGATTTTTATATTGAGAGTATCAATTTCTTCAATCAAAAGTTTCCTATTTTTTGTTCATCCACAACAAAACATGTCTTAAAATCAAAAAAATTGTAACAAATTCCAACACATGTAAAACGGAAGTTGAGGACAAATAGGCTTAAACTCCTACACTTTTATTATTTAACCTTAAACACTTGTAACGAAAGCAAGTTGAACAAAATGGAAATAAAAACCTTAAAAGGACATACAGGCATAGAACATGAACCCCAAAACGGCAGGAATACTTTATTCCGTTTTGCCTTTAGTTTTTATTTTTGTTCTAGCATTTTGTATAACACTGTGTTTGTTTAATAGTCTTTTGTTACACATTTTACTTAAAGTTGCTACAATATTGTTGTAGGTTTTTAACGATTTTTTTTTGAAATATTTTTTAGTTGCCATAGTGTAGGACTAGGGCAAGGACATTTGCCAAAGCCAGTGTAAAATAAAGTTAAAGCAAGCTATGCCAAACAAGCAGCCAGTCGTCTACCAAACAATTCAGTTAAGGAAAAACTCTGCTTTTTACTAAAAAGAGCGAGTATGTAGAAATATATGTAACAGCAATACATACACCATCTACCGTGTATGATAGAGTAACTAAGTGTAGGGATAATGCCGGAAAACCCCACGTAAGCAAAGAACTTTGAAATATAAACAGAATAACACAATTTTTTCCTGCGTTTACTTTTTTCTATAGTAAAATTTTTGTCTGTATATAGACAAATATATACACAGAAATATATACATATAAACATACTAATACAAAAACCCAAAACGCACGCAAATGTTTATACAGTAAAGCCACTTCAATACCACGATTTCACTATGGGTCAAAAATATGTATTAATAAAGACTTGGAGTGAAAAGTTTAACTAATAGTTCAAATATTTCAAATCATTCTATAACCTAAGAAACGGTTTTAAAAGTTGCCAAAAATCTTGTGCGAAAAATAAACAGCCCAATAATGAACAAAAATTCCGCGGGAGTTTTTTCCTTTTTATTTTTTTAACATTGAATTTCAATAGGAAAAGAAGGGAAAAAACTCCCGCGGAATTTTTATTCATGATTGGGCTGAAAGAGATTTTTTATAGATATTGATAAATCTATTGAAAATTCATGAGTAACTCGAAATTTACTACTAAAATTAGTGAACCGATAATGGAAAATATAGGATCAGAAATAAGAGAAGTTGTATCCGTAATTATACAAAGCAAGTAGTTGCACTATCGATATATATCCCGACAAATTTGGTTTGTTGAGATCTCGTTATCAAGCTTTCATTATTGCTCTATTTGTGCATTATTGTTTGACCTGTGAAGTGATTAACTTGATTTTTAAATAAAAAATTAATAGAGCTTTAAAAATGAGAAATACGCCAACTGATATTGAAAACAATCACCCCTATCGTGAATAAAATTTCCACATGAAATTTGTTCCCTTTTCACATTTTTTTTTAGTAAAATTCAGTGTTAAAAAACCAAAAGGGAACAAATTTAATGTGGAATTTTTATGCACGATAGGGGTGAATGTGATGAATTTGTTGCAAAATAATTATAAATGCCGTAAAATTGCTGCAAATTAAATTTAAGTAAATCCACGGTAAATGATATAAAAACGGCGTAATGTAGCTTGCAATAATAAACGAGGGGTCGACCAAGACTGCTTTCTGATGGTGATTTCCGGCAGATTGAACGTTTGCTACATAATAAGGACATCAAGACCCCGAAAAATGTTGCAAAAAGTATTGGAAAGGCAGTCAATTTCTGGACGGTTAGACGCGCATTAAATAAAATTGGTTTAGTAGCCAGAGTGAAAAAGAAAGAGTCAGCACTTTTCGATAGAAATGTAAAAAAACGCCTTTATTTCTGTAAAAGCCATAAAATTAGACAGTAGATGACTGGAAACAGGTTATTTGGAGTGACGAAATGAAAGTCAACCGATACCAGTCTGATGGAAAAGAATACTATTGGCATAGACCGCATGAGCGCCTCCAAAAGTATCATCCTTAATGCAAAACATCCGGACAGTTTTGCTTCCCACAGTATATTTCTACCAAATAGAGTTGTAATAGATTTTGTTCAATGCCACAGAAATCTTTGGAGTATCAAAGCTCTAGAATTTTTGCCAAACCCAGCTGTTCAACTTATCGATTTACACTTCCTATTTTGATTTAATAAATTGCAAGAACATGAAAAAATCCTAAATTCCAATTGTCTATTTATTCAAGTAGGAGATTCTTTATTAAGTTGCTTCAGTATCTTAGGTTAAGTTATGTGAGCAGCCACTTATGTCCATACAAACCTGAGTACATTGTGATATCGTGATGAATATGTATGTAAGATTCATCCTTAACAATATGCAAATATGCAGAAGCTTATCGGTGTGGAAGCAAATAATTGTAAAATTTGTAAAATAAATTTTTCACCGAGAGGCGTAGTGTATTCAGTGTATGATTCAGCTTAAGTTCCACTCTTTAAACCTTCTGTAATACCCAAAAAGTGAACAAATATTGACCAAGTCCGAACATTGACAAACTAATTTAGACACTGCCTCTTTCTCCTCGTCATTTTTACAGATATACGAGTATAGACTCCGTAGACTCACTCATGTAGCATAAGTTTCTATAATGCAGTGTCCAGTACTAGTCGCTGCCATTAGTCTTAATAGTCCTCAACAAAATCCAGTAAATAAATTTATCCAGCCATTATCATATGACAAGTGTCTGTACAGAACCAAACTGTTGCCTTAAAACAAATATTTTGCAAATGAAATGCTCAATTGTCTGAATATCTCAATATCATATAATGTCTTACTACATCATTTAGAGACACCCGGCATTACTAAGTCAACATAGATATCTACATTTTTAACGGATAACAAATCAGTTAGTTAATATGCATATATCACTTTATATGCGATAATCCTATAATATGTAAATTTTATAGCAGAAGATTCTGCCTGTCAAACAATACAAAATAAAGTGGCCCAAAATATGGTTTGATCCAAACCTGGGGCCAAATTACCGCATTCGATATCGAGTAAAATTTATCGCAATTTTCTTATTTGAGATTATGGCATTCGATTCGAGCAAGAAATTTAGTACATTTTATCATAATTTCGATATTGAGATCATTTTTCGATACGATAGCTCATTCGATTACGAATGCCCCTGATAAAAATCTGTTTCAAAATCGAAGTGTTTGTTTTTCTCAGACTGGATATTTAACGATGAATGAAATGCCTATTCAAGAGTATTGTTGGAAAATCTCTAGTATTTTGAAGATTTACATAAAATATATTATGTTGAACATAAAGGGTGAGATGAGCCAATTAAAGAATATAAAGTATATGGGCTGCCAAATGATGAAATGTCCAGAATTGATTTATCATTGCCTAACAAACTGACAAATTGTGAACATGGAATGCTTTCAAATTCAGTTCTGAATGAAAAATTTCCGGTGGCGTAATACCTCGATTTGGATTATTTTTTCTTTGGTTTTCTCGTTCTCGTTTTACACAGCTGGACTATTTTCTCTGGGCAAACAATGTTCTGAAAAATGAAACTCGCTTCTACATTAACGAAATAAGCGAAGCGAATAATAATTCTACTTCATATTTAAATCAACGAATGTAACGTTAGTCCCACCTTTATATCCGTTATTACTTTTAAAAGAGCAATAAAACTAAAAACAACATTTAATTTTTATGTTATCCTTTTCTTCATAATTTGACAGAAAGGAAATCATAGCAGCAAAAAAACGGAAGAAATTCTGAAATTAAATAGAATATTCCCGACACCATAGCTTGTAGAACAATTGATGAAAAAAAAAACAGGAATCTCGAGCATTACTTATGCCAATGTCCTTAAAACACTCGAACTTAGAACTTATAGAGCCTCAGGATAAATTAGCAATGGCAAGGATTGAAAATCACTGAGAAATCACATATACATACGAAAATATCTGACTGAGCTCAAACTAAATTTATAGTATAGCCCATAACCATATTTATAGTATCTTGTTAAAGTTTTTTTTTTTCGCAGTTGAACCATAGTGCAATCTTCCACTTTTTCTATTTATGTATACGTTTATATACATATTTCGGTAGTAGGAAAAAAAATGTAGAGTAGTTTACAGTTAAATGTACTGTATTCTTGCTACTAGGTTTTTCACTTTTCCTACTTCTTCTGGTGTCTCGTGTGTAAGCATAGACAGGCCACCAAGTATTGCATGGTGTGTGGTTGCTGGTGTTGGTTGGAAAACGGAGCTGGTGTTTGTTTTCAATAAGCAGTATAAAGTGGGTTCATGGTTATGTGGGTGTTATTGTGACATAGTCTGGCCAAAGTCTGCTATTTGACTTGGCTTTAAGGTTTTGTTTTCGTTTACTCGTTTCTCCTTTTTGGCTTTAACTTCGTCGACGCTTTTTGTCTGTGCTGTGTGTGAAACACACACTGGCAGGGGCTGGCTGTCGTGCCGGTGTTAACAAAGTTCAAGTGCGCTCGTTTGCTAACAACTTGTTGCTACTAAAACAACAATAACAACGGCAGCAGTAGCAATAGCAAGAACAACAACTTAAGTTTCACATGCGTTGCCTGGGTAAATTTGGAAATAAGCGCCTAAATTGAAAAGCTGCAAAAAAAAAAAAAAACAGAGGAGGAAATATAAAAATTGAATGAACATTAAAAAAATATGGCAGAAATTAAAGTGTTTGTTTTTCGTTTTTATATATTTTGTCTGGAAGGGTGTTTGGTTTTCTTTTCGGTTAAAGTAGAAGGAAAATTTTTAAAGCTTTAAATTTGTTTGCGACTAAATTTAAAGGAATTAATATATGGGAAATTATGAAGGAAAACATGGTTTGCACATATCATTATTAAGTTTTAAGTAAACAATATATTTTATTGTATTGTTTAATAATAGGAAGTTCCAATTGAATCTTATTTTTATATTAAATATGGGAAATTTCGTGTCAAGTGACAAGTTTTAAAATCGATGTCTTTCGATTTGGATGAAATTTGCACCAAGGTTAGTACTATTGAGTAGTAGGTCAGATACAAATTTTCAGCTCTATTAGTCAAGAACTGCCGGAGTTAGAGGGAGTCAAAGTTGGAGATTTTGGTCATACAGGGGTTTTTTTGAAATGAGTGTATCTTTTCACCTATTGGTCCTAGCAAAAATTGTCCAAAAGACTTTAGATAGCTATTTCTTCAATCATTACAAATATAATTTTATTAATTTAAAAAAATTTTTTTTTTTAATTTTTATTTAAATTATTTTTTTTTAAATTTTTTTTTTGATTTTTTTTTTTCAAAATAGGCCCTTTTTTCTCAAAAGAAAGCTTATACAATTTCCTTTAAGGCCTTTATAATCGCTTAATGGGATGCGAGTGGGATATCTATCAAAAAAATTACTTTTTAACTCAAGAATAAGATTTTTCAATATTTGGCACATGTATCATTTTCATTTCCCGCATGAAGCTAAAATTTAACTACATAAAGATTTACGAATAAAGCTACAAAAAGACCAACAATTAAAGCCGAAATTGAACTACAGAAAGATCTACAATTGAAACTACAAAAGACCTGCGATTGAAGCTAAAATTCAACTCCAACAAATTGTTTATTCTTTATTATTCCCCAATAATTTTTCTCTTTATTCAATATTTTCCTTTATCCACTTTGTACTTTTTAAACTAAAAAAACTAAAACAAGAACAAAAACTGCATTTTACTTAACATGACATCAATGTTCAACATCTCAAAATATATTTTTGATGTACGAGCACTTGTTGGATGATGTTTAGTAAAATGATGATGATGACGTTGTTAAACTATGTATGTATAATATAGAAAAAATGCTAAGAAGATGGATCATCAATAAAATTAGAGCAAAATAAAATGCAAAAAAAAAACTATAATTTATAAACATAATGTGTATGATAAAATATTAAGACCATAAAGACTGATTGGCAATTTATCACAAGAGCTTGTCATAAATTAAACATAATGATGGGTTTAAAACAAAAGCTGATAATGTAAATGTTTAATGCATTTTGAAGCATGTAATTTAAGGGAAACAAATATTTAATACAATATAACAAAACTTTTTATGGAAACATGAGTTAATTAATTACTAATGAATTTACATTTAAACTAAAATGACCTCTTTTACTCTGCTTGTCTTAATAAACATAATGCAAACAATTTATGACTATAATATGTTGGTTCGTATTCGGGTTGGTACGTTTTACTTGCTTATTTCCATTTACATTTATTTTGGTGCATTTTATTATGAAAAACCAAACTATTGATAAAATTTAATTTTATTATGCACAATTAAGTCATAATAAAGTTTAAGCGTAGGCAGATGCAACTAACTGCAACATTGTTTTAAAGATATACAGTAAACACTCCTCAAGAATAACATTTCCAAATTATCCGTTTCATTTTATATTTTTTAAAACCCTAAATTTGAATTTATAAGTTAATTTCTTATCATAGAACCAATATATCAAAAATAAACTGATTTTCCCTATAAAAAATATATATCATAAAAAATCCGTAAATTAATTAGTCTAAAAAAAAAATATGTTTCCTCATAAAAGGAATTTTCATCAAAAACTATTGCCCCACACATGTATGTAACACATCTAACATTTTGTCTAACGTACATCACGGGAATGGAAAATAGCTTTTTGGAAGGTTTAGCATATTTTTGGATATCATTGCAAATGCAATGACGCAATACCGTTTGCATATAATTCTTCGGCGTTCACACAGCACAATTCTCTAAATCGCTCATGTTTTTATTTGAGAGTATACACACATTGCAATACACATATGTAATAACATTTGAGTCTTTTGAGTTTGTCTGACATTTACCATGAGATATCAGTCATTCCATACTATAGCAGCGCTAGTGACAAAAAAGGGTTCTAGATTAAAGTTTAAATGAGAGCATCATAAAACAAAGCAAAAATAGGTAACGAACCATTAGGTATGTCAAATTTATTTGACAGTCGCCTCTACAGACAGTCTAAACTCTAAAGCCCTGAAGTCCAAGCACCATTCGTCCTAAGTTTCCTTGCCTTAAAGTGTGAATCTTGTACAAAACAACACAGTTTAGATAGGTTCTACCAATAACACTGTCCAACAAATTAAGAGTTTTTGAATGGAACAGAATAGTCGCCAAGCGGAAGAGTCCAGAGGAAGCTTTAGATATTTCAGAACCTCTTCAATACTGACTTCAAAGCTGATTTGTAAGTCACAGCTGACTAGACGCGAGAACTCAGTGTTTGGCCCGGCCGAACTTGACGATGTTTTCACCTGCTTTGTATGTGTTGGCGTGTAATTTTGCCAATTAATCGTAAAGACCTTTATTTACAACAATGGTGTCTTTGGCGACCCCCACTGAAATTTTCCGCCAAACATTTTCGTAGAATATTTTAATCCTTAAATGTCCTTTTTTAAAGGATATTTTTTGATTTTATCTAAAACAGGGTCAAATTGACCCATAAAGAGACCAGTTAGAGGGTTAAGATCTTCCACAAAAATAATCCTCATACAATTCTACAATACAACTCTGACCATAAGAATTCTCTCAGACATTAACTTATAACATTTTATTCATATAGTATAATGCTCCCTTCGACCAAAAAATGAAAACTTTGACCCACTGTAAAAAAAAACTCAGACGTGCTGGACCATAAGTTTGTTCTACAAAAATGATCTACTCAACATACCCTTTCAGAATTATATGGTCGCTATTCTGTTCCAAAAATGGTGTTGGACAGTATAATTATTCAGGAACAAATATTCTTCGTCCGATGTCCCCAAAGTCCGGACAGTGCCACAGAATCTGCCCTGTTGCCCCCTCCTCTTGTTCTTCAACGTCTACAGAATTCATTGCAAAGGATTCATAACGTTTGGACATGTGTACGTAGAGCAAGTATCAATGCCAAAGTAATGACGGCTATGAGGTCTCACTAATGTAATCTAGGCGGATTTGCCGCAACTCGTGTTGTCTAGGGCAAATTTTTCTGGTCTCAGCATTTTTTCTTGGTACTGAGTTTCAAAAGTGCATTAACTCAGTAGTTTTCTTCGATGTACCTGTGTCAAGGTACCCATATAAGGGCAAACGATGAACGTCTTATTATCTTTTCTAGATACAACCGGCAAGCTTGAAGAATTTTTGATGTTATGTACACATTCGCTAGAGATCAAATGGCCACTTTACTGTCCGTAAATTTAGGTTATGCCTGATTGATATTCTTTCATGTGGTACTGATATGTCGGTGAATGAATTTTTCCGCAAGTTGGAGCACATTTTCTGAGCTATCCTTAGATGGAGTATTCTTGAGTGCACCATAAAGCTTCAAATTTTGAAGATTCGTGTGTTCAAAACACAAAAGTAAGCTACCATATTACAAGATTGGGATCAAACATTTAAACTGGCATAATTATTGTCAGTTTCACTGCCTTCAAAAAGAAAATAAAACAAATGAAAAAGCAACACTTCTGTTTAGATTGAGATATGGTGATGTTTTATACACTAAAGTTTTTAAAATGAGCCTTATGGTCTCCAAGTACACTTTTTTCGAAATCTACTATTTGGCAAATTTTCTTCTCCATAATAGAAGAAATTAATTGTTAAATAAATAAATTATAATTAAATAAATCTTTAAATTATTTAACTTGATTTTTTATATCACTATATTTGAATTGTTTCCTTAATCGAACTTAATTTCATAACATAAATTTCTGAATATTTTTCCTAGGCTATTTCAGGTTAGGTCAGCAGGCAGCCATAATTGTACACCTCACATAGGACCATTCCTTTTGTATTGCCTGAAGAAGATAGGAGATAGAAGAAAGGGAAAGGATGTTGATAGAGACAGAACAGTAAGTAAATATAGACAGGGAGATGGAGGAAAGTGTCGGGTCTAAAGGTTTGCAAGAGCAAAAGATAGATTAAACACTCCGAGCCGCTCAACGACTAGTTCCACTATAAGAGAAAGGATTTGAGTCTGAGATCACGGTAGCCAATTGCTATTCCTAAATTCGGGAATATGACTGTGAGTTCATGAAAATCTAAACATTTTCCCCCTTATTCATAAAAACTTACAACTGTTGTAAGTTTGATGAATAAGGGCATGATTCTTTTGCTGTTTTTCACAACTTTCAAAGAGTGAGAAATTGAACAAAACACATACATATGTACCTACGATTGAAGGTACAAATTTACAATAAGCTTTCGATTGAAGATTAAATTGAACTACATAAAGACATACGATTGAAGGTAAATTGAAATATATAAAGACTGTAAATTAATTAAAGTTTCCACTGTATTCAACGCCACAACTATAAACAGATCACAAGACACACAGAGAATTAACTGAACATTTTATGAGGAGACCTCCTGGGGCTAATTGTATCGCCTCTTGATCATGACTTGATTAAGCAATCAATCTTTTTTCTTGTTGCGAAAACTAAAACAACTATAGGTATAATCAGGCGACCATAGTAATGTTGTAAAATAAAATCATACAGTATTTTTGTTTTGGCTATTAAATCCTTATCGCTCAGATAAAAGCTAAAGTAATCATAAGTATTTATAAAAACATAAAATTTGATGACCAGACAATTGGAAACGTTTAATGGTTATTTAGATCAATATATGTAATAAACTATCAAAGTTGGATTTAAATTTATGTTAAGCAATTGTTATAAATCAAAAGTCGTAAATTAGTTACAAGTTTAAGGTTGAGAATATATAAAAGTTTAGCTAAAGTAGGCAACTTTTTTATGTTAAAAGAAAAAGTTGAAATAGAACTCTAAACCCACAGAATAAAAATTTATTTATTTTGAAGACAATTTGCTAGGTTCTATGTATTTCATATTAGTAGTGGAAACAATTTTATCCATATAAATGTTTTCTTATCTCTAAAATTGCTTGTATTTGGTTATCAGTAGTTAGTTTTCTCACTTTAAACACTTTGAATTCTGCTTAAAAGATTTTTAAAAGGCACAGTATTTAAAAACCTTTGTCACCAATATATTTGTTTTTTTTTTTAATTTAAAATTTTTTGGCAAAAATATTATGAAATTTTCTGATATTTTCAAACAGCTTCTTTGCCTTTATATCTTATATTAAAACATTATAAATGTCTGTTTGAGTTAAACTGAAATTAACTGAAATTTGATCTCTTTTGTGGTTATTGTTGTCTTTTTCCAAAAATTATTGGTCACTCTTTCCTTAAGTTGTTTGCCCAAGCTGATTTTTAAGCAGCAAAACTGCAAGAAAAAAGTAGAAAATTAAATTCAACATAAAAATTCAATTCCAAATTCAGTAGCACACAAATTCCATTTCGCTAATCATGTGCTAATTAATATTTTGCCTCTTCTTTTTTACTTTTTTTAATTTTGGTAATATTTATGCCCATTTAACTCTACAACTTCCTTTCATTCATTAAGAGTGTAGAATTTGTGGTGGCACAAAACAAAAAGTTGCAGGAAAAAAGCAGAAAGAAACATTAACAAGAAGGTAGTCAGTGGCGTTGACCCTTTCGCTAATGGTTTGTTTGTATGAATTTTTTTTTGTATTTTTTGATGAACAGGCAAGTGGCAGGGAGAAGCAACCTTTATAACAATTATGAAATTTCCTTCATAACATTGAATTTATTCAATGTTTCTAAGAAAAATGAAAAGTTAACCATTGCATTGAAACTCGATTTTTTAGCCTACAATTGAAGCTAAAATTGAACAACATAAAGAAAGACCAGCCGTTTGAAGCTAAAAACGAGTCAAATTTGTTGAACTTCACACTGAGTTTCTATGTACTTGGAATTAGACCGACTTATTTATCTAATGTCTGATTTTTTGTTTTGTTTATGTTTTGTATAAGAAGTTATTCTTCCTTTACTTCAAAATAATCAGATCAACTTGGTCAAACTGAGTCACAATTTGTATTAAAATGACGACGATCAGGTTTCCGGTTTTTAAGAAGAAATTGAAAAATCTCTTACTTAAACTCCAACGACAAAACAATGAAACCAAGCCTACTCTAATATCCTCGAAATATGCCAGTAATAATATAACAAGTTGTAAAAGCTCGGGAAGTAGATAAATTATATTTTTCAGTCAAATTATATATTTCAGTCAAATCAGCTGCAGAATCTGTGTGTATTCTTATTCACTTTCTCATATAGACGCTATAACACCAGTTAAAAGAACCCGCATATATTCTTGTGGAGTTGGTGTTTGATATTAAATCAATAGATGGATTAATTAATGACAACAGTTTGGACAACTCTGCTCTTAAGCTTTTGTTAGCATTAATATTTATGTTTTATTCGACTTGAATTTAAGCACAAATTTTTACACTCAGAAAAAAAAAAACAAAAAGAAAATCTACTATGCGAATAAGTCACAATTTCAAAATAAATTTCAACTTTTCTCCCAATTTTAAACATTACAACAGTTAACTTTCAACTTAGTAATATGTATTTAAGTTAAGCCTACTACTTAAACATTTCTTTAAGTGTACTTGCATCCTCACTCTTACTTCAACTCACGTAAATAAATCTAGATTTATTAATTTTCTTCATCCTCGTCATCGTCATCCACCTCATCATTATCCTCGTGCGTTTGTTATGTTGCCCGTTGTTTATTCTTTTGTTTTTGTGTTGATTATACTTTAATATCACTTTGAATTTTCGTGAATTGCTCATATTGGCGTGAAATGTCAAAAGGAATCACGTTTGTCCCATCAAAATTGATGAGACGAGAATGAATCATTTTTTTTTTGTTCTTGAAACTTTTTTTGTTGTTTGTTTGTTTGTTTTGTTTTTGTGCTCTTCATCTCATATTTTCATATGATTTGACTTCTGATACATGTTTCATCTTCGATTCTTTTGGAGTGTGCTTCTTTCTACCAGGTTCCCTGCACCACCTCACTTTGCTCGTGTTGTCTACTCTTACTATTTTTTGATTGTCTGGTACGTGTATCGAGTTACAGATGTTGTGTGTTTTTAGTTTATTGGAAATGATGGGCCAAAAATTATTTAGTTTTCTTGCTTTCTTTGTTGTTGTTGCTGGTGTTTTTCTATGGAATTGATTAGAGTTGAATAGATTGAAGAAATTGGATGAAAATAAAGTTTACGATGAGATATTGTTATAATTTAGTAGGATCAGTAAAAGTCATTTAGAATGATTATAAATAATGAGCATAGCAGGAGGCAATAAATGGTGGTATTTACAAACATATTGAAGCTATTTGATATGATGTATTAGAATAATGTAGAATATTAGAAGATTTATATTGTTATCCAAAAAAACTATTCGATATTTACCATTTAAAAAGCAACACTTACAACTTAATGTGTTTAAAGTTCTCTTGATAGCGTTATTTACTGGACATATACTCGTATGTTATTGGTATTTTTAACTATAAATATAGTTTTATCCTAAAATTTACAATATGTCTTTATATTTCCTATTTTTTTGAAAACAAATACGACTAGCAAAAGATCGATGATCGATCACATTTTAGATATCTCTGTATATAATTTTAATAAGACAGTCTCAATCAATTTCTTCCGTATTCAGCTTTCACTTTAACAACCCTCTCAATTGTGAGAAGGAAAGCTGAACAATTGAAATAGAAGTTATAATTTCTGAGTTAAAACTACCGTTGGGATACTGGTTTGTATCACCAACTGAAACTTTCATTAGAATTATGATAAGGATGTTCAATCTCAAAATTCTGAAAACCATCAGTCTATTCATTTATGTTAAATTCGCCTATTAACTTAAGAAAACGTTCCATAAGGATTTCTATGCACAAAAATCTATTTATCAGTCCGTTCGGAAGTAGAATTAATTCCGTATTTTGCTTCTATAGAAAAGGTGAAATGAAAACTTTTTCGGAATGAAACCTAGAAATTCTTAAAATTACAATTCCACATTACAAATGAAAAGTGGTTTCATTCCGAAAAATTTTTCGTTTTACTTTTTCTATAGAAGCAAAATACGGAATAAATTCCACTTCCGAACGGAAGTAAATTCCGTGACATGTGTTGTTCTTTTGTAAGTCAATTCGTATTAAATTATAGACCAAACTGATCATATTTAATAGTAACTTGTTATATGAAAACAGCTGAGCTGCCAAAAAGAAAGTTGCTAAAAATCACCCTTTACGTAAATGGATTAATTTGGTGAAAATGTCAAGGGTTTTTGGCAAGTAATTTCCATTGGAGGTCTGAAGAATAACCCTTTTTTTTAATTTATTGCAATGTACGTTCAAGATGAACTTATACTTGTTTTTTTTTTCCTTTTAAGTAAAGGACTTTGGTATTGCTGGTGAGGAGAGTAAACAAAATTTGTATCCAGACGATCAAGTATTTCTACAATGCTGTCATCGAGCTCCATGTTTAAGCTACATTTAAATAATAACTATTATATTTACAACAATTAAAACCAATTTTACTTACAGATATACAGTTTCAGGAAAAAGAACAATTAAAAAAATTAATATTGGCGCTCATCGGCCACTTTGATTGCCGCTCAAGAAACCAATATTGACGCAATTACAATATTTCAATTGCCACGTTAGGCCAATTGAACAATATTGGGCTAGTTTGAAAACAAAGTTGAAGGGCAGTAATGCTGTAGTTCTTAAGAATACACAAATACACAGTGATTTGCATCAAACATGTGGATCGAAATGTTTTGCATGAGGTAAGGCAATCCATCAAAACGAAAACATAAAAGGGTAAAGAATTTTAGTTTCTTTTTGTAGCTTTTGGAAAATATTCATAAATAAGTATCAATTTGTGGTTAAAAACTATTAATACATTTTTTTGTTACATAAATATTAAATAAATATTTAGTGGTATTTTAAGTCTATGTAGTACAGTGGGTGGCCAAATTATTAGTTACACATGCAAAATTGTTTAGTTTGAAGCCGTATAACATTTTAAAATAGTGGAAATTTATCCTTTTATTTGTTCTTTTAGGTAAATTAAGTGTTTCTAAGTCAATTTAAAATAAATTCTTTTGTTTTAAAAATATATATTTGAGGAAAAGAAATATTACAAAATTTTTTGAAAAAAAAAATCTTAATATTTCGTAGAACCATCTTTGGCAGCAATTACAGCTTGCACTCCTTTTGGCATGCTCTGAATGCATTTTTTAAAATTTCCTTTAAGTTCTTCATCGTGATGCCCGACTTTAATCAATTTCATCAAAATTGCATATTGCACAAAATATTTAACAGTATTACCAGAATTAAAATATGAAAACATCTGGTACAAGAAAAAAATTTATATACGTATTAAAAGCAGTTGAATCTTAATTAATATAGTGTAACTAATAATTTGGCCACCCACTGTAGGTGATTCAAGTAGCCTTTTTTTGACAGATCACGTGTCAGTCGTGTCATGCTGTCATGTTACTTTTGTTTCGTATTGTTTGGCATTTCATGGAAAGACTTACGCCTGAAGAACGTTAACAAATCATTAAACTTTATTAAAAAAATTCACGTTCTGTGAGGAACGTGTATCGAGCACTTCGCTCAACTTACGGTCAACATAATCGGCCTACTGAGCGTACTATTCGCAACACCATCACCCATTTTAGGACCCAGCATTCATTATTGGATAATATTCGACCCAATAGACCACGTCCAGCGTGCCATGATAAACGTCTATTTGATGCCTGAAATTGAAGCTCGTGATTTTGGCGACATTTGGTTTCAGAAAGACGGCGCCACTTCCCACACATCGCATCAATCAATGGATTTATTGAGAGAAACCACTTTGGTGAGTTTTGGGCCGGTCGACTTTTTCCTGTGAGGATATGTAAAGTCTAAAGTTTATGCGAACAAACCCGCTTCGATTCAGGCCTTGGAGGAAAACATCACGCGTGTCATTCGCCAGTTACCAGTCAAAATGTGTCGAATAAGTCATCGAAAATTGCACTAAACAAATAGACCATCTGCGACGTAGCAACAGCCACCAGTTCATAAACATAATCTTAAAAAAATAAATGCCAAATAGTGTTCTTTCAAACCATAATACACATTCCCCATAAAATTTGAGTTTCTGTGTTTTTTTTTCTTTAAAAAAGTAGGAACCCGTGAAATGGGTCACGCTTTACTTCAAAAGATTTTTCTTCTTTGGACTTCTAATGTAAGAAACCTGCGGGTTTATTAGTATTGTCTTCAAAATGATTGCCTTGGCAAAAATCTTTAATAACAGGGTTTGTTTTAGAATGATATAATAAAGTTGATTAATAATTTAATATAAATTTAAATAATTACCAAAATTTATATTGAAATCCTGTAATTTTTCTTCAAAATTTGTGTATAAAAAATATTTATTTCCTCCACTAAATAACTTACACAGCATCATAAGGTTTGTGTACTATATGTTGCCATTAATTAATGTAAATGTCGCATTCAATGACGTCTAATATGATGAGTTCTTGCAAACAAAAGTTTATGCCAAACACTAACAACAAATATGTATATACAACGCATTAATGATGTTTATTTATGGATAGATTATGAGTACGAGAGAGAGAGAGAGAGAGAGAAAAAAAAATAAACAAAAACATAAATCTCTAAAGGATTTAACAAACAAGATGGCCAAATGAAGGAAGACACATTTCATGTAACACTGAGATTGGGGCAACATTAAGTAGCAATAGCCAAAGAAGTGTGGCATATACTTAATGCTTAAAGTAGGAATAAATGAAGACGTACGAGTTAGTATACATATGTATGTGGTAGCAGATATTAATTGATGAAATGCATACATACATACACATCATACACATTTATAAGCATCAGTTTAATTAAAAGCCCTACTATGGGTCATTTAATAGCCAGTTTTATGGCAAATTCAATTTTTGTCTTGGCTTAGTTTTGGTGGAAAAAAGAAATACAAAATACTCGTATTATGTTGAAAAATATTCTATTTAGTTAAACAGGGATTTTGGGAATTACAATTATGCTTTGATTTCTATCTTAAGTGCCAAGTTCTGTCTTGGTTTGCTGATGATGTATTTATTATGAGAATATGTAGGTTTTTGCATTTGTCTTAAAGACATTATTATGATGACAAAGATAAATATTTGTATGAGATTTATGTTGTAGCTTTTAAAGCTTCAACTGGCTATACATACAAATTGCAATAAATATTGGACCTAAATACATCTTAAACACTTTTAGTTTTTAACTGGTAATTATTCAAAGACAGTTTTCAGCAAAACTTAAACTGCAAAACGTTTAAGCAAACCTGTTGTGCAACATTTAGTCAAACAACTTTCTTAAAACTTTCTTAAATTTAAATTAATCAGGGGAATGATTAATCTTTCACCCAGCTTTTTTTGTTGCAATCAAAACGAAACAAAAAACTACCCAAATTTTCCTTATTTCAATATTCATCTTTATTTAAAATCATACTCATCACTGATGTAAATGATGCTGCTTGCTGCTGTTGATGAAGATAAATAAAATGACAATTTTCTCTACCCAGCCCCGGTGTCTTCAACAAATTAGTATGACAGAAAAGTTTGATGAACTTCAAATCAAAATAGTTCCTTATTGCTGTATCCTTGGCACGTTCGTTCATCAACGCAACCAACAGCCATCATCATCATCAGACGAGGAAAACGAAGTAACAAAGCATACAAAAAAAAAATAAAAAAATAAGAATAAATAAAAGTTTTTGTGAATATTTTTGCAGTTGTCTATAGACGTCCATCATCTATTGTTTTGCTTTCTTGTAGTATGCCTTGCTGTTAATTAATTCCTGTCTTCAAGACATTTTTTTGCGCTGTTGTTTTTGTAGTACGAATTTTTGCTTTGTCAAAAGTTTTTCCTTTTCTTGGTTTTATTTTATTTCTACTTTTTTTATTTTTATTTTTTTTTGTTGCTGTATTATTATTTTCCATCAGTGTCCTGTAAAAGAAACAAATCAAAAATACATATAAATTCTCGTCATTCTTGTCAGGTTGAGAAATTGAAAAATAAAATGACGAAAGAAAAAAAAACGAACGTAACAATCAACAGCAAGTAGAGTGTAGAATCCAGAAGGGTATAGAAATTGGAATGTCATCCTTTGGTCATTAAAACTACAAAACGGATTTCCTTAACAACCTTAAGTTAATGCACAGTGTTGCCAAAAGGCTAAAAATGTAATCAAAAACGAAAAGTTCAGCAATTGCTTTTGAAAACAGAAACTGCAACATCAAGTCCTAGGTTTTTCTCTAGTACCAAATACTTATAGATATATCTTATATTTACTCTTCAGTGGAGCACAAACCTTGTTGCCTTTCATAAATTTTTAAGTTTTTTCATATTTAGGTATTGCATGCGAAATATATGTATGTATTGGTACATAATATTGGGCGGAATCGAATTTTTGGAAATAAATAAGACATATAAATTCATCCACAGTGACTTCCGATGTATCACCGTTGAAACGAATTTAACCATTTTAAATTATATTGAGAACTCTGTCAGAATTTCGGTCATTGTCAAAAGCATAATGAGAATCTCGATTTCCTCCCTGTAGTCCATTTTTAGAGCTAATATTTTCATCATATCCTACTTCTCGATTAGTATTACTTGTCCTGTCTACAGGATACTAGCTCCTTGATTTGTAACTAACAAATCCGCAAATCCATTCGCTATCATATGTATGATCTTATACCTAAATTCTCTTAAGGATTCGTCCATAATACGTTCTACTGTTTCCCTAGCTTTCCTAGTAAAATGTAACCTTGTTCTTGGTCTTCCGCTAGGATTAGTGTATATATGCTTCGTCGACAGTAGTGTTATCAGCTTCCTGCTCCAAGTCAGCTGGACTATTTCCAGAACTTTGAACTAACTTTGTTGTCTTTTTATAATGTGAATTTTAAAAGTAACTAAGGCCCTAATTATGCACAAAGAAACGCCATAATTTTCTAAGCGTTGCGTTAAATTACATTTTGCAAATCAGTGCTAACGGGGTTTTCCAATAGATACATATGTCTAGGACGCTTGAAGAATCTTCATCATCCGAAGACGAATACATATCCATAAGTGCAAACATGTTGTTAATACGCTTTAGTATTTATAGTTATTTGCTTTAAAAGCTTTTTTCTTCACAAACAATTTCAAATATATTCTTGATAAATAAACAAACAAAATTATCGAACAGCTGATAGGTTTGTAGCATTGCCAATGCAAAATGAGTATAGTTTTATGTAAATTTTTATTTAAAATTTCAGTAGCAACATTTACAATGGCAACATTAATCACGCAATAAAATGACATTATTGTAACAAAGTATTATTTCTGCGTTCGCTAAACGCAATGAAGCAGTTATTTACAAAAAAAAAATTTAAAAAAAATTTAAAAAAAAAAATATTTTTTTTTTTTTTAATAAATAATTAACAAACACAAACTGCGAAGCTTTTGGCTTATCTGCAGCAAAACATCCAGAGTCTTTGGCGGGAATCGAACCCGCAACCCTTTGACTAATAGTCCGGCACTCTATCGCCTAGTCTATCAGGTGATGCGCTCGCAAAAGCGTAGGTGAATGCAAGTGATTTACAAAATAAGGGCCTAAATCGTAGACAAAATTTCAACACAAAAATATATAACAGCTAGAACAAAATGAACGAGCAAATTAACAAAATCGAAGATAAGATCAGACAAAAGAAAAATACTCAAATTCTAAAAAAATCAAGACAGATGAAATTTATTCGGCAACGATATGGTGTAATTTCTTCGTTGTCCATTTGATATCTGTTTTCGTTTATAGTAATTATATAGCTGCTTAAAAGGTTGTGATGCTGGTTCGAATCCAAGTTCTGGGGCCAAATTACCGCATTCGATATCGTGTAAAATTGATGTTAATTTTCTTATTTGAGCATTCGATATCGAGCAAGAAATTTAGTACATTTTATCATAATTTCGATATCGAAATCATTTTTCGATACGATAGCTCATGCGATCACGAATGCGGTAATTTGGCCCCTGGTCGTGTAGAATTCTGTCTAAATACAACATTATAAACAGTCCCACCAGTACTTATTACTTTATACTTAAACCTCTAATGTGACACTGGACACTGGACATTAAATTTGTCTAAGCACACACATCTACAGTTGTAGGTGTTAATTCTATTTGTGTTAAAGCATCTATAAAAATTCTAATAAAAACATTATATACTTCAAAAGCTTCAAAGATTAAAAATTCCTGTTGTACTGTTCAATACAGCAGCATATTGTACTTATACAATTACATAAATTTACAAATACACATAAATGATAAAATTTAATAAAAACAATCAGGACCTTTAAAAGAACTAAAGAAATTTAGTTGTTGTTGCAGCGTTTTATTCTTGGGTTTTATTTTCGTTTTTAAGTACAAATTATTTTCCTTGAATTTGTTACACCTTTCAATCATTTTTATTCTTTAAACTCTTCAACATTATTTACTCATTCACTCACTCGTTCGCTCTCTCACTCAGTCATTCATTGTATAGCACACACTGCAAACTTTACTTGATTCCTTTATTCCTTAAACACATTCATCTATCCATCCAGTCTGCCAGCCATCCATCTATCCGTCAGTCAATCGTCATCTTGTCTGTCACTTTGAGCTGTCATTTTACACCAAAGTTTATTCTCTCTACTTCATGTTTTGTGTTAAGGTTACAATTTATATAAATACTTTTTATTCGCTTTGGGTGCTTTTGTATTCATTCATTCCATCCGGTACTTATATTAAATGTGGCACTACTATTGGTGTTTAGTGTTTTATGAAAAATGAAAATGTTCCCAATAGTTCAAAAGATTCGGGATATATTTAAAAAGTATTTTTTGAATGGTTTTCAAAACATTCAAGTCAGCAGTAATTCAATGCTTTGAATTTAATATTGGTGATTTTGCTTACATATTGAACTGTATGGCATAAAAAAGTCGTCTTTAACGTACATTTCAATTCCAACTTGTTTTCCACCCAGTCTCCTGTTGCCTTATTTTAGTTCTTGCAGTCAAAAAAAAAAAACTTTTATTTTCAAATATTTTTGCTGTTGTTGTTGTTGTTATTATACAAGTGAGTATTTATTTTGCTGTTGCTATTTGGTTCGTCCTTTCGTATTCCTTGTGTTTGCTTTCATCAACAATACTTCATACATACAATTACAGTATACAGTATGTATGTATGTATGTTTGTTTATGTATTTAGAAAAAGGAGTCTTATTTAAGTCAACTCATTTGAAAGACATTGATTGACTTTCTTAATAGACTTTGTGTCTTGTCAAAAAAATTAAAGTAAAATGTCAAATTTATATGAGGGATTTTAATACAGAGTACATAGAGTACGCACATTTTAAATGCAGTACAATTTTTTCCACTTACTGAACTTATGCAGGAGGATTAATTAGAAAAATTATTTAATACTAGGAACACAACTAGGACGAACGACGAATTTCGCCCAACACGACAAAAAAAATTAATATTACTTACTAAACCATTAAAAAACTTAAATGAAGCATGGTCACATGGACATGGAAACATGTTCGTCGTCCTTTATAGACTCTAAAACTATCCAACCGATTTGGTCCAAACCGGTTTCATTTGAAAGGCTATAGTTCCAACTAGGATTACGGCTGAAAATATTTCAAGTGGGCGTGGCCCCTCTCACATAAATTGAATAACATCATATATCTTGACTATTGTAATAGCAAGAGTTTTGAAACATTGCAGTACCCCATATGTTACTCATATGAATAATCAGGAAAAAAATGGGCGGTATCGGACCAGTGGGAGTGGCAGCTCTCATACAAAGTAAATAGTTAATATCATATATCTACAGTTCTGTAATATCCCGAGTCTTATAAATTTGTGCACGTTGATTATTTGCTAATGTGAATAGTTGTGGGAGTGGCAGCTCCCATAGAAAGTAAATATTTAATATCATATATATAAAAATGAATGTTTGTATGTATGTCATTTATAGAGTCCTAAACTATGCATCTGATCATGTGATGATCTTAACAAAGTTGTTGTGCATGAGATCGGGAAGATTTCTGAGTTGGTACGACCACGCCTACTCTAACGCCCACTTTTTTTAATTGATTAATTGCTTCGGCATGGGTTTTTACAGATGTACTTCATGCAAATTGTATCCACATCTTACTGAAGGCGAGGTAAAAATAAAAACTTTATATGCCACGCCCACTTTCACGCCCCATCTCAAAACATTAAAGTTTGTATGTATGTTCCTTATAGAATCGTAAATTATGCATCTGATCATGTGATGATCTTCGGCAAAGTTGTTGTGCATGAGACCGGGAAGATTTCTCAGTTGGTACCACCACGCCTACTCTAACGCCCACTTTTTTTAATGGATTAACTTCTACATGGGTTTTTACAGAATTACTTCAAACAATTTGTATACACATCTTACTGAAGGCGAGGTAAAAGCTTCTTATTTCTTTCGACCACTCCTACTTTTTTAAATTGTGTAATTGATTCAGCTCGGATTTTAACATGTTTACTTCAAATCAAATACACATGTTACTCTAGGTGAGGTAAAAATTAAGATTCATACTCCACGCCCCATCTCTTGCAAGACAACGCCTGCCGGGAAGGCCAGACCGCTGGATCCATCTTAAAAAAATTTAATGGAATATAACTAAGACTCCGGCATGACTAAGAATACTTCTTTCGACCGCCTACTTTTTTCAAAATGAGAAATATCAATAAAATTACTCAAAATGAATTGAATATTTGTGTAATTTCTTTCTTTCAAATTTATTTTAATTGGTAGCGTAGCAACGCGCGCAGGGTACAGCTAGTATATTATATATATGAGAGTTCATTCACAACTGTTTTGTATTTTTAGAGACGAATATTCGTCGTTCGTCCCAGTTGTGTTCCTAGCATAACTTGCAATGAAATTTGTTTGCGTGTGCATAAGAAATGACTTGATAAACATACTAACAAATTTATTTATAGTTATTCTATAAAATTTGCTTTAATTTAAATAAATTAAGAATTTATGAAATGAAGTCTGAATATGTTAATACAGGTATTTAATGACAATTAAAGCACATTCATATATTGATGATTTTCTGCACCGCTGGAAATGTTTGAAATTATCTTATCCATAATAAAAAAAAAAAGGAAAAACCCTAAAACCCTAAAGGCTTCATTAGTCTTTACTTTCTGTTGCTGTTCTGTTCGGTTTCGTTCTGTTGTTAAATTTTTGTACATATTTAGTTTTTCCGTATAAACGTATCAGCTGTTTTAGGTAAACAGACAACACACACCGCGAAAATAAATCAAAAAATACAAATCAAAGAGTTTTTTATTGTACAATATATCATTGCTTTCGACTAAAGTAATGAGATTTTCGTCATACATCGTTTATTTTTTATATTTTTATAACTTTTATACAAAAACTTAATTAAATTTAAAGAAATTGAAAATTTTTGTAATAAACCAAAAATTGTTTTGTTGTGCGGATGTCGGCTGTTTTGTGCAATCACTTACAATTACTTGGCAAATTTTTGTTTTCAACAGGTTCGTCCGCAACGGCACGGCAAGTAACAAAACAACTAACGATTTCTTTATGTTGGCAATATGACATTCGTAATTTGAAATGATGTCATATCTAATAATCAACTTAATCAACATCACTCGAGATGTCATTCGGTACATCAATGGCTATCTGTATGCACAATAATTTAGTTTTTTTAGTGCCATACAGATTTGGCCTTGTAACGTTTCACCATTTTATTTTTATTTGTTTCTCCACAAGCACACTTTAATGTGACCCTCACCAGAGGGTCATTGGAATTTCGGTATGAAGTCATCAAGCATGGTTCAAGAATGTATCCGGGATCTTCTTTAGCGATAGATTTATTTAGCTTATATAAATGTGTATTTTGCCTTACCTAACAGCCAGGAGGCATTTTACAAATTGTTGTGATCGTAAAGCTCTTCTATAAAACTTTTTTCCGCGGAATGCCTCCACAGAAATGAGTCATGAGCTCAAAATTTAATGGTTCTGATTAGATGAGAATAAACACAACAGCAATGAAGGGTTCATATATAACACACTTTAAGTTTTTTATTTAAAAATTATTTTTGTCTGCCCGAAAAATCTTTTAATTCAATACTTTGTTAACATGAAGAAAACGTACGTTTGTAAATCTATTGCATTTCTTAAAAATTACGATTTAATACATATCGAATGCAGTAATGAGCTGATACGACTCCTATCGTAATATTATTCGATACAATAGTTTATAGGCTATCGAATGCCGTGATCTGGCCCCTGGTTATAACGACACAGCAGGGAAATATTTGCAGCCAAAACGACTCTGAATATATCTCCAAAAACATACCTTGCTAAAGTTCTGCGTTTGAAATATATATATGTATAGCTTTCAATATAATGAAGACTATCAGCTTAATCATGAATAAAAAGTCCGCGGGAGTTTTTTCCCTTTTTATTTTTTAACATTGAATTTGAATAGGAAAAATGGCAAAAGGCAAAAACCTCCCGCGGAATTTTTATTCATGATTGGGCTGTATGTATATTTTATATTTTACATGTTTTATTAGCTGCATCCACACCCCATAAAACTGTCTCACAAATTATAACATATTCAACATATCCAAAACTTTTCATTTATCAAACAAAAAAGAATTATATTAACAGCTGAAATATTCCAGCCCACCTCTCACTAACATACGACCATAAGTATCCCCTCAAATCACAACCACTCACATATTCCCAGTTCTCTTTTCAATTTGAATTCATCTGTCTTAATAATTGTACATAAGTTTTACTAATTAAGTGATTACTAATAATAATTTTATCCATTAATAACTTTTAGCAACAAATTTTTCAACAAACGCTAAAACGTTTTCATATTTCAATTTTCTTTTTATTTCTTGTTTTTTTTTTTCTTTCCTTCATTATATTAATCAATAACCACCTCTCATGTCCATATCATAGATGTAAAACAAGTAATGAAAACGTACAAAAAAAAAAAAAAAAAACCTAAAATTTAACAAAAATTTGCCTCTTTTGTGAATAATTTCCAACAACCAACACACACCAGTTGTATCAGGCAGACAAAAACTATGCAGGCTATAGTACGAGTAGTCTACTAAACATATGGGAGAGAAACTGAATAAATTTTACAACAAAAAGTTGAAAAATGTATAACAATCGATCACAAATATTAAATACATTTATTAATACATATTATAAGTTTAGCT
The DNA here is from genome assembly GCA_916048285.2 of Bellardia pandia. Taxonomy (NCBI): domain Eukaryota; kingdom Metazoa; phylum Arthropoda; class Insecta; order Diptera; family Calliphoridae; genus Bellardia; species Bellardia pandia. The sequence continues at coordinate 86,558,533 of OU696530.1, read as the reverse complement.
GAAAACGCCCTTGCCATTACACACAAATATTCCAAAGAAAAAAAATATATATATAAATGTAAATATATATAAAGAAGGCGAGTCAATGCCACCACCACTTTTCTCTTCCACCAATATTTATTTCATAGATTTGTGTAGCAACACCAAAGTCATCATTACCACCATAACAAAACTACAGAATTTAGCTGTGAATAAAATTCAGCTAAAGAAACTAGTAACTAGCTACTGTAACCTTTTGTAGCACATAGAATTCAGAATTGTATACTGGTGAGGATTTGATTAAGGTTTTGTAATTAAAAGCATAGAGTTAAAAAGCAATTGAGAGAGCAGCGAATATTTGTCTATCTCTAATAGGTTGTTCAAGCATAATTTGAAAGATTATAGGGTAAAGTATTTTTGAGATTTTTTTCAGTTTTTTTCGGAAAAGGTTTCAAGGTCGAATAAGTCGAATTTTTGTCAAAAATCGGGTTTGGCGGGCGTTTTAGTGCAAAAACAAACAGCCCAATCATGAATAAAAATTCCCAGGGAGTTGTTTCTCTTTTTATTTTTTTAACATTGAATTTGAATAGGAAAAATGGGAAAATGGAAAAAACTCCCGCGGAATTTTTATTCATGATTGGGCTGTATAAGTTTTGGCAATGAATTTGCTCATTTAGGTACCCTACATTTCATAATTTTTCCATAAATTTTGTAAATAACGCTTTATAACGTTTTAAATTTGTATGAAAATTATAAAAACTAATGATGCAGTTTGAAAGACCAATTAATTCCAATAATTCAGAAACAATAATTTTTGAATTTATAACATTTTTATATAACATTTTTAACCGTCCATTTGATGCCTGAAATTGAAGCTCGTGATCTCGGCGACAATTGGTTTCAGCAAGACGGCGCCATTTCCCACACATCACATCAAGCAATGGATTTATTAAGAGAACGTTTCGGTGATCACATAATTTCACATTTTGGGCCGTTCCATTGGCCACCAAGATCGTGTGATATCACAACGTTAGACTTTTTTTTGTGGGGATATGTAAAGTTTAAAGTATATGCGGACAAACCCGCCTCGATTCAGGACTTGGAGGAAAACATCACGCGTGTCATTCGCCAGTTACCAGTCGAAATGCTCGAACGAGTCATCAAAAATTGGACTCAACGGATAGACCATCTGCGATGTAGCAACGGCCAACATTTGATAGAGATAATCGTCAAAACATAAATGACAAAGAATGTTCTTTCAAATGAAAATAAACATTCCCCATTAAAGTTGAATGTTCTGTGTTTTTACTTTAAAAAAGTAAGGAACCTCGAAATGGATCAGGGGCCAAATTACCGTATTCGATATCGAGCAAAATTACTCGTAATTCTCTTATTTGAGATTATGGCATTCGATATCAAGCAAGAAGTTTAGTACATTTTATCATAATTTCGATAACGAAATCATTCGATCACGAATGCGGTAATTTGGCCCCAGGATTTACATATTTCGTGCAGCCTCTTTAGAAAAAGTTATCTAATTGCAGAAACTATTACAGGGATATTATTCTCATCTGTTTTATTATATGGTAAAGTTACTATTCAGATAATTACTACAATTATATAAAAAATCATAATCATGTTTATGATGAATCCAATTATCATATTTTTTGCTTTTTGATTATGATAGATAACAACATAATATTGCATAAAACTGTTCACCATAAACATTACATAATTGCTATAATTATATATATTTTTTTTTTTTTTTTTTTTTTTTTTTTTTTGCATTTAATTATTTATTGAATTTTCATATTTGAAATGACAATAAGTATTCAAATCTTAATACTAAAAAGAAAATAATAAGCCCAGCCAGTGCTAGACAAAAATTTTTATGATACTAAAAAAAATTTCACATCAACTGATCCAGTCATCTATTTTGCGCTTGAGTTAAAGCAAGGGTATCCCTTCTTCTCAACCGATTGTGGCCACTAAAGTTAAGGATGTCTCGTGCAAGGGGGTTTGGATGGTGTTCAAGTTTGCTGACGTACTTTGACGCATATTTTGTAAATTCGACTTTTACTAATGGCACGCCTAGATCTTTGTGGATTCGAGAATTTTTAACATACCATGGTGCTGCAGTAATTATACGTAGAATTTTATTTTGACCCCTTTGAATTTTTTCAATGTTGGATGCTGAGGCAGTACCCCATAATTGAATTCCATAGCACCAGATTGGCTTTAGTATTGCATTGTACAACAAAAGTTTGCAATCCAATTTCAATGTAGAGTTTCTGCCGATTAGCCAATTAAGTTGCACTGCTTTTAATCTCATTTGTGTAAGTTTCGCTTCAATATGAGACTTCCAAGTTAAACGGCGGTCGAGGTGAATGCCGAGGTATTTGACTTCATTGTGTTGCGGGATAATTTGATTATTTATTCTGATGAACGAGCAGGTATCTTTTCGCAATGTGAAAGTTATATGAATACATTTCTGTTCGTTAACCCTGATTTTCCAAAGCTCTAGCCAATTCTCTAGTTTATAAACATAATTCTGCAAATTCTGTGATGCAACTTGGTGGTCCTGATGGACGCTGATAAAGGCTGTATCGTCTGCAAAAGTTGACGTATGGATTTTAGGGTCTGACGGCATGTCGGAGGCATATATCAAATATAAAGTAGGACCCAGTATGCTACCCTGTGGCACACCTGATTCAATTGGCTGAGCGGTACTTAAAAAATCACCTTCTTTGATTTTAAATTTGCGACCGTATAAATAACTTTCCATGAGTTTATGGGAGTTAGCAGGCAGAGTTAATTTTATTTTGTGCATTAAACCGTCATGCCAAACTTTGTCGAACGCTTGCGACACATCAATGAAAAGGGCGGAGCAGTATTTTTTGTCTTCAAACGACCCTCTTATCACATTTACCAATCTGTGTGTTTGCTCGATGGTGCTGTGTTTAGCTCTGAAGCCGAATTGATGATTAGGAATACATTCAGTGTCATTCAGAATTGGAGTCAATTTAGTCATTAACAATTTTTCAAACAGTTTTGAAATTGTCGGCAGTAGACTAATTGGCCTATATGACTCCACTTTGGTATGGTCCTTCCCTGGCTTAGGAATCATAGTGATCATAGACACCTTCCAATCTGCAGGATAGTATTCTAGGCGTAAAATAGCGTTGAAGATAAAGAGGATAATTCTTCTTGCTACACGAGGTAACTCCACAAGCATTTTATTGCTGATTTTATCCATACCTGGAGCCTTTCTAAGGTTCAGAGTACCAATAGCGTTTTGGACATCACGAAAGTTTAGTCTTAGAGGTACAGGAGGCCTTATAACAAGTGGTGGCAAATCAGATTCGTTATTATTTGAGTTGTTTATAGTAAACACATTTCTCAAATGATTAACAAATAATGTCCCTTTCTCGGAATCATTTCTAGCCCAGTCACCAGTCGGATTTCGCAAAGGAGGTTTTCCTCTTACTGGTCTTTTTAAACCTCTTGCCGCCCTCCATAACGAGTAGTCAGATTGTGGGGTACTATCAAGACCTTCCAAGTAAGATCTAAGTGAGGCCGTTTTTTGGGTTTCTAAGAAATGTCTTAGTATATCTCTGCATTCCCGTAGCCTAGCTTTCAGTTCAGGAGACCTGTGAATTTGCCACTCTCTTCTCATTCTTCTTTTTTCTGATAGGAGATGTTCGAGTTCAGAGAAATAAGTTCTGTTTGTCCTATTTCTACATTCAACGTGATAAGTGGAAGCGTGATGCACAGCTCGTCGAAGGTCCTCGGTAAAGTTGCCAATCGACTCATCAATATCGTCGGTAGTTCTCAACACAACATTTTCCGTGCAATGAGAACTTAAATACTTTTTGTATTTTATCCAACTTACTCGGGTCTTAGTCATGTTCATAAATGGAGAACCACACACTTGAGGGAAATGCATTGAAATGATAGTAGGAGAGTGATCTGAGGACAAGTCCAGTGAAGGATCCACTTGCATCCATTCTACAGGGATATTTTTCATTACCCCAAAGTCAATAACATCGGGAATCTTCCGTCGGTCCGTCGGCCAATAAGTGGGATGTCCACTTGAGAGTACATCTAAGCCCATTTTAGCAATGGTGTTGAAGAGTACGCGACCCTTTGGGGTTACCAGACGTGAACCCCAAAATGTGTGTTTGGCGTTAAAGTCACCAGCAACTAAAAATCTAGCTCCAAGGGATTTAAAGAAGTTATGGTATTGGTGTTCTTTTATTGAAAATCGAGGCGGAGAATAAATCGATGATAAAACAAATTTGTATTGACAGAATTCAATGCAAATGTTTGTTGCTTGGAGGTAATCCTCACTTATGTTATTCATTAGATAATGCTTTATTCTGTTCTTTATAAGAATTGCCGAACCTCCACAAGCTCTTCCGCGGGGGTCTTTAGTATCGTAGAACTCGTAGCCATTAATTTTGAAGTACCCTGTCGACGTCAAGTGAGTTTCAGCAATCATCATAACATCAATCTGCTTATCCATCAGGAAGTATTCCAGTTCATTTTTATGTTGGCGGAGGCCGTTCGCGTTCCAGAAACAAATTTTTAAATAAATCATTTCTTTAAAATGGCTTGCAAGATAGTGGATTGCATTTTCAGCATTTCCTGCATCATGGATGTCATGGTGGTCGTGAAAGTGTTCATAGTTTGGACAAGTGTCTGCAATGTTGTCTCTAGATTGTTGATATGCGGCTCAGAATATTGGGGTTTAGGTTCCTGCTCCAGACCTGGCATATTACATTTAACGACGTTTGCGTAAGAAACTTGTCTAGAACTTGGCGCGTTTACATGACTAGTGGACCGTAATACTTGAGGGAAATTGTCACTCGATGCTAAATTTGGCTGTTGAGGGCGATTAGGCAATACTGACGTCTTGTTGGTTCTTATGCCTTTCAAATGAGTGTAAATTGGACAACCTCTATAATTTGCGGTATGATTACCTCCGCAGTTACTGCATTTTTTGATTTTTGAGTCAGTTCTCGACTTATCGCATTGAGCAGTTGCATGTAGCTCCCCACACGCAACACAAACTGTCGGCAATTTACAATACGCCTTGGTGTGACCAAATTCTTGACAGTTGAGACACTGGACGGGTCCCTGACGCTTATGTGGTTCTTCCACGGTGATTCTACGATGCAGAAGGTACATCAGATTGTAGATGGGATGGGACTCATTTTTCTTTAAGACAACATCTCCAGGTTCCAATTCTACCCTGAACATGGGCTGAGGGATCTTTTCACGGTTTCTAATATTCACTACGCTCTTGATTTTGAACCCTTTGTCCATTAAACCGGTTTTTATCTCCGCGGGATCAACACATGGGTCTATACCCTTTAGAACGACTTGGAGTCCTTTTGCGCTTTTGAGCTGGTAGGTGTAGAAATCCCTAGTCTCCCTTTCCAGCTGGTTGGACAATTTTCGAAAATCATCTTCCCTATTCACTTGTATCTTTGTCTCGCAGATATTTCCATGTTTCATTGAGGTTACGCTAAACATGTTTTCACCTATTACAGCAACAATTCCTTGTACCAATTTATTGGAAGTCGGCTCTCTTAGATAAATTGGTGGGGGCTTAAACGTCTTCTTCGGAAGTTCTGGCTCATCCGTCTGGAGGAGAGCAAACCTATTTTGATCGTTACTCACGGTCTTAGGAGCTTTTGCATTTGATGACACTTGAGCAGACTTCGGGCTCCTCTGTCGCTTGAGAACGGTTATGTACTTATCCATACCTACTTGTTTTTTGAGTTTGACTGCACTATTTGATGAAGATGATGTTTTTACATCTGTTGAAATCACAATATTGGGCGAACAGGAACGACGCCGTTCCACGGCTCTTGCAGTGAGAAAATTCTCCAAAGATTTTTTTATGGATTCTTCCTCAGAGATGCATCTAGTTTTTCTAGTCGAGCTAAGCTCTTTCTCAGAATTACATCTGAGAGGAACACTCATACAGTTTTTATGTGATGTTTAATGTTTATTTTTTTTTATATATTTTAACCTATTACGATTTTTTTTTTCACTTTTTTGTTTAATTTCAACTTTTTACACTTTTTCACCTATTACGATTTTTTCACCGAAAATTCAGCCGCACTAAAAGTAACACGTCCGAACAGTTCGATGAGACGAGACTGTTCGGATTGCTATAATCGTGTGAATGGTAACTTAATCATATTATGGTTGCAGAAATCATATAAAAAATTACAGTGACCATAATATTTAAAAAAACAAATTAAAAAAGTTGGAAATAATTGTGGTAAACATGCACAACTATTGGCGGGTCCTGATGTTATTATAATGTCTGAGTGGTCTTACATTCCTTACATTCTTACAAGTCCTGGTGCAATGGCGTCTTTATAACATCTTATACGAAAACGAAAGTCTATATAGTTAGCAGTCGTCTTTTCTTTTAAAACCTCTTCAAAATATTAAACTTGATATTCAACGAAATGATAGAGGTTCTACATTTCTGGTGCAGATTTTTGTATTCATACTGACATGATATCTAATCTGGTCTTAAAAAGACAGCCATCTCTGAAGGAGATGGCGAGACATTCTTTAGTTGGATTTATCTGAATACTGGGACTCCAAATATCCCAGGCATAGATCAAAACAAGAGTCTTATTTCTCTCGAAAGAGGAGAGTAATCAATTAGTTGGAACTTTGTGACTTGTTCAATTATGTCTCAGTGTATATAATATGCATGGTTTATAGGTATGACTGTCTGTCTGTCTGTCTAGCTGGTTGGTTGGCTTAAGTTATGTTTTTGAAACACACACATAGATGGTAAGGCTACATACATATACATATGTACATAAATTTATATGTACTCGTATCTTAACGAAAAACTTCACAAGTCACATATGTTTGAGACGCAGATAAATATGCGAAACGTGCATGATTCAAGCATAAAATCTAATCAATTCCAATTAGGACTTTTCTCTGATGTATTCGTATAAATTATTATTTATCACTGGCTTATTTATTATTTCTACTAATACTAACTCTGCTGCCTCAACTTCTTCTACACTTTATAATTCTATAGATATTTTTTTGTTTTGCTTAAAATAGTTTTATTCCTTTTTGACTACTGTGCAGTTTTCCTGTTAAATATACTTACATATTTATGTATATGTATATGTACAAATAAACTCGCATGGTGTTTTGAAATTAAGAGCAGTTACATTTAAGCGGTATAGCTATGTAGAGGACATTGGTGTTAATGATGATTTGGCCATTGATGCTGATGATGTCTGGTTAATCATGTTAATTCTGTAAAATTTATGTGCGTTATTATGGGCCTCATACTTTCTATGCCTGCCGTGATGAATATGAATAATGGGTGTTAGGCACAATAGGAGATAAAATTACTTATGATTATAATTAGTTCATTTTGAGCACAGATGTTTTGTTTTAATAAATGTGCCAGATTTATTGTCGATACATTTTGAGGTATTAAACGGAATATTGAAGACAATTGATGACACTTTAAGGAAAATTAAATTTTGTACTAAATAATAATAATAGAAGCAAAAAGTTCTTAATTTATATATTTATTGTAGCTTCATTAAAAATGAACTAACAATAAGTTTTTCAAATCTTATATCTAAAAAATTTCAATTATTAGTCCAGCCAGTGCCGGACGAAAATTGTTTGACCATTATTTATTTTATTTATTAAGTTTCCCATAGAGGTCAACCTCTTTTTTCTCAAGCTAAACAGAAAACTCCAACATTACAGAAGTTTTTTGCTGATCCCTTCTTAATTAATTAATTTTGCTGATCCCTTCTTAATTCTTAATTTTCTTAAGAAAAAATAAACAATTAAATAGAAATGTATGACAGCAAGTTCCTAAGTAAAGGTACACCAACAACAGCTGTATTGCTAAGAAATAGTAATGAAAGATGTAACAAGTAGCGACAATGACAAGTTTCTTCCTGGTTCTATTTTGTTAGATATTCTGAAGTGGGCATTCATATACGACGAGCACTGACGTTTTGATTCGAAATGTATACAATTAGGGCAATGGAAAATTGTATAGCAATACATGTGGGCATTGCAGGAAATGACAATATAGTTACTGCTTTATCTGGTTGTGGGCCTTATTATGAAGCACTGTACAATTATGGATCGATAGTCATGATGACTATTTGAAATATTTTTTTTTTATCAATACCGATATTTATGCTCATTAATGTATTTCCAAAATATTATTATTCCTATGTATTGGACAGTTATTTTGTTTAAACTTCCTTTCAATAACGACATTTATAAGGGTTCAGGTGGGTTTATATAGGGGTCGTAACCAATTATAAACTGATGGTCACATAATCCTGCCGTATGAGATATGCATATATAAAACTGAACTGTGTAAGATTTCTACTTGTACTTATGAGTGAGCTTCTCTCACAGAATTCGAGACAACGATTTTTGTACGAGTATATATGCGGATTGTTTGCGCTGCATAAATTACGAGCTTCATATGACAGAAGATTTGCTTTACTTCTTATTGTAACCATTGTATGGAATTTCCGGTTACTCCGGGTTTCAAACTGGGGTAATGCTCAGTCTGCCTGGGATCCTTTACATACAAATTTTAACTAATTAGACTTTATTTTACTTTCAAAGGTTTTTATTAATACTACCTTTATTTTAAACAATGTGCCGGCTGTTTCATGAACTATCGATGACTTGTACCGATGCCCTACTCCTCCTGTCCTCTAGCTCCTACTCTTCTTGATATTCTAGGATGTAATCCTGGAATCTATTCTTGCTTCTGATTTTTCCGGCTGTTAACTTCCAAGAAAAATATCTCTCACTTTTGCCAGTGCCTTATGATCCTCCCTCTACGGATGTAAATCTGTTTTAGGTAAGGTAAGATGCAATTCTCCTTGTTTACTGATTGTAAAACCTGCGCCCTGTTCTTACAAAACAAAGATTGATGTTAGCACATCTGATTTGTTACAACTCTAGCACTGCTATGTAATTTCTTTTATGTATTTTTTTGTTACTTTACCGCTTTGTCACACGACTTATTTGTTCACTTTTACAACACTACAAAAGTAAACAGAGATGTCACGCGACGGAAGATAATCAAGTTTTATATTTATCTCTTTCTTTCAGAACAGACTTTTTTATATTTTTGCAGAATGTCACATTAAGCAATATACTTTAACACACAATAAAATAGGTAATAAAGTAATATGCCTTTTTCTTGCTATGAGAACTTCCCTAGGAATCTGATTTTGGCTTTTTGCAACTTCAAAATTGTCACCTCTGTAGACTTTGTGTACAGCACGAAAAAGGGAATAGTTGCACTATTACATCAACCGATAGCGGTTGTTTAGCTGCAACTCATCTCAAATGTTCGATGAGTGCTGTTCGTTTGTTGTTGATCTGTGTGTGATATTTACTGCTTATATACTTGTCTTCTTCCTTCTATGTCTTCCTTCACGTCTCTCTGTTTATATCATATGTCAGTGATGGAAAATTCAATACTATTGTACTACATATTTTCAGTACTTTTTCACAACAAAAATACCACAGTACCCCCACATCATATTTAGTACTCGTTGTTAGTTTTGCTTTGTTCCCTGTTTAGAAATCCACCGTTACTATTTTTATAATCACTGACCACATTGGTTTTAAAACAAGAGCATAAGGAATGCACAAATTCGTTATTCATGGTTTTTATTTGATCTGGGATTAGCTAATCTAGAAAAGATGCATAAAGAATTAAAGTTGTTTGTGGTACTATTTAGATAAATTTTTTAAATTTCTTATGTTTCGTACATTTTTGTAATTCTCATTTCTTGTTTGAGATTTTTTGTGTATCACATGAGTTTGAAAACTTCAAACATATTGGTGACCGATCTATTAATGATATGGCATTAACACTAACAAAATGCAGGCATGCTCATATGTTTTATTATCTTAACCCACAATTTTTTAAACATATATTTTTACATAAAAATAAATGAATTTTTAGTTTGCTGTTATAATAGTTTTTTTTTTATTAAACTGAATTCATTTTATTTTTGAATTATTTTTAAATGGATTTTTAATTTTATTTTTGAATAAAAATATATTTCCTAAAAAGTACCAAAATGTTGAAAAAGTACTATTTTTGCTGACGGTCAGTACCATTTAAATTTTTCATTTTTCCATCACTGCCATATGTTATCTTCTTTCTGCTGACACTCTTTACTGATTTTTTTTGTACACTCTATGCTTTAGACACAATCTGATGCTAATATTCTCAGCCAGAGTTGAACCCACCACCTGCCCCTGGCTGAACGCCTCGTTGGACCTCCTGTACCCCGTCGACCTGAGGCTAATATTTAACGAAAAAAATAAGCCCGCTTTGACAGTTGTAATCCGCCCCACGTGGATGAATGTTGTCTATCCTCTACCCAGTAAAACAAATAATAGTTCCTTTATTTGTCTAATCATTAAAAAAAAATACACATTTGTGTGGGCTAAAATTCCCAGAATTTTGGTTCCTCGTACCATGTCAATGCTAGGCTATATGTTGCAATACCTGTTAACAACTCTTTAAAAAGAAGTGGCTGAGAAACCTGCCTTATAGTTTAGACCTTCGATCGAAGCAGAACGCTGTCTCTGGGATACGGCTTACTTCAGAACAGGGTATTCGAAATTGGCTGGATTCGTTGTTGGCCTTAAAAGATGAACAGTTCTTCAGCCGTGTAATGTGTATGTTGCCAAAAAGAGGGGGAAGGTCATAGCTAACTTTGAATAAATTTATATTGTACAAATGCTTTAAAATAAAAAGTTACAATTTGAAAAAATCCCGCAATATCACAACGCATCAATGGTCGCCAAACTCCAACATAATCCTCATACCGGAGTAGATAATTAAAAATTTATTAACAGCTACTAAACTAGAAATATCGATGCTAACAACGTCGTATACAATATGCTGCTTTAATATGTAATGGGTAGCTCTTGCTCTCCTTTTAATTGGCTGAATGTATCCAATAACCTACAGAATAAGTATCAGTAATCAAATGTCTGTTGTGTCTCTTGGCTTTAAATATTACAAATAACATTAAAAACTTAATCCTTCAACTGCTTAAATAATTAAAAAAAAAAACAAACAAATATCCACTTTTATATTTGTATTTTCTTTTATGCGTTATTTTATACTTTTCATAAACACTCAACAAATACACATTAAGACAAAAAAGGAAGAGCGTTTTTTACATTCTTTCTTTTAGCAACACAATAGTAACATACTCATTTCATTTCAGTTACAATACTAATTCACACACACGCACACATTCGTGCATCACGATATTATGTGTAAGAGTAAGTGTGTAGGAAACACAAAATCATTTCCAGCTTCAACAACATACACAACTATATATCACCAACAACAACAACAACAAAAACATCAAAATCATCATAATAAGGCTGTCAACTTGTGATGACATTGTCAACTGACTTGTCAAAAATCCACATCAAAAGCAGATATATAAATACACTGACATACACACATATAAACTTACATTACACATGTAAGTGTAATAAACCAGACCTTTTTTGTATGGAATAATTTATAAAATACTTTTTTTAATCTTCAATCTATATCCAATTGATGCTTAATTTAGAGTCAAAGGATAGTATAAAAAGTTTGGACAAATTACGCAATTCGATATTGAGGAAAAAAAATTGGTTTGATCAAAGGCGAACTTTTTTTTGAAGAGCAGGTCTAATATCTAACAGAACAATATTTTTATTGTGCGTATTTGTAGTTTTTGTTGTTTTGTTGTTTTTTTTTTGTATGTGAGTAGAAAAAGATTCTGCTGCTTGCGTATGGGTAGTTTTGCTTGTTTATAAATTTAAGGACACGATTTATATTTTATTATTGTGGGGCTTGTTAAATACTTGTTAATATCACAAGTATGGTTAACACATGTATACGTATACGTATGAATGAATGTCTGTGCTTAAACTTTTACTAATGGTTTAAATTGAGATCTGTTTGTACGACCAGTAGATTAATAATATGATTACTTTAGTTAATATTATGATTACTTTAAAATATGATCATGTATGACAATTTTATGATTATAATAGGTTATAATATGATGTTATAATATCAAATTATGATTAAGAAGAAAGTATTATGATGAAATATTACGATGATAATTGATAATAAATAAAAATGCTTTTGTTTCAAGCTCGAGGCCAGTATTGAAAATAATTTTTATTTTGTTTTATTTGCCGATATTTCGATGCTCTTTGAGTATCATAATCTGGGCTTGTAAATAAATAATCATAATGTGATATTCCATGGCACTTACTCGTATGTTCATCAAAATATGTTTTGACTACAATCATAAATCTCATCATGATATGTTGCTCTTAGAATATTTTTACCACAACCTTGTTTTTTCTCTGCGTGTAGCTATCGGGGCTGGTCTTAAAAGCCCCGATAGCTACACGCTTTATAACTATGCTTTCTAAGAAAACTTAACGACGATAAAGTAGACTTTACTTTGTCCTTAACTCTGCTGTTAGGTTTAGACCATTTTGTTCAATTTTTGTTTTGTTTTTGCTTTGGCTAAGAAATCGTTCAATATAACAACTTTGTTTGCAAACGTTTGCTATTGGGGTATTTTAATATTTTAAAATACTTCAAAACTTTCAACCATAAGTAATGAAATGGAAGTAAAAAAACGAATCTTGGATTTAGAATAATTTTGGTCCGTTGTTGTTTTTTGTTATTTATTTAAATGAAGGTAATTAAAAAATCACCCGTCGCACACCTGGAGACGTCAACTTGAATCTGAAGTAAACGAAAGTGGGCTAAGCTGGAGGGAAATTAAACATCTAGCATCAAACCGGATCGAATGGAAAGAAGTCATTGCGGCCCTTTGTTCCTACTTGGAACCACAGGACATAATGTATATATATATAATTAAAAAATCATCGATTTTCCATTGTTTTAGCAAAGTAAACAAGTCAGACACTGAATATAAACTCATGCTTCCAAGACAAAATGGGTACATTATATGTATATATCTATATTCCGATATTACAAAAGGCTTACTTATAAAATTTTTACTATCATATGTAGACTTTTCCCAAAACTCGGCCGTTATTATAAATAATATTTTTGATTGTTATACCCTACACCACAATAGTGGGAAGGGTAAACCGATCGACTTAAACTCACTTTTTGAGTCGATTTAACGATGTCCTTCCGTCTGGATGGCTGTCCATGTAAAGCTTGTGAGCAGAGTACAGGTCCCAATTTTCAAGATATTTCAATAAAATTTGGTACGTGATATTTTTTCGGCCTAGTTACAGGCGGGATTGAAATTGGTGGAAATCGGTCCATTATTTCACCTGGCCCCATACAAATGTACTCCCGAAATATGGGTTTACCGATTATAAATGTTTGAATTATACAAGTATCCAAACAAATTTCAGCACAAATGAGTGGAAAATGAAGCCAAATCACAGCAATAAATTTTGTGCAGATTGGTACATAAATGATCATAGCTCTCATATAAGCCTCACTTTCGAAAATCACTTTAAACAGCATAACTCTCTTAAAAATATCGGTATCCAAATAATATTAAACATATTATGGGCCGATCGTCTTAAATTTTAGAACAGTGATTTTTATACATATTGGGATATTTCACGTTGAACTTCCCTATAATAACGGTATATTTAAGATATATATTAGTATTAACGTTGATTACGGAATATGGGGTATATAGTCAAATATGGACCGATATTCTCAAAATCCAACAGTTTGATTTTGGCATGTATGTAAATGATCCGTGTACAATTTTGAATCGGTACCGTGATTTATAAGAAATTTATAAGTATTAAAGATATTTTCGGAAGAGGGCTTTATATGGGCGATACGGTTAAAAATTGACCAAAATTGACAAAATTTTGTGGGATGATTTTTGTATATATAATGATCTGTGCAAAGATTAGAGTCGGGAGCGATATTTATACGAAATAAATGGCTTTTTCGGATGTGGTCCTTATATGTGAGCTATGAGCAATTATGGCCCGACCGTTATAGAATTAAACACAACAATTTATTTGCCTATAACGATTATTTGTGTCAAATTTTAACCGTTTAACATTATTTATATCAGTTTCATACGTATTTAAGTGAGTGGAGGAAGTGGACTTTATATGAAGTCTATGGTCAAACATGGACCGAACTAAAAAAGATTTCATTTTGCGATTTCTTTTTGCATGAAACTTATTCCTGCTGAATTTTGTATTGATATTACAATTTTATAGGCATTTATGTATAATTAAGCAATATTTCGGGGAGATTTTTGTATGGGGGCTATGAGAAATCATGGACCTATTCTTACTATTTTCCTCATACTTTCTTATTTTATCATAAAAACAACGTATATAAAATTTCATGGTATTATCTGCAATATACGAGTATTTAAAAAATTTGTAAGAAAAATGTTTGAAAATATGATATTTTTATGGAGGTTGTCTTACATTTTGATCCATAACTCTTCTTCTACTATACCGATTTTGCTGATTTTTAATATCAAACTGCTTAGGAGAACTATAAACGGTTTTCTGTAAACGTTGTTATTTCAGTTGTTTCCTGTGGACGTGAGAGTGTTTTACACAGACAGACAGATAGACGGACAGACAGATCAACGGACATGGCTAATTTGACTTAGAATTTCCTAAGGACCAACAATTCAGATACTTTATTGGTTCTCATATGAGTATTTCTCAGTGTTACACACGTAATGACAAACTTATAATACCCTCATTCACCACTTATGGTTGTGAAGGGTATAAAAATTGTATCAATCTCTTCAATAAACATTTTTTCGAGTAAATTGGCTTGTATCAAAATAATATTCACATTAGTGAATAATATTTTAACTTTTTGGTTAACAAAAGAATTTTTTAAAATAATTTAAAATAAATGTACATATGTATGTATGTATGCATAAATTAATTAAAATTTTCAAATTTGATTTGTCTAGAATATTATTTCATTTACAGATTTTGGATTAAAATGTCAATGGTTTTTAGAATGAAATGGAAAAATAATGCAAACAATATATAAATAAATAAATAAATAACCTTTAAATACAAAAGCAAAAAAACAGAAACGAAATGAGAGAAAAAATCAATGAGTGCTACTCACATGACAATATGACATGATTGACAGCAAGGACTGGACATTTCATTATAAGCTTTACAAAGTGTTTTTTATATTTTCGTATATTATGTTGATTATCACTGTCTCGATGAGAGAAACAGGGATGAACGTTTGGAATAAAATTATTGGGCAAGGAATAACTACAAAACAAATAAGAATACGTTTTATAATAAAAGTACTTTTCTGGATTAAAAAAGTTCAATATGTTTATAGATAAGCAAGTTTCATTTACTTTTACTCTCCAGTACTTTTTTGAAAACTGTATTTGTTGCTCATGCAATCTTTCAATTATCATCTCTGGAACGCACCTTTTTTTATTATTTTGGAAGGAATATATTTTATGTTTGTCTGCGTATAATTTGTGTGTTGCTGTGTGTATAAATTATTTTATTTTGTTGTATTTTTGTATTTATTAACGCCAAAAAGGACATGAGATGAAAATGTAAATGACAGTTACTTTTGACAGGTGCGTCATCTTCTTAACAAAACGACAGCCAACAAAACTAAAGTACTCGTACTACAAATACATACAAATTTTCAACCAAAAACCCCCTAAATAATTTTATTGCTATTTGGTTGTATGCATGTGAAGATGTGTGCCTTCTGTGTGTGCGTGTGTGTGATTTCCATTGTTATTTATATGAATATTTTGTTCGCTCTCATTCTTTTGTAAAGCGAAAGCCAGACATACGAGTGAAATGGAAACCTATATATTATTGATTTTATTTATTTAACATATAAATTTAACTTTTACTATTTATGTGTGGACAAGGTTGCTGCTGTTGATGATGATGATGGCGATGAAAATTTCATCAAAATAATGCGTTAGTAAGTATTTTATATGAGAGGACAACGAATTAATAGTAAACTTCAAGTGAATTATTTTCTTTGTCATTTACTTTAGTGAGTTTGTTAAAAGGAAATACAATTTATGATGAGTTTTCTGCTGCACAGACAATACGGTTTTATCAGCAGAATCAAAATATAGAAGTTTTGTAATTTTAAACAAGTAAGAAAGTACAGTTGGTCAAACCCGACCATATAAAACCCTACTCCCAGTATACTCGTATGTGTAAAAACAGATTTTCAGATATCGAGATATTAAAGTGGTTTTCGAAAGGGATCTTATTTGGAAGCTTTCATTAATTATGGACCGATCATTATAAAATCAGTTGTCATGATTTCGTGTTCAATTTTATTTGCATACTAAGAATATTAAGAGATTTATGGTTGCTAAAGTGATTTTGAAAAGTGAACCTTATATGGGAGCTACAACTAATTATGGACCAATCACAATAAAATGTATTGTATTGTTTGTATGCATATGAAATATATTTGCGTTTAATATTATTTGGATACCAACATTTTAAAGAGAATTGTGCACTTTAAAGTGATTTGCGCAAGTGGGGCTTATATGGAAGCTATGATCAATTATGGACCGATCTTCACAAAATTTGCAGGTGTAATTTGGCTTCATTTGTGGTGAAATTTGTTAGGATACTTGCATAAGTTAAACATTAATGATCGTTGAACTCATATTTGGGGACGACATTTGTATGGGGCCAGGTCAAATAATGTTCGGATTTCCACCAGTTTCAATCCCATTCGTCCTTGGTTCGAAAAAATAGCTCGTACCAAATTTTATTGAAATATCTTCAAAATTTTGACCTGTACTCTGCACACAAGCTTTGCATAGACATCGAGCTAGACGGACGGGCGGACATCGCTAAGTCGACTCAAGTGATACTGAGTCGATCGGTATACGTCAAGGTGGGTGTTGGACCAATATTTCTAGGCGCTACAAACATCAGCACAAATTCACACCATGGTGTAGGGTATAATAAAACACTTAAAATAGAACTGATGTCAAAATTATTATGCCCGAAATAAAAATCTGTGACCTTTACTTTTTACAAATAATTTTATTAAAAATCTTTTTATTTTATTAATTCGGCTTGAGGTCTCTTTTATTAAAAATATAAAAACTCTCAAGCCGAATTAATAAAGTAAAAAAATTTTTAACAATAGAAAAGGTCTACATAGCACATAAAAAACAACATAAATAATTTTATTTTAATGTGGTCCTTGATTACGAATTAGTTGGTTTTTCCGAAAGGTCAAATTGTGTCCAATAGTTCTCACGAATAAAGCGAGTAATATTAGCGTCACGTCGTATACGATTCAACCCTTTTATTTATTTTTTTTTAGCTTTGCAGTTCTTGATTATTTTTCCATTTTTAAATAGTTAACATCATCAAATTCACTAGTACAATTACATGGTTAGAGACAGGAGAGTGTGTTGAGCTTGGAGCTTATTTTTAGTTGTTAGTTCCTGTTCTACATTTCTACATTTATATTTTCTAGATCTTTAAATTGAAAACCAATACTCGAATAAAAAAAATACTTTTTCGAAATTCGACATTAGAAAACTCTAATAGCTCTCTAGTGCTTCTTACATGATCTAAGAGATCATCAATATGTAACGTGTAGTTACAAAAACAAACACTTCCTATGTTAAAATTCACTATAATTCTCCAACAGTGTATGTGAATTTTAATATAAGATATGTAAGAATATATCAAGAAGGGAAGAAAGAAGAGAAACAACGATTGAGTTATAATCTGTTCCGATTCTTACTGCACGATATTGTAACCGTAGTTAGCCGACCGAGATCCAAAGCATTTATCTCGTCGGATAGTAATATTGAGTTAGTGGCATAAGAATTAATTGATACCGGTAACGATCCGAACGTATACCGAAGGTACAAGACATCACAGTGGAAATATCTCAGAGGAAGCAGACCTTTGAGGAACCTGGGCAGACTGGGAATACCCAGGCTGGGAAATAAAACTGCATCACAAATTTCAAGTACATTTTAAAAATTAAATTCCAAAAATTCCAATAAACTTTAAAAACATTCCCTCCAATAGTACTAAAATACAGATTAGATTTTATAAAATTCACTTATAACATTCACATTAACATTATATTTTGGTGTCAAAACAAAACTCATAAAGTACATACAAACATCGAAGCTGTAGGGTGTCACAATATTAAAAATAGCCTTCACCCTGACCTCAAACCTACAAAAAAAAAAAAAAAAAACACACACACATACACAGACAAAACACAAAACTTATAAACAAACATCTAATGACAATTTCATTGAGTGGGTGTTCATTCATTCATTCCCATATCGAAAGAAATGTATAAATGTTCCTTCTGTGTCTCTATTTTATCATTTTTATTTCTTACAATTCTGTCATGTATTCTATGGATTTATTTGTTGCTGGCGTTGTGTCATTATTAGATGAGGTCTTGATTTGCAAACGTTTTGTTAAGTTTATATATGTATTTAATTTTATGATATAAAATGTCACAAAATTCATTCAAATGTCAATCACAGTCATACTATTTTGCTTTTGTTGTTGTTATATGTACGTATGCTTTTGCTGGTGCTGTTGACAACTTTTGGGGATGATGTATGATCTCAAACTGAAGTAGACCTTTTGGTTAAACCCCAAAAAATATTATTATACATTTTGGATTTCATTGTCGTTTTTAATAAGGGTGAATTTTTTAATCACATAAGAAATTCAATGCTCTTTAAACTGTTCTGGTAATTCAGATAATTTTTTGATTTTATTTAATATAATATGAAATTTATATAAATCATGGAAAATAAAAAGAAGAACAACTGGGAATTCAAACCGGCAAACCCGAATTTCTTATAGCTGATGGGGAACCCATTTCCTCTTGATAATATAGATAGATATATTGATAGACGAAATACTAAATCCTTTGGTCAAAGTTATCACAAATTAAAAGCGGAAGCAGGCTGAGACAAAGAATAATTCAACAAGGCTATATTTGTCCTTGTTGATATTATAAAGCAGGTTTTTTAGAGCCATGGCAACTTTTGCAGAAGTCTATATAAGCGAGATTCACTCTCCTAACATGCATACATTCGTAGAATATTCACCAGTAACTGACAGTACTGCGACAAATATAATTAGATCATATGGGCCTTGTGGACGCAATCGCAGCTTCTGTCTGTCTAAGCCTATGAATGAATACGCAGTATAGTTTCCTAAGATGTTTTGGTATTCCATTTCAAGAAAAGTTCAACTGAAGAATGTCTAGCAATCCGAATATTCACACCAAATACACGGTAAAACTTTAGTTCGCTAACCACGTGGCCTATTCGATTTACAGATATAGAGGAATTCCAAACCATCCGTTCGGGAACCGTGATCGACAGGGTTTTAAACTGCACTTAGTGGAGATATACTGATAAAAGCAAAATAAATCTGTAATTTATAAACAGTCCAATTGCAATAAAATTTCACATGCCTGGTTCCTCTCCATGTTGTCGAGTTTAAGTTTTCATTTTGAACATCATAAATTGGGACCTCAGGTATTTTAGAAACTTAAAACTGCATTGAAATCGGTCATATGAATATGAAATCCTCTATCCGAGTACTAAAAACACTTTCTCGTAGCTGTATATTGTCTCTTATAGTTTACGATATACTCGATAAGAAAATAAAATTTTTAAGTTTTGTAGCAGCCTTACCCTGCCTTTACACATACAAGTACTTGCATGCAAGTGCCGTGTACGTATTATATACGAAAACTTATTCGAAAAACTCGACTAGCTGCAAGTGAAAAAATGTGAGTGTATTAGTGAAAAAGTGTGAATGTATTGACTTTTTCGAACTTGCACTTGCATGTGTAACTGCTGGGTTAGTCTGTTTTTTTTTCTTATAGAAGATCCAAATGTATACCGATTTTTTCTAAATAACACTTTTATAAACCTAGTGAAATAAGAATTGTTTAAAAATCATCACAGAGTTAAAAGTTATATACTTACAGTGGGAAGTAAAACGGTTATTTTCATTACCTTACCTCCCTAATGCAAAATATACGGACAGTTTTGCTTCACACTGTATTTGTGTGGATTTAAAAAGACATACATATAAACTATTTATATTTTTCGGAAAGCTAGCATTAAAGTAAATATTTGATAGGAACAAAATCTCCAGAGTCTTGCAAAATATAGCAATTTTTTGTTTTTGTAAAATTCAACTTTAGGACAAATATTCTCAAATCGCATAGGCGATTTTTGGGAATTTTCGGGTATTTGAGTTATTTAAGTATTTTGGACAAATATGTCTGCGTAGGTAAATGCAAAATTTCATTAAAAATATTAATAAATAAAAATATTATTTAAGTTTAAACACTATTTGTTTCCACACAAAACTGAAAATAACACATTTTCGCCTTGTTTTCAATAAAAGTCTTGCATGAATTTCTTATTTGTCAAAGATTTTATATATTAAAAAAATAGATATATTTTGCTACCCATGTCTGCCTTGTCTTAACCACATGTCAAATTAATTAACAACTCAAAATATTTACTGCAATTATCGAGTCTAAAGCCTGCATAAGCTCTGGCTATAATATCAACTGGTTTCCAGTTTACCATCCGAATTGCATCCGTAATCGTTAATGCCGAGGTACAGAGAATCCTTACCAAGGCTCTACAATATGTGAATTTATCAAGAGCAATTCCTCAGACAAGACAGGCAAGATCCACCAGTATAGCTAGAGCTGAAAGTCCACACCAAGCGTTTACGCGTTTCTCGCATTCTAAACAACTATCAAAAAAGTAGAATTAATGTAGTCGTATGTTTTAAGTTACACACTTAAAAGCGTAGGATGCGTTGACGCTTAAAAAGCGAAAAGTTCGTTTAAGGTAGATTCACCCATTCGTTCTTAACAAAAATTTTGTTCGAACAATTTTTTTTTATATGAAGTTTGATGTCTCTCTTTTTGAGAGAGAGAAAATATTTTTTATGAACCTGAATTGGTTTAATTTTATATTTTTTCTGAAAAAAAAGAATTAAGATGCCAGTAGGTTGCATTTTCTCATACAACCAACAATGCCTTATGTATTTATTTCCATGGCCATCAGCAAAAGCAACTTTCTATTTTCATTCATTTTGAATTAATATTTGTGATTTTGCATACACAATACTTTAAAATAATTTAATATTTGTATTTTAACACTTAAAACCCAAAAGCAAAATAAATCAATGGCCGTACTTGTAAAACTAATAGATTTTGTTTACATATGGCAGCTTTGATTTTTCAGAAAAATCGTTGGAAATTGGTGAATTGTGCTGCAAAAAATTCTCAGTAAAAAAATTTTTCTCTGAAAAAAATTTTGGTTAAGAACAAATGGGTGAATCCACCTTTACTTTCTACTTTTGAAAGCGTTGCAAATGTTGAACAGCTGATCAAAACAAATGAAAAGCAAATTTATTTTAAAGGTGATGTCACTAGAAAAAATGACAGCTTAAAAAACATTTTTTTTGTGAAACTGACAAACAAACCAATAAAAAACTTTATATAAAAAAAAATCAGCTGAGCTTACGACATCACCTCCGAAAGTATATATTTATATATGAAACAAAAATCTTCACATGTAACTTGAAATACTTGACGCTAAAAACGTTTAGAAAACTATAAATAAGTTGACGCTAAATAACGAGTTGTGACCTCCAGCTTTAATATTTCTAGGTGTAATAAGACAGATTCTTTCTATCGGCTTTCCTAACAAGTATAGGTCAATTTAGGATAATAAAAAAATTTTAAACTCCAACTTGTTCATATGATAATAAACTAATTTCATTGTTGCTTTGATTGATGCACAATAACAACCTACATATTGACACATACAGCTGTGTAAATATCATGCAAATATTTATTATATATGAATATTCTACATACATACATATGTAGAAATCTCCACAGTATGCCACACAGTAAACTTACTTTTAAGAATTTAGCTATTTATTTGTAAATACTCGTATGTGTAGTAAAATATGTAGAAAATTAACATCAATCAAAATCAATTTAAGTTAATCCTTGAAGAAAACCATTGATATATTTAGACAATTTTCACAAAAATAACAATCTTCATTAAAATTTACAAGCATGTGTACGTATTTGTGTACGTAACTGACTTAGAACATAATAAATAAATAGTTAGTAAGTAAATCTAAAGAAAACAAATATTCTCATTATAAACGTGTGTAGGTATGCATGTTGAGTTGTTTATACATACTTACTAAACACAACCATAAATACACAAAATACTTATTTAAACATGTAATAATTCCCATAGAATTATACTCAAAGGATACAATACTGGCAAGCCAATAGGCAGGCTGACAGACAGACATACTGGCTGCCAAGCAGCCAGGCAGGCATGTGTCAAATCTTTTACTGGTAATAATCTGCTGCAATGTAAATGTAACTGATGTATGTGATCAAATTAATAGAATCTTATGCAATTGCAAATGAAAACAGCAACCATAATATAAATGAGAAGGACACGTATGATGACAAGCGTGATGACAATAGCTACAACAACAACATCAGCAACAACAACAACAAGAACAACATCATCTATAACATGTACTATACAAGCAATAGAAGCAGTGGCAGCTATATAAATGAACTAATATTCTTGTTGCCATTTAACAAAATATTGCATGCAACACACTAGAGTATTTTCAAATTTACGCATAACCGGCAACAAACACTTGCATACGAGTATAGACACATACAATGTTATTGCACAAGGTAAACAAACGTTGCAACAATATTACGAATAATACCAAATGTGTGACATCGGGGATGAACAGTTTGTAATAATTGGACTGTTTTCAGGTACAATTTAAATGTCAAAGATATAGAGTTTGTATGAAATATTTTCCTAAATATTTTCATTTGCAATCACTAAATATCTAACGCCACACTAACAGTTTCATGGTACAAGGTGGCGCAAAAGTAAACTTCCGATGTTTTTTGGCTGTCACCGACCGATTATTGGTCAAATAAATAGTCACCAATATTCCGCGTTCTGGAGCAGTGCAGCGTAACATTGTTTATTAACGTGTATTTCGCATGTGTTTACTACACAAATGTCAAAACAGAACTGACATTAGGGGCCTCGCAATATTTATAGCATTTTCTGATAGGAGGATTACTTTTGCGCCACCTTGTATCATCTAGTTAATTAGTAAAACAAAGATAAATCGCCTTGGACCTTAACCTTAACGTTTCATGGGTTGTGAAACATAGATAGGGTTATGATATACGAATGATGTTGGCCCATTTCACTGAATTTAAAATATTTTAAATAAGCGGAAATAGGTAAAACTACTAAATGATGTAATGCTGCCGTGGGTTAAGAAGAACTTGCAATTCCAACAAGACAATGATCCAAGGCACATGGCAAAGCCTACCAAACAAAATTTTGCAGACAATTCCATCAATATTCTAGGGTGTTGTAGCTTAATTGGTTAGCGCATTTGACACAATTATATGAAGGCAAATTAATTGCCTGAGTGTTACTTCTCTTAAAAAATGCAGGTAGATCTGCACAATAGATCCTTTGTATCGCAGAGTAGTAGTAGCATTACTAATGATAGTAATATTTACACAAAAGTAGCAATTTCAACATAATATTTCTAATTTCTTAGTGCACTGAGCGCAGTTAAGTTTCATACTATCAGCACGATGGCAGCTCTAAATAAAAGCTTTCTCCTCACTACAACTTAAACAAGTCCAACCTAATCTACACTTCATTTTAAAATATTCCTTTTCAAGCCAAAAATATAACATACTCATTCGAAAACTTAAACACTTTTTTTAGATTTACGAGCGCGTCAACCAAACTTTTACTGTCTTATCTTTCAGAACGCACACAATCGGTGTTTGAGAACAATGTATGATCGGATAGCCTATGCCTGACTAGGGGAGTGCCTCAGGGTTCTATTCTAGGTCCACTTTTATTTTCCTTTTATGTAAATGTAACATCCACTTATACGTCGATGACGTGCAGCGCACTTTAAGTAGCACAGTTCAAAATATTGCATTGGGAATTTCCTACCTAAATGACGACTTTAATAGAATTTACCTTTGGGCTAGTGCAAACGGTCTCTGTTTCATTCCTTATAAATCTAAATGCATTGTAATATGTAAAAAAGCTTAATTCAATGGTAATTTGACCTGGACTGATCATGTAAATTTGCTGGTTGGTCAAACCTATGCAAAGTTGCGTGCTCTCTGGTCCACACAATATTTCACACCCTTAAGAATAAGAGCCTTACTTGCTAAATCATACTTGATTCCTTTCCTGATATATGGGTGTGAACAATTTGGAAGCTGTGACTCTGTTGGTATGATAAAATTTAATGTCTTGTTAAATAACATAATAAGATATGTGTATGGATTAAGACGATCTGATCATGTTTCCTCTATTGCCAATAATCTTTATGGAGTATCCTTTGAAAGTTTTCCAAAAATTCGCACTCTTATTTTTTTACATAAAATAATCAACTTTCAAACATCTAAATATATATTCGATAAAATACGTTTTTTTCAATCGCCACGAAACCAAAATATTGTAATACCTCGACATAATTTACTTGTATCTGATTGACAGTTTTATGTACATGCCGCTCGTCTTTGGCACAATCTTCCACAAAGTCAACAACTATAGAACAATGCTAATAGTTTCAAAAAATGTTTATCCAACTTTTTTAAATAATAATTTATAATTTTTATTTTTTAAATGAGAATTATTCCTCTTGCGAGTATTAATTAACAAATTTTTCAAAAATTTTAATCGAAGTTACCTTCAAGTCAAATATACAATTTATTTGAAAACAAATATTCAAAAATAAATGTAGTGTAACAATTTGTTTTCAAATAAATTGTATATTTGACGGTAACTTCGATTAAAATTTTTGAAAAATTTTTATTTTTTTTAATTTTAATCTACATTTTTTTAACTTTATCTCAATATTGTTACATTTACTTGCATCAAGTTTGTTTTGTAACGTAATACATTCCAGTGCTATAAGTATAAGATTCAGTCTTGTTGTACAGGAAATGGAATCAATAAATAAATAACAAATGCCAGAGAAATTTATATGAATGATGTTTTTCATTTTAGGAAGATGCAATCGTTGTGCAATTATAAACATAAAGCTGCTAAGAAAATAGTCAAAGATCAATCAAAACAATGACTTTCTTATATAAATATCTCTTTATAGAAAAAAAATAAGATTTTTCTGGGAGTTACAGGATTTGTTTTACAAAAGTACTTTTTACAAATTACATGTTGGCACTATTTAAAATTTGTTGTCCTGCTGTGTAAATTTACTCATTTGATGCAGCATTAGTGGCACTAACAACCATCTAAGAACAAATCCCATAAGCAAACGAATAATTTCAACAGATTTGTCACATTCGCAAAGCCCCTTTCTCATAACCAGTGCGTAACCAGTTCTGAAGGAAGCCTAAATACACATACCTATATACATTAGGGTGGCCCGTTTGTATGGAGAAAAAATAAGGTATCGATGTTCCCGCCTAATATGAAAATTTGATTCATTTTAAGACTACGTTTCTCAATTTTTTTGTCCTGGGGTTAATATATGGTGAGCTGTATCAAAGGATAAAAAGGTCCTTAATAGAGGTTTTTCGATTTTTTTCGCATTTCTTCCAAAGGAACTATATGTAAATTTGGTATCATATGAAAGGTCTTTGAGAGGCGCAATAAATGGGTTATCAAAAATTTAAAAAACATTTTTTTTTTAATTTAAAAATTTTTAAAATTTCAGACAAAATTTTAGTGTTTTTTTATTTTTTCATAGAATTTAATTAAATAAATAGTTGAAATTTCTTGATTATAAACATCATGCAATTTAACCCAAATGGTTTTTCCCGTTTTTTAAAATTCTATTTTCGTCCCTATCTGACAATCTCTGTTAAATCAATTCGTCAATGTAATGGGTATTAAAATAACGTAAATTTTATAAGCTAAAAAACGGGAAAAACCTTTTGGGTTAAATTGCATGATGTTTATAATCAAGAAATTTCAACTATTTATTTAATTAAATTCTATGAAAAAATAAAAAAACACTAAAATTTTGTCTGAAATTTTCAAAATTTTTAAATTAAAAAAAAATTGTTTTTTAATTTTTGATAACCCATTGAATGCGCCTCTCAAATGATACCAAATTTACATATAGTTCCTTTGGAAGAAATGTGAAAAAATCAAAAAACTTCTAAAAAGGACCTTTATATCCTTTGAGCCAGCTCACCATATATTGACCCCAGTACAAATAAATAGAGAAACGTAGTCTTAAAATGAATCAAATTTTTATATTAGTCGGGAACATCCGCAATTTTATTTTGGGGCCAACCTAATATACATACATAAATATAAGCAATTGAGAGAGACAGAAAGCAGCAGAAAATTCAGCGTTTTTAGCTGTAGCTTTAGCCTATTGTAAGTAAAATCAAAATCTTTTACTAATTAACATTTTCGACGTGGTTAATGTCAGTTTTGCCAAAATATGTACATACATACATACTAGCGTTCACACACACACCACACGCTTATTTGACAAACATGCATAGATTTCAGTCGTGTGTGACATTTATTAGGTTAGGTCGCGATTTAATGACGCATACGAAACCTTTAATTTATGTGTACGTAAAATTTTAATATGTAGGTATGCGTGTCTCTATATGTGGCATTAGCGGCTGTGCGTGGCTTGAAGACGTGATAAATTTCAATCCTGCTTAAATTCCAACACACTCTCCCATAGATACACAAATTTACTTAGGAATTTCGCTGTTTATTTAGATGTATAAGTGTAATATCGTCCTGGCGAAACCTCCCAGGTATTTACAATGACGGTTGAACAGTAAATTAAATTGATATAGTATGTACTAATTACTAGAGTGGTTATTTGAGAACGTTTGAATTTATGTAGATGTTTAAATTAAGCTGGTAGTTTTTATAAATAATGTAAGTAAAAATGAGAGCTTGATAAATACAAAATTTCACAGGAATTTTAATCAGAACTTTGTTTTTCGAAACAAAATAAAATAAAGGATTTACACATGCTTTGTTTACAATTTACTTATGTCAAAAGTAATACTTTTTCAAGTGTTTTTGACAGTAGTACATTATTATACACAAACAAAATGCCTGTTGTTACTGTATTGTGTTGTATTTGTTGTCGAATTGCACTCACCTTGTATAATTACACCATGGATTTACATATATAAAAATCGTTAAAATTGACAATTATAGATGTTCTTTCTTATGCTTGGTTTTCACTATGTCATTTTTGTTGTCAAATTGTCCAAATTGTTGGTAATTTCATATTTTGAGAAAATAACAGGTCTATATCGTTCATCACGTCACGATTACACATTAAGGTGTAATCGACTCGATTAACTCTGTACAGACATTAAATTTAACATTTTTTGCTTTTACTTTCTATTTATTTACTGAATCTGCCTTTACCTGCTGGGCCTTACAAAGGGTATTAAATTCGTGTAAATAATGGCTGTTTCTAGACAAGAAGTGACTAAAATTTTTCGCCCAAATGAGTTTTGGGGTTTTATAACACAAGTGTAAATTCCCTTGAGTGAAAATGTAAGACTATCTTCTTTTATGATTTCTATATTGCAATTTCAATTGTCCTACTGTCAAAAACAGACAAGTAGAAATAAGTGGTTGTGTGCATCAGAAAACAATATTTTATATATTATTTCGTATATTTCTACAGCATACACTGTTGTCCACTACCTTAACTTTCAATTTCAATGTTAATTGCGATAAACTGAAACATTTTTCATTCAATTTGTTATACCGTAGACAGACGACAGAGTTAATGCGCATTAAAATCTTACTAATTTGAATTAAGATTTTACCGTGACAGACGACAGTTTCTGCATTTAAACTGCATTTAGGTAACAGCTGTTTGTTTGTAAACAACTATTTAATTATGAAAAAATTTGTTTGGCATTTGGTGAAAAATCAGTATTTATTTGAAAAAAAGCTGAAATTACTTTTGCTGAAACTGTTTCATAATGCAAAAATTGTTCATGCACTAGCAACCATCAACCTGAACGTGTTGCAACATGTGGGGACCGCAGTGGGACACTCTGAAATAAGAGAAAGACAATTGTAGAAATCTATTTTTTATATTTTAATTGTCTAATTGTCTTCTTCTTATTTTAGAATAGTAAACAATTTGATAACATATTATTGATTTTCGACGATGTTGCCATATTCAAATAGCTAAATGCAGTATAAATTCAGTTTGATTTTGTGTATTTACGTTTACCTTAATGCGCATTAAGATAGGATAATTCACGAGTTAATTTGAATTAAGACTGTTAATGCAAATTAACTGTGTCGTCTGTCTACGCTATTACAAAATTAAAAAATTCATAGCAATTTCAATTCACATAAATTATTTTTGTATTGTAAATAAAACACAGCTGTTTTTATTTTGGTTTCTAGGGTTGCACCTAAAAAATTAAAATATTGAATAATAACATGGAAAAAAGTAAACAAAATATCTAATTAAATAATTTGGCAATAATGCAATTTAAAAACTCAATATCGCCAAGGTAATTAACGTAAGTCAGACGAGTGTATTATAGAAACTCATTTGTTTACGTACTCGCCCGTGTACCACACGTTCGCTTGAGAATACACTAGTTATCTAGAAACATGCCATTAAAAATCAAAACTTGCAAATAATTCTAGTATGTCGCCGTAGAAAACAAGTTGCTTATGTTGGATAACTTTTGAATTTGCTGTGTTCTTTGCAAAGCTGCTGAATCAAAACTTTAAAGGAAATTCAGAGAAATTTTTAATTTAAAAGGATGTTAATGTACAGCAGTCATGATTTCAAAATGCAATCAAAAGACTCCACTTGAATGTTTGCAGGTAGCAGGCAACCACTCACATAAACCAACATCAGCCATGATGCAAAATATTCTAAATGATTACAAATTTCCAATTAGTATTCATGCAAACATATGTAATCCTTAATTTCCAATATTAAAAAAATGGCTCATTAAATTTAATTCATTAATTTTTTCCACAAAGAAGAAACACATTCATACATACATACATACATATGTGTGTATGTATAAATGTTCATAAATTTAAATCTAAATAAAAGAAATTTTTGTCGAACAAAAAAAAAAAAAAAGCTGAAAACTTCAATTATCTATTGTGACATTACAAATTATGCAATTTAATGAAAATCCATCCATATCTGATCTATGGATAATGAGTGTATTTTATTATTACATAAACACACACAAAAACTACTACAAACATATGTATATGAACGTGTTTGTAACTTTAATTCAGTTTTAAAGGATTCTTTTTTTCAATACAACTATAATTGTTGGGTAGTTTTTTTTTTCGATGTTTGCCAATACAGACATACATACTCGTATAGCAGGCATTCTGGCAGCATTGATGTTTTACTGCTGCCATAATAAATGTCAGTCAATAAACATAAAATGCAAAAGTAAAAGAGATGTGTCAAATAAATTAATTTTGCAACAAAAGCCATCAAAACTAATTACAACACGGCAGACAATATATTAATGACGTGTCAAAATTAACATTTCATTATTTGAATTGAAACAACACAAATACTTTTGCATATGTACAGCAATATTATAGACAAAAAAAAAACTGACGCTACGAAAAAAACAGTTCTTTTTTCGTAATTTTATTGGTAAACTGACAGTAACAAAATGCACATGTTAAAAAGGACAACAAACTCGCACAAACACACACATCTATCAATAAGGTTATCATACACGCGCAAAACACACTGTAATATATTGTAGGAGTAAATTGGAAACATACTCCTGTTGAAAGTAGTTTCAAACAAATAAACAATTACTGTGAATGTTACTAAGCTGAAAAGTTTACTGTTTAGTTTATATGAATTTATTATTGGAAAATTCAACATGCAATACATACATTCGAGCGCAGACAAAGAGATGCATTATGTGAACGCTTGACCAAATTAACCCTTTAGGTCACCAGGTCATTTGGTGGATAATCATGTTAAAATTAATTTTAAATTAATGTTTTGTATATTAAAATTGGTACACAGAAATAAATACAGATATGTATGAATATGTTGCTTTCTGTAATATGGCTTATCATAGCAAATAAAAATTAATGTCATAATGGTTGTAATTTTGAAAGAGGAAACAATATATTTATATCACACCCGTTGCCCAATAAATATGTTATTATTTCCCTCGCTCTGCAAATTATTCAAAAGTGTTGTGGACACATTATTTTCACTTCAGGTTTCTCTATAGAGATATTCCTCTTACTTATTTCTAATTTATCTGGGCGCTACCAACTCTCAAAAGTGAAACTCTTCTGTTACACAGCTAAGAAAAGCAACAAAGATGAAACAGGCAACCATTGCGATAATCCAAAGGCAGAAGATTTGCCCACATCTATTTCGAATGTGAAAGAAATGAATAATCATTCACTTGAAGATCAGAATGTCGCACGTTGGCTCAGAGTTTAATTTCATTGGCCAAAACTTAAAATTTTTGTTGTCACTGATTTCCAAAATTGTAATGGCAGTCACTAGTAAACATATTAAGCCTAGGATAGCCAAAAAATTACGTCAATTTTGAGCGTGGTTCGCATTAAAAACAACTATTTTAGGTTATTTTAAAAAAAATTTAATTTTTGTAAATTTGATCAAAAGAATATTATCATTTCTCGCAAACTATTATTGATAATGGGTTGAAATTTTTTGTATAATATTGGTTCGATAGTAGTCTTTAAGAAACACTATACCATATCACTGTAACCATTACACCTGGACTGTTATTTAATGTTTTCTATAGTATTAAATTTTAGTCAAATTTATATTTCAGCGGAATACAACTTTTGAAGATCAAAAGGGTTAAACAAAATTTTATTAGCAGCAGAAAGCTAAAAGTGCACTCTTTAACCCCATGCTTTTGCATCTGCTTGGACCAGCCTGTAGAATACCTTTTTAAAACCTTTTCTTTACCTTCACTTCGGAAAATCAAATTTTGTAACGTTAATTTAACCGCCTTTTACTCAATGCAAATGGATGAAACTTTACAGGCATGCATATTCTCTATGACAATACACGAATACATGGGCGTAGCCAGGATAAAATCTAGGGGGGGGCAAGTTTTTTTTTTTTTTTTGGTAAAATGCTTTTTTGACTGCCTTCTACTCAATGCAAATGGATGAAACTTTGCAGGCATTCATACTCCCGATGGCTATACACGAATACATGGGCGTAGCCAGGATAAAATTAAGGGGGTGGTTCAAAATTTTTTATTTTTGTAAAATTCTTTTTTGACTGCCTTCTACTCAATGCAAATGGATAAAGATTTGATTTTCCGAAGTGAAGCTAAATAAAAGTATTTAGAAACAACGATTTTGGCTGCTTTTAACGGGTTCCGAACGCAAAAAAAATGTTTTTTTATTCTTAAACGTCTAACCAATTGAGATACAGCACTCTGTCGCTATTTTTAGCCCGATCATAACATTTTGTATACCGGTGTTCATGGCTCTATAGGGGCTATATTATTGTCCTTAGTCATTTTTTACTACCACATCAAATACTAGTCATAACTTTTAAAAATGAGAACCGAGTTGCAAGTAAAAAATAACAATTGTTTGTCCTTATTGTTATTTAAATGAAAAAAAAAAAATAAACAATAAAAACCCGATTCTTATGGAACCGGTGCTAATGGAACCTATTGCAGAATTAAAATTATTTTGGGTATTATTAAAATGTTTTTTTTTATCTGCATGTGCTTTTTTTATAATAAAATCACATTCAACAAAACATACTAAACATACTAAATTCTACAAAAAACAAAAGTTCAACTTTGACTACTGAAGCGATTTTAATGAAATTAAAACTGGAGAAAAATTAAAGTTGTGTTCTGTTCACAAGAAAAATTACTAAAATATCGCCAGCCACGCGTTGTTGTACAGACGATAAGCTATTAACTCTTTCGATAATCGATGGCATCAGTGCAATCTTTAGTTGCCAAAAGCACATCCTGTTAAATAACACTGACACATTAGGAGTTGGTGGATTATGCCACAAACGTAAGCATTGTAATGTGCGTATTGGACGATGCATCACATATACATAGCCTGTTTCTACAATTGGAATCAGAAACATGTTTAAAGAACGAAGCCGTACTTAAAATCATTGACAAACAAACTAAAGTTTGGCCTCAGACAAATTAGATGTCTTCAACCGAGAAGAAGCGTAAGATGACAAAATACACATATTTAGAATTATAAAATCCTGATCCTCAATAACGTTTAAAGGTTAAATTACTAATCCATCAGTTGCATATTGTCTGATAAATAGATAAATTGATAAAAATTGTATACGAGACAGAATTATTATATGTACTATAGCAAACAGCTTAATCGCAAATAATCTATTGTCATCAATCGTCCAATATGTCTACCATCAGTCCATCAATATTAGCCACCACCACTACACGTTTAAACTTACGCACTCAAACACGTACAAACATTCATGCACATGCTATTATAGTGAAATATACAAACCGCTAAATCAATTGAATTTATCAATTGATTTTAACTGCTCTCACACAAAATATTACTACTACTACTACTATAACAACAACACACACACACATAAACGTTCACAGGACATTTATATATGTACATGCCTTCACACACAGCCAAACAACAAAATTATACATTGTTGTTGGTAAAGAGAGGTTAATTTGTATGGTCGTCGACGACAGTAAAGACCAATAAACAGAAAAAAAAAGAATATTACAACTCGTGTGTATGAGTAGTAAAGTCGATTTATTATTGGAAGGAGTTAAAATGTTTTATTCAATCATTGTCAGTTCGTCAGTACATGTCAATATTTTATTAAATGACATTAAACTGTCTCTATCGGATTAATTAATTTATTGTTTTTGTTGTTGCTGTTGCTTTTGCTGCTATTATTATTTCTATAGATGGCAACTCATAACAGGCCAACAAACAAAAACTTTAGTAATACGAGTAATAATGTAAAAACGTATTCACACTCAACCGCAACTTATTTATGTCAGGCATATATAAATTGTATGTATTTCTTTTTTGTTCGTGCCGGGAAAAAACAGTGAAGTTTTTGTGACATTATTCCATGGTGGAAATAAAATAAAATAGAAAATCAATAATTGCAAATAATTTGAAGTTACGAGTACGAGTATTTATTTAATTTAGCAAAATATAAGTGATATATTGGGCAATACTTGTAGTAAGTTTCACAAGAACAAATTCACTTTGAAATAAATCAAATGTGAGATGATGTGAGAGTGACATTTAGAATATATTTTTCGTAAAGTTTTTGGAAAATGAAAATGATACATGTGTCAAATATTGAAAAATCCTATTCTTGAGTTAGGAAATTATTAACTCAAGAAGCGATCCCATTAAGCGATTATAAAGGCCTTAAAGGAAATTGTATAAGTTTTCTTTTGAGGAAAAAAGGGCCCAAATTGAAAACAAATTTATTAAAAAAAAAAAAAATTAAAAAAAATATTTTTGGAATGATTAAAGAAATAGCTATCTAAAGTGCCTTGGACAATTTTTGCTAGGACCAATAGTTGAAAAGGTACACTCATTTTAAAAAACCCCTGTATGACCAAAATGTCCAACTTTGAGCCCCTTTAACTCCGGCAGTTCTTGACTGATAGAGCTGAAAATTTGTGTCTGGCCTACCATCCAATAGTACTAACCTTGGTGCAAATTTCATCTAAATCGGAAGACATCGATTTTTAAAATTGGGTCACTTGACGTGAAATTGCCCATATGTTTTCTCTTTTAATAATCGCTACTTTTGATTTAATTTAATAATTCACTATTTAAATTTAAATGTGTTATTTTGTTTATCCCTGCTGTTAGATTAGGCCCATTGAGTCCAATTTTTTTTTTTTTTTTTGTAATCTCAATAACTTTTGAAAAGCTACCAATCTTGTATTAGGGACCATTTGGTCCAGTGAATATTTTAATTTAATATACAGTCGGGCCACGATTATCCATGATGGTCGGGACCAGAAGCATTACGGATAATCGATTTTCACGGCTAATCGAATAACAATTTTTATTATAAAGTTTTTAAATACTTTTATTATTTAACAAGTGTATATTGGTGGACATAAATATTTATATTAAAAAAAATTATTCTTTTTAAAACTTCGTATTTTTGAGCTAACATTTTAACACTCACAATTTTTTTTGAATGCTCGTTAATTATTTTAACTTTATCTTCAATATTTAAAACGTTTCTTTGTCTTTTTACCACTGGTAACTATGTAATACTAAATATATTTAGATCTAATCGCCCTCAATTCCCAAATTTAAATATTACTCTAATCACTTTTAAATACTTCTGAGTCATCGTATGCAAACAAGGGAATTCTCCGTTTTCATGTTTATTATATTGAAGTTAATGTTTATTAATTTGAAGTTAATAAATAAAAATTCTGCCATCACGGATAATAGAGGTAATCATGGTTAATCGAAGCAAACAATTTGAAAACATTGCAAACAAAAAACAATAGACTAATATTTTTCCATCACGGTTAATGGGGGTTACCGGTTAACCGAATCACGGATAATCGAGGCCCGACTGATACAAAACAAGAAGCTTTCTTTGCCTTTTTTTTTATCAGAATAATATTATTTTATTGAAATTGTTTTTCGTTACATGCTATAAAAACTATTTTGAGGTTTATTTTGCAAATAAAACTTACGCAATTGACATTTAATGTCAGATTTAGCCTTGCAGCAACTACAATTCCCCGCTTGTTTGCCTCCGCTTTAGAGAAGCAATTTTTGATGAGCTCACGGAAATTGAAGATACGTTTTGTATATCAGTCAATAACTTAGCTGAAAACTGTTGTTGTGATAATCTATTTCGCGTCATCATATGAGCGTTTACCAAACAAAGTGCAGCCGGTGCCCATTGAAATATCGATCTCAGAAAAGAGTATGTATACGTTCAAAGCAGATATATCCACCATATTTGCATATACAATATTTGGCCATCTATTTGTTTTACGCTTTGTAGTGTAGGAGCCAATCATTTGGCCAACAGTATCTACTCTGTTTTACAAACATAATATGTATATGGACAGAACTAATGCCACTGAATTTTTGGATGATCGATCCATAATAGGTCATATCTTCCATATAGTGTCTATTTTTGTAAAACTGTATTATACATGTACTGAGTGTAGGGTATTATTCACCGACTATACTTTCTGACTTGTTTTATTTGAGAGTATACATACATATGTAATACGAATAAGAGAGTAATGCTAATTGCTAGTAGAATCATGTGTTTGCTCGTCTTATCTTTTCCTCAACACAATGACTAAAAGGTAAGCAGCTTAGCTTAAAGAATTGCTTTGTATAAATTGGGACTAAGTTACGAACCACGCATCATTTTATAGCAAATTATACTTTTGTTTCTCTAGTATTCTTCTTATAAAATGTAATTATCACTTCCAAAATGGTCTCCCAAAATATTGGATAAATTTGATGATTTATTTATTTATAAGCGTAAAAAAAATTTTTACACGTTTTAAAAAACAAATAGCAGTCATCAAGTTTAATTATAGTACTGAAACACATTGTATAAGTCTTTTGTCTATTACTTATTTAAATTATCTAACGATATCTCTCTAGTTAAACTTTTAATTTGTTCGATTGTTTTATTATCGTCTTCAGGAAAACATAAAAGATGAACGAATATAATATTCTGATCATATTTTGAGGAGTGGAGAACCCCTTTATATCTAGTATTTATAAACTTGAAAAAGGCGTGTGTCAATGATGCTCACTTAATGATTTTTTTTTAACATTAATTAACAAACACAAACTGCGAAGCTTTTGGCTTATCTGCAAAGTCTTTGGCGGGAATCGAGTCCACAACCCTCTGACTGATAGTCCAGCACATCATCTGAAAAGCACATGAATGAAAAGCTACCCCCCTCCCCCAACCGAGAACAAACTCAACGACAGTATAGAAGGCACAAGACAGTGTTGGGTTATGTCACCTCTATTATTTTATATCGTTCTTAAAAATAAAATTCCGGTTACAATGGAGCCTTTACAGGCGGATATGGAAATTAAACTACCTCCATGACATGTATTGTTTGCTTTTGAACCCAATAGAGAACTTCAATAGAGTGGGTTCAAGTGCGGATATCTCCCCAGTATACCACTCTAGGAGCGCTCCGAAAAAGGAGTCACAAAAGAATCCAACAAAAGAGCATTTTCGGAGCGCTCCGAAAAAAGGAGTCAGAAAAGAGTCCAACTAAAGGTGGCTATACACTACGTGTATTTGCTTATGTATTTTTAAGTTTACAACCCACATGTTTTTCTTTATGTCTGTCAAAATTGGTTATTTTACATAAGGGTTTTAATTTTTGGTCACCAACTTGTATGTACAATTACACGTGACATCGCCATGATTATTTACACATAAATTTCCATGTCGTTTCTTTGAAAAATGCGTTAAAGCCGCTGCAAAAATTTTTGGTGGCGTCACTAAAATGCCGGTGTCAAAAATATTGATTTAAAGTTTTTCGTCTTTTAATATACAATATGTGGAGCTTGTATCAAAAATTTTTAAATAATTTATATCATTGTTATTAAATTAACAAAATGAGATAAAAAAAATATTTAATTTATCACATGCAAATTCTTCATACGGCCGGCT
The DNA here is from genome assembly GCA_916048285.2 of Bellardia pandia. Lineage (NCBI taxonomy): Eukaryota > Metazoa > Arthropoda > Insecta > Diptera > Calliphoridae > Bellardia > Bellardia pandia. The sequence goes on along the minus strand of OU696530.1, from coordinate 86,521,612 downwards.
AATGATAGGGCAGATATTTAACCGTCGACAAATCTTTTCGCATGGCATATACATTTGAAAACATGTGTTTGAACATAAGAAAATAGAGCGTGTTCTAATCGAAAAAATTACATATGTATTTCCACATGTATTTTACACAAGCAAAGTTTATGAGGTCACCAACTATATGTTTTTATTCCATATGTAAAATTTGACATATACAATGTAAAAAACACGTAGTGTATAGTCCCCATAAAGAGCATTTTCGGAGCGAAAGAAAAATTTGCTTGTTACTGTCCTGAGTCTCAGTATGACTCAGAAATTCCACTTAATTATGTGTGTACCAAAGCGTTGTTGTCCTGTAATTTGTGCTTTGAACAAAAAAAAACATAGCTGTACCACACAAGAATGATAAAAACAAGATTACACAGAGCCCAAGAAAAACCCTCATAAAAGACTCTTTTCTGGCATTATCTAAGAGCTCTTTAAGAGCCCAAAAATAACCCTCATAAAAGACTCTTTTCTGACATTATCTAAGAGCTCTTTCTGACGGACCATTTTCGAATGTAATGACTCTCTTTTTTGAAGGTTTTCGGAGCAATTTATTGGGCTCATAAAGAGCGTTAACGCTCCGAAAAAGGTGTCAGAAAAGACTCCTTTCGGACTCATATGGCTTGCTGGGTCTTAACGTATCAACTGTGCCAGACGTTGATCTTTGGTCAAGCGTAGTAAGCAACACCGACCTATGTGCATTCACAAAGCAAACACCAATGGAAACCTAAATGCTAAGACTCAAGTAGAATTGGCAACATCACAGACTACGCAAACCCGCAGATATTAAAAATTGAAACTTGGAGTGGTACCCACAAGGAAAAGGAAATACAGGGCTTTCTTGTCGTAGTTAGACAAGCCAACTGGACAATGAAGTTGGCAATGTAATACATTTGTAGTGGACCTATTCTCCATATTGAAACTACGTAAGGAATTATGTATATATAACACTCAATATGATATATTTTATAATAATCTTATATATTGTCATTATTATTTATAATCCTAAGCTTTTTATATAAAAAAGTATAAAGTTGACTATTTCAAAGAAAACTCAAAGGATTTATGTATTTTTTTTTTGCAGATTTTATATCTTGCAATCAAATACAATCTGATGATTGTCAGCGACGGACAGGCTGCATGGTATATCAAATAGCAACACATCAATTTATTGCTTTCGAAAGCTGAAGATGAAGATGCTTAAAAAACTTCATGGTGATGGTGATGGAGCTTTTAAAATAAAGCAGATGATGACGACAGAATAAATTTTAAAGAAAATCAAATGTTTAAACATGTTTTCTTTTATATGCACATAGTTATTTGAATTTAGCTTATATAACAATCCTTTTAGCATTTGCCTTTATCAATTGTTCCTTTCTTTAGTTTTATTGTATTTTTGGCTACAAAAGTCCTTTTTCTTTTTGTCCTTTGTTTTTTGCTCTTTCCTCTCCTCCTTAAGTCTGTGTGTTCGAAGTGGAGTGGTTATGTGGAGCATTAAGTTCATGTGTGTTGTGTACTTAAATGTTCCTACATACATGTTTGGTCTAATGTCACTGTATTGTCTTTGATTGACATCTAACAGACAATCTTATGGATTTGTTGGTACTTGGCATAAATGCCAACCATGTGTTGGGAGGTGGTACGTTTTGTGAAAGTATGTTTGTTGAGCAAAGTACATACATATGTATGTATGAGTGTTGTAGCAAAACGTTTTCTTGGTCTTATAGTTTTAATTCTAATAGCACAAGTTAAAATGAAATGGTATTGCCTGTGCGTGTGACTTTAAAGTGGGCTAATTGAAAATTTGTTAAACATTAAATAATTCGTCTAAATTTTTAAGTTTTAGGGGTTATATTTTGGTTAAATTGCTAAAATTTGCAAAAACTATCAAAGAATTCTTCAACTTACTTTTCACTTATAAATACTAAAACTAGCTTTAGTTTCATATAAATTTACCCACCCAATTTGTAAATTCCTTAAGCATTTTACATACATAGTTTGGACATTTTAATGTTAAAAATGAGTTAAGCACATTTAAGAAAATATACGACAAAAATAGCTACAAGACTTATAATCCTCATGTTTAAAAATGTCACTAAAATGTTGAAACTTTTCTCGTCTCACTTCTTGTCCAGCTGGTCACAGCCTTTGATTGCTACTACTTCTAATTACATCCATCCATCCAATTTATTTTATAACCACATACTGTATGTATGCATTTTAAAGTTTAATTTTATTTACTTTTTACGCCTTTTTTTACTTTTACTTTCTTTAATAAAGATACATTTTCTTAATTACTAATTAAATTCTGTTTAAATAGTGTAAATTTATTAAATGTGTTTGTATATTTTTTAATATGCAATAATAAAATAATAAACATCCCAACAGTAATGAATAACGTCTGCAATTCCAAGCTTTTACATACGAGTACAAATATGTCATTTCATTTACAATTGACAGTTTTGATTGACAAATTGGTTTCTTTTAATTATAGAAAAATGTCAAATATATGAATAATTTTAATACATTAGGACAAGTAATAAAATTACAAAAGAACTAAAATTAATTCAAGATACTGATACTGTATTATAACAGCTTGTTTTTTTTTGCTTATAAAGCGTGATCCATTTCGAGGTTCCCAACTTTTTTTAAGAAAAAAACACAGAAAATTCAAATTTAATGTGGAATGTTTATTATCATTTGTAAGAATATTCTTTGGCATTTATTTTTTGAAGATTATGTCTATCAAATGTTAACCCTTGCTACGTCGCAGATGGTCTATCCGTTGACTCCAATTTTCGATGACTCGTTCAAGCATTTCGACTGGTAACTGGCGAATGACACACGTGATGTTTTCCTCCAAGGCCTGAATCGAGGCGAGTTTGTCCGCATACACTTTAGACTTTACATATCCCCACAGAAAAAAGTCTAACGGTGTGATATCACACGATCTTGGTGGCCAATGGAACGGCCCAAAACTTGAAATTATGTACTCACCGTAGCGTTCTCTTAATAAATCCATTCATTGATGCGATGTGTGGGAAGTGGCACCGTCTTGCTGAAACCAAATGTCGTCGAGATCACAAGCTTCAATTGCAGGTATCAAATAGTCGGTCCGGCACCTCACCAAACTGTCTATTCGGTCAAATATTATCTATTATTGAATGCTAGGTCGCAAAATGTGGGATTGTGTTGTGAATAGTACACTCAGTAGGCCGATTATGTTGACCGTAAGTTGAGCTAAGTGCACGAAACACATTCCTCACAGAGCGTGAATTTTTGTATTAAAGTTGAACGATTTGTAAACGTTGTTCAGGCGTAAGTATTTCCATTATGAAATACCAAACAATACTAAACAAAAATAGCATGACACGACTCACACGTGATCTGTCAAAAAAGCTATTGAAAAAGGTATCTCTACTTGAATCACCCGTTGCTTAGAACAATAAATATAATAATTATGTATTGAGCTAAAACCAGAAACAGAACCTAATCTAGATCCTGAACTAGAACTTAACTAGAATCTAAACCAGAACCTTGAATACAAACTGAACTAGAATCTGAACCAGAACTAGAACTAGAACCTGGAGTACAACTAAAATAGAACATGAACTAAAACTGAACTAGAACTAAATTAGAACCTGAACTTGAACCAGAACCTGAAATAGAAGCAGAACCTGAACTAGAACCTTAACCTCAATAGAACCTTAACTAGAAACAAAACCTAAAATAGAACCAGAACCTGAACTAAAATCTCAACTAGAACCTGAACTAGAACCAGAACCTGAAATAGAACCACAACCTAAACTAGAACCTCAACCTGATATAGAACCTTAACTAGAACCTGAACCAGAACATGAAATAGAATCAGAACCTGAAATAGAACCAGAACCTGGACTAAAACCTGAACTAGAACCAGAACCTGAAATAGAACCTGAATAATACTTGATTTGAACCTGGAGTAGAACCTAAACTAGAACCTGAACTAAAACCTGAACTAGAACCTAAAACTATAAACTATAACATGACTAGAACCTGAACTAGAACCAGACTAGAACAAAAACTAAAACCTGAACTAGAACCAGAATCTGAACTCGTAATAGAACCTGAAACTTAACTGGAATTAGAACCAGAACTAGAATTTCAACAAGAACCTGAACTAAACCATAACCTGAACTAGAACATGAAATAGAACCAGAACCTGAAATAGAACCAGAACTTAAAATAGAACCTGAATTATACTTGATTTGAACCTGGAGTAAAACCTGAACCAGAACCTAAACTAAAACCTCAACTAGAACTTGAACTAGTACCAGAGCCTGAAATAGAACCAGAACCTGAACTAAAATCTGAACTAGAACCAGAACCTGAACCAGAACATGAAATAGAATCAGAAACTGAAATAGAACCAGAACCTGGACTAGAACCAGAACCTGAAATAGAACCAGAACCTAAAATAGAACCTTAATTATACTTGACTTGAACCTTGACTAGAACCTAAACTAGAATCTGAACTAAAACCTAAACTAGAACCAGAATAAAATCTAGAACCTTACCTAAAACTTAAACCTACCTAAACTATAACTTGACTAGAACTGAACTAGAACCTAAACTAGAACCTGAACTAAACCATAACCTGAACTAGAACATGAAATAGAACCTGAACCTGTGCTAGAAACAGAACTTGAAATTGAAATAAAACCTTAAGTAGAATCTTACTTAGAAGCTAAACTAGAATCTGAAGACGGATCTGAAATAAAACCTGATCTAGAACCTGAACTGGCAAAAATCTTGATCATTAGATTTTAGAAAACTCATTACTTAATGAAACTTTTAATATATTTGTGCTTAAAAACACAAATCAATACAATTCCATTAAAACAATTCAGTGGCTCCATTTCGTCATTCCACTTAACACATAAATTTTTATTACTCGCATTTAGTCTTCGATAAATTTGTAAGGAATGAAAACCGTTGATCTAAGCACATAAACGTGCTAAATAAGATCTTTTATGTAGTTCAATGGAAGTGGAAGTTCAATATGTATATACATACATATGTTTTTCTTAAACTAAAACAAATTTTCCTTTGAAATTTACTAACATTTCCAATTCCTCCCTGCCAAGAAGTTAGAAAAATAAAACATTTAGGACATAATCCTTAACAAGACGAAAAATCACATTGAAAAGAAAACTATCAATAGAAAATGATGTGTTTACTTTCAAACAAATAACGATGATGGTGATGTGGACGATGTTGATGAAGTTTTCAAACTAAATTGTCAATCTCGGAGCATGGGTTGTAGTTGAAGTCTTCCTTATTGATTGACCAAAAAAACAAACGACAAAACATTGCAATATTATAAAAATAAAATATACTCAAAATATATGTTTAGGACACATTTCTTTTCCCATACATCAGATACAAATTTAGTTGAATTGATGTTTTTTTTTTTTTCTTTTGAAATTTTCTTCATGTTATTCAGACAATCATACATATGAATAAAGCCATAAATAAAGTAAGAAATTATAGAAAGAGCTAGAGCAAAAAAGAACTGAATAAACGCGTATATCAAACTAATCCTTGACATCATCTTTTTCTATAGTTTTTCTTAGTTTCTTTTTTTTTAATATATTTATCCTTGTTGTTGTACTTAAAAAATGTGACTGCTGTAGTGACTAGTGATGCCATTGCTTCTTTAGCTGTCAATGGTATTGAATAAGAAAAACTTGTAAATATTATGTCCTGGAAGCCATCAATCGTGTGGCTGAAATGTGCACTAGAAGGGAAAAAACGAAAAACGAACTGAAAGAAATATAAAAAGTCATGAAAATGAAGTAGAGAAATTGTGTATGATTTTTTTTTGTTATTACTTGCTGTGGGCCACAAGGATGTTTTTTAAACAGTGAGACTAAATGTCAGATGTTTTAGATCACTATAACTATATTAATTTATAAAATTCCTAGTTCAGGTCTACGAAAAGCTCTGTTGAGGTACTAACTTAGGTTTAAGTTCATTTTCTAGTTGAGGTTTTAGTTGAGGATCTAGTTCAGGTTCTAGTGGAGGATCTAGTTGAGAATCTAGTTAAGGTTTAGTTGAGGTTATATTTGAGGATCTATTTGATGATCTATTTGATGTTCTATTTGAGGCTCTAGTTGAGAATATATTTGATGATCTATTTGATGTTCTATTTGAGGCTCTAGTTGGGAATCTAGTTGAAGTTCTAATTGAGGTTCTAGTTGATGTTCTTGTTGAGGTTCTAGTTGAGGATCTAGTTGAGAATCTAGTTAAGGTTTAGTTGAGGTTATATTTGAGGATCTATTTGATGATCTGTTTGATGTTCTAGTTGAGGATCTAGTTGAGGATCTATCTGATGATCTATTTGATGTTCTATTTGAGGCTCTAGTTGAGAATATATTTGATGATCTATTTGATGTTCTATTTGAGGCTCTAGTTGGGAATCTAGTTAAGGTTCTAGTTGAAGTTCTAATTGAGGTTCTAGTTGATGATCTATTGGATGTTCTAGTTGAAGTTCTAATTGAGTTTCTAGTTGATGATCTATTAGATGTTCCATTGAGGATCTAGTTGAGGATCAATTTGATATTCTATTTGAGGATCTATTTGATGTTCTATTTGAGGATCTAGTTGGGGTTATAGTTAAAGTTCTAATTGAAGATCTATTTGATGTTCTATTTAAGTCTCTAGTTGAGAATCTAATTAAGGTTCTAGTTGAGGTTCTGCTTAAGGTCTAGTTTAAGATCTAGTTGAGGTTCTAGTTGATGATCTAGCTAATGTTCTAGTCGATGTTCTATTTGAGGTTTTAGTTAAGATTTCAGTTGAGTTTCTAGTTCAGTTTATGTTCAGTTCTTGTTCAATGCTGGCCCACTGTATGTCTTCAGGAATAATTTTGCCATGCTTTTCATTGTGTATAGAAAGTCGTACCACACCATCTACCACATACCACCTCCAACTTGATTTGTGTTGAGTGCAGTTGGAGTAAAATCTTAGTCGAAAATTGTGGTGGTGGTAGTGGTCGATGTTGGTCTTCAATAATGTTGCAGTTGACGTAAGCTCTAAGCAAAGACATCTGACGATTGACAACTTTGTCGTCATCATTGAAGACGGCCTCATGAAAGATGTAAGCAAATGTTGTTGTTATTGCTGATTTTTCTTTAGCTCTGCTGTTCTGAATTTACAAAAATTATATACAGATGAAGTAGAAGAAAACTTGATAATATTTCGATGCTATAGTTGAAGACAGCAAAATATATTTGTATTGGAAGATGCACGGTCATATGGGCGAAATGACACACAACAACTGACGAGTTGGTGGGTCAGTACTGTAATAAATGGTAGAAGCATGAACAGAGGAGTCATAGATAAAGAAGAGTGAGTATAAGAAAAGGAAGAGTTTTGTATTTTTTTTTTATTGTTGTTGCAGCTGATGAACATGTTGTCATTTGCCACGTTCTTGTGGGTTACAACAGCACAAGAAATAGTTGTTGCCTTATATTTTTTTCCTACAAATGCAGTTTTCACAGTTTCACTCTTTTTCTCTTTACACAACAAAATTTGATGGGTCGTTTCGGGTTGTTTTCTATGTAATATTTTCGTTACATCTTTTTTTGTTCCTGTTTTTTTTCTGTATTTTCTTGGCATTTTATCTTGGTGTGTGTTGTATATGTTTGTGTGTATGCATGTATTTTGTAAATGTTATTTGGCTTTAGCATCACTAATACTGATGCTGTTCGAACATCTTACCCATCATCTGAGTCTCTGCATCTTAACGTCTTCTCTTATTACTTGATGCCAATAACAACATTGCACTGCTTCTATCAATCCATATAAAATTGAACGACAACGTCAGGATTTTTGCAATTTGAGAAGTTGCTACGTGACATTTCAATAATTTTTTGAAAAGTTCTTTATATTTCTTCTTTTTTGGCATGTCCCCTCCTCAGCTGTATACATTATAGTTTTGTGCCATTTTTTATATTATTTAGTTTAGTTTGTATTTTTTTTTTGTACAAGAAATAGTAAAAATGAAATAAATTTGTATGGTGTTTGATTCTTTCCATAATGTGTTCCACTTTGGGTGTGTTCTAGAATGGTAAATGTACAAATTCTATTTTTCTATAACATTTGTGACAGTGTTACTTTGTCCACGATAGCTTTAGTTTTGTTATTTTTTTTTTTATTTTTTGCTATTTCTATTTTTATTTCGTTTTATTTCATTTTATTCTATTTCATTTCGATTTCTGATGCGTTTTTTATATAATCATCTTATTTGGAACAATATACGAAAGTCGTTGCTGTTGTTTGTCACTACTTTGTTTTTGGCGAATTGATGACTTTGATGGGTTGTGGCAGTTTCTTGTTGTTTTTCATGAATTAAATATGAAACTAAATTGAATTTTCCTTTATATTTGCTATTTCTTAAAGTTAAAGAGCATTGAAACTAAACTTGTACAATAATTTTATTTAATTAATAGTAGTTTGTAAATTCAAGTTCAAAAATAAATTATTAGCGCAATTCATAATCTTGTGCAAATGGTATTTTATTATTGCATTTGCAAAAAGGTTTAGCATATTTTTGCTGTACACTAACAAAATACACAGCAATGCACATGCTAGACTGAAATTTATATGCAACACTTAAATCTAATAGTTTTATACGCAACACCTATTTGTAAATAAACAACTGACTAACAATAATCCAAGCCAATCGATTAGTAATTGCCTTTTAATTGAAACTGCTTATATTTCTCCAATACACCAGCCAACGATGACTTAATTTCGGTGGAAGATTTTTTCCAACTTATCTAAAATTTCTTCCACTGCGTCATCATCATCATCATATCTAGAAAATATTGGCGTTAAAAATTCTTTAACTGTTCTTTACAGTTTTTATTGAACATATTTAAACCCTACACCACCATAGTGGGGAGGGTATATTGCATTTGTGCATATGTTTGTAACGCCCAGAAATATTGGTCCCACACACACCTTAAAGTATACCGATCGACTCAAAATCACTTTCTGAGTCGATTTAACGATGTCCGTCCGTCCGTCTGGCTGCCTGGCTGTCCATGTAAAACTTGTGCGCAGAGTACAGGTCGCAATTTTGACGATATTTCAATAACATTTGGTACTTGATATTTTTTTAGGCCAAGTACGGTTGGTATTGAATCTGGTGACAATCGGTCCATTAATTCACCTGGCCCCCATACAAATGTACTCCCGAAATTTGGGTTTACCGATCATAAATGTTTGAATTATGCATGTATCCAAACAAATTTCATCACAAATGAGAACTAAATGAAGCCAAATCACATTTACAAGTTTTGTGCAGATCGGTCAATAACTACTCGTAGCTCCCATATAATATCCACTTTAGAAAATCACTTTAAAGAGCATAACTCTCTCAAAAATGTTGGTATCCAAATAATATTGAAACCAAATATATTTCATATGTATACATATAATACGGTACAATTTTATTATGATCTGCCCATAATTAGTTGTAGCTCCCATATAAGGCCCATTTCCGAAAATCACATTAAAGAGCACAACTCTCTCAAAAATGTTGGCTTTCTAATAAAATTTGACACAAATAAATTTCTTATATACAGAAATAATGACACCTAATGATCGCTCCATAATTAGTCGAAACTCCCATATAAGACCCTCTCCGTAATTCACTTTAAGGTCCATAAATCTTTTTTTTTTTTTTTTTTTTATTATTAAAAAAAAAATTTTATAACACTTAACCTAAAGTTATCACACAATTTACAGAGTTTTAGTTATTATATTAACTTTTCATCTACAAAATCATACTAAGTTTATAGAAGGAGTTTTATAATAAAGAAATATTTTCTTTCAGAGGAAAGTACTATTTTTATAAAAACCTCTGATTTGATATTAGAGCAAATTAATAATAAAGAATAATGTAATAATTATATGCACTCATGCATTCATGTACAATTGTAAGTCATGTATACTCATTTAAGTATATACGCAATATATACATGTATGTATGATGATATAAACTAAAAAAAAATAAATTGGTCTTTTTTTAATAAAGGCCAGAAATAAGTGGGTTACTAGACATGCTACAAGAAACCTTAAAGCGTTCTGTTAGAAAATTTATTTTTTCGGTAATTAATTTAATATTATTTTCTTCGTGGAGATCTTTGGTGGAGAAATGCCATGGTAAATTAAGCATCATCTTTAACAGCTTATTTTGACAGATTTGAATTTTTTTAATGTGGGATTTCGCGCAAACTCCCCAAACTGGACAAGCATATAAAATTATAGATTGAAAGATTACTTTAGCCAGAATTTTTTTGTTATCACGACTTAAAAATGATTTACGCCCGATTAAAGGATATAATATTGTTTTTGCTAAGTTGAATTTTTCAATCTGTTTTTTGATATGCAGTTCAAATATCAGTTTTTGGTCCAGTATAACCCCTAAATATTTAACATTATCGCTCCATTGCACATTGGAGCCATTGAGTTTGAGTTGATTTGATGGATAAAAACACAAATTTCTTCTACGAGTGAAAAATATTGCATTGGTCTTGGTTTCATTAATTTTGATTTTCCATTTGTGAAAATAAGCCACAAGTTGATCTAAAGCTAGTTGTAAGTCTAAAACAATATTTTGGCCGTATTGGTGTGATGCGTATAAACAAGTGTCGTCAGCGTATGCTGCACATTCCACTCCCCTAGGTTGTGGCATATCGGAACAGTATAAATTATAGAGCAATGGACCTAAAACCGAGCCCTGTGGAACTCCTGCTGGTATTTCAATTAAATCGGAAAAAATATCATTCAGACTTACACAAAAATATCTATTTTTCAAAAATGACTCAATGATTTTTATAATGTATAGTGGAAAATTATATTGAATCATTTTATATAATAGTGCGTTATACCATACAGAGTCGAAAGCTTTCTCAATATCCAACGTAACCAACACAGTTGAGTTTCCATTTATAAACTCTGAATTAATGTGATTATATATACGTTTAATTTGATGAACTGTGCTGTGAAATGGGGTGAATCCAAATTGAGTTAGTGGTAATATTCTATTGAGATCCATAAACTTGGAAAGTTTTATTTTCAGAACTTGTTCTAAAATCTTACTGAGACTGCTGAGAAGACTTATTGGACGATAACTCTGTACCGAATTTGGGAGTTTATTGGGTTTTAAAATAGGTATTACTTTTGCCGTTTTCCATCCTTGTGGAAAATATTGTAGTTTCAAGCAACAGTTTATAATAAAACATAAATATGTAACAGCGGAAATAGGCAATTGCTTAAGCATAATGTTTTTAACACCATCTAAGCCTGATGCTTTCCTAGTTTTTAAATCTTTAATAATTGTAATAATTTCATTATTATTCACATATTCAGATGAGTCTGTGTAAATGTTAAGTTGGGAAAATCGTTCATTAACAGTATTAATTAAGGAGATGTGGGATTGGTTACTTAAATTTTCGGAAGTTCTGTGATTTTCTAAGAAATTATTGGCAAGTTGATTTACCTTTTCTTCGTCTGTATAATAAGTTGTAGAGTTTTCTTTCAGAGGCGGCATAAATATACGCTTTTTCCTTAAATACTTAGCTATTTTCCAAAACGGTTTTGAAGCTTTATCTAAATTTTGAATTTTGGTGTTCCATGTTTTATTTCTAAATTTTGATATTTCACAGTGAATCATTCTATTATGGCCGTTCATTAATTCAAAGTCAGATACATTTCGATACCTTAGCCAATTACGCCGATAAAAGTTACGAGTACTTATTAGCTGTTTAATGTAAGGTGGTAATACTTGATTGCTAAAATCACTATTTATTTTAGGAGTTGCAACTTCAATAGCTTCAATCATACTTTTTGTGAAGTAATTTACACTTACATCAATAACATCTTTTCTCGTCACTACACCTACATCAGAGGGTAAATGAGAAACCGATTTGTCTAGCAAATGCCTATAAATATTCCAGTTGGTTTTATTGTAGTTATAAACTAGTTGCCTAGAACGTAATAAGTTTATATTTAGTTTAAATAAAACAGGAAGGTGGTCCGAGTTAAGATCGTTAATTGTTGTAGGGTGGGTTATACATTGTGGAGTATTTGAGATAATTAAGTCAATGAGAGAAGGTGTGTGGTTTCTACTTGTAGGAATATAAGTTGGCGAGCCAGAGTGTAGAATAGTGTACGGGAGAACAGACACAGTATCATAGAGGATATTTCCCCAGATATTAGCACGATTACAGTTCCAAAATCTATGTCTACTGTTTAGGTCTCCGCAAACGGTAACATTACTATCAACCGCAAGGAGTTTTCTAATATCTTTTTTAAATAATCCTTTAGTTTCCGAATTTGCAACAAGACCAGGGAAGTATACCGCGAACAGTTTTATTTCAATTTTATCAGTTGTCGTTATAGAAATTCCAACATTTTCAATATGTTTAGTTTCGACGAAAATCGGTTTAAAATTTCCTATTTCCTTTCTAATAAGAACTGCAACCCCTCCACCAACACGATCTGCACGATCACGTCGAATGCAATAGTAACCCATTTGAGGTAAATTAACAGAACTTGACAACCAAGTTTCTGATAAAAAGCATAAATCTACATTATTATTATGTAAAAAATCATAAAGTTCTAAATATTTATTCCTAATACTTCTACGTATTTATATCGAAACCGACTATGCTTTCTTACATCGTTAAATCGACTCGGGAAGTGATTCTGAGTCGATCGGTGGGTATTGGACCAATATTTCTGGGCACTATGGTGGTGTAGGGTATAAATATTACTCAAGTTGTGTTTAACATTATATTTTTTGTGATTTCTTATTTAAAAAGTTAAAATTTATGTATTCTGATATGCATTGTATAAGAGACTTTGAAATTTGAATTTTTATGTTTTCGCTTAAATAAAATTTTCAGAAATAGTGACTTTATTTTTCCGATTTTTTTTTGACGATTTATAAAATTTGAATTGACGTTTTCTATTTTATCGCGATTTTGACGATTTTTTCCGAAATTCTTGCTTATAAGGCAGGAAATATAAGACCACGAAGCAAGACAAGAATCATATTGAAATTCTAGCAAAAATAAATTCTTTTACGACAGCCATAGATATTTTTTGTACACATTTTAGTTACATTCTGATGTAAACGACATTAAATCTGACAAGTGGTGTGGTCTTATTAAAACGGGGTCCCTGCGACTTTACTTAAGTGTTCGCACGTAGTGAACTACTACGTAAACCAAACAACCAACCAACCAGCCATAGATATAAAAAGGAACTAGAATTAAATATTTCGACTGCAACTGTCCAAAGAAGACTTAACGAAAGCAGTCTCAAAAGTATGTTCGCTAAGAAAAAGCCTCTTAGACGAGCTGAAAACATAAAAAAGCGGTCAGACTTTGCAAAGTAGTACATAAATATTAGATAAAATAGTAACTGAAGTGAAAATAAAACTATAATTTATAATGATGAGAAATTTTTAAATATGTACATGTTTTAATAAAAAAAACAGGGAATTATTATTATGTTTTATTTGAACTGTTAATTTTAAATCTTTGATATTTCTTTATTTAGGCTCGAGTTTATTAAATTTTATTTACATTAAATTATTTTTATTGAAGGTAGGAATTGTTACATGAAAATTATTATTAAAATTTTATTGATAATTTTTCTTGGCTTGGGATTCGAACCTGGGCGTTAGTTGAATTTACATATGTTTCGAGAAACACCCTCTCACCACTGCGGCGCCCGCTAGCCTACACTCAAACATCAATCCTTTAACCAGTATTACTGGTGGTTCGAAATTTGCTGTAATTATCATTTTTCATTTATTTTACATGTTGCCTCCTTTTTCTTCAGTTTTTTCGTATTCATGCCGAGACTTTGTCTCGAAAACCTGAATACATTTCTTATTGTGTTTGTTGTCTACTTTCGTCGACAATTCCTTCCTTCAGTAAAAATAATTTAATATAAATTAAATTTAATGAACTCGAGCCTAAATAAAGAAATATCAAAGAATTAAAAACAGGGAATATTTGCAATCGCACATTATTTTGTTCGACAGTGCATTTCCATCATCTGATTCTATTTCTTTTGACATTATTGCCATCTGTTCTGATTCAATGCAAATAAAGTTATAATTAAAATCCTCTGATCGGTGTAAGTGCAACACTTACATGTGCTAAGTGGCACAAGCACTACCTACCATCAACAACATGTAGATAAGTTGTTTGCATTTTCTCCACTTAATCTTTGAATTATTCATTATTATGAATAATACGAAATATCAAAATAAAATATGCTCAATAATAATTTTTTTTACAAAACTACACAACTGTTGTTAAGACTTTTTGTAAAGAATAACAAAAATTTAAGCACAATGCCAGCAATAACAAGGATCTATTTTGTTGTTGGACTGATCGTAGTTAGTTTGCGTGAAACATGTTAATAATTTACAATTTGGTATTCATAAATAAAATGTCATACTGACTGTTGGTAACGAAAAAAAAAACAGAAATAAAATTAAAACACACGGTCCAGCCACATGGTTTAGTACGTTAACTAAATAAGTAACTAAGTATGTATGTGTGTTTGTAAATGTTTTTTTTTTTTTTTTGGAAACAATTTACGGATTAAACTCAGCCGCTGGAGATGATGATTATGTTTAGCGAAAGGTAGGTGGTGGTAGTGATCAGGCTAAACGATCATTGCTTAAACTAATACTTGAACAAAAGTCTACAAATAGTTATTGGGATGGTATTGCACCAGCAATAAACAAAAATTATAATATTCATTTTTATAGGAAGAAAATATTTATTTATAGTTTTGGTTTCTCAAATACTTTAAAGAGTAACGAGATTTAAGGCATCAAGTAACCAATTGCAAGTCTTGCTTTAGAAATTATGCTACATAACAGATTTTTACATCAAACCTTCTCACTTCTCTTTTACACCAATTACAATAAGGATAACTTCCCCTTTCGCAATCTTACAACTTAACAACCATATGGCTGATCGGCCTGGCTGGGCCTGTTGAATGCATTTTAATACATGAACAACAAATAATGAGCGAATGTTGATTGAGGTTATATATCATGTGGATTGTATTTGACTTGTTATACGGACTCGCACTCTTATACGTAGCAACAGACACAATAAAATGTGTTACCAAAATGTGTGAGTGGTTCTTGCATTAACGCTTGCGGTATAATAGTGGACATTGAATGACTATCATGTTGTTAGTTTCTTATATATTTAAAACATGAAACAACAACTAAAGAGGTGAGTGCAATTTTACGATGAAAGTTTTCCATTGCGGTGGTGCTGGGTAATAGAAGCATGGGAAAAATATCACATTTAATAATGCCAATGTAAAATAAATGGAAACAAGTATATGATTGGGCTTGGAAATATCACGTATCTTAGTTACGGGTTAACCATGTGAAAAACCAGAAGGAAAATTTTTGACAAGTTACCATAATCAGGGTAACATATTGGGGTCTACTTGAACTCCAGTGTATGGTGAGGATCTTCACTTTCAATTGTAGGTATCGTTTCTTTAATCGTATAACTAAGTAATTTGATTGGTTTGCTTAGATTCTATTTGGTTTATTTCAAGCTTAATTTTTGGGTAACTAACTACGAGTAGAGTGTTAAATTTTAAACACTGATTAGAATGCCTTAATATTAATATTAATTTATCTTCTATTTTATAATTCTTAAGATAGATTTAATATAAATGATGTGCTTGAATATAACGAAGTATGCAAAGAAATAGTTTGAAATATTGCTAGATTTTTTTAAATTTTTCAGCATTTACTTTAAAACATTTGTACAATACAAATACTTCTAGACTATTGTTAGATAATTCCGCGTCAAAAGAACTGCTCATATTTTGAGGCCAAAAAAGAAACAATCCAATTTCGAAAGCCTGGTTCTAAAGTGAAGCGTATCCCCCAGAGAGCGTTCTGCATCAAGCGAAACAAAGCGGAAGGGGTATGGTCTGGACTATAAGGTGAGTGTGTCAAAAATTCCCAATCCCTTCTTTTTAAATAGTTTTTAACACGTTGGCGTAATATTCCATCTGGGCGTTTTTCGGCCAATACACAAATCTTCAGTACTTTTAATAAATCAGTCGCATTCGGTACAGTTTCCTTTTGATGGTCTGGCCAGATTTTAGCAGCTAAGAATTGATAGGACCCTTTCGGTTCTACCAAATACAAAACATTAGCTTAGCGTCTTTGACTGTTGGCTTTGGTGTCATTTCTGATGGTTGACCGATCTTGAAATAATTTCTCTTACGCTTTAGGTTATCGTAGTGGATCCATTTCATAGCAAAAATGATTTACTTTTAAAGCAGTATTTCGGACACACAAAATCATTTTAATCCACTTCAATTTATTTTGTACCCATTGTATTTTGGTTGAATCCTACTGCTCGCAAACTCGAAAATTTCTGCTTGATGGGTCGAAATATGTATTTATTTCTCTTCAATAATGTGAAGCTTAACTTTTATTTATTTATTTTATTTAAATTTTTTTGACTCAATTTCAGACTGATGGTAATTTTAAAAGAAACTTGCCTTGACACACTTATATTCTATTAAATTTCTTTCAACGGATTTACCATAATTAATTTTCTGAAGAGCACTCCACCAAACATGTGCAGTATACAATGATATGGGTTTAAGTACAATTTCGAAAAGATATATGATGTTTTGGGAGTAATTCCTTAAGTCCTTCTGCATGAATAAATGCAGTAAATTCAATTACATGACAGTATAGAGAAGCAGTACAAAATTATTGCTAGATATTTTGCACTGTTAAAGGAACTAAGCTTTAGATAATTCAAGCGAGGTAGTTGAAATATGACACCACAATATACCTCCTATTTTACACCTAATGTTTTATTTTTGAATCTTAAAAATAGTATATTTTCGAATTTAATCAAGATATTGTCTTTAATCTTCTTGGATAAAATAGAACATTATTTTGTCTACGTAAAACAATTAAGTGCAGGAAAAATCTGAGTCAAATTGCTTGAAAATATTTGAAAATTTATCAAAATTTCGATAAAAATTGTGTTTTTAGAGATTCAGCTGAAATGTAATATGTCATAAAATCTATATTTATTAATATAATGCAATGAAATTTTCAACATATGTAGATTAAATTTATCATTCTAATTAATAAATTATATTAAAACTAAAAAAGACCAAAAAATTAAATTAAAATGCCGAAAACTGAGTTTTTTTTTTAAATATTGCTCTTAAGGTTCACATTTCTATTTTAAACTATTTTAAAGATGGATTAGGAATGCATGTGGGTTTCCGAAACTATTTTGTTTTTTGCAAGTCCAGCTTTGGAATTATAGAACATACGACCAAAGGCTGAAAATTTTGCTAAAAAAAGTAGTAAAATTCGGAATAGTTTTGGAAAATTGGACTCGTTTTTTTATATTAAAATAATTTGTGGAAACATAACTTGCAGAAAAATATAAACGTTTTAACGTGTCTCAAAGAAACTTAAAGTTACGGTACTTTGTTAACCTTCTTTAACTTTCAAATTTAAAATCGTTTATTTTTGGGTCTAGAAAAGATATTGCTTTGAAATATTTTACATCTAATAAAGAATTTTATTGTTTAACTAACATATAAATTTGAGGCACATCGATCAAAAATTCTGCCTAAAATTTAAAAAAAGCAGAATCAGGCTTTAATCCATAAGAGATAAAAAAACGCATGCACGCATGTGTTTTAATGGGCTTCAACATGTCAAAAGTGTCATATTTTGAGCCTTCACAGCTCCGCTTTTAAACTCGAGTAGTCTTTGGCTATGCCAATGTCAAAGTTTATCTCGATCGGACAGCTGTTTAAGAAGGCCAGATTAATTTTCAGAAACTTTCGCTTCAGGCCCACTGTTCAATGATTGCTCCGCCCCGGAGGAAAATAGTCCTGGTGTTATATCCATTACCTTGGCATCATTTTAATGCCAGGATAGAGATGACGACACCGGTGCCATGAACCTGCAAGGGTTCGAAACTGGATAGAGTCTCTTTTGGCTTACACCCAAATGAGTCTCTATCTAGTACTGCGGGATAAATTAAAAGCCCGGGACTTGTCCCTAATTTAACTACTAAGGTGCTTGTTCCCTAACTGATGATTGGTTGAGATCACTTTGGTGTCCACGCTGTGGTTATACCCAAAGCGGGTAGAATGGCAGTTGGTTTAATGACTGGTGTTTGTCTGGGCAAGCAAATTTCGGTCAACCAAATTGTCCTAGGTGCTGTTGTTGATAACAATACAGCCATTGAAAGTAGTGGTGACACTTGCTCCGGTGCTCAGAAAATGTATGGGAATTATGGCATCCGTAGCAGTTTGTTGTGTTGATCGCCTTTGGGCATGGTTGGATGCAGCCTATGGTAACCGCAGATCATAGTTCTTGGCAGTGAAGGATCAATGCATTGTTGCGTTTGCTCTCTTTTCTGTTGTCCTGGGTCATGCTAATTGACTAAGCTACGGATGGCAGGGATTATATAGCCCAAGCTCTTAAGCAAGGTGCTCTTTACATTGATCTTGCAGTCATGTATTGAGAAATTACAAATTGTATGTTCCTGGTGAGTTCATACAAGTATGCTCTTTGTAAGACATATTTTCTATGTTCTTGCAGGACATACAATGTGGTGGCGAGCCGAGTTCGCCCTGCTTTTGAGTGTGCCGTGAAGATTGGGCCCTAGAGGCAGGTGCTTAACGTTAATCTTTAACAAAGTTGTGCAATGGTTGCTATAACATAATATGATTTAAGCGGTCACAGGAATAATTTCTATGATCATAGTATTGTTGAATAACTTCTAATCATGATAAAATTTACAATGTGAAAATAAATTTTTGTAATTCAAATGCCTTAGAGGAATTTCGATACAAATCAGGGTTGATTATATAAAAATAACTTTCATATTCCCAATCTAAAGGTTTTTAATTACATTGGAAAAGTTTAGGCCTGACTAGCTTAAAAAAGTAACATTTAATAAACTTAGCTTTCATTTCATTCCCTCGCTAAAAAAATGTTCAGCATACTGAATCTTAAATTAGGAAAAAGTAAACTTAAATGATTTATTAACAGTTTGTTATAGTTTTCTAAAAACTCTTATAAACATATCGCATCAATACAAATGTCTAATTCAATTATTATGTTATTTACTAACGCCTTAGTTATTTCAATTATATTTAATACATCTTAACTTAATGTTTATCTTCTAATATTCGTTCCTAATGCGACACATTTTTTGTCATTAAATAAACACCCATGGTATTTTTGAGTTTAGTTTTCCTTTGCTTTTAGTTATTTAAAAATAACTTTATACTATTACTTGAACTAACTAACTAGTCGTTCAGTCAATAGGCTGCAGAACTGTGCGAAATAATAGCACATACTGAATATTTAAAGGAATATTAAAATTTTTAAGATTTAAACTCTCTGTATCCTGTCAATTTACTTTGAGATTCTTTTAAAAAACTTTAAGTAATATTCTTTTCATGGAAAACTTTCCACCTTCCAAAGAGTGCTTAAATTTTCTCCTCCACTGCATAATCCCAACAATGATGAAGATTACCAAGATTTGAAGTAAATATGAAATGACATGATGCGATGCAAAATGCATTCCCCCAGTGAGAAAGGATGCTGTTGTTTCTACTACTGCTGTTGCTGATGCTGATGCAAATGATGAGGAAGATGATGACGACAACGACAATGATGATGATAATAATGTGATGTGAGATGAGTTCAGTTTAAATGATGCTAATGTAAGGCAAAATAATGACTTACAAATGTGTGTTTCCATGAGGCTGGGGTGCGAGCGAGTGTGTCTTGCAAGTAAATATGAAGTACGACTAAACAACAAAAACATTAGTAACCAAATACATACACACTAAATAGTAGTATGCAAGTGCATAAAATAACAACTCCTTGAAGTAAATAATATTGTGTCGTTGATCTTGTTTGTGGTACTAAATATCTGGGAGTGTGTTTTTTTTGTGTTGTGTTTTATACTTTTTCTGTTTTAGTTGTTGTTGTTGTTTTTGTTTTTGTTGTAGCAGACTTCATAAACAGATAAACTAAAATCTAGTGGTGATGACGATGAATATGATGGTGACATACATTTTCTTAACGAAGTTCGAATGACTACAAGAGTCATGTTCTAAGATTGAATGTTAGTTGGTTGTTTTGTTTGCTTTCGACAAAGCTACACTTAAAGAAAGGGTAGGGTAGGGGAGGTGGACGATTTGGAATGAAAATTTAATTTCCGGATAGTTCTGAAATGTCAAAAGGTAACAAAAATATAACTAGGCTAGATCAAACTTCTTACATTATACTGATTGCATTCCCTAGCTAATGTTAGTCACGTTCTAGCTAGCAGAAGTGAGCTAAATAATTAATCTCATCGAAGCATTTATCTCATTGGATTGTACTCTAGTTGTATTTGCAACTATATCCCATTAACGATCCGATCGTCTACTGAGGATGCAAGGCAGCTCTGTAGTAAGATATATTTCAAATATGACTCGCAGATTTATAAATAATAATTGCAGTTATCTTTTTGGAGTACTACACTACGGGTCAGTAGACTGCCGATAGACTAGGCGATAGTGTGCCGGACTATCAGTCAGAGAGTTGTGGGTTCGATTCCCACCAAAGACTCCGGTTGTTTTCTGCAGATGAGCCAAAAAGCTTCGCAGTTTGTGTTTGTTAATTAAAAAAAACTGTTAGAAGCCTAGGGACTTGTCCCTAATTTAACCGTTAGGGTGTAGACTGATGTTTGTTTTAGCAGCAAATTTCGGTCTACCAAATTATCCTAGGTGCTATTCCTGCACAACAATAGATCCATTGAAAGTAGTGTTGACACTTAGCCCGGTGCTTAGGAAATGTACGGGAATTGGGAATTGGTACTTTCGTGGCAGGTTACTGACGATTCGCACTGAACAGGGTTCTTGGCAGGAGTAAACGTCAGTGCTATTGCTGCTTTTATAGTAATAGTTTAGGGATTACATAGCCAAAGGTCTTAAGCAAGATGCTCGTTTCATTGGTCATTGCAGTCACATAGACATTCATTAGTCTTTTCTTGCAGGACGTGCAATGCGGTGGTAAGCTGAGTTCACCTGCGTTTGGGTGCGCCGAGAGTTAAAGCCGCCAGGCTGGTAATCTCGTTAATCTTAAACATATTTGACCTTCTAAAGGTTTTAATAACTGCATGTTTATCTATGAACATAAAGTTGCAGTTTTGTTATACAATAGTCTTCAACCAATGTCTGATTGCAGCCAGAAAGACAGTGTTCTGATCTGGTAGATTAAAATAATTACCTATAGTTTGGCTTAGTTCGTAAAACCAGTTTGTTTTCCACATATATTGGATGTATACTTTAAAAATGTGGCTTTTAAAAAGATGGTTTCTTTTTTTAACGCAATCTTTAGTAACTTATATGACATTTTAAAGGGTATTCTTACTTGTTATTGAACAATACCTATCTATATATAATGAATTTCACGTCAAGTGACCCAATTGTAAAAATCGATGTCTTCCGATTTGGAAAAATCCATTTTTCATACTGCACTGTGTACCTTATAAGAGACCAAACCTCTGGACCACTATTTTTGAAATTTTCACAGCATTTAACTGGGACTCTGGTATGATTAATAGGTTACTTTTTTTTACCACATCCACTTTTACGCCCAAAGGGGCATGGCCTCGCCCACTGAAATGCATCGCTCATATGACGCGTTTCAGTATCCTATTATTTTTCCATATGCCTTATTTGAAGCCTACTTCTACTACACTTCTATTGAAGCACCGAGTTGGATGTTTCGGATTTTAGTATAGATATTTAACGTCCATGGAAAGTTGATTTTCATCATCTGTACGGTGATACGGAGCATCATATCCAGCTACTATAAAGTGTTGCTAAGCGCTCAATCGACAAAACCCGTGAAGACCGAAATAAAGCGCCTCGTATGGAATCTCGAAAAGATTTGGAAGGCAATCTTTGAATGGAAAATACACTGAATTGGAATTATTGATGTGAAATCGTTTAAAACAATAATTGCTTTTTTCTTGATTCATACCTTGTCTCTACCAAAACATTATATTTTTGGATAACAAAAAGTGGAAAACATAACAATTAGAAAATTTTTATGATTTTGCGCTAGAACAACTGAAAATGGTAATTTATCAATATTTCACGAAAAAATTGCACTTTCACAAGGCCAAAACCGCCTGAAGGAGCTTTCCGATGCTTTTGCGATGTGCTAGAGACTTCTTAACTATTGTCTTGGCTACAATTCTTGTTAAAGTATTGGATCGAAAATCTTAACGGTTTGGCTTTTATAGGCCAAAATATCAGAAAAAAAACGTGACAAAAACTGGTGAATTTTCTACATTTTTGATTTTTTGACTATGAAAACGAAGTTTTTTCTAAGTAATATGTTCAAAGAAATTGTAGCCCGAGACAATAGCTTTTTTGAAAATAAATCGAAATTTTAAATAGTTTACGAAATATGAGCCCAAGAAAATTTGCAAATTTAAAAAAAAAAAAAATAAAGTCTGAGAAAAAATTTCAAGTCAAAATCGGGAAGCTCGATTTTCACCGTAGACAATCCCAAGAATCAGAAACGCGAAGCGCCCATTCAGATTTTTTTCCTTCCATACTAATCGTCCCACCCTACTGTGCATACAATATAAAAGCTTATGTCCTTATTTATCTTTGAGCCATCATTAAAGACTCCAAATTGACTCGCATGGAATCCCACCACATTTTATCATTTGGTAATAATACTGAATAGACTCTGTGAAAGAAAGGTTTAAATGGGCAGTATTCAGTATTGTCCCGGATTTTCCACAGGCAGTTTCCATGTGTGAAAGTGAACAAAATTCCGAGTTTCAAGAAAATTACATATCAAAGAAAATCTGGTTTAGAAAAAGTTAATTTGTTTATAATTTCTCTCAGTGTCCTCATATGCATACATACACATATATTGTATGCATATTTTGGTAACTCCTCGGATGCATATAAAAGATGATGAGGCATATAATGTTGCATAAACAAGATATTGTATGTGTTTTAGAAACATTACTTATATCAGTGCATATGATAGAGTAGATGTCATCAGATGAGACATTACCTAAGTGACATGCAAGTGATAGTGTGTGATTATATAGTGATGATAATAAGATTTTCAAAATGATGTTGTTCATCACATTAGTAATGATATGTTACGAGGAGAAAACAAAGATTAGCATAAAAATACTAAAGTAACACTTTAAGTGTGGGTAATAATCAATATACATATATTTTTTAATATTTAAAATAAATATAATTAACTAAATTCAATATTAATTGTTTACAGTTTACTGGAAATATTTCTTTACCTATAACATCTATGGCCAATATTCTGATGTCTTTTTCTTTATTTAGACTTTAAGTGATTTCTCCATGCAGCTATTAGACAAATACCAGACAAACAATCAAGATATGCAAAATAGCCAATTTATATACATACAAACAAAACGACTTCTGTATTATTTATGCATTTTTTTGGCAGATTTTTTTTTTAGGAAAATCTCCTGCATAATTGAATTTAACAAGTTAAAATCACGACCATAACGAATGGCTTAACTAGCACTTGTTAGGTGGATTTTGTTTTTTTTTTATTATTTTCCTCTTAAATATAAATACGAATAAAATTTCATTTTTTGTAGTTTTCAATACAAAGTAGAAGTTATATGCAAATTACTTAAAGATTTCCTGACAGCACAACATGCGATTTAACACAAAAGAAATGGAGGTGAAAATAAGAGATCTCTTTCTTCTTAGAGCTTTTGAGGGAAAATAAAAAAATAGACAAACAATAAATTTGAAAGGAATTGTGTTTTTGTTGCTGTTATCTAATGGACATTTTTAGTGTGAATATTTGACATATTTATTAATAAATCGTGATGAAATAATTGCAAGCATATTTAAATTGCAGTCTTTGTAAGGGTGGCCAGTTGAAAGAAATCTTTTTAAAAATTTAAGAATAAATTTATTTTTTTACTTAAAGGTTTTGTCAACAAGAACTTTGTTTTCCAACATTCGCTTATTGGAAGAACATGAAAGCTTGGACATTTTATTTGTTGATATATCAGTAGTAGAAGCTTTGAGTTGTTACAATGAATTAAATTTCGCTTGCAGATTTATTATGAAAATTATAGATCTTTAACAGGATGGTGTCACCAAAACCAATTTCGATCTCATAATATCAGGAAAATCAGCTGTTAATTGACCACCCAAACATGCGATTTCACCCCACTAGGTTATTTTTTGTGGGTCTATTTTAAAGATGAGTCTATACACAGCCAATCGAAGGGATGAAAACTGTCTTGAAACTCAAAATAGTACGCAACGTGATTTATGAAACAGGAGCCAAATTACCGTATCGTAATTTTCTTATTTGAGATTATGGCAATCGATATCGAGCAAGAAATTTAGTACATTTTATCATAATTTCGATATCGATAGCTTATTCGATCACGAATGCGGTAATTTGGCCCCAGATTCGACATCTGTATGCGTGGTCATGGACATTATTTATTTATAATTGTCAAATTTTTCTCTTTTTTTAAGGCAATTAAAACATTAAAGATTTTCTTTAATATAATTTTACGTGTTTTGAAAAATATAGTTCTCGTTGCAAAACTCTTCATTAAAATATGTTTATATAATTCGATTTATATTTGTTATTTCCAACCTTATAAAGAAAAATCGATAATTTCTTTTTTGAATAGGACTCATGTCTTTCTTTCACTTCGTTTTTTTTCTTTTTGTAAGGAAACTAACACTCAGGCCATTACTATGCCTCTATATTAGTTAATTAATTGTGTTGCTTTCTTTGGAAAGGGGATAGGTAGGAGAAGAATCTTTAATTACATTAATTATAAATGGTCGAATAATGATATTCTATTCCTATAACTAGTATAGTTTCTGTATTTTTTATTACGTTTAGGTGGAGGGTATTAAAGATGCGGCACAGCCGAATATTGCACTCTATCTTCTTTATAATAAAATCAGATTCCACAATACAAAAACCTCGCATTTTCACACTAAATGCTAAAAAACATATAAAAATTTCAACTTTGACTTTAAAATTCTCATCAACTACTAAACCGATTTTAATGAATATAAAACTGGAGAAAAATACAAGATGTTTGCTCTTCACAAGAAAAAAAAATATCTCCACCGGTTCAAAAGTTACAGATTTTTGGTCGATGAAAAACGATTCTGCGCAACTGTGTGCAATCTATTTTGAATAACGTATATTTAAGTTATACACCCAATAGGTAGAATGAAAGCCAATTCCGCTATCTGGGAAGCATTATATATTACATATGGTGCATTTCACGTCAAGTGACCCAATTTTAAAAATCGATGTCTTCCGATTTGGATGAAATTTGCACCAAGGTTAGTACTATTGGATAGTAGGCCAAACACAAATTTTTAGCTCTATCAGTCAAGAACTACCGGAGTTAGGGGAGTCAAAGTGGGACATTTTGGTCCATTTTGGTCATACAGGGTTTTTTTAAAATGAGTGTAAATTTTCACCTATTGGTCGTAGGCAAAATTGTCCAAAGGACTTTAGATAGCTATTTCTTCAATCATTTCAAAAATATTTTTTTTTTTAATTTTTAAAAATAAAATTTTTAATTTGGGCCCTTTTTTTCTCTCTCTCAAAAGAAAGCTTATACAATTTACTTTAAGGCCTTTATAATCGCTTATTGGGATGCGAGTGGGATATCTATCAAAAAAATTATTTTTTTAACTCAAGAATAGGATTTTTCAATAGTTGGCACATGGACTGATAGAGCTGAAAATTTGTGTCTGGCCTACTATCCAATAGTACTAACCGTGGTGCAATTTTCATTCAAATCGGAAGACATCGATTTTTGAAATTGGGTCACTTGACGTGAAATTCACCATATACATATATAATTTTTTGGTCAGAGGAAAACAATAATAAAAGCACCAAACTTTCGGACGTCAAGTACCATCTGGAGCTCGCCTGCTCCTTATCAAAGTCATCTGAGCATCATGTCATAAGCCATAATCAGCCAACTGTTATGAATCCTGAATTTGTAAGGTATGCACTCAATACATTCCGCTTGAAACCCCAACAAAATCTGGCCACTCGAACTTTTAAGAACATTTAAGAAATTTCACAGGCGTTACACTTTAGCCATCGTCTACTATAAAAAGGCCAAATAAAAAAAATGCAAAAAGACAAAACGAAACCAAAAACAGCACAAACTGCTGTTATAGTGAGTGAATACAATTTGTTACGGAAACCACAAATGAAGTGTTGATGCCTCTGTGACATGCCTCTGGAAAACATATTTGCAATAAAAAAGTACGTCTTCCATATAGAAATGCTCACAGTTACACTTTATTCTTTGGTAATTTATTTTTTTTTTGCAACTAAGAGACACTGTCGTCATTATTTTGGTGGAATGCACTTTCACACTTACAGTCACTACAATATACGCTCATTTTCGCACAGTAATAAATTTTCAGTCATTTGTGTTTTCCATTCATTTATCTCTTTTGTATGGAGAATGTTGCTGTTGCAGTTTTGTAAGCAAAATAAGTTGTACACCATCAGTTTTCAATCATCATGTTTTCCATTTTATGATACCCTGCATTACTAAGAGGGATAGTGTAGATTCATCAGTTTGTTTGGAGAATAATGTACTGGTTTGTACATTACTGAATGCTAATTTTTAGGTTTAGATGTTGAACTATGTCTCAATTGAATCCAGTTCTAATGATCATACAAGTATTTAATTCAAAGGATCGTTAATGTTTCTTGAAACATGTTGACCTGTTTTGGTTGGTGCGTATTGGCATAATTTTATACTTAATATGGAGCAAAATGTGTATAACAGATTAACTAAAGTATCTGGAATCTAACTGTCTTTACTTTCATTGTTTCTATTTGCAACTGGCAGCCATCGAAATAAAGGCATACCACTGATTCGACTTGAGCTATTGGCAAAACTAAAATGATTATTGCAGCTATATATATTTGTTGCAATAGTTTTATTTTTCCTCAACTTTTCCACGACACAACTTTAACATTTCCATTGGTACTTTTTATTTTGCTTTGCCTGACGACTTTATATTTGTATTCATTCACTCAAAGCTCCTCCACACAATTCATTTAAACAGTTTTTTTATGCTTTATTTCGCATCATTCATAGCATAACTTGTTGCTTTTACAGAAAAAAAAAACAAACAAACACAAAAACTGCTCGCAATACAATGTTGCCTCGCTTTGTAGTGTGTTGTCACTTGTTTTATGTATGTCGATGTTAAATGTTTCAGTTTTTCTATATGAATGTGGCAAGGAAAATGGGAAGTTTTCATTCATATCTCTCTGCTCTGTCTTGTTTGTTTATCAATGTCTGTGAGTTTGAGTTCGTTTTTCCTTTGTGTCCACAAAGCAGTGTCAACAGTTTTTGTGCTAAATGATGAGTAACTCATGCGGAAGTGTTGGTTTTTCATCGTAGCTTTCGTTTTTCTTTCCATACTTTTCTTTATTTTCCCACTGTTTTTTTTGTAATGTTCTGTTAAGCCTCCATTTAACTTTTGACAAATTGGTGTACAATGTAGTCACAGAGCAAGAGAAAAAAAAGTGAAAGAAATCAGCAAAAAATTAAATTCTTTGTTTTGTATTTAACCTGTTTATCACAGTGTTTACACTTACCAACAATTGTTGGGGGAGTTTTAATGTTGCACTCAAACAGAGAAATATGACAGATGATGTATTAAAATGAGTCAAATTTGTAGAGATAAAAGAGATTTTAATATTAGTTTAAACTGAAGGTTGACTGATTTGATGCAACGGAATGGAATAATTTAGCTTGCGGCGGTACATTGTTTTGGATAACACGGGCACTGCAGCTAGAAAGTTACAATTTAATTTCATACAGACTCTCTACAAACATCATACTACTAATTAACGTACTCGTATGTATAGATAATAATTAACATATTGGCATAGTCCTTTGGCAAATGAAAATCAACCTAAGCAAATCTGAAACAATACTGTTTCGATCACCGGTAGGAAAATGCAATAACAATATTAAACGCAATTTAAAATCATTTAAGGTAAAATCTCTTAATAATGAACTTATTCCAAACAAACAAGTACGATCACATTGAATCCGAAATAAAAAAGCAAGAAAAGCTTTTTTCCTGCACAAAAAGCTGTTTTTTTTTCTAAATTTCTCAACACTAAAATTAACACTATTATGTATCATTCTTTAATACGACCCATTCAAACATATGCTTGCCAAACTTGGTTCAACATATCTCCATCATATATGGAACAATTGATAGTTTTTGAAAGAAAATGTCTTAGAAGCTGTACCTCCTTGTACATATCGGCAAAAAGCAATTACAAAAAAACGATTATATTACGAGGCAACTAAAAAAATGTCATCGAAGCAGGAAGATCAAAATAGTGTACAAGTATGATTGCAGTTTTTGAAAGAGTTTTATTCAAAGTTTATTTAATATTAAAACTATCTCGACGATATAAAATAAACTGTGGTGTCATTAGTAGTCTTATTGTCATAATAATGCAATATATGGAGAACAGTTGTCATTTTGAAATTAGTAATGCACAGTGGCTCACAGCCTTTTTATGCAGTGCATTTTTTGTTTATTTTTTGTATGCGTTTATGACGCTAAGGTTATATATTTGAGCTTTGTAATTAGAATGTAATTTAATGTTATGTAATAATAATAAAACAAAACTTAATTGAATTAAAATTTCTCGGACCAATTCTTCCTATTTGGAAAGAGAGTAAATGGAGGATATAATCTCATATGGATGTGATCTATGTTTAAGTGAATGTGATTATAATAAATTTGCTTTGACACGATTTTCAATAAATCATTCATGATCACTGTCCCGGTAATAATTTCTTTAAGTCTTAATTAGAACTATTACTATTATATTATTTAAAAGCCCATAACGCTTTTCATTGATCGTTGTCCTCTTTGCAACGTTTAATTGTGCCTGCTTATATCATGTCTTCCATAATAATTAACCACAAATTGTTGATCATTATATGCACAATTAAATTCGCTTGCAAACTACTAAACAAGCCATTGAATAATGACTAACTATACCTGGCACTCTAAATTACAAGATAATTTTCTCTCTCTGTTTAATATCACATCAAAGAGTACTAGATCACGTAACTCAACACAAATTTTAATCATCAACTCAATGGGAAGGTAAACGTGTATTTTATTTACCCATCATAGCAAACAGTGGTGGGCAAAACTGAAGTGTCCTGAGTTAAAATTATTAACAGTTGAATATTACATGAAACAGTTTCTAGTGTGATTAATTTATAATGAATTAATTTGAAAACGTTTCACTAGTTAATAAAAGATGCACAAATATTATGTATGTATGCAGTGTCTAACAATGAATAACATTCACACAAATCAGAAGCAGTTTATTTATTTTGTTCCCCACTGTAGATCTTTACAAATTTGCCGCTATACAATCATCATTGAACACTTCCCTGCAAATAATATTGGACTACGTGATCCATTTTAGATGAAATGGACTACTCACAACATGGTCCAATGTAATGCAGTCATGGACCATGTCATAGTTAAACAAGAGTTTGTAGTTAAACGACATGGTTTCGTGTTAACACGATTGCATATTGAGTTGTTGTTGTTGTTTAAAACTAACCCTCGTGAGTACTCCACGGAGTAGTTTTGGGACTACTCCGATGGGTTATATGGTCCAGTCCTAGGACATCGCAATGTTAAATGGACCACCTTTTTTTCATATATTTGGACTAGTTTTGGAGTACTCCTACTCCTTTTTGGACTAGTCTTTACATGCATGTATGGACTAGTCGCGTTATTTGCAGGGTTTGTACAAACATACACACTAACATTCACATGAACACATTAAATTACATGTTTATTATTAAACAATTGGTTGTTACTCAAGGTTAAAACGATTTTCATCTTCATGCCACAAAATGCATAAACACACACACACACACACACACTTCCATTCAGATACAACTGGGAGGAAGTGAATTGTGTGCGTTTGGGTGTGAGTGTCTATACGTAGACGTGAATGGGGATTTATGTGGTTGATTACTAATACGTACTGAATGAAGCTTATAAATCATTTATTAAAATCTGTTTATACTCACTTTGTCTAATACACCCAACAGCCTGACTGTGAGTGTAGGTCATTCATATGTTTTTTGTTTTGATTTCATGGAAAGTGTGGGATGGTGTAGTTTTTTGTTTAGTTAGATGGAAGAAAATTATTAGTTGATGATGTTGACTTACCTGTAAATGAAAGAAATATAAATTAAAAGTAATTAATACAAAATATTAAGAAACATTTTGTAATAAATTTAGAAATGAAAATAATAATTGAAATTCATGGTAATTTTCTATGAACATTTCGAAAAGAATTTATAAACACAATTTACAGGCTTTTTATATTGTTGTAAACAAATAATAATTAGTTTACTACATGATTTTCTTTATTGTTTGAATTTTGTGTTCTTGTTGGCGAAAGGCTTAGGAAAATCTACGTATGTATATATTCAATGGCAAGAGCAAGAAAAACAATTCTTAAAATTATCAGTTGCACTTATTGCTGTTGATTAAAAGAAGAAAACAAAACAAACAACATATATAAAGTAAAAATTTACAATATAAGCAAAATATTGTGAATCCTGATTTTTAAACACAACCCGTTTGTTCAAAAGTAGCTAAATTATATTATTGCAAGATTCGAAAAGTCAAATATTTTGACACACCGGAAAAAGATGTTGGATTTAAAGATGTTGAGTAGCATCTTCAGGAGATGAAGATTCTCTCTCGAAAATAACATATAATTGTTTAATAAATAAAAAATTCGAACAATCAGTTAAATAATCAAAAATTACAAACTAAAAATTCATTTAAAGACAAGATCTTGTTTCTTCTTCAAATATTTTTTGCAACGTGTGAATAATGTGAAATTAAGTAATGCAATAGAATTTATGAAGAGTTCGAAATAAATTATAGCAATGTGTAAACTATTGATAAAAATCGAATAAATAAATAAATTCAAGAATCACACAATAAGTATTTTAACTAGATTTAAGCTGAAAGTCCACACCAAGCGTATACGCGTTTCTCGCGCTCTAAACAACTGTTAAAAAAAACACTTAAAAGCTTTGACGCTTGAAAAGCGAAAAGTTCGTTTACTTTCTACTTTTGAAAGGTCTCGCAAACGTTGAACAGCTGATCACAAAAAATGAAAAGCAAATTTATTTTAAAGGTGATGTCACTAGAAAAAATGAAAAACATGAGAAATGAAAAAAATCAGCTGCTCTTACGACATCAACTCGCTAAAAAACGAGTGGTGGCCCTCCAGCTTTAAATTTAAAAGCATTTGAAAGCGTTGAATCTAGTGTCAAGCAATTGAATTATAATTTCCTTAAAATTAATATTAATAGCATACTGCAGTGAAAAAGACAAAAAGATAAATTGAAAGCAAATTATATTTCAAGTAAAATAAAATTACAACAATACTAAAAACTGAGACAGTCAGTGGGACATCTTTAAATCAACACACCCCTGATAATCTTTAAAACAGGAAATAAAAGTAAATTTACAGAGTAGTTCAGTAATATTTTAGAAAAATATTATGAAATTACAATACGGTGAATGTTTTATGATAATTCATTGCTTATTGATATTTGTCATTTTCGATTTCAATAGAATTTACCATAGATGGTTCCGTTACTGAAATCTGTTACTTTGAATAATAACAAGTTAAAGTGATATGTTCGGCTGTGCCAAATCTTAAACACCCTCCATCCAAATATAATGAGAATTACAAAAACTAAGCTGTTGTTAGGATCAGACCAGAATAGTACACATCGTAAATATGACCTAATCAGTTGGAACTGGTGTTAGTACAGAAAATTGTTTATTGTTTACAACGGGCTCTGTTTGTTAGTTTTCACAACATATTTTAATTAGCGGGAGATTAACGAATCCAAAGTAAGAAAATAATGTCAAAGACAAATTGGATATTTTTGACAAAAATTAAAAAAAAGTTTTTTATTTATAAACACCGTTGGTTTTTTAGATAGAGCAAAAAACGCATAACTGATTTCTGGTTTCGGCTTTGAATACACCAATACCTTACTTTCCAAAAAAAAAATATGCTATGCAAATTGAAACGACGCAAAGTGAATTAAGGTTTTCTATAGCAATCCACCTAAAGATCAAAGCTAGGTTCCAGTACTAATTCGTCGGATTTCTTTCACAATGTTTGCTGAACAGCTTTTTTTTCAACGTAAAATAAATTTACTTGTAACAATTGTCTGTATTACTACCACTAGCATTACCGTTGGATAATGCTTTACTTTCTATGACATCAAATAATCTTTTTGCTTTTGTCTGCATTACCATTACCATGATTTGAAAATCAAATAGAAAGCAAGGACTCCATTTCAATCATCAAAGCACTTCCTGTACGGTTCATTGTTTTAGCATCTAATGATGTTGCAGATTTTGCAATAATATCAAAATAAAATTAAAGACTCGAATCCAAAATAACGCAACCTCGACAATCTAACGACACACAGTGAAAATTAGTACTAATTAAGTACCGACGCAACTTCGAAAAAACGCAAAACGAAACGACGCAAAGCGAGGTATTGGTGTACTAACAAAGCAATAACTGGACGACGAGTGGTATGAGCACTGTTGCCAGATAATTTTTGCGTAAAATCGTCAAAACTAGATGTAAAAATCGGCAAAATCGGCAATATATATTAAAAATCGTCAAAAAATCGGAAAACAAAAATATATTACTTTTTAATGAAATTTTTAATTTTTATTAGAAAAATTTAATCTAATATGAAATAATACATACATACTGGTGTTAAATAATTACAATTATTTTATAATTTTATACAAACGTTGAATATGAATATTTACATATAAAATATATATTTATAAATATAAATTATTTATACATATCGGAATTTAATTGTCGTAATATATCAGGTTTTATAAAGGTATTAAAACAATTCGATTTATTTAATTTTAAATAGTCTTTGGTATACAAAATTCCTTCTATTGTTTCTTTGCTTAAACGATTTCTTTGTTTAGTTTTATTAATATTAACTTGACTAAATATTCTTTCTACATTGGCTGACGAATGTGGTAGACTTAAGATTTTTTGAATGAAAGTTGATAATTTTGGGAACAAAATGTTTGCATCGATAGTTTTAGTTAAACAAATTTGTTTCCAAAAACTTAACAAATTGGTATCCGTCTTGTTTATTAAATTGGTCAAATCTAATAATTTAAGTTCTCGAAATTCTGAATCAATATTTTGCATATCTTCTTCAGATATGAAATTTGGAAAATTGTTTATGATTTCAAAAATGGAATCTAGTTCTTCATTTATCACAAAACTTGGGTTTAATGCTCTTAAAGATTTAAATTGATCTCCAAAATCAAATCTTTTAAAAATTTGATCGCAAAGTTCAACATAAAAATTTGTACAATTGTTAGCAATTTCTTTAATTTCGTTTTTATTTAATTTTGACATTAAATTCTTAGCATATATACCTAAATATAAATTTTCAGTATCCAAGAAATTGGTTTCGTTTTTAAAATCAATTAAATTAACTTCGCACTTTAGTACATTTTGTTTTAAGAAATTACTCATTACAATTTTTATCAATCTTTCCATTTGTGTATATAAATTTTGTATTTCTGAAGTTTCGCTTTGAAACATTTTGTTGATACTATTAATTATTCCGAGTATATATTTTAAAAACGACAAATAGATTTGGTTTTTAGTATTTAAATTATCTAAAATTATTTTTGCTGTATCAATTTTGTCTACGTTTACAACAAATGCAAAATAAATCTTTAATGGTTCATATAGATCTAGCAAACGGTTTACTACCGCTTCAAGTGAAAGCCAGCGTGTTTGACATGGATGTAAAATTTTTAAAGGTTTTATTTCCAACAACTTTTGAATTTCATTGAATTGTCCAAGTCGTTTAGGACTGTTTGATAAATAGTTATATACATCCCTTGCTAAAGTTTCCACAGCTGATGGGAGTTTTAGACAAGCATATGAAGAACATAATGCCAACGAGTGGCAAACACATTTTATAATGATAAGATGTGGAATATCTTTCTTTAACATTTGGGCAACAGAAAGAGATTTCCCCGTCATTACTGGAGCACCATCAGCTGCAAAGCCAATCATATTATTTTTATAGTCGATATTATGGTTTTCAAAGTGACTAACTATTAACTTGTATAACGAAACAGCATCACACCGATCTACATTTAGTAGTCCAAAAAAAAGGTCTTTTATTTCAAAATTAATACAAACTCTAACCACCAAGCATAAAGACTTTTGATTCGACAAATCTGTAGATTCATCAACGCATAAGGAAAATGTATTATCCTTTAAAATATTAGTTAACTCATGTAACTGTGAACTTCCAATTACATTTTTAATTATAGCTGTTGATTTTGTTCTACCTAAGGACATGTTGATCGCAGTATCCGAATCTTGAAAAGAATGTTGACATACCTTCGTCATGTGGTCTGCTGCAGCAAATGAAATGTTATGCTCTACAATGAAAAGTGCTAAATTTATTTCAGCTCTTTTAGATGAAAAATTTTCTGCAGAAAATATTGAATCTATTGTCTGTTGATTATTGACAACTGAATTTGATGTATCCAAATGTTTCTTTGTATTTGCATGCGCAATTAAATCCGTTTTTCCAGATGATGCTTTTAGATAAGTGTTACAAAATTTGCAGTAAACTTTTTGGTTTCTTTTTTCAGCCCATTTTTTTATGTTTGGATCATTGATCCAGTCATCTTTTATCTTCCTCTTTTTCTTTTCAACCTAAAAAAAATAAAGTAATTCATTTGTATTTTAATGATAATATTCACATTTTCTTACCGACTTTTCAGCACCTTCTTCTTCAAAACTTTTGTCTAAAATACAATAATGTTTAAAATAAATATTTTTCATTCACTTTCAAATACAAATTATAATAACTTACCGCTGGTTAAATATCTTAACATTTTTACCTTTAAATTTATATTTTAAGTTCTATTTTAAGTTGTTTTCTTCAAACTATAAAAACGTTTAAAGAGAAATTTGAACCACAATTTTTTGTTGTTGATACCTATGTTGATTTTATTAGTAAAACTGCATGAAAACTTACTGAAAACTACTAAAATTATCAACAATGTAGGAATCATAAAAAAATAATAACGGTAAACCATTGCTCTTCTTTTCTCACATGTTAACAAATGGAAAAAGGGAATAGTTTTGATCTTTTTTTTTCATTGACAAAGTGATATTGACATAATTATATAAAAACAGTGGTGCAAAAATATACTTTTACTAAAATCGTCACTTTGAGGACAAAAATCGTCAAATCGCGCTTTGTCATTTTTGTAATCAAAAATCGGCAAAATGCAGATAAATCGGCAAATTTGGCAACGCTGGGTATGAGTAATATTTGTAGGAATATCAATTTGTGTATTTCGGGCATAAGGCAACCAAAATCTTAAAACACTCCAAAAGTGTATATAAATATATTACTATATATATCGTCACCTAAAATGCAAAATAACGTATCATCACTTTTCACAATTTTACAGGAGAAGCAAAAAATGTTATAAAATGGAAAATATTGCATCTAGAAATGAACAATTTTGTAGCTAAGCTCACAAAAAGGATAGAGAATCAATTCCAGAAGAAAAAATAATATTTTTCAAAAACGTGTTGAAATAATGTTTGTTACGTTATTTTGAATTTATATTTTCTGAAACAAAATGACGTATCATCAATGAACAAATTTTGATATAAAGTTGAAAAATGCGAAAAAAAAATCGAAAAGCGATTAAATGATGTTCAATAAATGGGCAATGGAGTCGTTTGTTTTTATTTTTATTTAATTTACTGTGTTTTATGGCATAAAATTCGTTTTAACTAAACAAAAAATTTAATTCATTTAGGGTTTTTTTCTAAACACACTGTAGTTTACTTACTAAGTAAATATGATAAGTTTTTTATAAATAAGAATTAACATTAGGAAATAGGTTATTATTTAAAGGGTATGTTATCATAAAATAAACGACAGTCTGCTGGCATCAAAGTTTTTAAGACTTGCAAATGTTGCCATTACTTTTTGGAAATGGAAATGCCGCTTTGTCTCACAATATTTCGAAATACATCAGCTTTCATTTGACTAGGCATTATCTCACAAACATTTCCCTGAGAAATACCTTCATATTTCAATCCACACATTCGACTTAATTTACTATTTTCTCTTTTATTTTTACTTTTCTTAAACATTTTCACATTTTCATTGTAATTCTTTTCAATATTAGAACACATTTTGTATATTTTCACCAATATTTATTAACTTCTTTTTTTACTAATTTTTACATTAATATCACAAAACTCTTATATAAACAAAAGAAAATTCCATAAGCAGAGGAATACACACGCCTACTTTGTTAGAAAAACAAAAGTTTAAATTGTTACAAATGTTATGATACGTTGTTTTGGTATATGAATATTGTGTACTTGATGATACGTTATTTTGAATTTTATTTATAAAATCGTTAGTTTTTGACGCAGATGCATAATTTTTTTGGGAGACGTGTATTTTTATCTAATGAATCATAATCAATCAAAAACCCGATTTTAATTTTTTTGTTGATCCGTTGTTTTGCATTTCAGGTGACGATATGTATATATATTACTAAAAATTCGCATTTGCTGTATCATTTCTGTGCATGGTAATGTTTTATAATTTATAATTTTATAACATATTTACTCCAAATAAATTACGCTCAATAACATTCTATTGTGTATTCCAAAGAAAAACTTCTGTGACCGAGACAAATGACAAATTCCTTACAACAGTCAATGTCAATCATTATTTCTTTGCTTGAACACATGCTAAAAATTATATTTCATTGATGGTAATTAGGTCATATTTATCTAAAACTCAAACTAATATAAGTAAGACAGACAGCTTTTTTTTTTAATATATTGATTTGCTCAATGTCTCCAATATACAAACAAAAAACACTCAATTACAAACTCAAGCACACACATTTCAGACACATTTAGCCAGATAAAATAACATCAGTCACGTAGAAATGATTGACAAAACTATTGCAACGTGAATTACAAAAGAAAAAAAAGAAAAACTTGACTAGAAGTTTGATACTCTTACCTCTACAACACCCAAAACATTCAGTTTATGCAGAAAATTCTTACATAAATAATGCCTGAGTACAAAATAAATCCTTGATTTTATATACTAAAACACATACAAAAATATATAAATTCAATTCAAAATAAATGTATGTACGTACGTACGTGTGTGTATAAATAATTGTGCATGGATGGATAAATAATTTTCTTAAAGTTATTTTATACGATCTGTCCATCATGCTGTCCATCAATTTGTCAAAAAAATAACAGACGCCAGAGCAGTAAGTACGATGGCAGCGCTTCAATTTATACTTTCATTACTCTCTCGTTCCCAAAGAGCTGAATGTAACGTTTCGTTTTTGTTGCTGTTGTTATTGTTTGTTTCTTTTTTGTCGCAATCAGTCCTTGTTTTATAACAACACAAGGTAACACAACTCGTGCACACATATACAAATGCATTGCTAGGATGTTAGGTTGAAAAGTTCTTTTAAACATAAATATAAAATTAAACTACGCTTGAAGCCGAAATTTAAATACAAATATTTTAAAGGACTACGGTTGAAGGCAAAATTTAAACATATAAAGACCATCGATTCAGTATTCTTGTTTAACCCTAGGATGTCTGACTGCCTGGGCAGTGGTAAGTGACTCTACTAGGCCCTTTCTCCCCTTTTAAGCTTTTTCCCCCCCTTTTCAGCTTTTAATTGATTGCTGGGCTTGTGTAGTGTGTAGAAGTCTTGTACCACACTAATTGTTAATGCGTGGCTCAGACTCGGACGTGGGCGTTAGGTGTGGGTGGGTGTTAATGATGCCTTAAAATGCTCACATTTTTGCAACTTAACGTCAATCAGAAGATCAACTCTGTTGAATGTGGATCAGCTGTCATTAATTTTCCATATGGGCTTCATGAGGCCCAGTAGGTACACTTACCACATTTTTCATTAACAAACAAGGTTGTTCTACGAGATCAATAGTAACAATATTTCACTGAATTCATTATGTTCAGAAGGCATTAGCGGTAGTTGACATAAAATATTTCTTCGCTCAGAGCAAAAGTAAAAACTTGGCGATTACTCAAAATCAAAACGAAAGCCCAGTTGAACATCCTAGGGTTAATTTTTTTTTTTTTTTTTTTTTTTTATTTTGCAGAAATTATATACATTTCATTTCATTACACCTAGTCTTAGACTAACAAGTAATATTTTTCTGTTTAATAAAATTCATGCTAAACCAGCCACCAGGTCTTGTGGCTTAGTTCTCTTCAGTCTCCTTGAGTAGATTTCATCATTACACAATATGGCTGCTTCTGGATTTACATGACTCTGAAGTTTATATGCGTGATTAGCTGCAAATTTCTGTATAACATCTGAGATTTTCATAACTCCAAGATCTCTGTGTAGATCATTAATTCTAATATAGTAGGGTGCGTTAACAATATTCTTTTTTTTTTTTTTTTTTTTTTTAACTTCCCTTTATTATTACACCTGTCAACAAGATGACAATAAGTAATTTAATTTACAGAGGTGGGATGATAATTATCTTAAATCAGTACCTAAGATAACTTAAATCGAATTATTGAATGATAAGTAATATATAAATTTTTTAGTATCGCTCAGCTAGATCTGAAGGTGTAAACCGTTTAAGTCTTCTAGGTGCCAGGATTTCGTTTGCCGGCAACTGTCTGAGTTCCATGTTGGAATGTTGTGTTAAACGAGTTGTATGTTTAATGCTGCTGATACGGATAATTTCTTTTATTGTTTTGACGTTTAGATCTCGATGTATGTCCTCATCTCTAATATACCATTCTGCGTTGACAATAGTTCGCAATATTTTAGATTGAACTCGTTGAATAATTTTTAAGTTTGTTGTGCTAGCTGTACCCCATATTTCTACCCCGTACTTCCAAATTGGCGCTATAATTGTGTTGTATATAAGTAGTTTGCTTTGAGTTGTTAGTTTAGATTCTCTCCCTAACAGCCAAAATAATTGTCTAAACCTGTTGTTTATTTCTTTTTTCTTTTGAGTGATGTGATCTTTCCAGTTAAGTTTTGAGTCAATTATAATGCCAAGATACTTCGCCTTTGTATCCATAAGAATTGGTAGAGTATTTATTTGGATAGGTTGAAAGTTTGTTATCTTTCTATTAGTGTAGATTACTTGAATTGTTTTATCACTGTTTACTTGAATTCCCCAACTACGGAACCAATTCATTGTATTATTGAGCAGTTGTTGTAAGTTTTGCATAGCCCATTTGATGTTTGCGTGTGATGATAGTAGAACAGTGTCGTCAGCAAATGTTGCTATCATATTGTTATTTGTTGTAGGAGTTGGAATATCTGATGTAAACAGGAGGTAAAGCATTGGTCCGAGGACACTACCTTGAGGTACTCCAGCTTTTATAGAAAGTATTTTTGAATACTCGTCTTTATATTTAACATAGAATCTTCGGTTTTGTAGGTAGTTTTGTAGTATTAAGAAGAATTCTTTTGGCAATTGATTTTTTAGTTTATGAAGAAGACCTTTGTGCCATACGCTATTAAACGCCTTTGCAACGTCGAGGTATGTTGCAACGCAAAAGTTTTTTTTGTCAATATCAGACGATATTTTATTTGTTACTCTATGAATTTGTTGTATAGTAGAGAACTTTCGCCTAAATCCAAATTGGTGTTTGGGGATGAGTTGTCTTTCTAGAAGAATTGGTTCAATACGTTCATAGAAGAGTTTTTCGAAGATCTTTGACAGCAGTGGCAGAAGGCTAATTGGCCTGTAAGATGTTGTTTTTGAGGCATCTTTGTTTGGTTTAGGAATAGCGATTATCTCAGCGACTTTCCATACTTTTGGGAAATATTTAATATCTATAACTGAATTAAATAAATTTCTTAATAGACTAGGGCCTTATTCGGCAATTCTTTTAGTAGTTTTCCGGTGATCTGATCATAACCAGGAGATTTATTATCTTTTGTTGTTTTTATAATTTTTTTAATTTCATTAATTGAAATTCTTCTGATATGAGAGTTGGAAGAGCTGTTTGGAAAACTTTGAAGAGTTATATCCTTTTCGTCCATTGGATTTGTAAAGGTTTTAGAAAAATGATCTGCAAGAACATTAGCTTTTTCTTCATTTGTGCGGGCCCATGTGAGATCAGGTTTTTGGATCGGCGGCTGATGTAAAATTCCATTATTTATTTTTTTGGTTGCTTTCCAGAGCGAGTAATTTGTTGTAGCTGATGAGTCAAGGTTAGTAAGATATCTTTGTAGTTTATCTTCTTTGTCCTTCTTTAGCAAGTTTTTGAGATCTTTTGTGAGCCTATTAAGGTGGGTTTTGTCCTGAATTGACCTTGTAGTTTGCCATCTTTTTCTTAATCTTCGTTTGGCTTTTATTTTCTCTTGGATGTGAGGTGGGATACTGAATTTATCTACTGTGTGTGTTCTGGATGGAGTAGAATCACTAACCGCGTTTATAAGCGTATCATTGAAAAAAGTTATAGAATTATCCAATTCTTCTTCGGTTTTTAGCGATAATTTGTCTCGAGTTTTGTCTCTAAGATTTCTCTGAAACAATCCCAGTCGGTTTTCTTGTTGTATATAAATTTATTTTGATTGGATAGAAGTACATCGGTTTGGTATATAAGTACCACTGGAGAGTGGTCAGAAGATAATTCAAAGCATGATTTTATATTTAGATAATCATGTCTTATATTCTTGGTAATAAAAAAGTCTAAGAGATCTGGTTTTTTGTGAATGTTTGTAGGCCAGTAAGTAGGCTCTCCAGTACTTATAAATTTGCATTTGAATTCATTTATTGCCTCTAGCAAATTTTTTCCTTTCGATAGTGTTAATCGAGATCCCCAAACTGTATTTTTGGAGTTAAAATCACCACCCACTATAAACCGATTCCCAAGAGATTTAAGGAGTTCAAGATATTCAATTTTTGTGTTATTATGTTTCGGCGGGCAGTAGACTGCAGATAATACAAATGGACCGTGTATATCTTCTATTAAAATGGAAGTAGCTTGAATATAATCTTTTCTAAAATTCTGTAATTCAGTACATTTAATGGATTTTCGTATTATTATTGCTGTACCCCCATGCGCTGTGTTGTCAGGATGATTTGTATAAAAGATTGAGTAGTTTGGTATGGCTATAAAGCTTTTTTGCGTGAAGTGGGTTTCAGAGACAAGTAGCACGTCTACTGAAGAGCGATTTAAAAATAATTTTAGTTCGAGTGTGTGTTGGATAAGCCCGTTCGCGTTCCATTGTACTATATTAAGTTTACTTAGTCTGTCCATCGAGCTTAGTTAGAAGTACTGTGATAATGTTCATCATGTTAGATACTTGAGAAATCAGTTGCTTCATCATATCTTTAAGGTCTTGCATATCATTACTTATTTGCGGTGTAGTGGAACTGAGTAAAGAATTACTAATAATGGACATTTCCTCAGTATTAGGGTTTTGACTCTGTGCTGTTGCTTGAGCGTAAGTCACTGTTGGATTTATTCTACTGTTTGTTGTAGGTACGTTTCGAGAATTATCAGCTTGTTGTGTTTGGTGTTCTTGGACGGTTATTTTTTCTTTGTTTCTTAGTGGTGGAAATTGCTTAATTTTGAGGGATTTGTATACCATACATCCTTTATAATTTGCGGTATGGTTTTCACCGCATAACGCGCATTTAATATGTTCGCTTTTCTGTTTGATTGGGCAAAGCATAGTTTTGTGATCTCCAGCACATTTAACGCAAACGGGGATTTTGTTGCAAAAGTTTTTGGTGTGGCCATATTTTTGGCAGTTTGTACATTGAGGTAAAGTTCTTTTTGAACGTGGAGGTTCAAAACTAATTTTACAGTGTAAAAGGTGGGTTAAAGAATATATTTCCTTATTATTTTGACTTGATTTAAGTTCAATAGAAAACAGAGATAGTGGTTTTTTTGTACCAGTTTGTAGGATATTTTGGATATGTGTTACTTCGTGTCCTAGTTCACATAGTTCTTTTTTTATTTCCTCTTTATCGGTTGAATAATGCATATTACGCAAGAAAACCTTGAAACCTTTTTGTTCTTTGGGTTTATAAGTGTAGTATTGGGTGTTTTTAGCTCTTAATAGGTTTACTATTTGGGTGTAGTGAATAGATTCTAAAGGTTGAATTTTTATTTCATTTTCTTTAAGAACACGTATTTCGTAATGACAATTTGGTAAGGAGTTTAAAGCATTATTGAGGTTATCTATGAATTGCACGTTTTGAACATATATTGGTGGGGGCTTTGTAGGTTTATTTTTTTCTGGTTGTTTGTGGGGAACACCATCATTTTGAATTTGGTCTTCTTTATTTTCATTATCATCAATAGATAATATTTCAAACCTATTTGGGGTTGAAGGTTGGCTTAACCAGTATGATTTTAGTGTTTTTTGTGGCTGCTCTTTAGTTTTAACTTTTTTATTGCTGTTTGTGTTTTCAATAAGTTTTGTGGGTGAGTTACGAGGCCTCTTTGATATGTTACTGTTTTTTAATTTCTCTTTATTTAAGGGAGTATGAATTTCATGTAACTTACTTGTTGTCATTATTGGTAAGTATGAGAAGGCTGTTGATGTTACTGTTGTTGTTGCTAAAGCTAGAGTTGTTATTGCTGAGTACGATGTTGTGGTAGTTGTAGTTGTTGGTGCGAGAGTAGTAACCAAAGAGTAAGGAGTTGTGTTATTAG
Source organism: Bellardia pandia (assembly GCA_916048285.2). Lineage (NCBI taxonomy): Eukaryota > Metazoa > Arthropoda > Insecta > Diptera > Calliphoridae > Bellardia > Bellardia pandia. The sequence goes on along the minus strand of OU696530.1, from coordinate 86,478,488 downwards.
TTGTAAGTGTGGGGGTTGTTGAAATAAATTGGAATGTAGTTGCAGTTATTTGAGTATCAGTTGTTGGAGTAGTACATTGAGAGCTCCAAGAGAGGGGTTTCAATTGCGATTGCGCAGTGAGACTAGGATATTTTTGGTGATCATTCGGATTGTAATCTGATGCAGATGCATAAGTATTTTGAGCGGGAAGAGAGTTTGAGCTTATTGATGGTGCTTGACCATTCGCACTTATAACACATAAGCTATTTACTGTAGTAAGGTTTGACTGAGACAGATGTTTATCACTTTTTTTATTGTTAGGGGAGCGGCACCTCTCCGGCGGGGGAGAGCGCTCAATGGGCATTTTTATATTTTCTATGCTTATTTATATTTTAAACTTTTGTTTATTATTTAGTATGTAGCATCATTAACAGTGGATAATGATAGCTGATTTATTTTAATTTTGTTTATTTTTTTTTAACGTCTTTTCGCAATATTTTTATATGTTTTTTTATATACTTTTTGTACTTAAAAGATGATTTTATACGGAGCGAGGAAAAAAAACACGTCCGCACGTTAGATGTACTATTCAATCATAATCTTGCAGTAACTTAATGATATTATATATTTTTATGGGTTTGTATCTTATTGATTTGTATGTAAAATCGACATGGACTGATTTACTCTCATTCAATTTAATTTTCCATTTTTCCGTCCATTTTAACAATATATTTATAGAGGATTGTAGCTTAGTGGAAGACTCCACTTCGTTATCACCAACTGACAGGATACAAGTGTCATCCGTAAAAGTTGCTATTATGTTGTCGTTTATAGGAGTAGGAATATCTGACGTATATAATAGATACAAAAGAGGGCCGAGTATACTACCTTGTGGTACACCTGCTCCAATTTCTTTAAATTCTGAGTATTCTTTCCTCTGTTTAACTCTAAAAAGACGATCTTCCATGTAGGATTTTATTAAGTTAGTATATTGGGCAGGTAATTTTGTTCTCAGTTTGGTTAGGGTTAATGACAATGAATAATAAAAATGGAAATACAACCTGATCTAACATCTGAACTAGAACCTAGTCTAGAACCGGTAGTTAGGTAAGAAGGCTGGTGTGAGTCATCCTCACATCATCACCCAGAGACCAATATGGTCCATTGTGATGCCTTAGATAGGAAGAGAAGTGAGAAAGAAGGTGAAATAAAAGCGAAAGTAAAACAAGAAAGGAATAATAGAGTGCATAGAGATAGAGGAGAAGAGAAAAAAGAGAATACCTGACCAAATTCTACTCAGACATATGTCCTCCATTTGTGCGACCAGCACACAGTCTACTGCCGCGTAGTCAGGCCATTCCCTTTACCAATCCCATTAGACTCTCCAGACCACAGCTCGAGACATCCCTTAATTCGCCCAATAATCTATTACCTAGCCACCTCAGCCTACTACCCTGCAACACGGGACAGTGGCATAGAATGTACTCAACCGTCTCCAGCTCATCCGGGTCCTCGCATAATCTGCACATATCCGACACTTCGTATCCCATTCTCACCGCCATCCTGCCTATCATGCAATGGCCCGTGATAATGCCTATCATGGTCCTAATGACAACCCTACTCCTGCCCAGCAGCAATTCCGAATCGGACTTCCTAAGCATCGGCCACAGCGTCCGTGGCACTTGGCAGTCCGTCCGGTTTCCCCAGGCCTGATTGGTTACACTTAGGACCCATTCCCTAATCTTTCTATAATAGAAGCCCATTGGAGGCCCAACTGCCTCCGGTTAAAACCGGAACTAGAATCTGAATTGGAACCTGAAGTAGCACATAAAATACAATCTAAAGTAGAACCTGAACTAGAACCTGATCTGAAATAGAATCTGAATTAGAATTTTAACTAGAACCTTAACTAGAACTAAAACCTGAACTGAAACCTGACTAGAACCTGAACTTTAACTTGAAGTACATGCAATTGAACCTGAAGTAGAACCTGAACCAAAATCTGACCTAGAATCTGATCTAGAACCTGAACTAGAAGTAATTAACTTGCAAATTTGTCTCCAGACTGCCCTCGTATATAAGCATGTGTTGGTGTTATTGCATTATAAAATAAAGTATATTATGTATACACAGACACACACACATATATCCTTGTGCACAAATACACAACCAACTGCAGACACCATTACAAAAGTTGAAGGAAACAAAACACAAAAAAAAAAAAAAAACAAGCTGTCCATCATTTTGTCTACTCTATAAATTTTCTATTTTAAATTGACAGCAACTTGACTCGTCTCTACAATAAAATGTATGTACAGTTTACAATGACTGACAATGACGACTAAAAACTAAAAGAAGAGTGAACGACACGACAGGGGAGAAGTGAGTGGTGCTACAAAAAAGAGAGACAGAGAGAGAGAGTGAAATGAAAATTCTACGTTTTTATTATTTTTATTTAAAAGTTTTGCTATATTTGACGGAACTAACTGACATTATTTGTAATCATTACAATTGCAAGCTGTAAATGTATGTTTTTGTTTTCCTTGGACCACGCCAGGTTAATGTACAGAAATGTAGTTATTTAATATTAGTATTGAATAATGTCATATGAAAAGTTAAAATTCAATTCAATGAATTTGAATGAATTCAATGAAATTCATTTAAATCTTTCATTTAATTAAAAAAAAAAAAAAAGAGTTGAGAAAATTTAGCAGTACAGCACAATTTTTAGGGATTACTCCTAACACCCCTTTAGTTTACCTTTAATATGTATTATATTTAGATAGTTCTTGAATTCAAACCAGAAATTATCTACTTTGAAAATGAAATATTTAACAAATTAACCAAATATCCTGCTAAATACTGAATACATGTAGTTCCCTTAACATTACTCACTCAACCCAACTTCGCCATTGCAGTTCATTGACTTCTTACAATTTTATGAATTTCCCAACTTTTTGGCTTCTTAACATAATTAAAAAAGCCATACAGCACAAGTTTCTCAATTCATTTAAAGTTTATTGAAAATATATCAAACCTTTCCTTCTCATCCATTCACATGGATTTATCTCAATAAACTAAATACAAATATTTATAATAAATATTGAGACAACTTACGAAAGAACGAAGAGACCTTCATCAAATTTATAAAAGGAAATATACAAAAAGGAAAAATCAAACTAGCCCATGTACACATTTATGTAGTAGATTTGTATGTGGGCTTTACAGAAGTGTAAAAGTAAATAGCATGAAAACTATAAATTCTTCCATTTATTTTTCTGCTCATGAAAAACAATTTTCAATTAAATTTCTCTGGTTTTTAAATTTGTCGAAGATAAACTAGCACAATTCACAGTCTTGTGCAAATGGTATTGCATCATTTTTGCTGTTGCTGTGTATTTTTTTAGTGTACAACAAAACTATGCTAAATCTTTTTGAAAATGCAATTATGCAATATCTACCATTTGCACAAGATTCTGAATTGCGCTACTGTGTTGCATTACTATAATTACAATTAATGTTTGTTATTTATTCTAAAGTTACAAACAGTTGCTCTCTCCCTTTTTATACAATATTTGGAAGGCCACTCCACTAATTTAGAAGAGGAATTGTGCATTAATAGTTTGTTAGTGTTTCATAACTATAATTACATTTTAAGATAAACAAAGAGAAAACTAGAAAAACAAAAGTATAACTATTATTAATTCTTATTATGCAATTTTCAACAATTTAATATAAAATGCAGCGTTTATTTGCAGTGGCAAATAATCCGGATTATTATGGTACAAATGAAAGCGAAAGATTTTTGAAAGGGACAGTCGTAGAATTATAAACAATACAATGGCAATACAATGAAGCGAATTGGTCAAATTATTAATGAATTTGGGGTAAATGTGTCAACCATAAATTGGCGGCTAAAAAATCCTAGCCTACTACTCGAGTAAAGCTGTGCCAAAGTCATTATTCAGACACACAGGACATGAATTCGCTAAAAGATACTTACAAACTAACTAACTAGAATAGTTGCACTATTTAAACATATATTTGTTTAAGATGAGTTTTTCCGATGAGAAAAAGTGCAAAGTTGATGGTCCACAAAGTTTCAGCAGCTATTGGAGAGTATTATAACGATATTTCTTAAAAAGAAATTTTTTGAGGCGGTTCTTTGATGGTTTGGGAAGCTTTTGTGTAGACAATATGTTAGTTCCATTAGTAATGAAAAATATATTATTTTTCAACAAGACAACTCAGCTATACTAAAATCCGTGAAACAAAGGGATGGTTATCTTTGACAAATATTAATATACACCAATACCTTGCTTTGCGTCGTTTCGTTTTGCGTTTTTTCGAAGTTACGTCGCTTCTTAATTAGTACTAATTTTCACTGTGTGTCGTTAGATTTCCGAGGTTGCGTTGTATTGGGTTCGAGTCTTTAATTTTATTTTGATATTATTGCAAAATCTGCAACATCATTAGATGCTATAACGATGACCCGTACAAGAAGTGCTTTGATGATCGAAATGTAGTCCTTGCTTTCTATTTGAATTGTAAATCTAGTTGCGCAGATAATACCATTAAGTAAAATGGTATTTCAGATAAAAACAAAAAGATTATTTGATGACAAAAAATGTAAAGCATTATTCTATAATAAGGCGAGTAGTAGTAACACAGAAAATTCCTACGTTGAAAAAAAGCTGTTCAACAAACATTGGTGCAATTTTTTGTAAAAGAAATCCGAAGACTTAGTATTTTCGTAACCCTAAAATCGATCTGCGATCTTTACATAGTTCGCTATAGAAAATCTTAATTCACTTTGCGTCGTGTTTTTTTTTTTTTGGAAAATAACCCCGACGCAAAGTGAGGTATTGGTGTATTTGAATGGCCCAGATGTTTAACGGATCAGAATCCCATGGAGAACATTTGGGAAATATCAGGCCGTCCAATTGATGCTCAAATCCGACAATATAAAAGCTTATATTACTTAAAAGTTGTTTTTATATATCTATGTTTGGAGTTATACCTACAATGGGAAGCAAAACTGTCCGTATGCTTTGCATTCCGGAAGGTGCTTTTGAATGCGCTTATGCGGATTAGTATTATTTTCCATCAGACTTGAAATTGTGAAGCAACAGTGAGAAGCAAAACTGTCCGGATGTTTTTCTTTAATGCTAGTACTTTTGGTTGCGCTCATTCGGCCAGTACTATTCTTTTCCATCATACTGGTATCGGTTGTATTGATTTCCAGTTATCTCTGTTGGTGTATTTGGTCTCACGACTTTTAAACTAAAGGGAAATTGTGTTTGTAAAGTTTTGTGTTGGTGTAAATTTTCAAATATATAATAGTCCAATAATCCATGATTATGTACAGTGGGAATCAAAACTGTCCGGATGTTTTGCTTTAATGATGATACATTTGGATGCGCTCATGCGGCCAAAAGTATTATTTTCCATCAGACTGGTATCGGTCGGCTTTCGTTTCGTCGCTCCAAATAACCCGTTTCCAGTCATCTACTGTCCAATTTTTGTGGGTTTTACAGAAATGAAGGCATCGTTTCACATTTCTATCGAAAAGTGCTGGCTCTTTCTTTTTCACACTTGCTACTAAACAAATTATATTTAATGCGCGTCTAACCTTCCAGGAACTGACATCCTCATCAATACTTTTTGCAGCATTTCTCGGGGTCTTGATGTCCTTAATCTGCCGGCAATCACCATCAGAAAGCAGTCTTGATTTTTTATATCATTTACCGTGGATTTACTTAAATTTAATTTTCAGCAATTTTACGGCATGAATAATTATTTTGCAATATATTTATTATATTCCTTTTAATATCAGTTGGCGTTTTTCTTATTTTTAAAGGTCTTTTAATTTTTTATTTAAAAATCAAGTTAATCACGTCACAGGTTTAACAATAATGCACAAATAGAGCAATAATGAAAGTTTGATAACGAGATAGCAACGGGTCAAATATCATTACATTTTAACAGAGCAATATCATGGAATAAACATTATTTCTTGTGCTGTGCAACAATTTCCGAATAGTGAATTTTTTTTATTTTTTTTTAATTCTTTTATTTTGTTGAAGCAATTTATTTAATGAAAAAATGCATATACAGGTAAACCTTTTACAACGCGGTGAATAGGTTCCTGAAAAACTCCGCGTTATAGGAAATCGCGTTGTAGGAGACTCTAACTCCATACAAAAATCAGAGATTCGTTCCAAAGTAAAAACAATTTCAATAAAATATCGGAATTTGTATAGGAAAAATATAATTTTGTGTACTTATTTGTTGAGTCATAAGAACATACATATTATGTAATTTAATAACACTCCATTTATTTAAAGAATAACAAAATAAAATTTTAATTCTACGTAAAATATTCAAGTTGAAAAAATCGTGCATTGAAGTTTGTTTGCGCTTATTTCGCAAATCTTTATAAACTTCTTGATAGGGAGCTAAATTGTTTTGAAGATTTCGTTTAAATATTTCTGCTCTGTCACTTAAAGGGTCGTTCTCGAAAATGTATTCTTTCAACTGCTTTGCCATATTTAAAACTTTCTCGATATTTTTTAGTGAAAAGTTTTTATTTTCAACATCGAAAAGATCGTCAGAGCTATCTCCAACTGATTCTTCATTTGTGATTGCCACTAAATCTGCTTCGTTTATTTCGTCGTCCGCAATTAATACTTGAATATCAACCATTGTTATTTCATCAAATCCATCAACTTCTACTGTAGTAAGCTTTGAATGCTGCTATTCTAAAGTCTGTAATGGTAAATATTTGAAAAAAATTTCGTAAAAATCGCGTTGTAAGAGTAGCGTTGTAAGAAAATGTCCGTCGTAGGGGGTTTAGCTGTATACCTATATATGTATTATTTTCATTGTCTTACTTTCTTAATGCAAAGCATCAGGGAAGTTTTGCTTCCCACTGTATATGCCTGATCGAATTTTTGAGGTTTCATATTTACAAATGTTGCCTTCATATTGAGGAAGTTTTAGTCTTCCACATGTATTTTTCTTCATCATAATCAGTAATCATCATTTGTCTATAATCAAGTATAAATCTTCTGCTAATATTATACCCTCTGGTGTATTTCGCTGCTGCACTAACAATGTAGATATTTGGGTTGATTACGTTTTATCAAGACTCTGAATTGGTACACACAGTGATTACTAACTGGAAACTTAAAATGGAAGATGGGGAAAATGAAAAATAACAAAACAAAAGACAAATGATGATAAGAAGATGATGATGATGAGATGGTTGACGAGCTGAAGCTGAGCGAAAGAAGAATAGAAATAAGATGTGTTGATGACGAAAAAGCTGACATGATGTTGGATGTGTTTGATGGGTTGGTAGTTGGTTGGATGCTTGATTTAGTTTCTATTGCACTTATTGTTTTTTATGATTTTTTATTTTCAGTTCTTATATTTTTGCCAGAATTTGAACTTTACTAATGAAAGACTTGGAAACAGATGGGTAATGTTAGACTAGCGTGAGAAGAGAGTTAAAGAAATGGATAAGAATTTTATAGAAAACGCAAGGACATTTTAAGTACACAGTTATACAAACTTGAGTATTTTTCAACAAATATACAAAACTATTGTTTATAAAAGATTGACTGAGTAACAGACAATGTTGGTGATGTTAATGTAATGGCTAGAGGATGAGGAGTTTATAACAATATGCCTGAATGCCTGCCTGGTCACATGACCAGGCGTCTTGAAGACTGTTGGCCTTTATTGTTTTGGTCTATAAAGACAAAAACAGTCAGTACGATTTTCTTAATACAGCAAACGATTGTGCTCGTACTGGTGGCTGATGAATTTGTATTTAAAGGTGGCTGGCTGTAGTTGTTGTCAATCTGTTGAAGGATCTTTGTTATTTGCTTCACTGCACATATAATATGTTGTAAGTTTGTGTGTCCACTTAATATGCGGGTGTGAAGGGGCGTAGAGTTTTCCTTTTTTGCCACTGTGAACACTGTCGATGATTGTGCCGTTGATGAGGACTTACAACGACAACGAAATGATGTTAAGGCTGATGTCTGTATAAGAAGTAGAATTTGTGTTCGTTGTTGTAAATTTGACGAGTCTGTCTGGCTTTTGTTGATTTCTGAGCTTTTCTAACAAAAATTCACACACACTTCCACTCACACCACCATAATTGTTGTGTGTGAGAAAGTTTGAAGTTGATAGTAAGAAAATAAAAAGGATTTATTTTGTTTGACATTAAGCAAAAGAAAGCAAAAATAAAGGAAAACAAAATCATGTTAAGATGAAAGGCTGCATTGTCCAGTTCGGTTCGGTTTGGTTCGGTTCTGTTTAGTGTAGCTTTGTTTTGTCCTCAACATCTATGTCATCTTAAGGTTTGTTAACTTTAAACATATTTGACATGGTCGCTTTTTTGTCATTCCAAGAAGGATTTTTTTTTCTAAATTTACACACGTATGTATGCATAGAAGATGATAGTAAACCAGTCGCTAAGGATAATCAACACATGGGGTCTCTGTGTGTTATTAAATTTATTCTTAAGCTGTTAGTTTGTGTGCCTGTTGTCTTGAGATAGAATGACATTATGTCAGAGTTATCATCAACATCACATCGTCATTATCATCATTATTAATATTCTGTGTAGCATTACCTTCTTTTTTACTATTTATACAAGTATCTGTTGTAAATTTTTACTTTATTTTTAAGAAAGGAAGGTTAGCTAATGTAAGAAATTATAAACTAAACATTTTCAATGTCAGACTTGGCAAATATTTGCCGAAAAAGACGTAGCCACTAAATATAATATATTTAAACTCGCTTATTTATTTAAAAAAACTTCGTTTATTTAGGACTAGACACAACAAATATTTAGTTTTATTTTATTTGATCCTGCTTGATCTTGCAAAATTCTTTTAAGAGCAAACAGATAGGTCACCTAGAACGACTTAGATTATCGACACAGGTCGCAGTTTGCGCCAATTAGTAATTTACCTCCGTGCGACACCCCAATATTTTATGGTGACTATAAGAGTTGACCCTCATTTCGGGATATGTTCTCAGCTTTGTATGTTTGAACCCGGTACAAAAATTGTACTATCTGTTGCAGAAAACTGCAAAGGATGCACATGATACCCTACAAACTGTGCCACTTACCAACGATGGCTATGAAATCGCATGGAAAAAGTTGCTTGATACATATGAGAACAAAGATGCCCTCATAAACGAACAGTTTCGAGCTCTACTGAATATTAAACCGCTTGCACAAGAATCAGGATCGACTATTAAAAATTTGCAAAGAACGATAAACGATTGCATTACAAATTTGTCATTACTTGAAGTAACCCCTGAAATATTTTACCACGTAGTGCTGGTGTATATTTGTGCTATAAAGTTACCTGAAAACACTCTGAGTCTCTGGGAACAGTCCAAAAGACTTTGTAAAAATTCCTTTAAATGGGATGATATAAACACTTTTCTAACAGCGCATTTTAAAACTCTCGAGTCAATTTCTGACATAAGGCAGTCCCATTCAAACCCCGTTCAAAACTCGAACAAAAACTCCAAAACTGCCAGTTGCCGAAATACCCCCAATTTTAATTCAAAGTTTGGCGACCAAAACTGGGCCAACACCAAATGTTTGTCGCTGTTTTCTTTGTCAAGGTTCTCATCCCATTAGACTATGCCCCAGTTTTTTGAGTCAGAATGTTGATGGAAGAATGTCAATAGTGAAATGACTAAAGTGTTGTTCGAACTGTTTGGCAACCTCCCACGATTACAAGAATTGTAAAAGTAGTCATGTGTGTTCACTTTGTAAACAAAAGCACCACTCCCAATCCCATACAAGGACTACATCTGAAAAAGACATTTAAACCTATATATATTGTATAAATATCGGTACCGACTCAAAACGTTGCACAGATCATTTACAAAAATCATCACACAAAATTTTGTGAATTTCGGTTCGTATGCCCATATAAAGTTCTTTTCCGAAAATCACTTTAATACTCATAAATCTCTTATAAATAAGGGTACAAGTCCAAAATTTTTTACGGATCATTTATATACATTCGTAAATAAAACTGCTGGATTTTGAGAATATCGGTCCATATTTCGCTATATACCCCATATAAGGTCCACTCCCGAAATCCACGTGAATCCTAAAATATATTTTAAATATACCGTTATTATGTTGAAATTCGACGTGAGATATCCTCATATGCATGAAAATAACTGTTCCTAAATTTAAGAAGATCGGCCCATAATTTCTCATAGCTGCCATTTCCAAAAAAAAAACAAATAAACCCACAAAAATGTCTAATAAATATCGATATCGAACCAACTTTTATATGGATCAGAAATTTTAATCCAGAAATCATACACTCATACCCAGTGCTGATATTCAGCCGGATCGGACCGGTTCGCTCGAACCGGTTGTTAAAATTTTAAAAATTTTGCGAACCGGTTGTTGCATATTCACCCTTCTCGTGAATAAAAATTCCATATGAAATTTGTTGGGGTGATTATGTTGTTTTGTTTTAACGGTTTTATATAATGTGTATTTAAAATCAAAACTATTTTTTTATTAAACAAAAGTTTATATCATTTCCTTCAAGAGGCTTGTGGTCTGTTACTGGGATGCGACTTTAAAATTTTCGCTATTTTTATCAAAATTTGGCAAAAATATAATTTTTTTAAGCGAACCGGTTGTTAATTGTTTCGAATATCACCAAAGTTATATCAAAGTTATTTTTTACATGTTTATTATACTGAAAAAAAATAACCTGTGACGTCATGCGCAGACAGAGGAAATTTTGTTTACATTCTATGCGCAATCTTTATTGTATGATTCATGGCTTGAGAAACTTATAAAAACAACTACATACTTTATTGTTTAAACAATCTGTTATTTATTAATTTTGCCAATGTTTTGCTTTTCTGTTTTTCTATGAATTTATTTTGTTGATTTTTTCACACAATTTATTTGTTTTTTGCAGAACTTTATTTAATTAAAGAGGTAGCGTCCAATGGCTTATTTATTATTAATATCTAAAGATAAGCTATTAAATATGCTTAAAAATTTGGATAATTACATGCGTACTCTTAAATATGTATAACAATCTGAATATTAATTTATATTTCTTAATTTCAATTTGTTTTTTCTGAATATGAATTTGGATTTCTAATTCTCAATTTGTTATTTCTCAATATCAATTTGCTTTGTTTTTTCTCAATATCAATTTGGATTTTTTAATTTTATAAATTTGGAATTTCTCAATTTCAACTTGAAAAGTTGTAGTGAAATAAATGATGAACACTGTACAAAGTCATCAACATGTTGCAAGTTAGTAAGTGGCAAACAACTGAAAACATTCACTCATGTTATGGACAAAAGCAAGCAAACAAAAAATAACTTAAATAATAAACAACAACCATAATAATTTTTGTTGGAATACTTACATACAACCATGCAACATGTCTTGTACACTTTCATCAGGCAAATATCTACAGACAGAATACAAGAAAATGTATTGAAGTGAAGCATCATAAAATTGGCCAAAAATATGTCAACACTGTGGCGACATCTCTGTTAAGTGCATCCTCACACGATACTTGTCTATAATACATATTCATACATTGTTTATTTGTTGGTTTGTTAGTTTGTTTGTTTATTTATATTGGTTCATCCATTCATACATGCATTAATATACATACATATGTATATTATTATTCATTTCTATTTAAAATGTACAAGAGTTTTTATACAAACAACTAAAAATTTTCATTATTCATCTTCAGATACGTTCAGTTCGCACAAGAATGTTGTTGGATGGATGGATGTACACTTGAATGTGTGCTGGCATGGATGATGCTGAAGACACAGAGTGTGAAGGGAATGAATAATATTTGAAAATATTCTAAATTGCAAGTTTTTAAATTGAGCATTTGACAAAAAAATAAAGAGAATCTGTGTCTTCTTAATCCAATCGTAATCTGGTAAAGTTCACTGATTTTTAGATCTTTAAAGACAGTGTCATAAATTTTCATTTCCTTGAGTGGTATAGTGACAGATAATCCCAGCACTTGTATGCGCCTCTATAGTGGACTTATGGATATAAACAGAAAACTTGGCCAGTCTATATCATTTATAAATACTTTTACATCTAACTGGATGACAGGAGTCAATACTCCAACTGATATAATTTCAAATCAAACAATTTGCAAATAATCATTACATTCCTTAAAACCCCTGAATGTTTTCATATTAGTTGTGATGTGATTATGCGTGTTCAAATGCAAATTGTCAGTGTCGCTGTCACATCAAATTTTGTTGCATTCAACACAAAAAACACAAAAATGAAATTACACAAATAATATAAAACTATATACGAGTATGTTGTAAGTACGTTTATATATGTATGTATGCATTTCATATCTTACGGTAGAGTGAAGACAACAAGTGCAACCAGCCATCACTAGCAAAAGCAATATAAGATGATGTCTTCGTTGTCGCTTGTCGTGGTGCAAGAATCTGGCGGCAGCATTATCAAGTGATGCAGGCAACAAGGCGACAGATATCATTCAATCATTTCGTTTTTTTCTTTTTCTTATTTTTTTTTCATATTTTAATGTAAAAAAAAATTCTTTATGTTGGCTCAATTTGTGCCAGAAAAATAGCAGTGACTTTGAGCGGAAATAATTTCAACACCACTTTTAAATCGTTGTATAAAAATTTAAAAAATTGACTGATATGATTACAAATTATCAATTAAGATTGAAACATTGTTTCCTTAAAAGCATCCAACATACGAATTTCTAATAAGGCTGCAATCACAGCCTGGGAATTTTTTAAAACAAGGAAACTGTGTTGTGTTGGTGATTTAATAATAAATGTATAATGTATGAACTTTAGGTCCCATCTGTTGGAAACTAGTAAAAGTAAATTTTTAAATAAAAGAATAATTAAGAATGTTATTCGATCCAAGATGTTTTTTACATCCAAGGTGTTCAAATTTGTCCCACTGCAGTGGCCCACTTTTATACAGTCGAACATCCTTATAGGGAACTTCTATATAATGAACTAAATCAAGAACACAGCTTTTTCGTTCCACTTTCAATGTATTTTGGTTTTTATCAAACATCCCAGCAAGCCAGATGAGTCGGAAAAGAATCTTTTCTCACACCTTTTCCAGAGCGTTAACGCTCTTTATGAGCCCAAAAAACAATCATAATTGCTCCGAAAACCTTCAGAAAAGAGGGTCATTACATTCGAAAATGGTCCGTCAGAAAGAGCTCTTAGATAATGTCAGAAAAGAGTCTTTTATGAGGCTTTTTTTGGGATCTGTGTACTCTTGTTTTTATCATTCTTGTGTGGTACAGCTATGTTTTTTTTTTTGTTCAAAGCAGAAATAACAGGACAATAACAATTTCTGAGTCATACTGCGTGCCGACTCAGGTCAGTAACAAGCAAAAATTTTCTTTTTCGCTCCGAAAATGCTTTTTTGTCGGACTCTTTTTTCGAAGCGCTCCTAGAATGGTATGCTGGGAAGGAAATTTTTTTTTCGCTCCGAAAATGCTTTTTTGTTGGACTCTTTTCTGACTCCTTTTTCGGAGCGGTCTGAAAATGCTCATTTGTTGGACTCTTTTCTGACTCCTTTTTTCGAAGCGCTCCTAGAATGGTATGCTGGGAAGGAATTTTTTTTCGCTCCGAAAATGCTTTTTTGTTTGACTCTTTTCTGACTCCTTTTTGGGAGCGCTCCTATAATGGTATGCTGGGATTTTATAAAACAAGTCAGTTATTCAAAATAATGTAGAAGACGAGCATATAAGCATTAAGCGTAACAGACTTCAAACTTGCTTTTTTGGGTTACGCAGACTTCGAAGCAAGTACTGGATGGTTAGATAAATTTAAAAAACGATTTAATATTGTTTGGAAAACCTTGTGTGGTGATGGAAATGACAACTGCAATGCCGACGAGACCGATTTATTTGTCAAGTGCTTACCAAACAAAACACTAGCATTTGAAACTGAAAATGCTTTGGTGGAAAACAGAGCAAAGAACGAATAACTGTCCTAGTAGGAAGCAATATGACTAGTATGGAGAAACAAAAACTGCATATTTATTTAAAACATTATTACTGCAGCATTTCAACTGAGAGGTGTGTGTTTATTGACGTAACAATTTCCATAAAAGTTCTTATACAATTTCCCATCATTCATTCAATTTAATCAGGATTAAAATATAATTTATTTTTTTTTTCTTTATACATTTAAATGAAATATAAAATATGAGACAAGTTTTTTTCTAGCCATTCCATTATTTTGGACACATTGTTTTCAACTCAATCAGCAACTCATTCAATCATAAAAAGGAAAAAACTCTTCTTTCCATAACTATGTCCACATATTCACAATAATATAAGTTAGAGAATAAAAGATATAATATTTTTTATGTTTCGTTTTTGCATTATTTTTTTTTTGATGTCACAAAACTACCCAAAGGATTTTCAATCGAATGTGTCAAATGGTAAAATATCATACTTCAATCAAATCATACAGATGAACTACACCATTCATACAAACAGTAACAGAGAAAAGGGACAACAAAAAATATATTGGGAAACAGTAAAAGTTCTTTAGATAAGTTAGAAAGTTTAGGTTTTATAGAAGTTGTTGTAAAACCGAAGCACTCTTAATTTACAAAATTATCTAAATGCTTTTAATTTCCTTCTAAATAGCATACTAGAAGCTGATCAAATCAAATTTGTCCTTAAACAATCTATTCTGAATTCAAAATGTTGAAAACACACACCGAAATTACTTCCCTTCCCAACCCAATCTGAGTCAATATAAAATAGTGGGGTTTCTACAACTACAGCACAATTTAAATTATTTATAAAAATTACTAAAGAATGACAAAAAATATATGAAAGATGATAAGGAAACAACCCCCTAGGATTTACAAAATAAAAACTCAAACACAATGACAGTTCACATGGCTGTTCGGTCGGTCAGTTGGTTGGACTTTTATTTAGTTGGTATGGTTTAATGAAAAGGATTGTTAACAAAAAAACAACTTTATGTATAACAAAAAATAAATGACCAGAAAAAAGTAGAAAAAGGGTTTTATTTACAATACAGCAGAAATATTTATAATAAATTGCAAAAAGATGATTTCTGGTCCATGGTCAAGCCGCATCAGACGAGAATGTCATGAGTGATTTGTGAGGTAGACAGGGACAGTTTTTTTTTTTTAATTATTTTCAATAAGATTCTTGCCATATTGATGGTAAATAGTTATGAGAAATGAGAAATGAAATTAAAATGAAACGAAAGTAAAAGTGTTTGCATGTTTTAGTTAATTCAAAAAATTTACTTTTATTTTAAATGTAAAAAATACTTTCATTAAATTTGTTTAAAAATATTGTTATGACTATTTCTTGGTGTCGAAGGAATAGAAAATTTTCGAACGATTTCCATATAAATTTTGCAACTCATATTTGTTTGACAGCGAGATATGTAAAACGAAAAAATATAAATTACAAATATTTTGTACTAACAAGGACAAAGTTTACTCATTTTCATTTAAGGCCGAAGGATCAAATTATTTGTGGGATTTTAAAAAATTTCAATTTAATTTTCAAGCTAAATTTTAAGGCGCGCTCCATGGTGTAACTATACAAGGTGATGGCAAATCGGCAGCAAATATAACACAATACAGTAAAGGTATGGTCCGTGATTAGTCGAAACTCCCATATGAGACCCTCCCCGTAATCAACTTTAACCACCATAAATCGTTTAAAAGCATTTATATCGAGATAAAGTTTAACACAGATATCATGACACTAAATTTTTGGATGATCGGATGATCGGTCATATACTGGGCGTAGGGTATTATATGGTCGGGCTTGGCCGACTATACTTTCTTACTTGTTTCACATAATTTTTTGGGAAAATTTTTTATTATTTCGGTTTGAGTTCAATCAATTAATAACTCAAAGAATACCATTGTAAAGTTATATTTTTATAGACAATTTCAGACACACTGGAATGCATTTTCTACCCTGCCAAGGGTATTATTGTCCAAGATGTACTTGTAAACATCATCTATTTAACTCACCATTATTGAAAAATAGAATTTGGGAATTAAACATATTTCTGATTACATGAGTTATGAGTTAGAACGAAATTTGCTTACGTTTACAATATTGCACATATTCAGCTGATCCACCAGTTTTTTTTTCTTATTTAAAATAACAAAACAATATTTTGTGTATTAAAATTCACCCAAACTACAAGCTAGAACTTTTCCATTATTCACACTCGAACAAGTATGAAGTGCACGTTGTAACATTTCTCAGTATTTCGGATTTTTGAACCGTTCCGCAATATTGTGGACTCTTCATTTTCGTAAATCTCAATTTACACGCAGCAATTCTTATTAACCAACATGATGATTACGTCCAATCCCCAATACATACAAATAGTTATCTCTAAATCAAATTCTCCCTTAACACACAAAAAGAAAAAATATAGTTGTACATATTTACCACAATAATGTTAAAAAATTTTTCAAAAATGTTATGGTCACTGTAATTATTTATATGATTGCGGTAACTGTAATATGGTTAAGTTACAATTCAGATGATTACTACAATCACATATACGATTGTGGTAACTATGTATATATATGTGGAAATCATGTTAATGATGAATCCATTTAGAATAATTTATTGTTCGTTGATTATGAGAGAGAAAAACATAATATGGTATAATCTTTCATCATAAAACTGATCATCAAAAACATTACATAATTGCTTTAATCATATATATGATTGCTATAATCATGTAAATGGTAACTTAACCATATCATGGTTACAGACATCATATAAATAATTAAAGTTTTAAAAAAAATTTTAAAATGTTGAAACAGGCACATCTCTGCCTGCAGTAAGCAAGAGAAACATATCATGTCGTTTCAAAATTATGCGGTTAACGAGTATTGCGTATCAGAATATAAAAGTCACCTGTATCATATGATCTTGTAACAGTGATCTTTGACACTAACTCGCCCATTAGCTAATCCTTTATGTGTGGTGTGGAGACATATCGTGACAATAAATTTCATACACCTTAAAAGTTTTCTAATACAAAGCCATTCTGCAATTTATTTTTTGCACTTCTAAAGTTTTTAAGCTTGTATTAAGCATTATCTTGAAAACTAAACAATTTACTTAGCCACCAGTAGAACAATTTTCAACAGCGACCTATACTGGAGACTTCCTAACGATTAGGTGTGCTCTCATCAAACCAGTTCAATATTATTGCAGAGATGCCTCAAACTTTGTTATATATGCACGATTATATGTATTTAGATTTTTCAAATTACAAATCCAATATAATTTTACATTTGTAGGTGACAACAATATCTGTCGATCATGTAGAGAATAGATCGAGTATTTATCAAAATGTATTCTTTTATATTTTTATAGAAATTTATACCTCTAAACTTAATATGATCCAATTCCTACTGCACGAAGCAAATACTAAAACAAAATAATTCCAAGGAAATATTTGTTGCTACTAAAACACATTTATATCTGCCATTTACAGAATTTCTGCTCGCTGTCTTACCACACACAACACAAAACGAGCATCATAAATTCATCTGTCAAAGTGACAACTTGACTCATCTATTTTTAGGCCTTTTCCTCAAATAAATGGCCAAGTGTATTTGTGAATATGTTAATATTTTAAACTTATTATGTCGGTGTGTAAATCACCAGCATCAACATCAACATTGACAAACAAGAAACATCAAATTTAACCCCTTTTCTTGTGTCATAAATGAAAATGACGAACTGCTGACAGGTGGCAACAACTAATTGGGCTTCTTAATTTTAACACTCTGATTGCATCAGCATAAATAATAGCAACACAGGCAACAATATAAAAAGCAAACATTAATAAAGAATGATAAAAAATGTAAAAAGAAAATAAAGGAATTTCCCTTTTAAAATAAAAACAAAACCAACACAAAGTAAAAGAAATAATAGTAAAGAGCAAAAAAGTAGCAAGTTTGTAATATTACTTTCGAAAATGTTTATTATTCTTTTATATTATTATGGGCATGTCTACCTCTAATGCTATTATTTTACCCTTAACTGTATTTATTAACATCCATAGACATACAATATTTCTTGTCACAAAATTTCATAAATGCATTAGAGCTGCTAAAGTATAAAAAAAAATTAAATTGTTTGCATTCAAATTCATATTTTTGCAGTGTCATCTTAAAAAAGCAGTGGCGTCATTTTGATTTTTATGGCAGCTTTGTCGGTCGTTTACCATTCCTTTCTTACAATCACATGACATTTTTCAAACCAAATCATATCATAATCATAATTCGCCTTGTCGCTTCTATAGGCAGAAGTAAAAACAACCTAAAGACTGCCAAAAAATTATTAAAAATTATTGTAAATGTGCAAAGAAAAGAGACACAAAGTCTTCATGTAGACGCATATGAAACTGTACAGCCTGCCATCACCCATCAAAATGATAAACTAAAGATGAGTCAAATAATAATGTTCTTGTACACGGAAAGAATTGATGGTGATCATGAAATCCCATTTCATTAGTTGGTCTATAATAAAGGAATCTGTTTTTGTGGTGAGATCATATTGAAATTTTTTAATAATCTGCCATATTGCCACAAATAATGTATTTGTTTTATTGCAATGGAATTGCTCCGGCCTTTCCTTTAATTTCCAGATAATCGTCTTTTTTTCGTTTTTTAAATTTTTATTAATTTTCGTTCAATGCTTGCTGTGATGCTTTTGTGTGATACATTTTTTAAAGTCTAAATCTGGATAAGTTTTCACCAGCTGTAGCATATTCAAAACATTCGTTGGAGCACAACGTTTTAAAATTTTCTCTTATCAAAGGCTGTCAGAACCACAGTACTTCGCAAATACTTCTTTTGAAATGGATTCATTGATGACATGAGGGCAATTTAAGTGCAACTAGCAATTACTGCTAGTTAGAACTAGAACAGCAACTGTAAAATGTTGATACTTCAAAGAGCAACAGAACCATTTCAATACAACCCTAATAAGGATCAATTTGAAACTGGTAAAATTTGCTTATATTTGACATATTACATATTAAAGAACGTCTGAACTTAAAAAAAGTAACGCCGATCTTGTCAATTAAGTACTAATGATAAATCTCTAGTAAACTGGATTGTGTGATCATGAGGTTTAAATGCACAAATATAAATCAACATTTTCATTGCTGAATAATAACGTTGGATTTGAACTTTGCAGAATAATTTGCTAATTGGCTTTGCAACATTTCTGTTCGAATTTTTTTTATGCTTCGATTTTGTATGTTCTATTATGTGCGTGGTTTAGGTTAATGATTTTTAAGTGGTGCCAATATTATTTCATTTATATATACTATACTGTGTTGCATTACTATAATTACACTTGACGTTTGCTGTTTGTTGTATAGTTACAAAAAATTTTCTAAAACGTGTAGCATTTTTTAAGAGTATTGTTAATGTTCTTTTTTATCCAAAATTTGACAGCGCACTTCATTAATTTAAAAAACAAATCGTGCACTAATATTTTGTCAGTGTTTCATAACTATAATTACATTTTATGATAAACCAAGAAGAATACTAGAAAAACAAAAGTATAACTGTTAGTTATTCTTATTATGCAATTTTCAACAATTTGCTTTAAGATGACGCTTGGTTCATACCTTAATGATATTGAACTGTTTTTGGCTTTAGGAAGATACCACTCCTTTACCAGATAATAGAAAGAAATCAGCATTATTGTAACAAATTTGCAATCATCAACTTGTTAGATAATCACCGGATTTTTGCAGAATTCTTTGCGAACTTTGCAATTTAACATAATATAAATGTTTGAATGTATGAGTTCTTTGTATGTTTTTATGCATTCCGAACGATAAATTGTATGTTTTTTTTTAAACGGGGTCCCGTCGACTCTACTTAAGTGTTCACACGTAGTAAACTATCACGTAAACCAACCAATGAGTTCTTTGAAAAATCAAACAGATATTCTTGAATCTAGTTAATTAATAGCGTTATTCATCTGCAGAGCATGTGGTGACACTCCTGAAGCGACAAATAACGCACTGAGATCGACGAATACTTTAACTATAAGAATTATTTACCAACCATTTTTCATGCAGAAACTTAAAACATTTTTAGATCAAACCGCTACCGCTTTCAGAATCACCAAATATAAGAAATGTCAATAGATCAGTTTCAGACAACTCCTTAAACGAGGTTGTTAAAAACATCCCTCTGTTGGATCTGAAGGAGAATGTTTTATTACTTCTGTAATATTCAGTCAGTAGGCATACAAACATGTGATGGAAATCGAAAACGAATGAGTTTCAGAAGTCAATTTTTTCGTAATATTTCTGTATTGAAAAACTTTTATCACATAAAATATAAAGATATTGGGCTACTAAAGAGAATCTTAAAATACAAATTTTAAAAATTAGATTATAAATGCATTAAAATGTATTTCCAAATCTCGGGCTAAATTACCGCATTCGATAGCGAGTAAAATTTATCGTAATTTTCTTATTTGAGATTATGGCATTCGAAATCGAGCAAGAATTTAGTACATTTTATCATAATTTCGACATCGAAATCATTTTTCGATTCGATAGCTCATTCGATCACGAATGCGGTAATTTAACCCCTGATTCGTTTTCGATTACGATTTCCATCACATGCCTGATAGTCTGGTAAAACCACTTCGAAATGCTTAGACGTTTTCTCAGACGAGTTTTTCGAAAGATGTATCACTGGATAACATATGAAATTATTTGGTGTAAAACAATAAGAAAAATTGCAGAGGTAATATGGCACAATCTGAACAGTAACAAAGCCCGAACTTATATGCTTGACATTGATTCATAGATTTATTTATTCCTTTTAAGTTCGTTCCTAAAATGGGATTTATCTTTAACTTGATTACAAAATAATATTTAAAAAATTTATTTATTAAGTTTTATTAACAAAAAAAGACAACCTGTTGGTGGCTGAGGCGTAGGAGGTTTTATTATTAATGTATTAACGGATTCGGGTGGCATCCAAAATAGCTGAACTCGTTGTGGGGATAGTCCGGTTGCAAGTGATTGGAGTTTCTTGGCAGTATTATCTCAAACATAAGCGGAATGGGTTGGTTTAAACCTTAAATATATGCCGGGTAGGGAAATTCCACAAAGCATATACTAAGTGTTAAGAGACTGAAGATAATCAAGTTTTATAGTTATCTCTTTCTTTCAGAACTACCTTTTGTAACAATAAAGCTGAAAGTCAACACCAAGCGTTTAGGCCCAACTATAATATGCATAAGCAAGCTTAAGCAAATTGCAAAAGTTAACGAAAAGGCTGTCAAATGCATAACCAGTTCAGAGTTAACTTTCAGGTGGCTACAATGATTTTGAAACTTTTTGTCCACAGTTGCTCATTTATGTTTAAAAAAATGTTTTTATTTTAAGAAAAACCCATTAAATGACTATATTTTATAAATATTATTTTATAATTAAAAGAAAACTTCGTACCCGAAACGCATAATTTTTCCTTTTTTTTAATTTTTCGGCAAAAGTACTAAAATGTGCAGCTGTGGCAGCACTAAATTGTAAATAATAATAAACGTTTACATATGTTTTGTTAATTTTCGTATTGTGTTTGTAAAAATGGAGAAAAAACTTAAAAATTTAAATAATATAAAAATAATAAAGTTAGCGCTTGAAGGCCTGTGCACATTAAAAGAAATAAGTGAACTACACTGTAAAAGAAGAAGACGCTCTTGTTCTGTCAGAGAAATAAACCGTGACAGGAGGACATTTTTGTTAAAATAAAAAGGGTCCCTTTTATTGTAAAAGCACTTATTTTTTCCACATTTTCTATTAAATTTAAAATAAATATATTTTCTTCTTTCTCCATTTTGTTCAAAACACAAACAAACAACAACAAACAGCTGATTCCGTACAGAATGTGCGATCAGTTTCGCTTTTTGCTTAAGCAAATGACAGTTGAAAAACTTAACGAAAAGTTTCGTTAAGTACATTATAGTTTGCCACATACAATTTATATGTGTTCGCACGTTTGCTTAAGCTAGCATATGCATATTATAGTTGGGCCTTTTATGCGTTTCTCGCGTTCTAAACAACTGTTAAAAAAGTAGACTCAATGTAGTCGTATGTTTTAAATTACACACTTAAAAGCGTAGGAAGCGTTGACGCTTGAAAAGCGAAAAGTTCGTTTACTTTCTACTTATGAAAGCGTCCCAAATGTCCAACAGCTGACATTGACAAATGAAAAGCAAATTTATTTTAAAGGTGATGTCCGATAAAAAACTTTATATAAAAAAAATCAGCTGAACTTACGACATCACATAAAACAAAAATGCTTGCCGCGAAAAATCTTCACATGTAACTTGAAATACTTGACGATAAAAAAACTCTAGAAAACAATAAACGCGTTGATGCTAAAAAGCGAGGTGTGGACCTCCAGCTCTAGCGATACACTTTAACATGCAATAAATTAGGTACCCAAGAGTAATAATACATAAATAATAAAAAGATAATCTTTCTTTAAGAACTGCCTTAGAAATCTGATTTTGGCTTTTTTAAACGTCAAAATTGCCAACTCTGTATACTTTGTGGGAAATTCCTATGAGAGCTCGAAGAGGGAAGCTTAAGAATAACAGCATCTGTATGAAGAAACTTAATGACATAACATCCCTAAATCTGGCTCAAATATAATCGAGATGGCGGGTTTTATATTATTCTTCAGTGTAAGGAACGGAGAGTTAAAGTCGTTGAGTCATGTGCTTTAAAAGAGTATTGATGCAGATATTATTTAATACTATAAACGGCCTTCTCACAGAAATTAAGCTTTCTAAATCGTATGAAGCTGAAGTGCAGAATAAATAAAAATGTCAAACAACATTTGTATTTCAAATGAAAAGAAGGAACTCTTTTTATCCCTTGACACTAGGCTTTTATAACATTTTTAATATAGATGCGATGTTAAAAAAAAACAATTTTTCATTGCAAAAAACCATATATCTTTATATACTTTTCAATTGTAGTAAGAACCACATTTAAAATTTGCTAAAATCAATTATTATATTAATAATACTAGAGAGCCCGAACATGGGACGTTGTATATACTAAAAAAATTATTATTGTTAACTAGTCTTTATTATAGTGTAAATATCCTCTTTTTGTATTACATAAACGAAAAAAAAATGAAAAGAAGGAATTGACATATCAGGCAGGCTCTAAATGGGGCTGGAATCATCCTTTTAACCTTAGAGAAAGTAAACTAGAAAGTAATTACATGTTCAATAATGTAAAAGCCAGGTCTTTCAGAGAATCACTGAACAAAAAATTACAACGACAGTGCAAGTAAGATGCTGGTTTATAACTAAATAGTAGTGAATGGTATTGCATTAAAACGGGCAAGCATTCTTTATGACAACTTTTCAACTAATCATTTTAATTGACTTGATATTAATATATCGACTTGTGAGCAAAACATAGCGGCAATTACTCCTAAGATCTCTCCAAGTGCCTAAACTGCTTAAATATTATAAATATTTTTTCCTATTTATAAATTCTCTTAGTGTAATTATCACACACATAAACGGCTGGGGCTACATTTAACATCTCGCGAAAGATGAAAATATGAAGGCACAGTGAACACAGTATAACAACAAAAACTGAGTGACGTTCAAAGATGTCTTTACTTTCTTGTCACTTGTCAGTTGTTTGTCATTTGACACACATGCGAGTGAGTGATATATGCCCCTTTTCTAAGAGCACTCTACTCGTACAATTTACTCTCCTCTCAAGGCAACAGTTTATTGTGCAAAATTCTCCATTCATGCCTGCTTGTGTTGCAGAGTCTTTTTTTTTAACAATTTCTTTGTGTTTTTTTTTTGTTGTTGTTATTGCGCGTCTTTATTTTGTGGTGTGTCGCCAAAATCTCTGGGTGTTGCATGTTTTTTGTCAAGCAAATTTATTGCTTCATTTGTTTCATCTTGTCGTTTTAGCCATTTACTTAAGTCACTCTGTCAGTGGCAAACAGCCAGTGAGGCATTTAGTCAGTCAGTCAACTAGAACCGGGTAAAGTCAAAAAAACATATTTTTTTGTTTTATTTTTTAGTTGCTGTTGCTATTGTTGTTTGTGTAGTAGTTGCTTTTTTATGAATTGTTGAAACAAATTTTTAAGTTGTTCGTTTTAATGTGTTTTTTGTTGCTCATTTCTTCAGTTTTGTAGATGACTTTTTGTTAAATGCTGCTGTTGTTAAGCGTTTAAATCCAATTTACAAACGATGTGCCAATAAGTATGTTTCGCCTTCCTGGGTAATGACAGAAGGCCCCCATTGTGGTCTAGAGAAAAGCAAGTGCGTGTTGTAAATATGAAAT
Organism: Bellardia pandia; assembly: GCA_916048285.2. Classification (NCBI taxonomy): domain Eukaryota; kingdom Metazoa; phylum Arthropoda; class Insecta; order Diptera; family Calliphoridae; genus Bellardia; species Bellardia pandia. Next base: position 86,454,025 of record OU696530.1, on the reverse strand, counting down.
AAAATTTATAAAGCAAATTATAAGAAAGCACAGTTTTTTTCACTTCCATAACTGACATTATAATCGTTAGAAGTTTGTTGCAAGTAGTAAATTAAAATGTCTTTTTTCACATTGCTGGAACCTACATGCAAATAGACCTACAAATTAAATACTGATTCTTAGGTTTGTGGCTATTCCTTTGCTTTTCATTTTAAGTTCTTACCCAAAATAGAGGTTTCCTTGTCAAACATTCCTAAATCTGGTAAGATTCCTATTTCATACATTTTATACATAAAACCCAAGTTCTTTACTTTTCCATTACATAACGCATATGTACGCAGTACGTGTAAATTACTGCAGATAAACCAACTTTGCAAATGACAAAATAAAATGGAAATTCTTACCATTGACTTAATAAACTATATTCCTCTGAGAGTTAACTTAAAACAAAAGTTCCGCAACCGGTCTTAAAGTATTTAAGTTGCTTTAGTTTAGTCTACTTTTAAAAGCAGCAGGATACTCGTATTTAAAACCTCATTCATTTGCTCATGTCGATTTGTGTTCCTGTAAACCCCTCATATTTAGTTTATTATTTTTTTTTTTGCCCAACTAAATATAAAAAGAAATCAAGCTTATTTCATCAAAAAAATACGTAAAAAAAAACTTGTTGTTGTTGCAACATCACGCACGCCAATAATTTCGTGTCACAAACGTCAAATGAATGTTTCATATTTGTATCATTTCATATCATACATTTACTAGCTTGTATCTACAACAAAACCGGAGATAAACCAACAAACAAAAAAAAACATTGACAAATTTACTCACACCTCCAAATCGTCAATTGCAGAAAGATATAGCAGCCTCTTGCTGTGTATGTATGTAGATGTGTATGTAGTATGAGTAGTTCCATTTCAGACACCATCTGACTCATATGCTCGTATGTGGCATCAACATTTGATTAGTTTTTCTTGTTGTTTTCTGTCGCTGTTTCGATTGTATGTGTTGTTTGTTAGCTCTATTCCATTTAGATCGACTTGTGTCAATCTGTACGTTTTACTTCATTTACTTTTGTTGGGTTTTCATTATTTCGTATGTTTTTTTTTTTGTTTCTTGTTGCCATGAATTGTTTGTTGTGCTGTGCGAGAATGAATGGTAATTGTGCACATGATATGTGTTTTACATTTATGTCTTTAAGGATGTCCCTTAACTAGATAATGACTACGACTATTTCTCTATGATCTCTTAAGATATTATATAAAGCTGCTCTCTGTAGCATCTAAAGATGATTCCACAGGTTCTGTATTCCTAAATGTTTTCATATATGAGTTCATTTTTTTTATGAACGTAAGTGCAAGAAATATTGTTCTTAAGTTCTCATATCCGAACTTGAAAGGTGCTTGCGTGCGTTCTATCGGCTTTTTATAGAGAATTCTGAGAGACATGAGAGAGTGTTGTTCAAAAACTGCATGAACGTCTAGTCTAGGCTTTATCAACTGAAGCCTCTTCCATGCAACCAAACAATCTAAGATGTTTGTCCTAGATGGTGTAACCATGCTGATATTAAAATAAGTTTGAGAGCGGGTATAACACGCCATGTCAGGAAAATAGCTTTAGACTTTTTTCTCCTCAACTGACCCGTGACCAGCTTAGATTCCATAGAATTCACAGCACAACAGGGCTTAAATCAGTGAAGGCATTGTGAAAGCATATGTCGCTTGAAATATCAAAGGTCTTTGACGGTCGTGGCAGGGTTCCTAGAAATGCTGGCAACTTCATTTAGTGTAGCAAGGCGTTCATCAGCGCGACGTCCTATCAGCTCTCGCTTTTAACTACACAACTTCTAAACTTCTCGGAAACTGCAATTATCACCAACGAAATCTTTGTCAACACTAATCACCATCGCATACAGTAAAATTCAGAATGTGAATAACCCCAATAGTTTGGGAGTAACCTTTGACAGCCTCTTTGTAAATCACGTACAACTTGCAAAGTAGAAACAAGGTTGTTGCGAAACCTTGTTGGCTAAATACAAGAAGATTGGTCGCTCAATTACGCTGCTTCAGTATGGTCATTTTCGTTGAGTAATACCTAATGGAGAAACATGCAAAGTTGTCAGAATGCTGCTTTAAGAACATTAACAGGCAGAATGCAAATAGCCCTGGAGCACCAAATACACGAATATAATGGAACATAACATTATATTGACAAAACACCGGAGATGTCAGCGGAGGAGTTATACTACCTTCAACATCACACTGCTGTATACTCCCTAGAGACATGTCATATTAAAGACATATTCGCATTAATTCATATTAAAGAAAAACATGTAAAGGAACGTACTGGATCCCTCCATAGAGATGACATCAACCTGCGTTAAACATAGAGACAAACTTAACGCGGAAAAAAGATAGTTATGGCACAACTTAGGTTAGGATGGCGCAACTGTACCAAATTTTTGCCCAGCTTGTTGTCAGGGGACCCTGACTACAAAAATTCCCATATTTGTAACTGTCCAATATATGTTTGTACTAACCCAGTAGAAATAGTACAACTATTTGGCCTGGATCTCGATGTAGAATCAACGGATTGGGAAACAAGTGAGAAAGTATATTCGGTCAAGCCCGACCATATAATACTTTACACCCAAGATATCTCCATGAGCTATGGCCTAATATGGGCCTATTATCCAAAAATGTAGTGGCATGACTTCTGTGCATTTAAATATTATTTTTAAATTTTTTTAAAATTTTCCTCCTGGCCCACGATGTCGATAAGACTTAAGACACAAACTTTTTATCGTATCTATTTTTTACTCAATCAAGTTTGTTTATTCCACAATCAAGTTTGTGCCTTAAGTCTTATCTAAGCGAACGTTATCGTTCGACATCGTGGGCCAGGGGGTTTATCTCGATGTAAACACTTTTAAAGATTTATAGATGTATAGATTTATATACTTTAAAATGGTGTTCAAAAGGAATCTTATATGGTAGCTTTGACTAGTTATGGACCGACCAATATAAAATTATTTGTCATGATTTCTGTATATATAAAACTTATTTGTGTTCAATTTTATTTGGATACTAACATTATTAAGAGATTAATGGTTGTTGAGTGATTTTGGGAAGTGGGTCTTATAAAGTAGCTATAACGTATGGATCGATCATCAGAAAATTGGGCCAAATCATGTTTGTATTTATGAAACAGGATTATGTTGAATATGATTTGCATACCAACATTTTATATGACAATAAGGTCAATTATGGGCCGATTTGTACAAAATTTGTTGATGCAATTAGGCTTTATGTACAACTTATTTCTGGTGGGTTACTCTCTATTGCGATGCGAAAGCAAATTCGATGCATAAGAGTATCAATTTGTACGCTTATCGCATCGAATTTGCTTTCGCATCGCAATAGAGAGTAACCCCCCTGGAGAAATTTGTTGGAATACGTGCATAAATTGAACATTTATGAGCAATAAACTTCTCTTTTGGGAGGACACTGGTATGGGGACTAGGTGAAATAACGGACTGATTTCAAACAGTTTTAATCCCAAGCGTCGTTGGGCCAAAAAATATTATGTGCAAATTTTGATTGAAATATCTTCAAAATTGCAACCTGTACTCTGCGTACAAGCTTCACATGGACAGCCAGCCAGCCAGCCTGCCAGACGGACGGACATTGTTAATTTGACTCAGAAAATGGCGTTTACAAACATCAGTACCCATCATGGTGGTGTAGGGTATAATTATATAGCCTAGAGTTCCTAAGCTTAATTTAGCCAAATACTTATAATGTTGAAAAGTTTGGACATCTTAATGATACTGATACATCTAATTCATGCTACTGCTAAATTTAACTGAATGTCCGAGCTTCAGAGAATAATAGAGACTCATTCAAATGAGTTCCTTTTCAAGGAACACCCTAACATTCTATCTATGCAACAAATAATACACTCACTTACTCACACATCTTATTTGGTGGTAAATATTTTGTGCGTGCAGTAATTTGGTGAGATTATTTATATGTGAATGTGTTTACATTTCTTTATGACAATCATGCATGTTGAATGCGAATGTTTGTCAATGTCTATGGATATTCATTCGAACACTGCGATATGATGCGATAGTCGTACATATGTTTATTTAATAAACTCTTATACATTTTTTGTGTGTTAGCTTTTTGAGGAGATGAGTTGAATATGAAAGTATTTTGAATATTTTCCATCACACACACTATTGGTGGTAATAACTTTTTACCAAATCATGCCAATATCATTTGTGGCACCTGTGTCTTAATAGCAAATACATATTTATTCTGTAAACCCTGTGGCAGTTTATAAGAAATATACCTACTTTATGCAACTTGTACAAGACAAAAAGAAAACGAGACCATTATGAATTTTTAACATATTTTCTAAGTTTTTTACATAATGAGATTTTTACAACTGCAACTGTTTATATATTTCTTTAAGCTTAGATTTCCTTAAACAAATATAACAGGCAGTGCTACTAGCATTCACTGCTACTAGTATTCATTGCTATGGACTAAATCTTTAAAATGTTATTTTTGAAAAAGTTTCTCGAAACGGAGACAAATCTCTCAAATATTTATAAAGTAACAGTTTGTTAAAGCTTAAATTTTGAAACTCTTTAACAAGGACATTCAATTTTATAACCAATCATTAACATAAGAATATTACATTACACTCATCGTTATCGTGATTAAAATCAAAGATTTATATTAAAAAATCAATATTTTAACATTGATGTCTGACGTCATTTAACAAACAATACAAAAAGCATGTCCTTAACAGCAAAAGCATACAACTTACCCAAATGGAAACAGAAGTAGAAAACGAAAATAATGATAATAATTCGTACAACAATTTTCGCCAGCATAATAATAAACATTCGATACCAGAAACAGTAAAGAAGCACGGATTTTTCAAATATATATAAACAAAATATGATCACTTCGTAAATAATATACATAAATATGAATTCAAATGTACATGGTATGGCGTCCATGTATGTATGTATGTACAAACATACAAATATTACATAAATATTTAACGAATAACTTATGCCTCAAGCTACATGTTACACTTTCACAAACGAAAACGCTCCCTCACACATAAATACATGCAGACATACATATGTACATACACTCCACGCCAATTGTATGAACAATGTGCTCTGTGTAGTTTCTGATGATGAAATGGTCGAAGCCATTAGCACGTGCACGCATTAAGTCTGCCCTCACATGGTGGCATCATAATTTTCACAAATTACCGTTAAAGTGTTGCCATATTTTGTTAAAGTGTTTAACTGCTGCCACAGAGAAACAGTTACAACATACAAGTACAAGGCTGCAGTTGTTGTAAAACATATTGGCTTACTGTGGGCCGCAATACATAACTGAATTGATGATGTTTTTTTGATAGAAAGTAAAATTTCATCTACCATATGATTCTTAACTACAGGGGGCGGCATATTTATTTTGACGACTCTGCTACCCGCTCTTTAGTATTAAGAAATTCCAACATTGCAATTGTTTTTGTTGTTGTTTGCCAATTCCCGTTAGATGAGAGCATAAGCTATTACGTAGCAAAAAATTTTAATCAGTTGCATTATCTCTTTCGTCAAATTAGGTGATTTTCAGCAATTAGCGCAATTTTGATTTTGACAAAAGTATTTTGAAGGACATTATTTTTAAAATTTGGTAAGTAAAATTAATTTGGTATCAACTTGCAGGTATTTTTCATTTCAATATGGTGATAAAATCGGAGTTAAGCATTGAGGTTAGGGCTGAAATTGTCACCAAATATAGTTGTGGTATTTCTGTAAAATACATCTGTGAAGAATATGATTTATCAAGACAAACAGTGCATTACCAAATCAATAAGCATAAGAAAACAAATTCAGTCCAAAATTTAGCCCGGACGGGCAGAAAAAGGAAAACTAAATCAACAGAAGACAGGCATATCATTTGTCAATTTAAGAAAAATCCCACTATAACTCCAAAATACTTAGCACCTCAGCTGCAGAGATATTTTGACGATCCCATAAGGTAACGCACAATACAATACGCCTTACTCAACATAGTTTTGGTACGTATGTAATACAAAATATACCATATATCTCAGCTCGCAACAAAGTAAAGCGGTTGGAATTTGCCAGAAAGCATGTTGATAAGCCTCCAAGCTTCTGAAACCGGGTTTTGTGGTCTGATGAGAGTAGTTTTGAGTATCACGGGTCACAGAAAAAAATCATATGTTCGACTTCCGAAGGAGATTCGTAAGAAACTAGCTCCAGTCAGCGAAAGAATGAGCCATGGTGGTGTCTCGGTAATGTTCTGGGGTTGTATTTCGTCCAATAGAGCTGGCGATTTAGTCCCGATCGATAGAACAATGAATCAACATAAATATTTGGATATTTTAAACAATCACGCATTCCAATCGGTTGATAAAATAATCGGAGAGTCATTTATTTTCCAGCAGGATAAGGCCCCATGTCACAAAAGCCGTATGGTAATGCATGTCTTGATCAGTTATGGTGTGGAAATATTGGATTGCCCAACCCAAAGTCCAGACTTAAATGTAATTGAAAATGTCTGGTCATATATAAAGGCAAAAAAAGTGTGTCATTGACTCGTACTAGGGCAGAAACCATTTCTGAAGTAAAGGGGCTTTAGGGAGGAAGTCCCTCCAGAAATGTTCTCCAAACTCGTCGACTCTGTAACGATTGCGAAATCTTATAGATTCCAAGGGAGGATATATATTTTACTAAAAATTTACAATTTATAATTCTATTCTTAATAATTGAATTAATTTTTAATTTAAAACCTTTTGTCAAAATACTTATGCCATTTGAAGAATTTGCATTTTGTTCTCAATAAACTGAATTAGTATAAAATAAACCAATGAAATCTATATTGTTTTTTTTTATTTATTAATTAGCTTAACTTTTCTCATTTAAAGTTTTTTAATTTCTATGACTGTTAAAAAAAAAAATTAAAAATACTCCAAATTTGCACTCGTCAAAATAATTTTACCGCCCCCTGTATATCACAGCCCAACACGAAAAATGGCTGCCATTCCTCTAACTCGTTTTTTATGAATCAGCTCTATTTTGCTAGATTAAATTTTTTTAAAAAGTTACATAATTACTCGATTTTAGGTAACATAACTGAAGAACAGTTTAATCTACTTAGTGAGAAGAAAAATCAAAATTTAGCTAAAATATTACCTTTATGCTGCCCTAACATAACATTTACTCCACACAGTAGTTTTGCAATTATAGATTTCGATATTGGTATCAAAATGAAAACGTGTATTGTCGATAAAAATATGTTAAGGCACGATTTAAGTTTGCCAGAGAGTACAGCAATTGGACAGACGATGCCTGGAAACGTGTAATACGGTCAGTCGAATCCAAAGTCAATGGTTTTCAATCCGAAGGTAAACAATCCAACAGCTCAAAAAATTCAAAGAAACTATTTTAAGGAAACATTGAAACACGATGGGAGAAACTCCATGATGTGGAATTGTTTTACATAGTTGCATAGAATATAGGGATTAATGAGGAAATATTTTGTAGATAGGAACGTATATTATGCGGATAAAGTTGCTTTTCAGGTGGATGGTTACCAAAAAACATTTTTAAAATTGTAAAAGATTGGCTGTGAGCAAAATAGTCATTTGATGCAGTGGCTAGCAAAAAATTTCATCACTAACATATAATCTCTAAACAAACATTGCCATAAGGCAATTTATAGTATATGTAATATAAAGTCAAAATACTATTTATATTATTAAGAATTCTCAATATAATTTAAACAAAATAGGAAATTTTTTAAAATCTATTAAAAAAAACTCAAAAAAAACCTTAAGACTTTTCTTATAATTATAAGAGAAAAATTCTTATTATTTCGGCTTGAGTTCATTTTATAATTAATAATTAGAAGAATACAATTGTAAAGCTATAATTTTATAGACAATTGGCACATTGGAATGTATTTTCTACCCTGCCAAGGGCGTCATCAGCAATGTTTGCTGTCCATGATCTACTTATAGGTTAGGTTAGGTCAGGTAGGAAGGCTGGTGTGAGTCACCTCACACCCTCACCCAGAGACCAATATGGTCCATTGCGATGCCTTAGATTCTCTACCAAATGTCTGACTGGTCTACATATGTCTTACTCGTCTACCCAGAGTCTTTGGCGGGAATCGAACCCGCCACCCTTTGACTGATAGCCCGGCACTCTATCGCCTAGTCTATCGGGGCACTCTGATCTACTTGTAAATATCATCTATTTATAAATATCATTTATTATTATTACATATTTAGTATTACTACAAATTTGTTGTTATTTTTACTGCTGCGTTCACCGCTGGTTGACAATATCAGCAATGTATGTTATTGTTGTCATTTATCCTTTATGATAGATTCTCTGTTTTTTTTTTAACTATGAAACACCGGAGATGGGATGACAACTGTTTACACCATGCCTTGTGTGTTTTGTTAATTTTTAGAGACTACTGTTTTTCTTAATGAAAAATGGTTGAACTTTTATATTTATTATTAGAGAAAAATTCTTATTCTTTCGGCTTGATAGTTAATAATTAGAAGAATACCATTGTAAAGTTATAATTTATAAATCTAAAACACTATACTCCAAACTGCACAAAACTGTTAAAAATGTTAGTATATTTTTATAATGTGTTGTTAAAGTGGCAGAAAGCTTGTTAATTTCTCATCTAAAAATAGAAATTTTCAAAATGTAAAAAATCAACTTATGTTTTGAAAACGCAAAGTTACTTTTCGTTATTAAATAGTTTAAAACTTAAGCTATTAAAACCTAAAGAAATTAATAAAATATTTAAATAAACACATTTCATAATTCTGTGTCAAAGTTGTATACTTTATGTATAGGTATGTATAATTAATATTAATCATACGCCCAGAATAAATTATTCAAAAAATTTTAAATCTTTCAATTATACATCGGAAAAAAGTGAACCATAAACGTATTTATGGGAGAAGTAAAAAGGAAAATCAAGGAATCTGGGTTGTTATTTTGTTCAGGATTATTCAAATAATTCATAATAATTTATTAAATATTTTTCAAAAATATTTCCTTATTATACATAGTTTCAAAAATTAGAAAGTTTTTAAAAATTCTTAAAAAATAGTTGCAAGAAATAATAACATAAGGTGTTTAAAATACCATTCTCTAAACTGTGCACAATTGTTAAAAATGTGAGTATGTTTTTTATACAATGTGTTTTTTTTTAAATAGCAGCAAACTTTGTTAATAGTTTTAGTAAAATTAGAAAGCTTTAAAATTCTTTAAAAATTGTTCTTGTAAAATTAGAAAGTTTTAAAATTCTTTAAAATTCACTTATGTTTTGAAAACGCAAAGCTGCTTTTTATTATTAAATAGTTTAAAGCTAAAGCTATCAAAAACTACAGTTGTGGCAATACATGAACTCCAAGACACTTGGAAAATAAATAATAAAGTAATTGAAAAATTAGTGAAGAGTATGCCAAAGTGTATGTAGAAAGTGTGTTACGAAATAAAGGTCTTTGGACTAAATATTAAAAGTAGGGGAGAGAGGGGCACGTTTGAACACGGAGCACCTTAAAACAATGTTAATAAAATTTCAGTTTCAACAACTTTTGCTAGTTTTTTTAGTCGTCGACCGAATGTAGTTGGGTGAACAAGTTTTCGCAGTGCCATTGTAAATTTTTTTATTTTTTATTTTTGTAAGAGTGTAAGAAGTATTCAGTGATCGTTTTCTTTCGTGAAAGAAATTTATTGCAGTGCAAAATTCATTTCAAACAAAATTAAGTTAAGTTATTTGATATTTATGTAAAAAAAAAATATTTATTATAAATTTCCGTGATATGGCAAGCAAGTTCAGGTTTGAACAAAAAACAAAGGGGGCACCTTTGAACATGTTAATTTATCAACCGAAGTACCAAACATTTTTGATTCTCTCTTATTTTCTCAAAATGACGAATCCAATGCTGGTAATGATGCTTTAAAGGAAAATGTAATGTCACCTGAAATCGCAAGGCCTTTTCCATCTTAATAATATAAAACTTATTTTTGATCTGAATTTTTTTTTATTTTTTAATTGTTAATGTTTATGTTTTTCTTAATAAATAAATCGAATTTATTATATATATAAAAAATATGAATGTTTATGTTATTTTTGGATATAAGCGCTACAAGAAAAAATTGCCGTTCAAAGCTGCCCCAGCCTAGTTCAAAGCTGCCCCGTTTGGGTGGAGGCACATTTGAACAATGACTTCAGCCATTAAAAAATAAAAAAAAAAATATAAATCGAACTAAAAATAATTTACTTGTAGACTTAAACTAAAGTTGATATTAGTTAAATTATGTAAAAAGTCAATAATTCAAAAATATAAATTTTTATGTGGCTTGAAAGCAAAAAGTGTTCAAAGGTGCCCCCCTCTCCACTACTATCAGTCCCTTATGTTTATGTATGTTGCAAAATTTAGTACATGTTAGTCTTGTATTCGTTTCGTTTGTCTTTTTTCATTTAGTTTTGATTCATAAATTATTTTGTTAAAAATTAAACATAAATTAAATGACAAAAAATATTTTTTAATTTTCTTTATTAGTTTTGTATTTATACAATAACATGTACTCATTTATATATAAAAAGGAATACTACAGGATTTTGTGAAAATCAGTCTACAATAGGTAAAAAAAAGTGTCAAAGTCGAGCACAATGTTATTATTATTATTAAAAGCTATTGCATAAATAATTAAATAATTAAATAATTAAATAATTAAATAATTAAATAATTAAATAATTAAATAATTAAATAATTAAATAATTAAATAATTAAATAATTGAATAATTAAATAATTAAATAATTAAACAATTAAATAATTAAATAATTAAATAATAAAATAAATAAATAAAAATAACAAATAAATTAAACTAAATAAATTACACTAATACCCCGATTTGCGTCGACCCGATTTGCGTTGATTCGATTTGCGTCATCAAAAAAAAGTTGCGTGGCTTCGAATTGCGTCGTTGATGTTTCGTTTTGCGTCAAAAAATACATAATTGTGGCTTCGAATTGCGTCGTTAATGTTTCGTTTTGCGTCGTTTTCTATTACATTTTGTGCATAGAAGGAGGATTTCCCTTTTTACTTGTTTTGGTCAAACACAAATATATGTTTATGTTGATTTTTTACATATATGAATTGGCTTTAATTTATTTTTTTACTTTACGTTATCTTTTTGTTGCAATAAATTTTAAAAAATATACCTATGTATACATTTATTTATAGTAAAAATTTTCAACTTTTCTAAAAATTTTCTTCTGGAACGAATTAACGAAAAATCCATACAAATATATGGAGAAAAGTTATTCGATTTGCGTTGTTTCGCATTGCGTCCCGTTTGGTCGGTCCCAATTAACGACGCAAGTCGGGGTATTAGTGTATTATTGTGTATACTTATTATTATATTATTAAATATCACTCATACGCAGTTATACGAGTAGTTCATGCGAAAACGACAAATGGCAATAATCAAAGGTGTCGACTTTTTGGTTATGTCCTACACCACCGTAGTGGGAAGGTTAAATTGGACTTGTGCTGATGTTTATAAAGCCCATAAGTCACTTCCTAAGTCAGTTTATCGATGTGTGTCCGTCCGTCCGTCTGCGTGGTTGTTCATGTAAATTTTGTGCGCAAAGTACAATGTTGCAGCTATTTTGATAAAAGTTGGTACATGATATTTTTTCGGCCCAAGGACAGATGGGATTGAAACTGGTGGAAATCGGTGCATTATATCACCTTTCCCCCATACACATGTGCTCCCGAAATAGGGGATTACCTATCACAAATGTTTGAATTGTAGAATTTTGTGTGATAAATGAAACCAAAAAAACACGTCTACAAATCTACTCCCATATAAGACCCACTTTCGAAAATCACTTAAAAGAGCATAAATGTCAGAATCCAAATAATGCTAAACACAAACTTGTGTCCTAGATATACAAATAATTTGGTGCAATTTTATGATGATCAATCCATAATTAGTCTTAGCTCCCATAAAGGGCCCACTTCAGAAAATAGCATAAATGACCATATATCTCTTAAAAATTGTGGTATCCAAATAAAATGCATATATACAGAAATTTTACAATATTCGCCCCGCAATTAGTCGAAACTAATAATATTTATATTCACAGAAGTCATGTCACTACTTTTTTGGATGATCGTTCCATAATAGGTCATATCACCCATATAGCGCTCATTTCTGAGAAATGGTTTTATACATATATATACTTTTTTATACATAAATATGTATACTTTCTTATTTGTTTTTATTGGAATTTCGTCAAATTTTCACTTGAATGTTTATTGGTGGACCTCTTTTATGATTAATTAAGAACTATGTCCGAAAAATGTATCAGCTCTTAGTTAAATAAATAATTTAACAATGCAAACTAATCATTCCTTTTGTGAAATATGTTGAACAACAACGAGGAGTTGAACCTTAAGTAAAGTATGATTCATTTAGAGGGTTGTTTTTATTTTAATTACATTGCTAAAGGTAAATAAATAAGCAAGTAATATAGAGTATAGTAATACTTTTAGACTTTACATATTATATGATCTTCTAAACTAGAAGTTGTTCGAAGTGCACAAAAAACAGTTCTCACTGAACGCTGAATAATTTGGAGATGATGTTGTGTTGTAAGTATTTTCATGATGAATACAAATTAAGACGATAGTATCGCGTAATAAAAATAAAATAAAAAAATCCTCTAAATAAATTACTTCACAACGTTCATTTAATCCTCACTAGTTAGGAAAAAGACGACGGTTCAAACAGTAAAACTTGTTTAGATTTAGTTCTCAATTATTTACTATATTACTATGTAACTTTAATAAAAACCTCATTTTAGTTCAATACGATATCTTGGGGTATCTCTTTGAACCAATGAAAGAAAAAGGTTCACATACATTAATGACTTGAACTTAGCTTGGCCAAACAACTTTCATAAAATTTGTTGACACTCAACCCACTGTGTTATTTAAGTTTGTAAAACATACAGAAGAAGATGAGTTTAGTTTTGTTTATTTGTTTACTAACATTAGCTTGCATTTTGGTAATAACACACTGGCAAAGACACACTCACACAAGTACACAAAACAACACACACAAGTTAAAGTTGCTTTTGGGTTTCAGCACGAATTTCCGAATTTGATTATTCAAGATTTTTGTAAGAGTGCAAGTTTAAGTGGAAATGCGAATGTGTCTTAGTATCTGTGTTTATCTGTGTCTTTATGCTTTTGGCATTTAACAACATTTATGATCTCACACACAAACACAGCTACTATTTAGTACAATGTGTGATTGTGTTTGCAAGCACACAAATATACTCGTATATGTAGTGGTGTGGGTTATATTGGCCATAATTTGCTTAAAACTTGCGGTTGCAGCTTTTCTCATTTTTATATTACTTATTACAAGCGTGCTTCATCAGTGTTGCAGGTGCGAAACATTTACGTTTCTTTTCCACTCCACATAGCTGTAGAGAAATACACAAGAATAATTATTTGCCAAAAAAATACTTTTAGGCCATAATTTTTAACACACAACTACTTTGCAGGAAGTATGTTCTCTAGAGACATGAATGAGTGTATTCCAACTATTTGCCACACATTTGTTTCTCTGTCGTTTGATATGTATGAATATGACGTGCTTAACTCTAGAATGCACAAATCATTTCCAATTTTGCAATGCAACCATGTTTGTCTTTCGAGCGTAAATGTTTTCGGAAAAATTACGTGTTATTGCACTGGTAAAAGGGTTTCATATTGTATTTCTAAGTGTTTGCACACGCATGCCAAGAGTATAATATTGTGTGTGCCTTGCAACATTAGTTTTAAAAGTACATTTTGTACATAAATGCTAGAGGTATGTATGAGTTTAAAACTCAAAAGCTCAGCTAATAATTTTCAAATGTTTATGCTTTTAGGATGTGTTTTGTCGAGACATGTTTTAAATATGGTTTATTTGCTTAAGTAAAAACTGAATGCTGGGTGGGGGGGTGTTAAAGGAATATTTTTCTCGATCAATTTTTTTTTATTAAATTAATAGTTTTAGCGACTGTATAAAGAGTTTCAATGTTCCTTTTTGTTAATTTTTTTTTGTCTATAATAGATACAATAGTGTGTCAAATGTTTAGTTAAGTTAAAAACAATTAGAAATAAATTCCGTAATGAGTTGCAAAGAATTTCTACTGAAATTTATGTTGCTTCTATTTCGTAAGAGAAAAATGTTATTATATTACCAATTAAACTTTTATTGTCTGGAATTCTTCGCCTTTAATCATAGAAAGGACTATCAAGAAGTTTATACGCCTACTTGAGAAGTGCTGGAGTTCATTATCCACTAATTTGTGCCAACTATGATAAGGTATTAGTATTATTATCAGAGAAGAAACTGACGTGACAAAATGCACGATACGACTTTCGTTTTGTCATGAAGATGGTATTCTGAGATCTTACTTAGACAGTCCACGAGATTACAGTGGAATAAGCGACAACAGCCAAGGGCATGATCAACATATATTTGTTGAAGATTTGTTGTCGAAATATAGCTGCTGTCTAATTCAACGTACAATTGCAGGTTTGACAAGTTCATTTGATTGTATGCACTAAAAGGGAATTCCCCTAACCTTGTGATATGAACATATTTCGCAAAATTTTAATTTAACCAAAAAAATTTAAGCTTAAAAGATTTTGAATCGTGCTAAATGAAATAAAATCGTGTAAAAAAAATTAAAATTTGTTTATTTTTAAACCGTGTTAAATCAAAACCGTGTAAAAACAGAATTAGGTATATACATATATGTACATACATACATATATTGTATATATTAGGCTCACTAAAATATTCGATCCATTGAATGCATTTCTTTCCACAAGAATCTTTCTGTTTTAATCTTAAAATAATTCCATGAAATTTATCATTAAATTTATGGGTAATTTTAATTGAATTTCTAATAAAAACTTTTCTTCTACAGCAATAATCATATTTTCTTACAATTGTATACGAAATAAGGAAAAACCATTGAAAAGTTATCGGAAAAATGTCTTTGCTACAAAACTACAAAAAAACATACAAACTAATACATGCAAAGAAATTATTATATACATACGTACATACATACAAAGAATATGTATACAATAAGTTTAAATACATATACATACTGCATACATATGTATAAATACTTGCACTCATATCTCACTGACTGTTATTAGCCTCATCAATTGTACGCTTAGCAAACAACATTAAAAATAATTATAGACATTTTCCAAGACAACTTTTCTAACACATTCAAAGCATTTTACTAAAATGTTGGAGCGAGAGCGAAAAAAAATACAACAAATATTTAAGACAGCCAACCATTCACATAAAAAACAAGCCAAGAAAATGTACTTGTATATAGTATATATAAATATGCACATTCAATACGACAACGACGCCGATGAAACAAACTTTTCAAAAAGGCAAACTGCAATGCAATGAAAATGCTATTTGCTTTGACGATAAATCTCTGCACTTTAAATGGGTAGGAGTGCAGCACAGTACATTGTGCACTACACCATGTATGAATGAACGAACACATTCAAAAGAGTTGTGTAAATATATTGATTCATTTGGAGATAATATCCTTAATTAAATCAAAATAATTAATTTTATTATGTAAACTCTTGCTTTTAAACAATGTAAATTATTCTTTTGAAACAATTTCTTGCTTTAATTCACATATTTGCATTAGGTAAACTATTGTTTACACGGCCCTTTGTTCCAACTTGGAACCATAGGAATCAATATATATATAAACTATTTTAAACCATGTAAACAATGCAAATTAAATATATACTAAAATTTAAGCAACCAAATGATAATTTCCAACAATTTCTATGTCAAAATTATATTATGTACATTAGGTAAACTATTGTTTACGCAGCGTAAACAATGCAAATTTTATATATGCTAAAATTTTAGCAACCAAATGAGAAATTCCAACAATTTCTATGTCAAAATTATATTATTTACATTAGGTAAACTATTGTTTACACAATGTAAACAATGCTAATTTAATATCTACTACATTAGGTAAACTATTGTTTACACAATGTAAACAATGCTAATTTAATATCTACTGAAAGGTAAGCAACCAAATGAAAATTTCCAACAATTTCTATGTGAAAAATAAATTATTTACATTAGGTAAACTATTGGTTACACAATGTAAACAATGCTAATTTAATATCTACTACATTAGGTAAACTATTGTTTACACAATGTAAACAATGCTAATTTAATATCTACTGAAAGGTAAGCAACCAAATGAAAATTTCCAACAATTTCTATGTGAAAAATAAATTATTTACATTAGGTAAACTATTGGTTACACAATGTAAACAATGCAAATTTAATATATACTAAAATTTTAGCAATTAAATACGAATTTCCAACAATTTCAGTGCGTAAATTAAATTATTTACATAAATAATTTTATTCTATATTCTTCGACCTTTTTAATGATTTTTAATTAATAATTTTTAATTTCCTTTGGAAATCGAAATATTGAGTGAATTATAAATAAGAATTAAAAAATCTTTTATAAAAAACAAAAAAGTGACCTCAAGCTTAAAAATTATTTAATAAAAATTATTTACATAAGGTAAACTATTGTTTACACAATGTAAATTTAATATCTACTAAAATTTTAGCAACCAAATGAGAA
Source organism: Bellardia pandia (assembly GCA_916048285.2). NCBI lineage: Eukaryota > Metazoa > Arthropoda > Insecta > Diptera > Calliphoridae > Bellardia > Bellardia pandia. The sequence goes on along the minus strand of OU696530.1, from coordinate 86,437,216 downwards.
TTTCCAACAATTCAATGTGTAAATTAACTTATGTACTTTAGGTTAACTATTGTTTACACAATGTAAACAATGCAAATTTCCAACAATTTCAGTGTGTAAATTAAATTATTTACATTAGGTAGACTATTGTAAACAAATGGAAATAAAATATGTATACTAATCCACAATTTAAGATTAAATTCCTTACCATCTCTGATCATACAAAACTATACCCATACATTCCTTTTTGAGGTCTGTTATAAAGTGAGGGAGTTTACGATTATGGGCTCAAAAACTCAACTTTCTTGTAGTTTTATTATTTTTTTTTATTTATATTTTTTCTCTCTTGGCGGATATACTCTACCAACCAAATGCGTTAAATTTTAGTTTAAATTCTTCTTCTTCTATGTAGAAAAATTAGATGAAAAGAAAGAAAAAGTTGTTACCAAAAAATCAAATAATCATAAAGCAAAGTAAATGTGTTTTGTTCGGTTTCTTCTTTTCCTAAGAACTACAATGTTTTTACTTTTTCTTTCAGCTTTCTTTTTTTTATTGAGATTTTTTTCATCTTATTTTCGGTGGTTTATGTCATTGTATTGTGTTGCAGAAATGACTGTTCTTGCACTGGGTGGTGTCGTTTGTAGTGATGTTAGAGTTGTATTTTATGGTGTTGCCACTTATTTAAGTTGTTTTCGTAAAATTTCAATGGCTTAATAATGAAGTACTAAAGTTATTTTTATGTAATGTACATATTTTTTCTAATAATAAAATATATAAATAAGTTTTAAATATTGGGTAATTGAATTTCAAATATGTATTTGTATAATGACGTAAGTAGTATGAATTAAGGGCATTTGTGCAAAAATTACTTAAGGTTCCGGAATTTATTTTAAAAAAATTTCGTGGTTCCCTACGTATGTCTCTCCAATAGCTATTGACATCATCTGGACCATAAAGATTGCATTTTTTTCTCATACTCTTACTCTCATACTGTGAGCGTCAATATAAAATAAACACCTAATATTATTTTAAAAATGTTTTATTAAACAAGAAAGAGTACAAATTGAAAAAAAACACTCAATATTAGAATTTTAATCACTGTTGCCAGGAGCTAGAAAAAAAGAAGCTAAATTAGCTCTAAGTAAGGCCAAAAAAGTTAAATAAATCCCTTTAAAAAAGCACAGAAAAAGGCAACACAATTTTAATACGAATTTTCAGTTTATTTTAAATTAAAAGTAAAAGTGACATAAAGTAAAAAAAAAGTGCTTTAAGCTTAAAACATGTAACAGTTTAGTAAACAAATAATATACTGTAAGCGTCAATATAAAGTAAACACCTAATATTATTTTAAAAAATGTTTTATCATACATACTACAAGTAAAAATTAAAAAAAAAAACACTCACACTTTTAGAATTTTAATCAGTGTTGCCAAGAGCTGGCACAAAAATAGGCTAAATGGGCTCTGAAATAAAGCCAGAATTAGTTATATTCCTTTAAAAAAGAGGAGCTAAAAACCAACACAATTCTAATTTAAAATTTCAGTTTATAAAAAAAAGTACTTCAAGTATAAAACATATAACAGTTTTAATATTAACGATTACTTAGAGATATGTAAATATTTTGCTAGTAAATATGTATTTTTATGTATTTATATGGTGAATTGCACGTCTAGTGACCCAATTTTAAAAATCGATGTCTTGCGATTTGAATGAAATTTGCATCAAGGTTAGTACTATTGGATAGTAGACCAGAGACAAATTTTCAGCTCTATCAGTCCAGAAGTGCCGGAGTTAGAGGGAGTCAAAGTTTGACATTTTGGTCAATTTTGGTGATACAGGATTTTTTAAAATGAGTGTAACTTTTCACTTATTGGTAGATATCTATTTCTTCAATCATTTCAAAAATATTTTTTTTTAATTCTTAAAAAAAATTTTTTTAATTTTTTTTTCAATTTGAAAGCGAAGAAATAGCCATCTAATGGACAATTTTTTCTAGGACTGAATACTTAGTAATACAATACTTTGTAGTAAAAAAAACATCCATTAAATTCAATCGGATTACTCTGAAAAGTAATAAAAATAACAAATAAAGTACAAATAACTAGTTCTTCTCGTTACAACTGCTACATACAAAATATGCAATTTTATGTTGCCCGCAAATAAATTTTTGACAATTTGAACATAACGAATAAGCCTTCCTATCGTTCTTCAGACAAAGCTCACATCTGGAACCTGCAGTTAGTTTCCTTTTCTTCGCATTCGATGATGTAGAAGGCGAATCGCTTGATTGACGTATGGCGTTCAGCAACGTTATTGCTGAATCTGACCTTGCCAAAAATGGTCGCCGTTGAATTTCTGCTTTAACTAATTCCATTCTTAGCTCATGAAGAAATAACCTTCTTTTGTGTACTTTTCTATTATTCCAAGCGTTGTTCATTTCTAGCCACAAAACGCACGCATTAACTGTTGATATGTCAACAATATTGCAAAATAATGCTTGGGGCCATCGAATTGTCTTTCTTTTTACCGTATAATTACTCACTAGCTGATCTAAAGTTCTACCCCGGCTTTAGTTTTATTAAAAAATGATATAATCACTGGCAATTTATTTATTTCATTCAATACAGATTTGTTATGATGAAAAGCTCTAAGGTCATTTACAATTTTATACTTTTTTGGAACGTATTGAACCAGTGAAATTTTGTTGCGGAAAAAGAACATGCTTATGAAGATCTTGTTGTGCAATATAGAAATGGGGTATAAATGTGTTGTTGATTATCCACCCATTTATTTCATAGCTCTCTTGAATTGGAGCAAATTTTGTCATCAAATCAAATAACTCAACATAGTTTTCTAAATTGTTTCAATGACACCGTTTAACATTATTTATATTAGTTTTATACGTATTGAAGTGAATTTTGGAAGTGAACTCTATATATGGGAACTAAAAAAAATTTAATTTTGCGATTTTTTTTTGCATGGAACTAATTCCTGCTGAATTTTGTATTGCTATTGCAATTTTATAGGCATTTATGTATAATTGAGCAATATTTCGGGAAGATTTTTTTATGGGGGCTATGAGAAATCATGGACCTATGCTTACTATTTTCCTCAAACTTTTGTTTTATAAAAACAACGCATACAAAATTTCATGGGAATATCTGCAATATATTTAAAAAAAAAAATGGAAGATTAATGTTTAAAAATATAAATTTTTTTTCTTACATTTTGATCCATCACTCTTGTTCGACTATACCGATTTAGGTGATTTGCAATACCACACTGCTTAGGAGAACTATAAACGGTTTTTTCGGTTGTGTCCTTTGGACGTGAGAGTGCTTCACACAGCCATATATATACTTTGTTGGGTCTCAGATGAGTATTATATATATTATGTCCGATGACAAACTTATATATACCCTCATTCACCACTTATGGTAGTGGAGGGTGTAAAAATTATAATTAATTCCCAAAGTCTATTTCTCAATATTGGTGAGTTAACTAGATGATGTTGACAAGTAGCTCTTGGACAACAAACATTGCTGATGACGCCCTTATCAGGGTAGAATATGCATTCCAATATGCCAATTGTTTAAAAAAATATTACTTTACAATGATATTCTATGAATTTTTAAAAATTAATGAACTTAAGACGAAATAATAATAATAAAAAATGTCTCTAATAGAAAATTTCCACCATTATGCAAAGAAGGGTTATATTTGAGAGGATAATACATAGTCAGATATCTAATTTCGTAAATGATCATAATTTGCTTAATGATAAGCAATCTGGGTTTCGGCAAAAACACAGTTGCATAACTGCTCTTGTAGATGTTGCGGAAGATATAAGAAGTGAGATAGATGAACGAAAAACCAATATTTTAGTACTTTTAGACCATTCGAAAGCTTTTGATACAGTCGATCATAACGTCCTATGTTATAAACTACAGCACATGTTTATGTTTTCTACAGCCGCTACGCAACTAGTATTTACATATCTTACCAACAGGCATCAGTATGTTCAAAGTGGTAACGATAAATCAAATTTACTACCTGTTATGAGAGGTGTACCGCAGGGGTCAATTATTGGGCCTCTACTATTCTCGCTTTATGCTAATGACCTGCCGAGTCAACTTACGCACAGTAAAATCAGAATGTATGCTGACGATATACAAATTTACATCAGTTGTGATTTATCTAAAATTGAACAGTGTGTCTTAACTCTAAATACCGAGTTAAAACATATTTATAAATGGGCTACTGCTAATGGTCTTAGTATCAATCCAAAAAAGTCTAAATATCTTCTAATCCAAAAACGGACTACTATAAGTGATCATATACCGGATATTTTTCTTAATGACACACGTATAGAAAGGGTAAACTCAGCAAAAAATCTTGGAATTATCTTTAATAAGAACCTGACATGGAGCAATCATATTAATTATGCATGTGGCCGTACGTATTCCATGCTTAGAACTCTCTGGCAAACGCAGTATTGCACACCTGTCAAAATAAGAGTACTTCTTGCAAAAACCTATTTATTGCCAGTTCTGATGTATGGATGCGAATTATTTGCCAAATGCGATACCGCAAGTACAAGAAAACTAAACTCAGTTTACAAAAGTATTGTGCGCTATGTATATGGCGTGAAAAGGTTTGATTCTGTTTCGCCTTTTACGGCAAAACTATATGGTATTCAGTTTGATGCCATACTCAAAACAAGAGTACTCCTGTTCATGCACAAAATCGTGTATACCCAACAACCACAACATCTCTATAACCGCTTAACCCTATTGAGTTCTAATAGAGGAAAGCGAATCTTATTGTTTAGACATCATTGTTTAACTTCTGATTGGCAATTTTTTCTTAATGCAATCCGGCTTTGGAATCTACTCCCGCACAACATACAAATAATAAGTAACGCATTGAGATTTAAAAAATGCATTATTAATTTTTTTACATGTTAATTTGTTAACTAAACACTTTTCTTTTTCTTTTTTGTTTTCTTTTATAAATTTATAAATTAATTAGTTTAAACACTTTATCTTTAAGAATTATAATAATTTTTTTTTTTTTTCTTTTTAATGTTTCTGCTAAAACATTGTTCTATACTGCAATAAGAGACTTTAAGTCTTGTGTATAGAATTGGAAATAAATAAATAAATAAATAAATAAATAAATAAATAAATAACACAACTCTCGAAAATTTAATGAAATACCAAATATGCTACAAAAATCTATGGAAGACCTTGGTGGTAACTCATCATCCATTAAAACCATTTCGTAAAGGAAAAAATCGTTTCAGTAGAAGTTATTGTATTAACTGTCTAGAATTTTTAAATATATGCAAAATATTTTACACTGAAACATGTTGATGAAACTAAATTTAACAATTACAACCAACATATACATCAAACCGAAAAAATCTATAGATTTGTTCCACATATTTCCAACTGACATAAAAATGTCTGTAACATTCCATTATTTAATTTCAGTTGTGTTAAAAAAAACTACAAAAAAAGAAGCCAGCCAGCCATTCAGCTCATTCACATATAACGAAATAAATTTTTAATAAATTTATTCACTCGTACTGCATATTTGTGTAAACATTACAAATTATCAAGTTAAATGAAACATGCCTGCCACAAAAGTTTCAAAAAATAATAATAGACTCTGTATATTTAGTTTTTCCGGTGTTTTTTTTTTTGCTATTTCTTTGCTTTTATTTTTTGAGATGTCTGTCAATTTGCAAATACTTGTACTCTTAATATGCTGTACAAAATGAACAGAACAATGACCGAGAAAAAAATGCCAGGTCTTGAATGTTGTTGCATACATACATATAAAAAATAAATGAAAAAAATATACCACTCATTGATAATGGCTGTACAGATTTTGTTTGTTAGATTGCCGTTGACTTATTTAGGAAAATGTTGGTGGTAGAGGAATATGTAGGCATATTGTCTTATACATGTCTAACTGATTTTGAACATAAAATTCTTTCAATTATTATTATTTTTCCCAATATAGTTTCTTTTGCCGGTTAGAGGGACTACTCTTCCTTAATTCTGACACTTGCATTGTGTCACAAACCTTGCGCAATCTACTCACAGGGCAAGTAGTAAAGTTGTGGTGTGGGAAAAGGCGTTTTTTTTTTTGTATGTTCCACGATGAGTTGAGTACTTGAACAAGCCTACCCCCAGAACACAGCGATTGCATTTTCACTTTTTAGTTTTTTAGTTGTAGTATTGTTTCTTAACCAAATGCTCAAGTTACAAGTGTCGTCGTCAAGTCATTTTATATTTTTTCCAAAGATTTTTTTCCACTATTTCATTTTGCCCTCAACTCAAGGCATGTTTGCATATCAAATTGTATTGTTCAATTGTAAAACTCTTCCATTTTTTCTATGGCTTATGTGAGTGTGTTTTTTATACTTTTCTGCCTCCATAGAAGAAACATTTAACTATAGTGTCAACACATCTTGAGTGAATTGGCGTCAGTAGTTTAAAGCTATGCTGTCGTTAATTTATATATTAAACATTCAGCTGGGTTCTACATTTGTAAAATAAAGTGAAAGTGAAATTTTCAATAAGTTTGTGTTTTCGATTTTGTAAAAATGATTTTAAAAGTAAAATATCGTTTCCAGTTTGGTTCAACGTAGAATAAAGTTTCATTTGGAAATGAAAACGATTTCAGTTTCACTTCGTTGTGAAATACAGAACCTAATATTTTGTTACTGAAATTTCTAGTTTTAAACAAGTTTCTCGCGAAATTAAATATTTAGTGACAATCTCAAGAATTCACTACTTTGAAGAACTGCCTAAAATATTTTTATTCTGTTGCAAGTCTTTCAAAATACAAGAAAACAAACCAAGAAAAAAAAAGCCAAGAAAAAACTTTCTGTTTATGTCGCTTGTTCATTTCTTTTCTTAATTTCTGATTGAACTTTTTGTACCGATTCCACCCGCGTTGTGTCTGTTTTTGTTTCCCGTTTATGTTCCCGTTCGTTCAGCTGTTTGTTTCCTCCATTCACAAATTGTCATTTGATGGAATAGAGATGCCATGGCATCTAACTTTCCCATTGTTTGTTGCACACAGGGGTTACATGATTGTAATTGTTGAACGTGTTTGTGTGAATTTCTATATTAAGTTTTTACACACTTTTTTCTTCGTCATTTCGAAAAGTCTTATGCATAAGAAAAAAATTTAATTTCTTTTTAACAGATGTGTTTGTTTGTTTGTCTTTTTTTAGTTGCGCCTTTTGCCCCCTTAACATTTCATTAAACACTTTTATGTTTGTGTTGTATGCTTATCTAACAATGGTCTGTCTTTATGTCTGATTGTCTGTCTGCCTATGTTTCACTGTTTAAAAATCAATGTTTATTTGTCGGCATGTTTGTCATGTTGTTGTACTTCATGTCAACCACAAAATGCAATTGTCCTTATTTAGTTTCGAAGTTAATTGATAAGAAATTTATGGTTCACATGAATAAGTTTTGGGTAAATGTTTATTAATTTTTAGGCATATTGAAGAAAATATTTAATTCATTTAATTTTGGTAAGGAAAATGTATTGGTCCGCCTTTGTAGATGTAGAAGCAATAATTAGGCCTTCCTAAATAAATACTAAAAAATGTTTACTAATAATCACGTCTAATTAATAATACTTTCAATACTTTTATAGCCATAAGAGAGGTTTGAATTAAGAAATGTCAAAGTGTGATTGTGATATGATCTTTTAACCCTAAATGGTTACTCTTCATTTTTGTACATTAAGGTTACTCTTCGTTGAATCGACGAACAATTTCTTAAAATAATTTTAGCCGAACAGTTTTTAAAGTTAAAAATAAACAAAAATATTTTTATTTAAGTATTATATTTAAGGAATAACAAAAAAAATATAATGTAACACAAAATATTTTTTTTCTATCTTAAAATTCGATACGAATTTGACTCTTTTTTATGAGTTATATGATAGAGAGTAATTGAGCTTCGTCGATTCGACGAACAGTAACCATCCAGGGTTAAAGAAATTTGGTTATTTCCTATTATGTTCAAAGCTCTCTAACTTTTATTCACTTGGCAATAATAACAAACCATTCCCATGAAAATTTCTTAAGCATCTTGCTAATTTTATAGTATAGTATTGCAATATATATCATTAACATAACTACTATTCAGAAATGTACATGTTTCGGCGTTGACAAACGATAAACATATTTCGCAGAGATTATAAGTTTTTTAAACAACAGTACCATATTTCTAAATAAAGATATTTTCAAGTACACTAGAGCCCCGATCTGCATTTATCCTATTTGCGGCATTACCAATATTACATCCAATATTTTGACCAACTTTGTTGGTCATCTTCAGGGAACAAATGATTTTAAATTTAATGCAATGTTGTCCGATGTTTATGTGTTAAGTTTTTTTCACTGAAGACGACCAACAAAGTTGGTCGAAATATTATAACTAAACAATAAAAATTTAAAACGAAAATTTTTAATAAAACAGACCTCAAGCCGAATTAGTAAAACACAAAGATTTTCAAAATTGTAAAGTTTTAGCTTTTGGAATAAAAGCAACGTTCCATACTGTTACATTTAAGTAGAGAGTGCACATCTCTGATGATCTTCATGAGCAATGGCAGAAACTGGTGCCTCTACTCGCAAAGGAAAAAATTGTTGTGGTAAAAATAATCTAAGAGCAACATATTATGATGAGATTTATGATTTTAGTCAAAACATATTATGATGAATATAATTCTCATGTAATATCATATTATTATCAATTATCATCGTAATATTTCACCATAATATTTTCTTGTTAATCATAATTTGATATTATAACATCATATTATAACCTAATATAATCAAAAAATTTTCATCATGTAACCATATTATAGTTTAAAGTAATCATAATATGATCATAAGTAATCATATTATGATCTAAATTAATCATATTATGATCTAAAATAAACATATTATGATATATAATAATCATATTATAATCTAAAGTAATCAAAATATTATCTAAAGTAATCATATGTAAATCGCAATTATTTATACATTTTTTTGAAACTCAAAACTTACAAATACTAGTTAATATTTTTGTAGGTTAGGTTAGGTTAGAAGGCCGGTGTGAGGTTGTCCCCACACCATCTCCCAGAGACCAATACGGTCCATTGTGATTAATATTTTTGTAAATAGAAATAAATATTTATGCACTTTCAACGTATATATATATAAAAATTTTAATTACAATTTTATTTTGTGATATGTAATAGCATATTTAATTGCATTAAAATCTCACTAATGTGAATTAAGATTTTACCCTGACAGACGACAGTTTTTGCATTTAGTAAACAGCTGTTTGTCTGTAAACAACTGTTTAATTATGAAAAAATTTGTTTGGCATTTTTTTCACCAATCAGTATTTATTTGTAAAAAAGCTGAAATTACTTATGCTGAAACTGTTCCATAATGCAAACATTTTTTATGTACAAGCAACCATTAACCTGAACGTGTTGCTACAAGTGGGGACCGCAGTAGAACACTCTGAAATAAGAGAAAGGCAACTGTAAAATTTGTCTTCTTCTGCTGATACAATAGTAAACAATTTGATAACATATGATTGATTTTCGACGATGTTGTCATATTAAAATAGCTAAATTCAGTATAAATTCAATCTGATTTTGTGCATTTACGTTTAACCTAATGCGCATTAGTATGGGGATAATTCATGAGTTAACCCTTAAATACCTGAAATTGAAAATACGTTCCAATTGCAGAAATAAATTTTTGTTCTAGCATGTATTTCATCTGCAAATTCCGAATTTCAGTTCCAATTCAGAAAAAAAATACTCCTGGAAAGCTCCAGGACAAAAACAAGTAAGACAGTCTGTAGACGGTCTTAGTAGCTAAACGGAAAAACCCGGTTGTTTTAATACTGATGAGTGTTAAAGGGTTAATTTGAATCACTGTGTCGTCTGTCTACGCTATAAGATTGTTGCTTTTATGTACACTTTATTTAGGTCTTTTACACTTCTTTGACATTTTTGTATTAATATTTTAAATACGAATTGTTTTTTTTTTCAATTAATGAAACATTTAAATCCAAATAAATAATTCGATATCACGCAGACAAACTACTGAACTCTTTTGCATCAGTTCAGTAGTTTGTCTACAAATGGTTAAAACAAAATATTATTCAAATTAAACATATTTTGTTTGCATTTTAAACATAATATGAGTACAAATATAGAAACTTATAATTTAAAAAACCCAAAACAGCGGTTTATTGAGAATTGTGTATATATTCCCTAATGAAATCTATAAAAGTTTATGGTCAGTTTTTTGTTCCCAAATATCCAAGGAGCACATATTGCAGTGTTGTTGTCAAAGTAATTACACAACTATAAATTTTATTTAAATGTCATAAATATTAAGTAATATTTTGAAATCAGTAACTAAAAAAAACACTTCAAATTTATGACATTACTATGCACCATTAAACTGGACTATTATTCTCCAGTAAATACAAAACTGAACAAGTAAAGTAACGCTTTATAAACTACTTTAAAACCCAGCCATCCATCTAACTAACTATTCATCCATTTATGTACTTCATTAATGAGCCATAAACATCAACTACAACCAGTTAATATGCCGACTCTCGCAATTGATCAATGACCCATCTGCATAGAGTCAGATTTTATTGATGTCTACCATCAACTGCAGAGAACATTTTCTTTAAAATATTTTTAATGATTTCATAAACATAAATCACTATAAATACAACACGGTGCTGTACACACGTTTATTTGACTGCAGATGCAACAATAAGCTCAAAAAAAAAAAACAAGTTAGAATGCTATATTCGGCTGTGCCGAACCTTTAATACCCTCTACCTAAATGTAATATGAAATACAGAAACTACACTGGTTATAGGCCTTTTACAAGGTGGCGCAAAATTAATCCTCCTATCAGAAAATGCTATAAATTTTGCGAGGCCCCTAATGTCAGTTCTGTCAGCAATGCAAAGTTTTGATATGGATAAATGGCTTTTTCGGATATGGTCCTTGTATGGGAGCTATGACCAGTTCTGGGCCGATCACCATACAATTTATTATTTATGTCAAATTTTAGCCGTTTAACATTATTTATTTCAGTTTTATACGTATTTAAGTGAATTTTGCAAGTGGACTTTATATGGTGTCTATGGTCAAACATGGACCGAACTAAAAAAGATTTCATTTTGCGATTTATTTTTGCATGAAACTTATTCCTGCTGAAGTTTGTATTGATATTCCAATTTTATTGACATTTATGTATATTTGAGCAATATTTCGGAAAGATTTTTGTATGGGGGCTATGAGAAATCATGGACCTATTCTTACTATTTTCCTCACACTTTCTTATCTTATCATAAAAATAACGCATACAAAATTTCATGGGAATAGCTGCAATATATTTTAAAAAAATTGGAAGATTAATGTTTAAAAATATCAATTTTTTATGGAGGTTGTCCTACATTTTGAACCATAACTCTTGTTCGAATATACCAATGTTGCTGATTTGCCATACCAAACTGCTTAGAACTGTAAACGGTTTTTTGGAAACTTTGTTGAATTCGGTTGTGTCCTTTGGACGTGAGAGTGTTTTATACAGACAGACAAACAGATAGACAGACAGACGGACATGGCTCAATGGACTTAGAATTTCGTAAGGACCAATAACATATATACTTTGTTGAGTCTCAGTATTTCTCAGTGTTACACACGGAATGACAAACTAATATATACCCTCATTCGCCACTTATGGTGGTGGAGTGTATAAAAATACTCAAACGATAGCAGCAAAATAAAACATCATGAGAAAACAAACATCAATAAATAAATATAATAAAAAGGAAACCCTTTTTTTCGTGTTATTTGTACATTTTATGCAACACACTATGCAACAACAGGATTTTCACTGCAAGCAAATTCATAATGATCATTATTAACACCAAAACTAAAACATGTCTCTCCATGTCCATCCACAGACGAAAACTGAAACCAAAGCTGACGAAGCAGATGGAAGAGAGTTGAAGTGAAAGAAAGAGGCAAAGTGCTGTGTAAAGTAGATATGTTTGTACGAGTGAAGTAGAGTCGAGGTGAATTGATGTAAATTATCGATAACCATCAATAGTTTATGTCACCCAATGACTTTGATATACGACAAGATTTTTTACAAATCATAAATAATGTTAAATCCGATAATAAATTTGAAAATTTCCTAGCGACGGCAAATGATCCCGCCATTTCACATGCTGCAACAACTACAATAAAAAAATAATATAACAACAGCAACAACTGTAATAGCAACACCAGCAATAACACTAGCAGTTATTGGTTGGGGGAAACTATTTCAATTCTTTGTGAAACTGCTTTAACTTTTGGTTAACCCTAGCTCTCCAACATAACTATTGGCAGAGAATGTGATATTTTTAGAAACTTAATCAATTTGGATTTAATAGCACCCCATTACTTTGCTACAGGAATAATTAAAGCATTTTTTCGCTTGCCAGAAGCAGCAGAGAGTCGTATTATAGATAACGCTGGAACTGGTCCAATAATAGTGGACTTTCCGAGGATATTTTTCCTTTTTTTTTGTAGTTGTGCCCTGATCTCAAAATCTCTTGAGCTGTTGCCTGAGAAGTGAAGGGTGATTCAAGTAGAGCTACTTTTTCAATAGCCTTTTTTTGACAGATCACTTGTGAGTCGTATCATGCTGTCATGTTATTTTTGTTTAGTATTGTATGGCATTTCATGGAAAGTTTTACGCCTGAACAACGTTTACAAATCGTTCAACTTTATTACGAAAATTTACGTTCTGTGAGGAATGGGTTTCGTGCACTTCACTCAACTTATGGTCAACATAATCGACCTACTGAGCATACTATTCACAACACCATCACCCATTTTGAGAACCAGCATTCATTATTATTATTCGACCGAATAGACCACGTCCAGCACGCTGTAAAGAAAATATAGCGGCCGTAGCTGAGAGTGTATACAAAGACCGTGGAGAGTCGATTCCATCAATGGCGACGTGCCATGATGGTTCCATTTGGTTCCAGCAAGACGGTGCCACTTCCCACACATCGCATCAATCAATGGATTTATTGAGAGAACACTTCGGTGAGCTCATAATTTTACGTTTATGGCCGGTTGATTGGCCACCAAGATCGTTTCCTGTGCGAATATGTAAAGTATTAAGTTTATGAGGACAAACCCGCTTCGATTCAGTCCTTGGAGGAAAATATCACGCGTGTCATTCTCCAGTTACCAGTCGTAATGATCGAGCGAGTCATCGAAAATTGGACTCATACTATGTTTCCATGACGACTTGATTCACCTGCTTCGCTCTCTGAATCATGTTTATGAATCATGCTGTTTACATGACCAAAAAACTTGATTCGATTTGACAGTTGTTTTTAATAAACAAACAGAATAAAAAAAAAAACAGAATTTACAATTTGTGGAAAGTATTTTTTTTAATGGACAAAAAAAGTGAGTGGAAATTAGTTAGCTTATTTGAAAAAAAAAACATACATTCGTACGTATTTACTTTCTTTACTTCCAGCAACAAGAAAATAATTTGCTTTGTTTACAATGATATTAAATTTTTACAGCTAGTGCAGATAAACTTGCGATAAAAATTAGAGAAGAGTGCAATTTTTCGTGCTTCGCAAGTAGATTCAATATGAATCTACTTGATTTGCTCTTAAAATTTTGTATGGTGAAGCAAGTTGTTTCACTAATGATTGGGGTGTGAAGCATGAATAGAGATCGAAGCATGTACCGTGGAAACGTAGTATCAACGTATAGACCATCTGTGACGTAGCAACGGAAAACATTTGATAGACATAATCTTTAAAACATAAAGGCCAAAGAATGTTATTTCAAATGATAGTAAACATTCCCCATTAAATTAGAATTTTCTGTGTTTTTTTTTTTTTTTTTTTTGCTATGAAATCTTTATTCTTAAGGTGCTCTTTGGCATCAGTCTGATATTTTTCGCTTTCATGAGTGCTTTCTCTAGCAAACAAGGGAAGAATGAATGGCGTTTTATAACATCTCTCTGATTGTTCGAGCACTTCCATCATTTCAAAGCCTGTAGTAAGTGTTCTCTTGCCTATGCCTTTGGATATTAAGATAAAATAATGTCTGCACAACGTGTGCTGCATCTTACTATACGTCACAAGTCTTCAGTTAAGAAACGATGCAAACTTCAGTACATTAAGCCTCAGTTAGCCGACTGTAATGGAACGTAACTGCAACAGTAATAAAGAGCTGATGGATATTGTTATGTGTAAAGTGATGCAAATGGTTATGGAGATGTAAAGTAACGCAACACCGTAATGTATGAATCTGTAAGAAATAGAATTTCCTTACATTTTTACGTCATTACACTACATTCCGTTACAGTCGGCTAACTGAGGCTTTAGTTTCTTTATCGCTCTTCCACTTGCAGTTTCCTCTTAGCTCCATTTAGTTAAAAGGACAAACTAAGACATGGTAACAAAATCTTGCTAAGTAAGTGTAAATCATTGCAACTATTGTCCAATTAAGATGTTCTGTGGCTTATATTTAAGGTAACTGGAAATTACTTTACAACACACCCAATACACTACAAGATGTGCAAAATAACACACAAGGTGTACATTGCACTGACGATGATGGAGATGCTACAAGTACAATGCTGAATGCTGTTGATGACGAGGACGACGACTACGATACTCTTGTCGTAGTGTTTCAGTTGTTTTAATACTTATTTCTAGATGTAGTAAGTATAGCAGCAACAACAACAGCAACAACAAACACACCAACAGAAAACTCTTATAATAAAAAGTAGTTGTATGTTAGAAATACTATTTGTTGTTTTTGTTATTATTGTCAAGCCCACCTAATGCACCAAGATACTAAAACTCAAGTGGGTTGGTTGTCTCGATTTTGTTTTTTGTCTTCCCTTGTATTTAACTCGTTCATGCAATTTATTCATAAATGTTCACTTTACACTCAATACGGTCCTTCTCATAGTCACAACAATGACACACATATCCAAATGTTTGGGTACACAGGTGACAAGACAACGTTGCAGAAGAAGAAACATACTAAAATTTAGATGTTCGTGTGAATTGTGTTTGAAAAATAATATGTGAGTGTGAGTGAGCGTGTATGATTTTTAAATGGTTGGTCGTATTGCAATAACGTAAAAGATGAATTCATCATTGATAGATGATGGATGTAAGACTGCATGCAGCAGGCAACATAAGTCATTGGACTGACACAAACAGCATTGGCTGGGCTGGTAATATTTAGAACTAAAAACAAAAAAGACGTGCAAGCATATTAACCAAAAAGAAAATCATAGTGAGAAGCTGGTATGTGCAAACTTTTAGATGAGATGGGGGCCCATTTTTGGCTATGTTGGCTGTCTGGTAGGAAGTTGTGTATTACTATATCTGGGGTTTATATAAAAAGCTGTAAAAAATAGATATAACCGTCTACTGTGAATTAGTTAAATTATACAGTCATCTGCCATCTGTAGCTCATTTCTGTATTTTTCGCATCGAAAAATTTCTGACATGAAGTGTGAAACAAAAAATTCCATCGTTTCTCGATTTGTGATAATAATTCAATACAATTTAAAGATAAATTAAAAAATATTTCTATCCAAAATAATGAAAAATTAATATCACTTGATGTTGTTTCATTATTCCCAAGTATTGCAGTTGACCTAGCAATAAAAATTATAGAAGAAAATTGGAACAAAATTTCCGAATTTACTGATATTAATAAAAATTTATTCTTACGAATCATAAAATTCTGTATAGTTGACAATAGGTATTTCCAATATGATGGCAAAATATATAAACAAGAAAAGGGACTTCCAATGGGTTCATCAGCATCTCCAATAATAGATATTGTAATGAAAAAAAAAAAAAATTATTAGATACATTTATTGAAAAATTATCAATAAAACCAAAAATACTAACAAAATATGTAGACGACTTATTTTGTATAATTGAAGATAATAAAATTGATAATTTATTATCAACATTCAACTCATTTGATCAGAATATAAAATTTACTATTGAAAAAGAATTAAATTCTTCAATTTCATATTTAGACATATTAGTTAAAAGAAGAGGAAATAATTTAGTATTTGATTGGTATAAAAAACCAACTTCATCAGGAAGAATTTTAAATTATTTCTCAAAACACCCAAAAAGAATTATTATAAACACTGCTAAAAATCTTATAGATAGAATATTAACAATTAGTGACATTAGATTTCATAAGAAAAATAAAGAAATAATTAGAAATATATTAATAGATAATAGTTTTCCTAATGAACTTATTTGCAGATTAATAAAAAAATTTAATACAAAGAAAGCCTATATTAATAATGGAATTTCAGAACCAAAAATTTATAAGTCAATATCATATATACCTGGATTTTCAGAAAGAATAGAACATTTAAACATATATAACAAAACAACATACAAAATGGCACGTAAGGTAAATAATAATGTAGGAAGATTATTCACAAAAACTAAAGATAGATTAGAAAAGACAGATATGTCAAATTTAGTATATAAAATTCCTTGCGGTGGTAATAGTAACTGGCAATGTAACAAAATATATATAGGAACAACAGGGACAAAACTTAAAACTAGATTAGCAGGACATAGACATGACCAGAAATATAGAAATTATAATTCAACACAAAAAACAGCTTTATCAACCCATTGTAGAGATTTTAACCACTACCCAGATTTTGATAACACATCTATATTGAACACAGAAAAACATACAAAACGAAGATACATGTTAGAAATGTTACATATAAATAATGTACCATCAGAAAGAAGGATAAATTTTAAGAAAGACACAGAAAACTTAGCTCAAAATTACAGACACCTATTGAACAAAAATATAAATATTAACAATAGGAGAAATTAACACAATTTATGTATTTAAAAAATGTTATAATTCCAAAATGTTATTATTTAAAATGTTACTATATTTCTGTTATAATTTTTTACTGTTCAATGTTATTATCGAAAATTTAAAATTATTTTTCTGTAAAACATGTTTTCAACTTTGTCAACCCATTTCAAACTTATATCAAAAATTTTTTTCACATAGAAAATTTTTATAATATTAAATTAACTCCTGAAGAAGATTTCCAAAGGAAATCGAAATATTGAGTGAATTATATATAAGAATTAAAAAATCTTTTATAAAAAACAAAAAAGTGACCTCAAGCTTAAAAATTATTTAATAAAAATCATTAAAAAGGTCGAAGAATATAGAATAAAATTATTTATTTAAGCTTACGTATAAAAAAATTATATTATTATAAAATATATGTAGATATTTTACTTTAAATTTTCATTAAAAAAAAAGTATCAAAGAGTGTGATTTGAAAATTTGATGTTAAAAGTTGTCTAGAATAGAATCGCCCATTTGTCATTTGATATTGTGTTCTTTACAAAAATCATGACTATTTTCTAGCGATAATAAGTTGTGGTTTATCAGGTTTGGATTGAATTGATACAGCATTTTTTGACTTTTTAAAATCCCCATAACATTCCACTTATAAAACAAAGTTAATATCGATTGTGAAGAAACTATTGTATTTATCAATCTTTAACATATTAAGCTTTCTAAGCATCGCATTATCAGTGCAGTTTAATGTTGCAGCTGATCACGTAGATGCTGGGATCATAGTAATATCTGTATCATGTTATCCTTAATTATATACACGTAATCTTGATATGCCAGCTGATTAGTACAAACTAACAATGAATAGCTTGCTAGAAGAGAATATCATCATCGAAATGTGAAGTATTATTCTTAAATTGTTATTTAAAAAATGAAACCAATTAAACGGGCTTTTCAGGAAATATGTACAAGACGAAGCTGTTTCTGGAAATCATTCAAAATACAAGAAACTGAATAAATATAGAGGAAATTGCTGGTTTTTATTAAAATATGTACAGTGGGAAACAAAACTGAGCGGATGTTTTACATTAAGGAAGTAATAATGGGTAGTATTATTGATTCCGCACGGAAAGGAAAACTTGGCGGAAAGAAATGTTGATCGATACGTAAAATGTAATTATTCATTCCTGCGGCATGCCGCAATATTGTATGTGTAGAAATAATACCGCAGCAATGGAATGAATAGTTTCAAATTATGCTTTCGCACAAAAAAATTCTTTCCGCAATTGCGGAACGGAATGAATAATTCAACCCAATATTCTTTTCCATCAGACTGGTGTCGGTTGACTTTTGTTTTGTCGCTCCAAATTACCCATTTCCAGTCATCTGCTGTCCAATTTTTGTGGGCTTTACAGAACTGAAGAGATTTCTTTCCAGATTTCTATCGGAAAGTGCTGGCTTTTTCTTTTTCAAACTGGCTACTAAACTAATTCTGTTTAATTCGCGTTTAACCGTCCAAGAACTGACGTCCTTAAAATGTAGCAAACGTTCAATCTGCCGGGCATCACCATTAGAAAGCAGTTTTGGTCGACCGCTGGGTTATTATTGTCGGTGGATCTTCCTAGACGAGTCTCTTTTGGGCGTAAGCCGTATATTGGCGATGGCGTTATGATATCTGTACATTAGGGTGGCCCCAAAATAAAATTGCGGATGTTCCCGACTAATATGCAAATTTGATTCATTTTAAGACTACGTTTCTCAATTTTTTTTGTCCTATTTATTTAAGTAAATTCTATGAAAAAATAAAAAAAACACTAAAATTTTGTCTGAAATTTTCAAAATTTTTGAATCAAAAAAAAAAATGTTTTTTAATTTTTGATAACCCATTGAATGCGCCTCTCAAAGACCTTTCATATGATACCAAATTTACATATAGTTCCTTTGCAAGAAATGTGAAAAAAATCAAAAAACCTCTACAAAGGACAATTTTATCCTTAGATCCAGCTCCCCAAATATTGACCCCAGGACAAAAAAATTAAGAAACGTAGTCTTAAAATGAATCAAATTTTCATATTAGTCGGGAACATCGATACCTTATTTTTTCTCCATACAAACGGGGCCACCCTAATGTACATATATCAGGCCAAACAAATCCTCCTATTTAGGAGGCAACTTAAATACAAACAAACAAACAAAATATGTTGGACAGTACTGAGAATTTGAAAAAAATACTGATAATAATGACGTTTGACGATAGGTGAGTAAGTATGTTTGCAGTACGACTAGTATGTTTTTCTTTTCGAATCACACGGCGTATGAGTTATAACAAAAAACAACTGAAATGAAAGTATGAAGGTGAGAAAAATTTCGAACATTTGATATAAAAATTTATATATGTATGACAATATACATATATAAAATATTTAATAGCACACAGGTGTTCTTTACATGCTCAATTGCTGGCTGACTTGACTGGCTGCTGTTAGTTGGGTGATGAAAGAGTATGTTTTTGGTTTTTCTTGTTTCTAGTTTTAAACATTTTCATATGGTGAGTGGAAGTAGGAAAAATCAATCATTTATACGAAACTAAAACTGCTTGTACATGAAAAACCAGCCAAAGATATCAAATCTCAAATTGCAGTGAAAGGCGAAAGAAATATTCAATTTTCATCATATTTTTCTTTTAGATTTTTAGATTATTTGTGCAATTTTTTTTTCTATAACAAACAACATTTATGCTGAAAACATCATTTATTATCGCTTTCTTGGCCTGTGTTTAATTTATGGTTTTATTTTTTTCATTTTCTTCTAACAAATTGTTGTAGCTGTTGAGTTTTATTTTTGCTTTTTCTTTTTTGCTGCATATACAAATTTCAAATTTAAGATAATCTTTTGTCACGATCAGTCTTTTTTTTATTAATATTGTAATGCTTTGTTTATTTGTTTGATATTTTTAGTTGGTTAACAGAAAACTTTTTCAAACACAAATCATTAGGAAACAGTCCCAAGTGTATTTCATTACAAATTTTGTATAACAAACATAACGAAAAAAAAAATAATAAAACTAAAATATTTTAAGGAATTTTTAGTCATTATGCAAAATTTTAAAACTATGATGGAGATGAGGAATTGAGAAGATAATTTAACTCAAAAAATATTCAAATACAAAATTTACTAGGGCACTATGGTTGGGAAACAATCTCTATTGATATATATTTTAATTTAGAGGAGAAATTAGGAAGAAGTTGGAACAGATTCCCAAACTTTAGAACGAAAATTATAAAGTGAAGAAGTGATTTTAAATAAACAGAATCACATTTACTGATATGGAGAATCACACATTTCCCCTCTTCAGAAGAGGAATATCTTTAGTGATGCATAAAACTAAATTTAACAATTAGGATGAAAAGTTATTCAAACCTGACATCAAATAATGAAGTAAGCTATATTGCCAAATTGCCGTCTTGGAGTTTAAATCTATAGATTTGATTTGAATTTGAAAGTAAACAGTCCCATAGTGCTACACCAAACAATCAGTTTTTGTGTGTGGTTGGTTTATCTTGACGCAGTAAATAAACCAAGAAAATAAAAAATAAAATAACATAAAAATAAACTGCCACCAACCTTTCTGTTAACCACACATTTAACAATGGCCACATCCATGCCAACCAACAAGCATAGCTTAAAGGTACAGCCAAACAACGCCATGGCCATCGCCACTACCACTGTTACCACTCTAATCACCAGCACCTCCACAATGGTCCGCCAACAACACTACCTCTAACTCCAACAGCAACAACACCTCCACCACCACCACCACCATCATCATCACCATCATCATCGACCGTATCCAAGATCTGTCAGTCAATTTATTTCTATATCATGACTTTAGGCTTTAAAAGTCAGTAAATTCAATTTACGTAAAGAAAACGATCAATGTTTGTTTATTTGTTTTCGTTTCTTGCCATTTCGTTTCTGTTATTTATTTTATTTCTTTGCTGATTTTCATTTGCCAGACTTGTCGGTTGGTTGAAGTTATTGTTGCTGATGACGACGATCAGAGGTTGACTTTTGCCCTCCATAAATTTTATATACATATGTATGTATGTAGTATGGTTTGTTAGAGTTTCAACATTTTTTCTTTTCTTGTTTTTATTTGCAATGAATTTTGTATGATTTTGCTCTTCCAGAAATTGGCATGATCAATGCAATTTGAAGATTTATATCTTAGAAGTATGTTTTTATGTATGTATATTTTAGTGTATTTAAAACAAAGTATTATTGCTAGATTTAAATAGTGAACTTTTCAGTTATTTTGTTATTGATAAGGTAACAAATTTTAATGAAACTTTGTGTGGACTATTATGGCATATTGCCACAAAGAGTTTGCATTTATTTGATAAGTACACATACGTAATAAATACTTGAAATTTTATCATTTTAATAACTATTTGCAAAGAAAAGCTATTTTGACAGTTATATAACGTAATCTGTCTTTTTCTTTTCTTTATATGCCAGAAGGATACTTGTTAGAAATTATAATAGCTAGACATTATTTACAAAATTTAACTACTTATCTAGAGTTGAAACTACTTTAATAGAGCAAGAAGAATTCCCATATTAATCAAAACAATTTAAAAACGCATTTATAAACCACAATTGCCACTCCTAACATTATCTTGTGTCACTTATTAAGTTATTAACTTTGTAATGCCTAAAGTATTTTAAACACTTTATCAATCATAGACCATGTCATCCAAGTAGTGATCGTCATTCTCATCTCCGCATTTCGACAGAAGTCAAGTAGCTTGCTATAATATAATGTGTGTTAGAAAAGACCTCAGTACAAAGATATGTCACATAGTTATAAATATTTATGACTTTGTGATGACTACAGACATTACATCCATGGTTGCCTTCATATTCTGTTCACCAAGGTGGTGAATATATTCATATAATCGTATATAATATATTAGTTCCACATTGAAGTATTTATATTAGGTAATCACCCCTATCGCGAATAGAAATTCCACATGAAATTTGTTACCTTTTCGCATTTTTCCTATTAAAATTCAATGTTAAAAAAAATAAAATGGAACAAATTTCATATGGAATTTTTATTCACGATAGGGGTGAATATATTTAGTTTTACCCATACATACATACAAATGTGCATATTACGATAAACTACATAATCATATTGGCGCATATTCAGAAAAGATAACTAAGTTTAAACTTTTTACCAACTTAAGTTATTCTTAGTTGATTACTTTCAGCACGAAAAGTTACAACTTAATTATGGGTAAAGCTGTAACTAACTGTCAACTAACAAATACATTTAAAGAACAGCTGATTGATTTTATTTTTTGTCGTCGATGATGTTAACATATTTGGCCACCAATTCTTTAAATGTAGTTTTTTCATCTGGCGACCAATTTGAGTCTCTCTAAAATCCACAAAGCAATAAATACATATTTTTAGTAACAATAATAATAAACTTACCTTATTTTCTTTTCTAATTGTGTAAATTTTGATCAAAAAAATTACAAAAAAGAAAAAAACAAACTAGAGATGTGTTTTTCGTCAAGAAAAATCTACTAAATGCAGTGTTGCATTTCTTTTAACAGCTGAAAGCAGTTGCTAAGTTAGTTATGATTTGTGAATAAGATCTTTAACTATTTGTGAACTATTTTTTAGTTTCTTTTTAATAAGTTTCGACTTTAGTTACGATTTCTGAATATGCGCCATTGTTAAGACAAGTATAGCATCAATGGCCTGTATTGTTATGGATGAGTTGAGCGTCAAAATAATGTGAACACCACGGATTATTAAAAGAAAAGCTTACTTATATAAATATAAATCATATTATTTTACTAATTGTTCGCAAACAATAGGGAAAGATTTTCCCTGAAGATGCTTCACATTGTTGTAGCGAAATATTGTAATAAATAAAAAAGAAATTGACCTTAAGTTCAAAAACAAAATAATTTTTAATAAATATAAATAATATTATATTAGCAAATTGTATTGTATTTTTATTTAGTTATTTAAATAGAATTTAATTCACAAAAAGAAAGAAAACAAACAGAAGCGTAGACAAGTTAACTTGATTTATTGGTAAAATATAACAACTTTCACACGTCAAAATACACTAATCGTCATAAACATCCTTATGACAAAACAACCCATCCCAAAAGTAGTGGCAATTCTTTTAATTTTTTTTTTTTTGTTTCAGACTGCCATTGAAAATAATTGCAAGTTTCATAATTTATCATTAAAAGAGATTTAGTTGTGACGTTAAGTAGTGAAAAATTTACAATGGGAAAACAAACATCAATTGAGACTCGACAAATCGTAATATAAAATCGTGCATATAAAAGGAAAATTCTGCATGATATAGATAAAACCAGCGCAATACCGTAAAAAATTTGCCTGGTGCAAAGCGTCTTAGTCCCTATTTACACGAAGCAGTTTTTATTGAAAAGATTTATACAATTTTTTCCTTGAAAATTTTTCGGAGTTCACACAGCACAATTCTTAGTGCTGAAATCACTGGTATTTTTATTTGAGAGTACGAGTATACACACATTTGTATATACATATGTAATTCGAATAAGAGAGTAACACGAATTGCTAGTACAAGCAAGTGTGTACACGTTTTAGCTTAAATAACTGCTTCGTGTAAATTGGGACTTACTGAAGTAAGAGAATAGTTGAAAATTTTACGAAAACTTCTGAAAAATCTGGACAATTAAATCACATAAATCACTTAACAGCTAACGAAATAGCCGCCAGTTAAAAAAGTGTTGTCAACTCAAAGTTCTATACATCTAAACAAACACCCTCTATTTTATTTTGAATTTGTATTTGTAATATAACATTATTTTAAACAACTTTAGGTGCTTACTTTATATTGACGCTCAAGGTATATTCGATTACAATAAAATATAATTAATATTAAAAAAATATTTTAAACATAGTCTTCTAGTAGTAAATCAATATCTGCAATCTATAAAGACCAAACATTTTTCTTAATCCGAACAATCACTCCTATTCTTTCTAAGGTTTTGATAGAGTGACTTTGAATGATTATGAATGATATGATATAATACTAGTGCCATTAAATTGGTAGTCATATTGAAATGATATTTCAATTATTCAGATTGTCGGATGTTTCTAAATGACATATCGAGAGATTTAATGGTGCCACTGGAATGGATTTTAAGATTGTACAAAATAAGCAGTGCGACGTTGTCGAGTTTGTTAGCCAAGAGACAGGACTTAATTAACTACTGTTAATATTTCCATTGTTATAATATGCAAAGAATATTTAAAAATAAGGGAAATTAGCAACAAATAATATATTCGTCTACTTCACTGAAATGCTTTATGTGTTAATAAAATATAGAATAAAAGAACACCTACCTTTACTGAAAAAATTATTATACTTTTTTAATCCCTCACGATGAAGCAGATTGTATCGCATAGACATGCTAACAAGTGGAAATTCGATATATAAAAATGATACCTTTAGCTTGTCTCCCTTACAGAACTGTTAACAGATTGTTGACAGGTTTCCGAAGAATCGGTATTCCAATTTCCCGACATTAATCTCCTATCGCTAAAATAATTTAGGACATAAGTTGGAGAATTTATATTGGAATTTGGAAATTGGGCTAAAAGATTTCGTTGCACAGATTCAAGACATTTTGGAAATGGTAAAGGAAATGCAATCCATTATCTTCCTACGGACTATGAAACAAATATCGAAAATTTATTTAAGAAAAAACAATATCTGGATATTGCTTATTTCGTTTGGGATCAGTTTATGACAACTTGAAGAAACATTGCTTCAAGTTTTCATAAACTTCGGCATTGAGAATTCCTGAAAAGTATAAAATTTGCATGTCAGCTGTAAGAACTTTTGTTCTAATGGCCTGATATAAATTATATTATTTTAATTTAAGCACATCTGAGCAACAAGTGTATAACTTTAGCATACAGAAAATTATAGACAATCAAGTTAGACTGATAAATCTACAATAAGAACTATGATCGTTGTATTAAAAATAAAAAAACATTTTTCATTATTACCAAAAACTACAAAATCCTATTTCCTACAGACAATAACAATAACATATTCAACTATCAATTCTTCTAGTTCCCATAAAACCTTCCTTACCAACTAACAAAAAAAAAAAAAAAACTCTGCCAAAAACCCAAAAAATTCCAAGATTTCGTACGACGTAACATGTTCAAAATGTAGAAGGAGTGACAATTGACATTTAAACATGATATAAGCAGGACAACTAATTGACAGATATCCCCAAACAACAATATAAATTACTCTAACACAAACACACACTAACTCCGACACAATCACAATCAAACCCAGCATGCATCCATACTTACTCACATGCAGAGCTCCGAAATCTTCGCTCGAATTCGAGTAGAGAGTGAAACTCGCTCGAATTCGAGCGCGAGTACTCCTGCGAGTGAAAAAAAAAATCGAGTATACTCTATTTTTCTATGCCACTCGAATAAGAGCGCATATGCTTCGCTCGATTTCGAGTGCGAGTAAAATACACTCGAAATCGAGCAGATTATACTCTTGCCGAGTACTCTTTCAGTCTTTCTCATACAGTGGAATATAGAAACTGTTCGTTTTTGCCAATTTGTGTGTGCGTGTGTAGTAGCAAGTATAGACTATGGTAGGGAAAGGTGACTGACGAGGGAGGACTGGGAGGTCGAGAAGAGAAAAGCAGCAGAATGTATTGTTAGGGACCGGTGGTTTTTGTGTACAAAAATGCTCGCGAAGAAGATTTCTCGAAGATTACGATTCACTGTCATAACGAAAATATTTTCGTGTTTCATTATTTATGTCTTTATTGTTCATTATAATATAGAAAATATAAGTAAACTTTTAAAAATATAATACAACTTTTATTATAAAACAAACTAATTGCTCCGCACACGCGCACTGTATGAGAAAGACTGAAAAAGTAACAAAAACCACACGCACACACAAGTCAGCAAAGACAAACAGTTTCTATTTTTCCACTCGATTTCACTCTTAAGAGTAAACTCTCACTCTATTTCGAAGATTTTTACTCCCACTCTTAATTTTTAAAAAGGAGTACTCGCGAGTACTCCCACCTAAAACAAACGAGTGGAGAGTAAACTTTTTGTAACACTCGTACTCTTCGAGTACTCTTCTTCGCGAGTGTTTTTCACTCGCGAGTAAAATCGAGTAAATCTGAGCTCTGCTCACATGTCGTATGTGTATGAACTATCGCTTTCAAACAACCTACAACTAAAACGTGCTTGTTGGCTTGATCGTTTGATTGTTCTGTTTGAGCCATGCTATTTTTTTTAGACTGCCGGCAGTTGGAACGAATAGCACAAACACAAACAACAACAACAACAATAAGAAAAAAAGTAAACATTATTATCGTCACATGTCGCTCACTAATTGATTTTTCTTGTCGCCTGTTTGTGTAGTAGAATTTTCTCGCGATTTAAGCTTGATCTTAAACAAACACTTGCTTTGTGTTGCTTTGAACATGGTTGCCAAGAGTTAATGTGTTTCATGTGCTCCCAGCGGCAGGCAGCAGCTGTTGCAGCAATCACAAACAACAACAACAGCAGCAGCAACAACAACAACAACAGCTAGCAAGTATACCATCAACAAATACAACATACATAGAAACAAGTAACTAAACATGATATTAAGGAGGGTTGCGCCAGTAATTTAAAGGAATAAGTTCTTAGATGGAAACTGGTTTTTAGACGGAAATGGTAAGGAAATGCTTAAAATCGGTATCATATTTCAGCCGGAAATTCAAGGCACCGATACAGCTGAAAATAGACTTGCATCTCGCGATGACGACCGATGATATCTCTGCAACCATCCTGTTGCAACAAAAACTAAGTTTCGAAGCATGCATGATAAACATTATTGAAATTAGCGTAAACTACCCTGCAACAATCAAAGCAACCAGTTGTGACGAATGAGCAAAAAACTGCCTTCGACGAAATTGTGTGGAGTAAGGGGATTTATAGCTACTGATACTGTTGCGTTGCCTATACTAATATATGAATTAACATTTTGAAAGAAAGGAATATGCAACATGAATTAATCTTAAGTGGTCCAAAAATTAACTTGAACTCTCTTGGCTCTTATGCACCATATGTCGGAACGTATTGCAACAATGCAGAATATGTTTGAATTAAGAACGGGAAAAATCAATGCTGTCGAACCTTTCTACATTATTTTAGAATAAAATATGTCATAGGGGTATCAGTGGTGGATCGAGTTGAATTGGCCAGAAGTACCGGATGCTATGGTCTTGCCAAAAATGCATCCTGTCAACTAAACTTGACTATTTGTCAAACAACCATTCTCAGGATTTGAAAATTCGGACTTTAAAGTTTTCATTACAACAAAGATAAAATCTATGATTCCTAAATTGATATTTGTAACTCCTTCCAAACTCTGTGTTTCTCACAATCGTCGGTATGCACAGTACGTAACATAGCATGAAGAATTCATTCACTCTGTCTTACATTACATTTGGTTTACACAGGCACAAATGTTTAGGTGTTGCTTACAATTGTTGGCGTACAATTGGCATGGCAACTTTGATGTGAATGATTATAAATGTGTTTAAAGGTATAGACCAAAAAAAAAACTACAAAAAAAACTAAATCACACAAAAACCGAAAGTAAGCCACCACCAGTAATTTCAGCTAATTTGCAATAAACAGGCAATGGCTAAGGATTTCGACAGGCTAATTTTTTTTTTTTTTTTGAGCAGCTAGTGGTGAATCAAATAAAGTACGAGTGTATAGATATAGTTAGAGTCAACCAGCAGAAGTGGAAATTTTACTCGGACATGACATTTGCTTGACAGGCAACATCAGTGTTGCACCAGTACTGCCAAGTATGTGTCAAGTGTGTGTGTGTGTGTGTGCATTTATAAATTTAGGCTAAAACATTGGCATAACACCACTCAAAACTTAACGAATGCAGAGCATAAACAAACGTTCATTGCAGACGATCGCTATCTCATACTTGTTGTATGTATGAGTGGTTGTTGTGGGATAATGCTGTTGCTGTTGTTGTCTGTTACAATGTTTGTTTTAGTTTGTGTTGTTCTTTTTCTGTTGGTTCGATTATTTTTCTTTGCAACAACTTCAATTTGCCGTTTGTTGTTTGATATTGACAGTTTGTCACTTCATTTTTTTCTTTCTTTCTTTACCTTATACATATGTTGTACACTCCTTTTTTTCTTCATTAATTTATAAGAGAGTTGCCACGGAGATTGAGAGTTTGCTGAATGCATTTGGAGAAGTAATCAGGGGGGTCATTGTGTATTTCGATTCGATAACAAAATCTTTCGCAATACAATGTAAAAGTATACAAATTCGACCGATTTTCTTTTCGTATAGAAATACACAATAAACCCCTGGGGTTCGAACGAAATTAATTATCGGAATAATCATGAAAAAAATTCGCGGGAGTTTTTTCCCTTTCAATATTGAATTTGAATAGGAAAAATGGGAAAAAATCTTAGTTTCAATACTGTCATCTACCTTTTATGACTATTATTAACTTGTGAAATTGACTGGTGGATTCTACAGTCAATTGTTTATTGAGGATCTTAAACAAGATTACTAAATTGGAGTACTTCAAATTAATACCCTTATTCATAAAAAATTAAGGTAGACTTCAAATGTACTTTAAGAAAATTTTGTATGAAAATTTTGTCTAAAAGCACATTTCAAACCTACTTTATTTTTTATGAATACGGCAGTAAACATTTAAAGCAATGAATTAAAATCTCACGAAATTTTATACATTAGCTTCAGCCTCTTAAGTTTTTCAAGCAACTGTAGTAAATGAATATTTAATATTCAATGCCTGCATATATAATTTAAATAGACTTGCTGAAGAAGAATGTTTCAGAAATATAAATGAGACTCCAGAAGATGTGTTTCAAGGACATGTTACACCAATTATTTGTATGACATTATAAGTCATTTTACAATCTATAGATTCCTAAGTGTCAATTTACAAGAAGTAATTTTTATTGAAAAGATTGATACAATTTGTTCCTAGAAATTTCTTCGGTGTTGAGACAACACGATTTTAATTGCTAAAAACGCTCTTATTTTTATTTGAGAATATACCCGCATTTGTAGACACATATGCAGTGTGACCATTTTAGCATTTTTGCGGCTAAATAGCTGCAAAATTCTACATTTAGCATTTTTTAACCTTTGAAAATTTTAAAAATACTAATTTATTTTTTGTTGAAAAAAAGCTTGAAAATAAAATGAAGAAAATTATATGAAAGTTTTAAAGAATAAATTACAAATTTATCAACAGATAAAATTACAACTCTTGCAAATGGCAATAATTTATTTCGTATAAGTGGGAAAATCAGAACTGAACTGTTGAATTTTGACACAAGATTGTGAACACAAGAATGCTTTGTATGAAAACATTCAGTCATCTTTTGTTATGAATATGTTTTGCCATTAAGTAATTCAAAAATTAGACGTATATTAGGTAGTCTGAATTCAATAAAAACCAATTAAGAAGGTATAGTCCGTCAAGTCCGTGTATATAATACCCTACATCCAGTATATGTGAAATAACATTTTTTTTTTGGAGGTTGGCTTTATATGGGATTAATGATATATTATGGACCGATCATTTAAAAATCCTAAAAAAATGGCATGACTTTTGAGCATATAAATATAGTTAGTTTTAAATTGTATCTCAATATAGACACTTGAAAAAAATGTATGCAAGTTAAAGTGATTTTCAGAAGTTGATCTTATATGGGAGCTATGCTAATTTTATAATAATTAACAAACACAAACTGCGAAGTTTTTTGGCTTATCTGCTGAAAACACCCAGAGTCTGTGGCGGGAATCGAACCCGCAATCCTCTGACTGATAGTCCGGCACAGTAACACCTAATCTATCGGGGCACCCTATACCAAAATTTTTAAGAAATTTATGGTCGTTTAAGTGATATTTGGAATTGGACCTTATATGGCAGCTATGACTAATTATGGAGCGATCATCATAAAATTGGACTGAATGATTTGTGTACATATGAAACATATTTGTGTTAAATATTATTTGGATACCAACAATTTTAAGAGAGTTATGCCCATTAAAGTAATTTTTGAAAGTGAACCTTATATGGAAGCTATAACTAATTATGGACTGATCTGCACAAAATTTTCTAGGTGTGATTTGGTCTCATATACAACTTATTTGTGACAAAATTTGTTTCGATACGTTAATAAATTACATATTTATGACCGATAAAACTATATTTTGGGAGGGCATTTGTATGGGTGAAATAATTACCCTGGATTCTGTCCTTCATATTAGATGTGGATGAAAAAAGTTTAAATAATTATTATCAAATTAAAAAGATTAAGATTAAAGCTACATTTACACGATTGAAATTTTCTTCAAAATTGCTCTTCAAAATGCTTCAGACTCGTGTTTAATTTAATAAGATAAATTCAGTTCAACTTATTAAACATTTGTCTAAAAAACTTGTATGGAAATCCCTCAAAAAAAATATTTAAAAACTGAGTGATCTTTACTGTTGGACTACTTCAGAAAACCTTAATTAGTTTTGTTCTTAAGTTCGAAGTTGTATTTTTTATATAAAAAAAGAAATTTCTTTTTATTTTAAAAATTTTTTTTTTGGCAATTTAACACAAATTGTAGCATATTTTAGCATTTTTTTTAAACCGACAAGATCTGGTCATATGTAATACAAATAAGAGAGTAACACGAATTGCTAATACAATCAAGCGTGTACTCGTCTTATCTTTACCTCACCTCAATGTCTAAAGCGTAATTAGGTAAGCTTAAAGAATTGCTTCTTGTAAATTTGCACAAAGTATAAGTTTTGCTTCAATAATTAACTTGGCAACTCTAGGCACATGTCATTATTTCGTAACTAACGGCGAAATACTGTTGTACAACATCAATTCAAGTCGTACGTACATGCATGTGTATATGTAACTATTCGCAAGTATTAGTATGTAACTGTGCATTGTTGCAATTTGTTGTTTTCAATCTGATAAGTTGTGTTTAATTAGTTGCTCTTGTAACGTTTGACATTTTTCTCATTTACTGATTGAATGAACGAGTGACTGAATGTATGAACGAGTGTATGTCGTTTACAACTGTATTGTTGGTGAAACAAAAATTTAAAGGACAAGTGGGAAAAGAGTGTCTGAAGTGAAAGAAACATATTTTTTTGCCGCAATTTTGAACATTATTTTGCTGCACTGTACCGTCTTGATGGTCTTACAATATTTGTGATTTTATTTATATACATATACCTTAATTTCCAAATGGCATTTGATAAAAATCAACATAATTCATGCCATGACATTTACAGCTTTCAAAACATTTGAGTTGAACAAACAACTCAATGTAGTTTTGTTCGTTTGTTGCTGTTGTTTACTTTTCTTCTCTAGCTGTTTTATGTACAAAATATTGTCTGATAAATTTTCACAGTGCATCTGCATTTTTTTACCGTCAAATTGTTTATATTTAGATGATATTTCACACCTATTTAGAGGACGATGATGATGGCTTCTTTAATGTTTGTTTTTTCCAGAGCTTTTATTTGAAATTTTTACCTCTAGATTTCACATTTACATAAATTAGTCAAAGTTTCAAACATGAAATATGTGTTGTTATTCTGCTGTTTAGTTGTCATGGCATATGCAGATTCATTCAGTCCTCTTAACAGTCATAAGATGCTACAAAACAAAAACAGTGCAACATTGTGTTTATATGTTGTTCAATGTCAAAGTCTGCAATATTTCAAATATTGCAAAATATTTTATACTGGAATTATTTAATTTATCGAAACTATTGATTTTTTTTTTTTTGATCGTTCTAATAAAAGAATTTTCCATCATGAGCGTCATCATAATAACTATTGCCTAATACAGGTGTATAACTTGTATGATCAAAAAAGTCTACTTAATTGTCAATGTTCATCACGTCATTCAATTTAGTTAAATAGTTCATGTTTTAAAGTGAACTTAACAGTGAAGTAAACTCTTGCATCATCAAAAGCACTGTGAGCACATAAAAGAGGGTAACAAAATTGCGGTTAAAAAGCACCAAGATTTATATTCCTTATGATTGATGTTTTTATAACGAAAATATAACAAATACGTAAGTTTTTTTTTTAAAGAGAAGTAACACTCAGGCAATTAATATGTCTATATATATTTGCGTTACTTTCTTTGGAAAGGGGATAGTTGAAGAAGTAAAGGTTGTGAAAGAAGAAAGTTTTTTATGTCACAACTCTGCAATTGCGCATTATGATTGTGTTGAGTGCCGCATTGCAGCGCCTCTGGTGGCGAGTAGGCGCATTATTTTTAAAGCTTAATTTCATAGCCTTTATTTTAATTATTTCACTTCGGTGGCGTTTCAATGCTATACCACCAAAGGAGGGCGCTGTGATAAATATTTGTTATGATCGATAGAAAGAAAACTAATAATTATCAGCAACTGATGTTGTTTGAGTGGCAGGGCTACAAATACCAACTCATGCTTAATGATCAAATGCGTCAAATTTTGACATCGATTGATTTTTTTAATAAAATAATATAAGAAAAACTTTTACACAGATCTGTTGCTTCTTCATATTTTTTGTATGACTATGATCACTATATCGGGCTTTAATTTCACAATTACAACAAATACCAAGTGCCTTTAACTCATCTTTTGCTGGTCTAAGCCACCTTTTGAATTGTAGATCATTGTCCCAAGCTTTTTTGTATTAATGTTTTTTCATAATTAGTTAACAAACTTTAACAAAAATTTGCACAAATTAAAAGTAAAATTACTGCTTAACAAATTAATAATAAAAGTTTTTGTATAAATTTTAAGTGTGGAAGCGTTTGCGTTTACTACTTAAAACAAAAATGTAATACGCAGTTGGTTAAAAAAGTATCAGGCATGTTTAAATAATAGTCGTAAATCAACAATTTTGATTTCTTAAAATAAATTGTAAAAAGCGCTATAAATACCCGCTTTTCTAAAACGCGTAGTTAATAAAATTTCGGGTACTTGAAAGGCAAAAATGCACCAAAAACTACCCAAAAAGCGTCAAAATGGCAACGCTGTTACTTAAGCTAACAGCAACCCGAAAACCGAACAAACACGAGCATTAGCATAAAGAACAACAAAGCACATATGAATGCTTCAGAGTACAAGAAATAATGAAAAGCGCATAGTAAGTCACGTTTGACATAAACAAAGCTAGTAGGTAATTTTTCAAATTGAAAGATTTTAGCAGTAGTAGCAGTAATATGATATATTATATATCACTAGAAAGGTTTTCGAAAATGTTAAATTTGTTAAAATTCCTGTAACCCTTTTTAGGTTTAAACTAATCAACCTACTTATATCAACTCAGTAGCTAAAGGTAAGAAAAACAGATTTAGCTGCAGCATAACGTCCCGCTAAAACAATTTAACAATCTGATCTGAGTTTTATTTGACGCCACCAGTTAATTATTTTACCTTGAACTTGCATTTATATAGAGAGTATAATTCAAAATCATAGTGAATACTTTGTAGCGATTCCTGATATATCTCCAGGACACCCGTCCTCTCATTTCCTATGCCTTTCCAGCTAGGTTAGGAATCTCATCCTCCCAAATGGAAAGGCTTAGGAGATGGGAGAGGATAATCTTAGTTGCTTGTTTGGTATGAGTATGAAACCCCATTTAGGGCTTGACGGTGTGTTGCACAGACCATGTTGTAGATCTGTCTATTGGGCTATTGATTTTGGCCGGTTAGATATCTTTATAACTGAAGGGGCTATGAAATTAGAGCGAGAGAGATTAAGAAATTGCTAGTTCTTCTGAGAACAGTTTGGTGAGGGAATGTTTCACTAGGAACAGGAATCTGGAGGCCGTTCACTTGTCAAGGTACCTTTGCCCGGTGGACCTATTGCGCGTTAGAGAAACTGGTCTTTGAAAGTGCAGATTTCCTATTAAATCATAGGTGAATCAATTTTTTTTTTGTATTATCAAATTCTTTATTTGCGATCGATCTATCTTAGAATATTAAGCAATTGCGATGAATTAATTAGAAATTTACATAAGCTATTGATTTTCAGTGAATACAACAACCAGCGTTGTCAAATTGGTACCATTTTTGGTGCTTTTTTAAATTTTTGGTGCGAAAAATTCTTTAGCTGGTGCGCGGTGCGCTTTTTTTAAAATTTTGGTGCGCTTTTTAATTTTTGGTGGCACCAAAGCAAATTCAATAAAACTTTTTGTTTCAGTGTGAGAAAAAATCTTTCTACAATAAAATACACCTGTTAGAGTGTTTTTTAATTTTTTCGAAAATGTGATGAAATCTTTATTTTTACTAATTTTTAATAATTCATAACTCATGAAATCTATACGATAAAAAAATGATAAAGAATGAAATCAAATTCTTTAAAAATCTTTGTTTGAAAATCAAATTAACATTTCAAACATGCAAATAAAAATTCTTGTATAACCTGATGGTTTGGTCTACTGAACTGTAGACGAACAACCAGGGTTAGAGTACCAGTGGAATCTTAACAAATTTTACTGGAAAAAATCAACTAGAAAACAAAAATATATAAAAAAGTACCAAATATGTACTGAAATTAGCTTTTTTACCAATTAGTACTTTAGTTCCGAATATCATATGGTGAGTTAAATTTTTAGTGGTTAAATGCTTATTTTATCTTTATTACTTTTACTAATAATCGTTGATAAAAAGTTCTTTATAGAATTTATGATATTAAAAAATTTCAAATTAATTCAATAAATATTTAAAACAAAAACGAAATTCTTAACTTGATGCGTTTTTTTTGTAAATGGTGCCCTTTTTCCATTTTGGTACGTCTTGAAATTTCAAAGTTGACAACGCTGACAACAACATTATCTACACCTATACAACTTTTCGTTTAATTCTGCTTAAAAGTTGGGCGAATCGATACATTGAACGTTAGTGATCTAGTGTAGAACACTAATACCAGAATGTAAATTGTGCAAAAAGGCGTCTTACGGACAAGGTCTGGTGTGGCATAACTTCCCAACCACTTATTTCTAAATAGTTTTTAACAGGTATTGCAACATGTGCCGGTATTATCATGATGAAATATTACGCTTTCACATCTAGCCGCATTTTCGCTACAAATGAATCAATTGCATGCGGAACAGTGATGGTCTGGCGATTTGGAATAAGTAGAAATGTTGTGCAACAGGTATCTGTCTAATGACATCCATCAAAATAAAGCTTTTCTTAAATAATAATAAAAACGTATCAGTTTGTGGTTCAAAAGTATTCAATGCGACCGGAATTTATATGAACATAGCTTTTTCTTTTAAAGTGTTGCTCTAGCAATCTTTAAAAATTCTAAACATTCTGAAAAAAAGTGCTGAAAAGTTTAGCTAATAGACGAAGTATCGCCTAGAGATTTAATTCAAGGCCAGTGCTGATATCCCTGGAGATTTATTATATTAAAACCCGTGTAATCCTTTTACAATACAGCGCAAAGCTAATGTACTAACTAGCATCAAAGAACACTACTTCAACAGCATTGCTAGTGTGCTGTCTGACCATGAAGACTTGTTACGTAAGCACGACTAAAGCCAATAGTTTGTCAGCATATGATCAAAGTAAGAATTGCTGGTAAATAGTTGAGACCAAATGTTATTTTTTAGCAACCTGTTCAATGAATATTTTAAAGAGTCGGAAGTAAAAAACTATCATCGTTTGTTTCCTAATAGCATAGGAGCTCTTGCTACCCCGGGGATTACAAAGAACTTTAATATGTACTAAGGTCTGCTTGTATTCAGCATTTAGCGAAATATTTGTGTCATTTCAGCTGGAAATCTATTTTAAAACATGATCCACATATTAAATATTTCTTTAATTTTAAAACAATATAATCAAAATAGAATCAATTTAAATAAATTACATTTGACTTGAAATATGCATATTGGCGAGTTTGTTATCCTCTACGTGGTCCTTTGTATGTCATGTTAGAGAGAACCCTTTTTTTAGAAATCTTGCTTGAACAAGTGATAAGTATGCATGTATAAAGCAGGAGGAGAGAAAACAATCACACAATACGATTGTTGGAGATGAAAATAACAATAAACACAAATAATGCCAATCTCGCGTGTGGTATGTACTTTGAACTTTTTCTACTATTTCTATGTTTGATATAAAATTTGTTACATGACACAGTACAATTTGCTTATTTATGCAGAGTTTCAAGGTATGAGTTCGTTGAAAATTCAAATTATAAGGCCATGACAAGCACAGAGAGTTTCAGGGAGTTAAAAACTGTATGTTTGAGCAGGGGAATCGAATATTTAATAAACAATAAATAGTTTGCAGAGACTTTTATGCAACTTTCCTTTTAAAATTAAATAGATTTGAATTTAATAGCCTTTCTTATTCTCACTGACTCTATTCAGTTTTTATTACTTTATGTCGTAAGAAAAATCAATTTTTAACTAAATAATCAGCTCATTCCTTGTTTAAACTGCTTGTAAACCAATTGTCAATTTCGATTTTATTTATATGACCGTATGCTGCTATTCTTTATTGATTTTGTTTCAAACTAAAGTGCCAATAAGGAATTTTTTCAGTAAACAAATCTCCAATGTTGTTTTTTCACATCTCTCGGCACCAGTATCGTTATTGTCTACTTGTCTAATTCGCATGCAAAACATCAAGATGACTGTGGTTTTTCGATGGGGATGGGAGGACACCCATCTACATTTTATAGCTTAAATAACTGACAGTTAAAGGATACAAAACAGAAAAATGTTTAGCATAAAATACAATGACAAAGAAATCGTGTAGAAGACTCTATATATGTCACAATAGCTGAAATGTCACTACTTGTCAAATGATTTGACCAAAATGAAATGCTATTTTTTTTTTAAATTTATTTGCATTCAATTGGCATACAACTAGACAATGTTAATGTTACAGGGCCTTTAAGTAGTTGAGTGAAGGAAGAGCATTTTATCAACCCCTTTGGATTTTGTAATAAATCTCTTAAATTTTAAACTTTTTTGTTTGTTGTGAATTTTACAGAAATTATTGCATTATTTTAACAAATTTATGGCCAGTTTGTTTCGTTACAGTTTTTTTTTTTTTTTAATTTCAATTTAATGCTGACGTATGTAATGTCCATTTAGCTACAATGATATGTCACACTGGAGTGCACGCTAATTGTCAAATGTTGTCAGTTTTGCGCCATTTTTATTACTCAATTGACATTACCATTATGAGAACTTAATTTATGTTACGATTAACACTATTGATACCTTTAGTAGTGGAAATAGCTATAATTTTGTATCAACAAATAAGTGTATTTTATTGCGACCATTTACAGCTTAAACATAGTTATAAAGTGAATAATCTTGACTTTGTTTACAAGTTCTCTGATACACGAATTATTATTTTCAAGAGTTTACTCTGGCTGAGTGATACTGAAATAAGGTAATATTTATGCACGATATGGGTTTGATTTATTTTCCATAAAATGCGCATTTAAAATAAGATTACTTGATTTTAATTTCAACAAAATCAAAAAGAAGAAAAATTTAAAAACTCTATTTTGGATCGCTAATATTCATTTGAATTTCTTAAAATAAATCTATTAATATCGACTGAGAAGATGGAACACTATCTTCAAAATCTTACAAATAGGTGTTGAAAATTAAAATTTGTTCCTGGGTTTGTCAAAGAAACGGGGCTTATGTAACCGTGTAAATGGAAATTAGTAATAAGTAATCAGGGACTAAAGTGTTCGGTAAACTCATTACGAATTTTAAACATGCGAGAACTCTCAATAAAACTTGCTGACTTGTTGTGGTTGTCTAGTCGGTAGAATAGAATCGATAGTTCTCCGGATATTTATGTAATCAAATAAAAGTTATTGAATAGAAAAGCCTGCAACGAATGAAATAGCAGAGATATTAGAGACTTAATTAAGTGATCTTACAAGTTTTATAATTAGATATATGTACATTAGGGTGGCCCCGTTTGTATGGAGAAAAATAAGGTATCGATGTTCCCGACTAATATGAAACTTTGATTCATTTTAAGACTACGTTTCTCATTTTTGTTTGTCCTGGGGTCAATATTTCGTGAGCTGGATCAAAGGATAAAAATGTCCTTTTTAGAGGTTTTTTGATTTATTCACATTTCTTCCAAAGGAACTATGTATAAGTAAATTTGGTATCATATGAAATATATGAATTTACTTAAATAAATAGTTGAAATTTCTTGATTATAAACATCATGCAATTTAACCCAAATGGGTTTTCCTGTTTTTTTAAAATGCTACCTATTTCAATATTTATTAATTTTTTTTTAAAAAAACTTAATTCTTCCCTATCTGACAATCTCTGTTAACTCAATCGTTAATGTTATGGGTATTAAAATAACGTAAATTTTATAAGCTAAAAACGGGAAACACCATTTGTGTTAAATTGCATGATGTTTATAATCAAGAAATTTCAACTATTTATTTAAGTAAATTCTATGAAAAAATAAAAAAACACAGTTTTCATTTTATAACGTTTTTTGCTTCTCACGTAAAATTATGATAATGAGGGTTACGTCTTTGGGCATTTTAGGTGACGATATATAACTTACGTATTAATTATTAATTCACAAGTGATGTTGTCGTATCGTAGGAGTTGTACGTCGTCTTTATTTACAATAGCACTGTGGAACAAATTCAGGTTAGTAAAAGTTAGGTCGATTCTGAGAGTGATAGGTGAAAATAGAGGCTAAATTACAAGACCCGTATCGTGGCGTTTGTTTATGTTAGTTGAAATTTTTTTTAAACGACCTTAGAACTTTGCAGTCAAATGCCGATTTTCAGCATATTGTTTTAAGGTTTTTTGGCTATAACTCGTCGACTAATTGATATTTTTTAAATCTGTAAAAGCCAAATTATTGCCAAATTGTTGCACAGATCTCTAGGTATAATTTGGCGTTTACAGATTTCAAAAATATCAATTAGTCGACGAGTTAAAGCCTTTATATGGTTTTATGGTACAGAAATGTCTTTAGAAAAACCGTATCCAAATAAAATTCTGCAACAATAGGTTTCATATAAAGTGAAATCTCAAAACGATACTTTTTTTCCATCGGTTCATATATTGACCATAGCCCCATACACCAAGTCCACTTCCGGAAATCACTTAAATGCGCATAAATCCCTTATAAGCATCAGCAGCAAGTTTAAATTCGACACAAATAGTCCATATATACATAGAAATATTCACAGCCAATTTAATGATGATCAGTCCACATTTGACCCTAGTCGTCATATGTTGATTAATTTGAAAAATCACTTAAATGCGCATCAATCTCTTACAAAAATCATTATTAGGTTGAAATTCAACAAAAATAATTCGCATGTACATATAAATCGTCGCTTAGAATTTCATGACATCGGTCAGTAATAGATCATAGTACCCTTATGAGGACTACTTCCGAAAACTCCTTAACCTACATGAACATACATTTCGAACCGAAATTTCACACAGATCAGTTATAAGCATATAAAAATTATACTATTGACTTTTGTGAAAGTGGATCCATAATTGAGTATAGCTTCCGTAAAACCTGCAATTTCGAGAAGAACCACCGAGTATATCGAGTTGACAATTATGACGTTTTTTGAAGCCAAAATCATTTGCCTAGGGTACTTAATTTATAGTTTGTTAAAGTAAATCTCTTTATGGTACACGCTGCAAAAATGTTTAAGTGTAAATTATTGATTATAAATCGAATATGCATAAAATTTTTATAAATATCGTTATTGAAATGAAATTCAACTAAAACAAACCTAAAATAAATAGAATAAATAGAAATTAATAGGTGATTTGGTGGTGGGTATATAAGATACGGCACAGCCGAATATAAACTCTTACTTGTTTAATCAAAAATCGGCAAACTTGCCAACACTAAGTATACATGATGCCAATATATTAATATTACTCATACGTTAACATGCTGAAAATAAAACTATAACTGATATTAATTATACTCGTACTCGTACACCGAATGTTATTGGAAAATTTATTAAAGACTTGCGTAACTTCTAGAATATTATTTATAAATGTAATAAAAGCGAATTAAAAACGAGTTCGAATTTAAAGTTTGTTTCAATATTTACGTAGATTCAATTTTATTTAGAACGAGTACAAGGAGTACGATTCCGTTAGAAATTTATAATTAAAACATTTGAAACCAGTTATTTCGAAGCGACTTCTACACCATTTCAAGTTGAAATTGGGAAATTCCAAATTTATATTGAAAAAAAAAAACAAATTGAAATTTAGTAATGTAAATTGAAATTGACAAAAACGATGGATTCACGCATTCGTTATTTGTTCGGACAAAGTTTTCTTCATATGAAGTTTGACGTCTCTTCTTTTGAGAGAGAGAGAGATTGAGGGAGAAAGTATATGTGTGAAAATTGAGTTATTCATTAAAAATTTTGTAAATTGTTTTTAAAAATTATACAAAATATTTAAAAATAATTTAGTATTTGCTTTCTGACATTTAAAAACCAAAACCAAAATAAATCAATGGCCGCAGTATTACCACTTGTAAAACTAATAAATTTTCTTTTACATATGGCAGCTTTGATTTTTCAGAAAAGTCAAAAAGGTGAATTGTGTTGAAAAAAATGTTTTTTTCGGAACAAACTTTTTGTTTTGAACAAATGGGTAATCGATCTTAAAAATTAAAATTAAGAAATGTAAATTGATATTGAGAAAATAAAAATTGTAATTGAGAAATTAAAATTTATATGAAATTTTTCAAATATTTTTATACTTATAAAGTACATATACAGTTCAACCTTGGTATAACGAATGTTAAGGGGATTAGAAAAAAACGTTATATCGAATAATTCGTAACAATGAGGTTCGTTATATCGATGTTTGACTGTATTACACAATTTTGAGTTACAAATCTAATAAAACTTCAAAATCAATTTCAATTTGTATTTCCTCAAAATTAATTTACATTTATTAATTTCAATTTGTCTTTTGCCATTATCAATTTGTATTTCTCATTTTCAATTTGTTATTTCTCAATATCAATTTGCTTTTCTAAATTTCAATTTATTTTTTCTCAATACCAAATTGGATTTCTAATTTTCAAATTGTATTTTTTTTGAAAATGTGTAGATGTCGTATTTTGAAACTTGAGCACTTTTACATGACAACATGAAGGTTATGCAATGGATAATATCAATGTATTGGTCAACGAATATTTTGGAAAATTTCCATAAGGATTTCTATAAAGATAATGAAATGTTTTTGTTTTAAAACGTGTGTAAAAAATGTATAAGTAAAATCAAGATATTAATAAAAGTCTCTGAAATAATTCACGACTCTTTACAAACGTTAATTTTGTGTAAAAACTTCTAATGACTGTATTAATTAAAGAAGGAAAGCATAGTTTATAACTAGCCTGAGTTTGCAACGGCTGCTCTAGTGTTAAA
The DNA here is from genome assembly GCA_916048285.2 of Bellardia pandia. Lineage (NCBI taxonomy): Eukaryota > Metazoa > Arthropoda > Insecta > Diptera > Calliphoridae > Bellardia > Bellardia pandia. Next base: position 86,395,633 of record OU696530.1, on the reverse strand, counting down.
CTCATGCAAGTAAATGCAATAATAAAATGAAAATAATGACTAGGACAAGAAATATTATTTATTGGTATGTTAAAATTGTTGTTTTCGTAGTAGTTGTTGTAGTATTTTATAACATTTCACAGTGTTTAAATGCCATAAAAAAGAAGTTATTGCCGCTGTTGTAAATAACGATAAGTACTGCGAAACTGAAAATAATTTTTGATTTTATCTAAAGGTTTTACAACAAATGAATAAAACACAAAATATACGTACGTACAGACATACATACGATTACATACATACATACATTAGTACTTCACATAAATTGCAACCCCTACTACCTTTATAATGTGCAAACAAGCCCCTTATAAAAAAGTATTTTGAAAACTGCATTTGAAATTTTATTCTTACATTAGACCAGGTGACCTTACCACCCCCTCCAGAAGGTGGCAACAACTCTTTCCTCTTTGTCTCCTTCTATTGTTGTGAAGTTTTTCATAAACTGCAGACAGTGCGTCTGTTTTTTTTTATTCGTTTTTCTTTTTTTCTGTCAGTATTTTATTTCAGTTTTTGTTTTGTTTGTCAGTGAATTTGTTTTTATGGTTTGCAAAAAACATATATTTGTATTTATACGATTCATACGTACGATTTCTTTCTTTTATTGTTTTTGTGTTATTGAGCCATAAAACTTGGAAAATTATGACGACTCGATGGATTTATGATTATTTTGTACAAATTGTTATTTTTGTTTTGCTTTTTTACTACGTTGTGTTTTATTTTATTTTTGTTTTTGGTATAAAAGTGCTTTTAGTGTGACTTGGTTAACTTTAAATAATATGGAAATTATCATGACATTTATAAAATTAAGTTGGCATGGGGTAAATGGAAAATTGTGCAGAATTTTTCAGTTCAAATAATAAAAAATTTAACAGGTTGTAGAAGTTGTTTATATCAAACAAAGATTTTTTATAAAAATCATTTTAAATTAAATATAATATGGGAGAGATGTTCATAGACGCATACAGATATCACGTCACGAGTTTTGTGTTGGGAATTTTTTTGGGAATGGGAATTTTATCTGTTGCGAGAAAATATGATTGAACATACAAAGGTTTCTCAGAAGACCCAATGCGGCAATTTAGCTTGTTAACGTATCCAGACAAATTGAAATAAGTTTCGTATTAAAAACAAGTTAGAGTGCCAAATCTTCAATACCCTCCACCAAAATATAAGGAGAACTAAAAAAAACTGCACTGGTTATAGGTCTACAATATCCTCATTCAGTGTTTTTATTTAGTCTTATGTAGCTAATATTTTATTAGTATTTTATATATTGTTTAAAGAAAAAAACATTTTTCCAAAATAAAAAAGTTAAAATGCAATAATCGGCTGTGCCGAATCTTAAAATTGCATAAAAATGTATAAAAAATATCAAATTTTAATGGAGGTTGTCTCACATTTTCGTCCATAACTCTGGTTCTACTATGTATATCAATTTTGCTTACTGTGATGAACTTCTTTGATGTTAAGTTGTGCATTTTGGACGTGAGAGTGTTTTACACAGACGGACAGAAAAACGAACATAGCAGCCTTAGAATTTAATAAGGATCAATTAAAAATTTGCACATATTATCCTATTCTTGAGTTAAAAAATAATTTTTTTGATAGATATCCCACTCGCATCCCATTAAGCGATTATTAAGACCTTAAAGTAAATTTTATAAGCTCTCTTTTGAGAAAAAAAGAGCCCAAATTGAAAAAAATTAAAAAAAAAATATTTAAAAAAAAATTAAAAAAAAATTAAAAAATTTTTTTTTTAAAAATTAAAAAAAAATATTTTTTAAATGATTGAAGAAATAGCTATCTACAGTCCTTAGACAATTTTTTCTAGAACCAATAGGTAAAAGTGTAACATTTAAAAAAAACCCTGTAGGAAAAAAATTGACCAAAATGTCCAACTTTGACCCCCTCTAACTCCGGCACTTCTGGACTGATAGAGCTGAAAATTTGTCTCTGGTCTACTATCCAATAGTACTAACCTTGATGCAAATTTCATTCAAATCGCAAGACATCGATTTTTAAAATTGGGTCACTTGACGTGCAATTCACCATATCGAGCCATAACCGCCAAAATAATGTATCCCACACCATAATCGATTGTTGTTTTTTTATCGAAATCGATAGTTCAACATCATTTAGAATTATTAAAATTAAATGTATTACACAAAACAATATTTACATTATAAATTTTAAAATAATGGATTTATTCAAACTGATTTTATTTAAAAAAAACCTTCCCCTGTAAAATTTTGAGTTTGTGGGATACATTTTTTCGGCGGTTATGGCTCGATATATTCACCACTTGTGGTGGTTGAGGGCATAACAATTTATCCAAAATAAAGACCCGAGCTGAAAGGGCCAAAATTAGGCCACTTTTGACACCAAAATAGTTTTTTTTTTTTTTAATTTAACAAACATGTAATCTGTAATTAAATCCTTGTATACTAACAGAATGCAGTGAAACTCGTAACGTAGATTAAATTTGTCATTTTAAATAAGGAATTTAAAAAATTTAATCCCGCAAATCCCAAAAAACGCAGACGAAAATCCCAAAATTAGGATTTTTTCAAATTCTGCTAACGAGACTGGTAAAATAGTCTAAAAGTAAATAAAGAATACATAAAGGTTTTCAAAACTGCTTTCCGTTTTGAAATTCTAGCTTTGGAATTTTAGAACATTTTGCCTAAATTTAAGATTTTAATAAAATTCTGGAAAATTAGACAAATTTTACATTGAAATTATCTTTTCAGATAAATATCAAATTTTTATATATTCTTAAACAAAGATTTTTGTTTAATAAAAAATATTATTTTTTTCAACTTTAAAATTTAAAATTGTTTATTCTTGGCCTAAGAAAACATATAAGCTTGAAATTATTTGTGTATGGTTAACAATTTTGTTGCTTAACTAACAACAAAAACTGGAGAAAATATGTTAAAAATCTTGTCCTATATTTACACAAAACTAGACTAGGTTGTGGCAAATTTTTTAAATTTCAATTTTCAAATGTATATAACTCGAAAATCATAAGAGGCAGAAACCTCGGCAAATTTTTTTTAAGTAGCAGAAATTATCAAAGATAAAAAAAAGATAAAAACCAAAAAAATTGCTTGCGTTTCAACAAATGTATGTAACCAACAGTTTTGCAACTTTACAGTTTGTGATGTCCATCTTCAAAAGAGAAACATAAACTCAAATACTTCCTGGTTACGAACGTATAAAATTTCAACTCGTGCGAGCCAGCCGTGTGCCAGATTAATTAAAGAAAGAGTTTGTCCCATTGTGCAGCGGGTTGTTCTTGAATGCATTAAGCGAATATGCGGTGAAGTGAATAGTCTTCCGGTTTTAATTCATTAACCAGTTGCTTCTTGTAAGACTTTAAAGCATAATCTTTTAACACAATTCCTTTGGTTGTCATTGCTGATGTTCGCAACTATTAAGGACTTAGAGCAATTTATAAATTCGGCTATTCTTCAATACTGCGCCTCACGGCTGTGATATTTTCACTTAAACAACCCGATCAAGTAAGCTTTGGTGTTGCCACATTATGTAGCAAGTCAGACGACGCAAATTTAATAAGCAAATTTTTAATACAGGTCTCAGAAAGAGAATTATCCCTCTGGCCCACGATGTCGAACGATAACGTTCGCTTAGATAAGACTTAAGACACAAACTTTTTATCGTATCTATTTTTTACTCAATCAAGTTTGTTTATTCCACAATCAAGTTTGTGTCTTAAGTCTTATCTAAGCAAACGTTATCGTTCGACATCGAGGGTCAGGGGGTTAGTTTTATATTTTCATAGTGACAATTTGCAAAGCTGTTCCTTTTGATAAGCAGTATAATGTTAAAACGTTCATGTTATTCCCATATGTCCTTCCGGCGGGAAAACAAAATCCTTGTTGACAACCCCTTTATAAATGTATGTTGTCTCTTAAGTATTAGTACAACTAAGGTTCGACTGTCTCAAATTAAACCTTTCAATTATCTAGATAAAGCCTTTCTAGTCTTTAAGTTGTAAACTAATCCGTAATTCAGTTTTATTTCCAGACATAATGGTAATGTTATCTGTCATTTAAAACTCTTTTAAATACATTACTTAGGCAACCAATTTAAAGGTGTGCAATTTAAGCATAATGACTAAAACATTTGGTCAAAATTACAGCAAATAACATAAAACCTCTCTCTAGCTAATTATCGTTTAGAAAAATTGCCACATTAGAGTTATTAGCTGCTGGGTCAAACAAATCAAAACTAATCACACTACGGCATATAACACACATTACGTGGCCAGGGCATTTAAAAACATGCACTTCTCGTTAACAAATTTCATATATATTAAATTTAAATTGTGGTTTGAAATATTGTGTTTATTTCAATTGTACCAATCCTTAATGAAATTTAATATACACTTGAACATATTGCCACAGCAGCACCAGCACCAGCACTACTTGTACACGGCTATAATGCAACAAAATAATAAAACAACAACTGTAGTAAAACACATATAATTGCACTGCAGCAATTATTCACTCATTCGTTCATTCATAGTTTACGAAACATACAATATGAACGAACATTTATGCAACACACATACTTGCATTCATATCTACTGTATATATTTTGTGTGAACGAACGAACCAACATTCATTCAACCTGGTCTTAACCTGCTGCATTGTGTATCATACTAAAAACTAATAAACAAAATGCACAAATGGTCGATACTAAATCTAAATGAAACAAGCGGAGAAAAAAAAACAAACACTTTAAATAGCAAAACTTCTACAAAAATACTATCAAATTTGAACCAAAGCTAAACTAACTAGCACCCCTTCATAAATATTTACACTTACATATGTATGTCTATGTATTAAGCCCCTCTCTCGCTCTTTGCAGCCAACTGCCACCCTCTAGTAGTGCTTTGCAAATAAACACATTGATATGAATGCATTAAAGTCAGTTTGGTGGCAGTGGCTTGAAAGAATTGCTTCTTTAAATTATAGCTTGCATAGAAAGTAAGTTTTATTACACAATTACTTCGGTAAAAAAATAATTTTTCAACAAGAACTTTGTTTTACAAAAGCGAAATATTGGAATATTATTTAAGTTTAAGACATTTTACTTATTGTCATATCAGTATTAAACAATTAAACAATTTTTACAATGAATTCAATTTCGCAAGAAAATTCACTGTGAAATTTATGGATATGTTAAAGCTACATTTCTCTAAGATCACTATTAAGAATTTGGTCGATAATATTGCTGTCACACGGAAAATCCAAGTTGACAATGAAATTATTGCAAACCAAAATTCCTGCTCGTATAATTGCACAAAACTTAGCTGGACGATTTAACACAACTGGATTACTTTTTGTGGTTTTGTGTTAATGATAGAGTCAATACAGAGCCAATAGAATCAATTAAAGCAGGAGTGCCCAAGCTCTATACTCTTAATGCTCTTTTGTATTTGTAAAAACTCTTAGCTATAGGCTGTGTGTTTTGTATACTCATTACAGCAATACGAAATACACAAACAACTTTGCTTTATTTGTTTAATTGTCGTACTTCACTCTATACACGCAAGCGCAAAGCAACAACACTTTCGTATGCTCTACTGGTAAACGTTGGTGACTGCGATCGTCAATGTAGATTTTGTTTATGTTTAACGTATGATACCGATTAAAAATGTGTGTTGTTTCTTTGTATGTATTGGCTTTTACAACAAAAAATACTGAATAAAAATTAGTTTTTATTTAAATGTATTGGCTCTTACATAAGCAACTTTTGGGCACTCCTGAATTAAATCCTTAAAAGTCATATTTCGTGACGTGTATAACGATATAAACTTGCCAGTTTGCCAGAATGTGATTTTAAATTTTGATGCAAGGACTGAATCATTTGTCAATGCATTGAGTATTATTAAGCTCTTCAAGCCGTTGTTGTTATTTACTGGACTCACTCTACTGTCTGGATCAATCGCCCTGATTGGTTTGGCTGAAACAATGACAATTGATGCGTATAAGGCTGGTAGGTTGCGAATAGCACTTCCTTTTGACTTGTCTCTTTCAGGGTGCCCAGTGAAAGTCGCTTATGAAGATATCTACAAATGCAACCCTTACTACCTTTTTCATCGGGTTGAAGAGAGAACGAACACAATTTGTAAACTTCCTAACTCAAGTAGAAGTTCTTCAAATGATCTAATAATTTAGTTTACTTGTTAAGCAATATTTTGTTAACGAAATTAAGCTGGGCTATCAGAGTTTGCTAGTCCTGCAGCTTCTGCTGGGAAGTGCAGCCGAACTGACGATTTTTGCCTAGCAACGGCATTTCGTGTGTGCCTGTATGTTGGAGAGTTTTAGGAATTTCTACGAAGCCACGTCATTTGGATTTATGTAATTACGGCGTTCAGAGACACTAATATCGTTAAATACATACAGCCAAACATTTATCCTTAAGTAAGAAACTACTGTACGCCAGGTGTCTAGTCTAAACATATGAAAAGCCTAGCGCGACGAGGATTTTTCTTTTACAAGGTCTCTGCTGGGTTAAGCTCCACTGTAGTGGTACAGTGCTGGTGACTAGCTGCTAATGGGTGATGGATTAGCTGGAGTCGTTCATTTACTGACATTGTGTCTGGTGAGCAGGCATGGTTATCCATAAGCCGTGAGTACCAACGTCATTTATGGTGTACAAAGTGGAATCGTCATATTGAAAATGCAAGAATCAGTCGTGTATTACTGGTAGAAAAGCGGCTTTCATAATATCTATATATACTTTACTTATCACTCTGTTAATAACTTAATAGTTTAAACCACTAAAAAAATTTAAATACCAGCTTTGTTTATTTCACTACTATTTAGTTCGCTATGTTTTGACGTAATGACATTTCAACTTCAATAGTAGGATGGTGGATACCTTCAGGGGATGTTAAAGGGGGTGAGTTACGTACAAATACATTCGTCGGCTGATTAACAAAAGCGAGGTCCAGAAGTCTACCAATGAGCGTTATAAATAGGATTAATTTGGACAAATACGCACCCAGTTAAAGATTGAATGAATTCATTTGAGATTGTAGAAATTAAATAATTATGTTCCAAATGTTTGTTCCACAATTAAAATGAAAGGTTAAAACTTCCAAAAGCTAGAAATATATCGGATGGTTTTGGTTGTTACAAAACAAAAGCAATTCTCGTAAGATGAATATCATAAATATCGGAAGTAGAATTCGGAGGAATGTAGGAGCATGTAACGAATCTATTTGTAAGCCTGATTTTGACAGCAACAAATTTCATTTTATCACAGTGTTCAACTCTAACGCATTCACGGGGTGGATAATTTAAAACGGCAATAAGTACTCCTCCACCACGTTTGTGAGACCGATCGTGCCTAAATATTTGGTATTTTGAGGATACGAATATTCTTATTATTACTCAGCCAGGTTTCGGACAATAAGTTGTAACTATTGGCATAGAGAGACATTAGTTTTGTGTTAAGGCAACGGACATTTTGATATACAATACTGATTGTGTTGTCTGTCGATAAGTGTATTAATTTTTTTTTGGACATTGCCATCAGAGGGCAAATAAACAACTTTAGGAGGCCAAAAATCGGTATTAACTAAAGTGTCAAAATTTTCTTCAGGAAAAATAATTTTAAAAGAGGATTTGCTTCTTTGTTTGGAATATTTAAATTTGAAAACAGATATATCAATATGTATTATATCCAAGTTTCTGTTTTATATACTGCAATACAGCATCAGTTGTGGTTTCAGATGCTAAGCGAGCAGCGAAAATAGTTTTTTTTTTTTTTGAGATATTACTTTAAGTGTACTGTAAGATCACATATCAACGGTTCTCCGCTAAGAATACTGTAAGGAAATTAGCAATAATTTTATACCAAAAATGCCGGCAATTTCTAAGCCACCAAAGAAATTATGGTGCCAGGGCACATATTTATATTCCCTTTAGCATATATGATATTCACATATCTGATAATCTCGTGAAGCAAATCTTTCCGACGATACTGATATACTGGCAAATTTTGAACTACATATTGCTTAATCCATTTATCAACACAATAAAGATTTCAAACTTTTGAGAATCTGTCTGGTTTTAAACAAATATCGCAATAACAACAAATAATAATATAACAAATAAATAAACTGGGGAACAACAATAACAACATCAGCCAGCAATAACAAACCATAACAAAACAATTGCTAAGCACGATTTATGATTGCTGATAAATTTTATACATGTCAAGTTGTCGTATATAAACATAAAACTATTTAGGAGGAGAAATGGGCCAATACCACAAACAGACAATTACACACACACATATATATATAAATACATTCAAACACATAGATTAATGCAACAAAACCAGCCTACAAAACTAAATCCAAAGAGTTTGTAGAAGAGACGAGAAGGGGGTTTAGGAGCTGAAGGTTGTCCTGGGTATGTAGAGTGAAATGAAGTGCCGTTTAGATGAGGTTCTTGTGTGCAGCCGTTTTTTGTTTTTTTGTGTTGTGGCTTGTGCTTTATGACAACACTCACAGCAATTTATGACACATTTCCGTCAAAATTTTCACGATTCACACAAATATCAACAGCAAACACACTTATACACAACACAGCGCTCGAGTCTACTCAGACCCACCAACCAACAACTCCAACACAAAGTATTTATTTTATTTAAGCCCTGTTAACCCCACCTTGGTTAAATGTAACTATGAATACAAATAAGTATAGTATGACTTTAAAATTTATGAGTATTATCATTATAACAACTCAAACCTCTTTTTTCATTTAGCTGTATTTTGGTTTTTATTTTATTTCGCCTGTTTAATAAATATTTGTTGGTAGATATTCTCTATATTTGCAACAACGACCTGTTCCTGGTGGTGTAATCAGTCGTGAAAATCAATGTTTTTTATTGTTTGCTGTAAAAGTGATGGTGGAGAATGAATGGAATGATGGGATAGCATGGAATGGTGTAGTGGTTGGTGAGAGACGTTGATCATGATGATGATGGTGGTGGTGGTGGTGGCTAAAGCAACAACATCAACAGCCGGCAGAATGGTTCAAATTGTGATAGGCAACTTCAAAGGAAATGCCTATGCCTGTCAACGACATAAATCGCTGTGACAATGAAATGTAATTCCATTTCTATTGTAGATAAAATTTTCTTTTTAGATTTGATAATAATAAATATACAATACGACAAAAAATAAATTACATCGGTGAAGAAAGTAAATTAACCCTTTTTTTAAAAAAGTTAAAGGAAGGAAAGCAAAAAAGATGTTAAAGTTGAACAAACTTTTATTTTTAAATTGAAAGAAATAAGTCAGAGAGTTTAAAAAAGGGTAAATATAATATTTCATCTATCTATCTATCTAAGATTACAAACTGGAAGAAATAAAGCTAAGATAAGTTATTTGAAAGCTAAGAAAAACTGTGTTGAACTGTATTACAAAAAGTAATTGAATTTTGCATTATAATTTCGTTTGGTTTTAAATAACCGGCTGGTTGTAAATTCATTCTATCTTACTTTTATAAACAATAAATATTTCGTTCACTAATTAACCAGGCTTACAAACCAAGAGAGTTTTAGGAATGTTCGAATATATTACGGATGACTCAAAAGTAATCATTAAGCATTAAAATTTATATAGATATCGGACAGATCTCATATACAGATGTTCATTTCGTTATCGAAATTTTCAAACACATTTTTCCAAAATGACGCGTCTATCATGTTACGTTATTTGAGCTTTAAGGCTGTAATCGATTAGATTACACAGAAATATTTCAGGCGGAAATTGTGGCCATCTTAATATATACTGCTGAGTGTTTAAGATAAAAATTGCGGTGATATAGGCGATACTTACGGCCTTATCATAATAATATAGGTGTCTTGTTGCGCTCTTATTAAGCCTGAACCATCCTCTGGCATCCGTTGAAACGTTTCATTATTAGGTCCAAGCGTAGATCTCATTAGTTTTTAACACTCTGAAAAAGCAATTTGAGTATACTTACTTGACATTTTGATCTTGGATGCCACCAATTTGGTTTGAGAGAAAACAGTGTAGAGCTCTTAGCACATGCTTTGTAATTGTCGAGTGTCGGAAGAGCCTTATTGTGCCCCATGATGTTTTTTATGCTATCTATCGGGATAATTGCCTAAACCTCTTATGATAAGATCCTATAACTCACCCTACCTTCTTATTGATAATAACAATATATTCTAATCATAGCTCATGGAAAAAAGTGTTTGCAAATGTACAATATTTTTAATATTTTCTTAAATATATTATTACAATGTTTCCAATATAATGTGAATGACTCACAGGTCCTTCCAATCACAAATGCGTCAAAACATAAACTCAAATACTCATCCGCTAGTTCTTTAAGAAATTTCATAGTAATCAGATCAGCCAGTTAGAAATGCAGATTTATTTATATTTTGAGTCTGCCCCTTTGTGCTAGCAAATGATTTTTCATATCCGTATTTTCTAGTCGCAGCTGTAAAATTTTAGATGGCGTGACGAATATTTTGTATTTTCTATCACAATACGGCTTTACAAGGTCCTCTAAGAAGATCAGCTGTTGTTAGAATCTAAAATATGTTACCAAGACGGTAAAACATGGTGGCGGCTTAGTAATGGTCTGGGGTTGAATGGTGGCATTACGGTCCAGTAATATTATATTTATAGAATCTACAATTATACAGGAAGGACTCTTACTTGTTGTTATTGAGCTATATTTTGCTCAAGTAACTTATGATTTATGCAAAATATTTTGTTTTAAAATTGCACTTGCAGTATATTTAATAAAACATTTTTTAAACAATATTAGGTGTTTACTGTATGTTGACGCTCACAGTATACTCGTATATATAGTTACACATACATATTTTACAAGCTGAGTTTTTGTTTTGTTTTTACAACACAACTCTAATTGAGTCTTTCACACTGAACCCTGAAAAATAGTGTCTGTTAACACTTATTGTCAACTAGATAGACTACCAAATTTGTTAACAATAACTTAAAAACAAAATGCCAAAAACAATTGTTTTTTTTTTGTTGTCTGAGGAAAAATATACAGACACGCAAAAACAACTAGGAAAACAAGCAGTAAAAGACGACTACTGGCAACAAACTGTTTTAATGTTAAATTGTAAGATGTTGCAACAATGATTAGAGTTGTTGCAACATTGTATTTGATGCTGTTGTAGTTGTTACTTTTACCACCTACGGAAGCGGTAGGTAGAACAGTTTTTAAAACAAATGCGGAACATAAGTACACTTGTGCTACTATAGTTCTACAAAACTGTTAGTTTATATTAACGTATTAAGAGATGAAGGAGTTGGAGTAAAATATTACAATTTTGTTGGTGTTTTAACAAGTATGTATACTGGTATATGAGTGGCAAATCTTTAAATATGTTCATTTTTGAATATGTATATAAGGAAATCAGGAATAAATATTTTAATTTTTAATGTAAACAGAATAATGGGGATATTATCTACTTTTTGTTCAAACAAATTATTACTAAGTTGGATTATCTGCAAAACCACTCAGAGTTTGCTTTCTTGACTCCTACAATCTTAAAAATTAGTACAAAGAATAAGAAACTGATTGAACAATTCACAAATTAAGTCACATTCAAGCAGCTCTCGGGTACCCTGTTCTTAAGTAGATAGTATCCCAGAGAGCATCAATCTAAATAAATACTAATACAAAACAGAACTGACATTAGGGACCAATCGCAAAGTTTATAACATTTACTGATAGGAGGATTACTTTTGCGCCACCTTGTATATGAGGGATCCGATGATAAAATAATTTGAATAAACATAGTTATCAATACAAAATGTGACTCAAATTTATTTCAAGTATGCATAGATCACACTGCTGAAATAAACCTAACCCAGCAAGCCATATGAGTCCGAAAATAGTCTTTTCTGACACCTTTTCCGGAGCGTTCATGCTCTTTAGAGCCCAAAAAACAATCTCTATTGCTCCGAAAACCTTCAGAAAAGAGAATAATTACATTCGAAAATGGTCCGTCAGAAAAAGCACTTAGATAATGTCAGGGAAGAGTCTTTTATGAGGGTTTTTTTGGGCTCTTAAATAATGTCAGAAAAGAGTCATTGCAATTTTAAATACAAAAAATTAAAAGTTCGCATTCTTCATTTACAAATAAACTAAAATAGAAATGGAAAAAATTAAATAAATTGTAATTACAATAAAAAAAAAATAAAATGGAATTCATTTAAATAAAATATATAAAAATGGAAACAAATAATTTTTTAAGCAAATTTTTCTTTCGCTCCGAAAATGCTTTTTAGTTTGACTCTTTTGTGACTCCTTTTTCGGAGCGCTCTTAGAATGGTATGCTGGGAACTTGTTGCTATATGTCATCAAATTTCTTTCTGCAATGTGTTATAGAGATTAGAATGTCAGTTACTTATTAACAGTCATAATGTTTAGATAGTCAAGTTCAGTTTTCTATCAAAATATAAGTATAAGCGTATGAATGTATGCATACTGGAGGTCGTATAATTTTAATGTTGTACTCCAATTAAATATTCATTAGAGGATGGTAGTACATCGAGAAGAACACGTATTGGCAATTTGTTTAGAGACTCATTAATAATATGACCCATTAATGTCATTGCGAATAAACGTCTGTAATACATGAAGATATCTGCTGGTTATCATGCATATATTCTGGTATTATTGAGTAATTGTCCCAATGCCATTATAGCTGTTGGTATTTGCACTCAGAATGTACAATACAAATCAAATCCTGTGCTGCAGTAAATTATAAACAAATCGCTTAGAAATCATTCTTATTAAATAAATCCTTCGTTACGTTCCCATTGCACTTTAAATGGCATCAATATTTGAGCTCTTTTTCACTCGAAATACATTAACAATAGAATTCTTAGTAGGAGACTTAAGGAAACTCGGTGCCTAGGTTGATGTCTGTATTACTTAAGACATTGTAGAATGTTTGTAAAGCCCTGAAATATTGTAACAGTGTCTACAATTTAGAATACCAAGCGAATAAGTTTTTAATCCGATATTTTTTTTTAGAAAATCTAAAAATTCCGGGACAAACGTCTATATGAGTAAATAAATAAATTACAAAATTTCAAAGTTAAGAAATTAAGGTTTAATTTGAGATATAATATAACCTTGTAGGTAATATAGATCCAAAGATATTAAAGAAAGATTATGATATTTCAACATTAAAATGCAAGAAATTTTTACTGTGCGATGCCGGTATTTTGTTTACAATAGAGGATCCCCTTTTTGTTTTCTTCTTCGCTGGAATCCGAATAAAAAAATAATTTTATTTAATAATATACATATTAAAAAAGTTTGTATTAATTTGCAAAGTTTTGTTTGTACCCAAAAAATAAACAAAACGAATCAACTGACTCAAATATTAGATATGTGTGTTGTATGTATCGATAATAAGACAACGTCTACAAAAAACTGTTAGAGAATACCAAATTTGTAATGATGGCGTGTTAAAGTGGCGTTGACTCAAAATTGACGACGATGTCGACGACACCAAAAAGAATAAGGGTGAATAAATAATTCACTTATTTTATCAACAATTGAATGAATTTTCTCCATAAAAATTTTAACGAAAATTTTACAGATGTCGAACAGATTAGATACCCCGAGTTAAATCTATATCGAATATCATAAACGCTTAAAACTCCACCAAAATCCACCAAAATTTCACATTAAACCAATAACTGAAAGATTTTACTGCTACACCTCAATGAGATACAGCAACTAGACATATACTTGCACATACAAATTTAAATTGAAGGCAATACTTATACTATACGAGTATTAATGTAGAAACAGAATTTTAAAATTCATAACAAAAGCAATCAATCATGATAAACAACAAATTGCACAAAAATAATAATAAAAGACACAAAAAATATACTAATGAACATGATTTCTTTAACACGAAAATAAATTTTTTTAAAATCTCACTCACGTAATTTTGTTTCTAAATCTCATACAACCAGATAAAATTACGAAAACATGCATTAACTTCTATATTCAATCTTACAAGGAGTATGTGTAAGCATATATAACTTACGCTTAAAGTTTCTTGCGAAAATTTCTCCAAAATCTTTTCTGGAAAATCAAAAAAAACCTAAAGCTTTTATTTTTCGTAAATATTTATATGTAATTCATTAATTAATATTTAATTTTAATTATAACCCTTAAGAAGTTGCATAATATTTTGCAAAAAAAAAAAATCCCACACTATATATAACATCTAAATATACTAAACGATTAAGTGAATAATTAATGTACATTGTCTATTTATGTGATTGTGATTGTGTAAGTCTGTGAGCGAGTATTTGTGTGTGCAGTTGATGTCAAACTCAAAAACACATACAAAGAGACAAACATAATCACATTCATACACCTCAGTAATTCGTTTATAATGCGTGTGACATACCAAAGGATATGTTGACATTGCTAAAGGATAAATTTTAAAATCAGTAAATGGGTGATGGAAATACACAAGCTGTGTGTGTGTGGGGGAGGGTAGTATGATAAGTTCTTTGAAAGCTATATAAAAAATTAATCATTGAGTTTTTTTTAATATAGTCTACATTTTGTTTAAATGAAATTAAATGAAATGGCACGGTTTTTACTTAAAATCTTTATTAAAATGTCATCAGAGACTTCAATAAAAAACGGGTTTTCAACGAGAACTTTGTTATTCAAAATAAAATAAGGAATTTGTAAGAAAATCATTAAAATTTGTACTGCATTGGAAAACATATGTTACCAAATTAAATGAAAAAATATGATTTATGATTGAATAGATAGATAAATGTTGATGCTTTTATCAACATTTTTAATTTCATTTTGCCAAAATGCGGCTCTATTTCCTTAATTATGTCACGGATTTAAGATTTTAAGGCTGTAAACGATTCAAATGTCTCTGTATAGATTTTATTTTTAATATGCCCTGTGATAATAAATCGCATAATAAACAGCTGAATTTCCTGAAATTATGGGACTGGCAAATTTGATTTACAAAAAATTAAATGTTTCGTGACTATGTAACATGTGGCACAAGTTTCATTGAAACCACATGTCAGTGATAACCATATGATCAATAATAGAACAAAATTTAGTTATTAATTTCTCTCTCTAGCGTTACGTCATCGTAATTACATTTCCAGCCGAATTTTCAAAAAAAATTACCCAATCACACCTCTATACCGCATTTTGTCGTACCCTCACAAATTAAATAGGGTTTCATCTGATAATATATTAAATGCATTCAGCCAATTTACACAAATTGAATGATCGACTTGCTTCAGTGGCACGTTCAATTGCTCTTGGATTTTCAGTTTTCCAAAAGCGAAAATTTAGCTTGTTGACGTATGAAATGGGCTGCGCCTGAAAAAATTGTTTTTTCAGAAAAACCAGCTGGTTGTTATTGATTGAATTTACTGAATCTACGGTGCGCCTGTTTATTTAAATTACTAAAATATCTCCATCGGCTCAAAAGTTTATAAATTTTTTTATACCTGCAATTTCATACTAAATGCTACAAAAAATCAATGAAATTAAAAAAAAAAAATTAAATTAAAAATTAATGAAATTAAAACTTGTAATGGACGATTAATGTTAAAAAAACTTGTTATTTTAAATATACATATTTGATGTTGTAACACATAAATATTTTGTATTATTTTTCGTTTTCACTCAAAGTAAAATTTTGCTTCAATTCGTTTTTTTTTTTTTGAAAATTTCGTTTTGAATTTTAACAGTAAGGCTTTGTGTGTTGTATTTCACCTCTCATTGTTGTATTTACTTTTAAGAATCAAGTTAGCTACATTGAACACAGCAAATTTGTTTCTGACATATGGCAATGCATAATAACGCATCTACACGCCTATAAACGCCATTAAAAATTCCGAATACTCACGAAAAGTAAAGCATGGTTTTTCGTAACCAACGGTGTTAACATTCTTTTGATTTTTATACCTCAAGTTGAACACATCGATCAGTAAAGATATATATAATATCCTTTGTAAAGGACACACTTAAATTTTTAAACAAATTTAATTTTAAAGTTTCATAAAGACAACGAGAGGGGAAATTAGCTTATTGCTAAATCTCAAGGTTCGACATAACCTGGATCCTTCATAATCCTTGAGGTTATTGGAAGACAGGTTGTTAAATTGTGGAAAAATACTATAAAAAGTCTCGAACACACAAGCTAATTTCTATCCAAAAGGCACGGGGGTGTTTATTTAGCCACCACTGTATTCACTTTTGAGTGCATTTAATAAAACCTAAAAACCATTCTCACAAGAATTGTGTTTACCGCTGATCATCATTATTCTAAATCTACCGACAAGACAACACCTAAAGTCAAGTTCTTCGTTATTGTGTATCAGCCAAAAATAAAAAAAAAATACAAACAAGCAAATATTAAGAAGTCTCAGCAGAGCTCTAAAACACCTACCAGCTTCCAAAACAGTGCTGCAGAATTCGTCTAGCAAAACCTCCAAAAGATATCTAAGTTCTTTATAAGACAATTACCTAGATTTGAGTCGTAAAATTATTCATCTTTTCCGTAAGATTGTGCTGGGTTAAGTTTTTTTTTGGCCCTATATTCTTTCTAGAACAAAAGGTGCAAACCATTTAAATTACTTTAAAAAATAAAATTACTTTTATTTCTTAACAAGTTGTATAAGTGTATTTAAATCCCCGAACTTAAATCTAATTTAAATATATTTATATAGTAAGTTAATAACCAAAAGTTAACAGATTTAAGGGTAAGAAGAAATTTAACTTATTGCACATAAAATATCTAAGTTGAATTAGTTATTAATTAAGTTCTTTTTTTTATATAATATAATTAATGGCATGCAAACTAAATAAGATATTTGTAACAACAAACGAAACATCCAACAAAAGCAGTCTGACGAGGCCTCATCATTCAGCGTTTCCAGAATTAAGTTGGTGAGTCTTTTTCTTTGTTTTAAATATCTTAATAATAAAAACTATTTGTTTCGCATTCATTATTAATAAATTTAATAACAAAATCAGAATTTCTGTAATTTAAAAAAAAAACAATAATCAAATCTTTGAGATTTGCTTTTACATATTCCTTGATTTGCTAGGGAGTACTGTGTTAGTAGCAAAGAAAGAAAAAAAACAGAACAAGTAATAAAATACAATATTTGGTTTCTCACGTTTTTTTTATTGACTCACAAGTAGTTCATAAATTGATATGTAAAAGCAAAACGCATCAGAATCGAAAATCATAAAACAATAAACAAATAAACAAAAAAAAAAAAAAAATGTTAAGCAATGATCATTTAACATTATAAATGATCATTACAAGATCCACATTGCATTCTCTGATTTGATTATTGTATGTTACTACAGTATGGTCACAAAAATATAGAAACTTAAGATAACAAATTATTTCATTAGCAAATTTTATAAGTATAATTATATATATTTAATTACTAGGCATTATTTTCTTTAAAATTTGAATTTACTATCGTTGGTTTTGTTTGCTTAAATATTAGAATAATGTTTTTTTTTTCTGTTGATATTTTAAACCCAATTTATATTTAAAATTTGTTGAAATTTTTTTTTCTTTACATACATACCTACATAATGGTTTTCCTAAATTTTGTTGAATAAATTTGTAAGTGAATTATGAATTTCTAAATTATTTTTAATGTTTTCGCGATGAGATGAAAAAGTAAGTGTGGAATTAAGTAGGGATCTTAGTGTCATATCCGCCAAGAAGATCATTGGATGGGAGGGTTTAGAGGCGATTATCCCAAACAACATCATGGGATGATAATAACAGAGTTTTTCAATTCGTAAGTTCAGTCAGGGAGTCTATAATAAATTATTTATGTATAATGATTCCTATATGAGAGAAAATTTTAACATGAACAAGAATCCACCCTCCGACTGACCGCTAGTGGCAATTAATGGCTCCCGTCGTTCATTAAAATTTTAATTGCAAATAGATAACCTCATATAGCGTTGAACATGATATGTTTCAATTGTACATTACAAACTGGAGAAAAATTCAAGATTTTTTCTCTTTATAATAAAAAAATTATTAAAATATCTCCATCGGTTTAAAAGTTACAGATTTTTGGCCGCTGAAAAACGATTCTGAGCCACTGTGCGGCAAAGTGAATGGTCGGCCAGCTACAATTTAATTTCGGAATGCACCAGTTGAACCTTGTAAGGCTTCAAAGTCATATTCTTACGCAAAATGCCACAATTGATGAGAAGTTTGAGGAATTTACCAGATCGGATCGTTTTCAACAGTGTGGCTCATGGCTGCGATATTTTCACTTAAACTTTCCGATAGAACACTCGAACAACTTTATACATACACACGGCTGTTTTATACAGTCTGAGCAAGATATCGATAATTGTATCAGAGACTTAACTCCTGTAATTGGTTCGTCCATGGATAAATCTCCTCTACATATGGAAACCTAGAAGAGAATTTCAACAATGCCCTTCTTTCGGAAGAGGAACTTAGAAATTCAAATTTCCTTAAAGGTTTACTGTCGTATTTATAAAAAATAAAGTTTTTAGAGAAAATTTTCATACAAAATTTTCTTAAAGTACTTTAATTCTTTATAAATACGGCAGTTAACATATACTAAGCAGACAAGCTTCTCCGTTTGGAAGCTAGAACTTTTCCACCGGTAAAGGGTCAAAGTCCATTAAGAAAATCAGATGGCTACTGCGCATGAAGAGCAAAGGATAAATTTTTAGTATTTGCAGAAAATTTAGATAATGTTTTCCAATCATACCCCCTCATGTTTATGAGTTTGTACTAAGACAACCACCTACTCGTACAATATCAGGCTCTGAAATAATCGTAGTCAATCCAGAAGATGTTTAGTAAACTATAGTAATATTGTATTAATTCAACAAACACTCTAGACTGTGATTTATTAACACAGCTATGAACACATAGTTGAAAAACTGAAGAACCTGTGTAAATGAAACCAAGAATACACACGTTACGTTTACAGCAGAAGAAATTACTCACCTGTTTCACAATGCGAATATCCCACAGTTTCTTCATGTCACATGCCCTGGCATATAATTGGCATTGCCAAATAGAAGACATGTGGGTCCATCTAAATTATGTCTTACTGTTTTAAAACATAGTTGGACTTATGAAATTAAATGCTGGGAATCTTATACAGAAGAGCCAATCCAAAATTTATTTTCTGGAATATAAGAAATGAAAACATCCATACAGACGTAGAAGTGTCATTAGTTAGAAGATCACTTACTAGAACTCAAAACACACACAAGGTTCCACACAGCTGACCCTACTGTTCTGAGTCCCAAATCGTTTTCAATTTTAGTTATAGGATTTGAATATTAATTGCAAGGCATAGGAAGTAAAGGCAGATGCAATTGTTATAAATAACCAGTAATAAAAAATATCGAACAAGTTCCTAATATCGAATTTTCATAGAGAATTTGTAACATTTTAACGCGATTTTCAACCGAAATTTTTGAATTTACTGCGACAACTGTCATTCAGAATGTATTTCAAAATGCGGCTGTTGAAAAACAAACTTTATGCTGAGAAACTTAATTATACGAATTAAAGCTGTGAAATAAAAATTTCCTTAATATACCTTTTCAGACAGCCTACGTGCAAACATACCCAATGGCTCACACAGTCACTGATTCATTCATTCATCTAACAAAACATAAACATCAAAAAATGTAAAAGCAGAGTGAAAAAGAGAAGAAACGAATTTCATTTCCAGTCAATGTAAAGTTAAGCAAACGTAAATGACATGCAAAAGGACTACACCACTACTACTAACATAAATTCATCTCTACTGCTGGCAGACATGCCCACACATAAACAAACAAACACATTAATATATCCTTACTAATACAAGTACACACTGTTTGCTGCCAGCGTACGTATGACAAGGATGATGATGACACATGTAAAATGTGGTTTAAATAATGACGAAATGGGTCGTTGTTGTTTGTCTAACGGTGTTGGCTGATGATAATGATGACGATTTAACATACACAAACCAAATAAACGAGAAAGCGGGAGAGACAGAGAAAATACAAGACGTACCATTAAATCAACCAGCAAACAAAATCACCCAGAAACTCACTCCTTTTTATATGTTTTGTGGTTGTCAACGTGATATAATTTGCCTAAAGGACTTGTACTCACAAATTCATATACCACAAACCAACATACTACACTCTCTAACATACATACACAAAAAGTTAAAAGCAGTTTATTTACAATAAGGTCAGATTGATGTGAAGGACAGACAAACACAAAGAGAAAAGACACTAACAAAACGTCTGACAGACAGACTGACTGACTGACGGACTGGTTGGTTGTCTAACAAATTGTCATACAAACGTTTAAGCACCGAGACAAATAGACATTAAGTATTTTACACAACATTTATCCAAAACGTAAGAGTTTGAATATTTGAAAGCACTTTTCCATCTATTTCCGTTGCTTTGGCGGCTATTACACACATACATACATTCATACATACATACAATTTAAACACAATTTAATCCTTTACGCGGTCTGCTTCTTCTGTTTCCCGTTTTGCTTCTGCTGCTGCTGCCGCTGCTTATACAACAAAGCCGGCTCACCCCTTTTAACGATTTTCCCTTTATCAAATGACAGTTAAAAGTCGCTTGTCATTTTAATCCCTGACGTGTCTTTGACATTTGCACTGACAGTGACAATACTTTGATGGCTTGACTGGTTGCATACAAAGCGCTCAACTATACAATTTTATTACTAAGACACAGATATTTGCACACAAACTTACACACACATACATACAAGTACATACATACTTATGCACATGCACTAATTTCTCGTCCTGTTGCTTGTGGCGTTTTAGTTTAGTACCACCACTGTGAAAATGTTTGGTAGAGAATTGGGCTTCCTTCACCCTACAGCATTGTTTTTGATTTATGTTAATTACATAATAATTTTATGTTTCAGTGAGTTTATCGCAGGCTTTAGTTGTGGAAATCTTATGTATATGGTATTTAAGGACAATATCTTATATAAGATTAAGGACTGTTAAGTTGATATCATTTTAATTACAAGATTTCTCTACAGTTAAAATAAAATTTTATTTAACTAATCTGTTTCCTTTGAACCCTTTAATTTACTCCATTTGTAAGAAGTTGCTTGTAGAATTTTTTAACGTTTTGTTTATTTTCTACCTTAATTTCTTAGATTGTATAAATAAAATTCAAACTAATTGCACTCTAGCGAGAGCCTTAGCATACTTACTCATGTACTTGTGGTTTCAGCAATATTTTCTATAATTTTCAAATAAATTTCTTGTTTTATTTTTTTTTTAAAGCAAAGTTCTCATTGAGAAACCCGTAACTTGTTAGCATTTGTTAGCCTGTCAATGTTCTCATTTCTCATATATCATGATCAAGGTATTTACTGAATAATGATGGTTCGCATAACCGAACAATTTCTTACTAATAATTTCAAAATTAACATTTTTTAATAACGAATAATTCGATTAATTTTATGAAGTATAATCAAATCAAACCAATAAATATATAGTAGGTATGTGATTTATCGTTTCTTTTTTAAATTTTTCATAATTGTAAAATTAAAACAAGTAAGAAAGTATAGTCGGCAAAGCCCGACCATACAATACCCTACACCCAGTATATGTATGAAACACTTTTTCAGACCCGGGCGATATGTGAGAGATATGACCTATTATGAACCGATTATTCACAAATTTAGTACCATGACTTCTGTGAATATAAATACTCTTAAAAGTGAATTACTGAAAGGTCTTATATGGAAGTTTCGACTAATTATGGAACGACCATTAAAAAATTAGGTGACATCATTTCTGTATATTTTATTTATTTGTAAAAGATTTATGATTGTTAAAGTGATTTTCGTAAGTGGGCCTTATATGGGAGCTATGGTCAATTATGGACCGATTTGCACAAAATTTGTAGATGTGATTTGGATTTATTTACCACTCATTTGTGGTGAATTTGGTTTGGATACTTGCATAATTCAAATATTTAATTTCGGAAGGACATTTGTATTGGGTACGGGTGAAAAAATGCACAGATTTCTACCAGTTTCCTTTCGCCGAAAAAGTATCATGTACCAAATTTCATTGAAATATCTTAAAAATTGCAACCTGTACTCTTCGCACAAGCTTTACATGGACAGCCAGCCAGCCATCCAGCTAACCAGACGGACGGATGGACATCGTTAAATCGTTCAGAAGGTGATTCTGAGTCGATCGGTATATTTTAAGGTGGGTGTTGGACCAATATTTATGGGCGTTACAAGGATCAGCACAAATCCAATATACCTTCTCCACTATGGTGGTGTAGGGTATAACAAGTAAGAAAGTATGATATAATATCTTACACCGATCATGTGATTATTATGTTTCCGAATATGATCGATATACGAGTATGGGAGCTATAATCTATAATGAACCAATTATTATACAATTAAGTGAAATGACTTTTATATTTATTAAACAGACTAATGCCGATCAAGTGTGGTTTACCGATGGTTCCAAACAGGCTAATGGTGACACTGGGGCTGGCATATATGGGCCCAATTTTCAAAGGAGTATCCCAATGGGTACATTCCCATCTATATTTCAGGCAGAAATGTATGCCATCCTTATATGCTCTAACGAATGTCTGAAACGTAGAGTTAGGTATAATAGGATTTTTATTATGTCTGATAGCCAAGCTGCTCTCAGAGCCTTATCTTCATATGAAATAAGGTCTAAGGTAGTTATGGATTGCTGGACATCATTGAATGAACTCGGCACGCATAATGAACTTACCTTGCGCTGGGTACCTGGTCATGAAGGCCATGCTGGTAATGAACGTGCTGATTTATTGGCCAATAGAGGTGCTCAACGCCCATTCATAGGCCCGGAACCATTCTTTGGCAATCCAAAAGGTTTATTACTCTGTCCAAACGAAGATCTCAATTGTTGCTATCGCTCGGAGATTACTTACTGGATTATTCACAGGACACGGTGGCTTTAGGTATCACCAATTTACTTTAGATAATGTTGCGAATGAACAGTGTAGGTTTTGTGAACTTGAAGCCGAAACCTCTGAACATATTCTTTGCGACTGCCCAATGCTGGCAATACGCAGAACAAGATGGCTCGGAAGGGCCTTTATGGCCCCAAGGGATGTATTTGATCTCTCATCTAACAGAATAATTGGCTTTATGCACAGCCTAAATCTAACATGATGAAACTTCAAGGCTGCACAAAAGATCTTATAGGTCGTAGTGCTTGAGGCCTCACTTAATAATAATAATAATAAATAATAAATTTCTGTTGAATTTTATTTGGATATAAAGTGGGCCTTATATGGGAGCTAAGGTAGACTTCGGGTTGACTGTTCCGATTTGTAATAAACGCGGGGGCTTCGGCCCGACTGTTCCTATATTGTATTATACTCTAACGAAATTAGTATTGTAAGATATTGTAGAGAGAATAAGGTGGTCAAAGCCTAATATCCTGAGACTCGTCCCAATTAACTGATACATATAAAACTCGAGTATATGCCAGTGTTAATAACGAGGTATACGCCGTTTCTTAGACGTAAAAGCCAATAGTTACCAAACGAGTTCCAACCTCATCCTAACAATCTATGCTATTGCTATTTATGTTATTTGCTGTAATTTATAAATGTTAAATAAAGAATTGAATTTGTCGAACCCTAAGAAAGCATAAATAATTCGTATTTTCACTTATGGCCGAATTCTCGGTCATTAGTTAACCATTGGTAAACTAAAATACTAACTATTGTTAACCTATTACTTGGTATTCTTATGGCAAACTAAGCATTAGTTAAGCCTTTGCCATTAGCTAACTAAATAATGTGAATTTAGCTATTAAGGATTCGTAACTAGACCCTGGACACGACTTAGTTACTCCAGCCGACGACAAAACCTCGTTATGTGCTTCGCACTGTAAATATTAAATATTTAACACAATTTATGCAGACGGTTCTTTAGTCCATGGGTTGCAATTAGTAATAGTTAGAAAATTACTTAGAAAATTGTCAATGTCCCCGAAAATCCATGTTAATTTCCACAAATATAAAAATAAACCAAATCTAATAATATACCTAATATAACCGTTTAGATACAAAATATTCCAGTAAATGTTTTCTAATAATGTTATTAGCAAACCTTAAACTACCGGGTGATTCAAGTAGAGATACCTTTTTCAATAGCTTTTTTGACAGATCACGTGTGAGTCGTATCATGCTATTTTTGTTTAGTATTGTTTGGGATTTCATAATGGAAATACTTACGCCTGAACAACGTTTACAAATCGTTCAACTTTATTACGAAAATTCACGTTCTGTGAGGAATGTGTTTCGTGCACTTCGCTCAACTTATGGTCAAGATAATCGGCCCATTTCTGGCTCAATGGGTATCTAAGCAAACAAAATTGCCACATTTGGGACGAAGAGCCACCTGAAGAGATTCAAGAACTGCCACTTTATCCAGAAAAAACAACGGTTTGTTGTTCTTTGTGAGCCGCTGGAATCATCGGTACACATTTCTTTAAAAATGATGCCGGTGCGACCGTAACCGTCAATGGCGACCGTTATCGTTCCATGAAAACCGACTATTTGATGCCTGAAATTAAAGCTTGTGAACTCGGCGATATTTGGTTTCAGCAAGACGGCGCCACTTCCCACACATCGCATTAATCAATGGATTTATTGAAAGAAAACATTTTGGTGAGCACATAATTTCACGTTTTGGGCCGGTCGACTTTTTCCTGTGAGGATATGTAAAGTCTAAATTTTATGCGGACAAACCCGCTTTGATTCAGGCCTTGGAGGAAAACATCACGCGTGTCATTCGCCAGTTGCCAGTTGAAATGCTTGAACGAGGCATCCAAAATTGGACTCAAGGAATAGACCATCTGCGACGTAGCAACGGCCAACATTTGATGGACATAATCGTCAAAAAATAAATGCCAAATAATGTTCTTTCAAATGATAATAAACATTCCTCATTAAGGTTGAATTTTCTGTATTTTTTTTTTCTTTAAATAATTAGGGAACCTCGAAATGGATCTCGCTTTACTTTAAGCACCTGTGCGCTACATTTTCGAGTAGGTTGAAGATGTAGGATATAAAAACTCTCAGTGGCATAAGAATACTATTTTTCTAAATACAACAAATACAAAACAACAGTAAATATCTTAAATGAACAATTGCACTGAGTGATGATAATGTGATTCTGTGATTATTCAGTCTGTTGTAATATTAACAGAAAAATTCTAGAAACTTTTCTATACTCCACCATAGATACAAGATATTTATTATACCACAAGTATTATATTCTTGAGATATGATATGCAGATTGTTATGGCAGAAACAAGTAGCTACTAAATAATGAAAGCAAAAAATAATTGTGAATGATGGCATCCGCCATACCAGCCAGCTACAAAACAAACATATCGAAGAAAGTCAAAACATTTGGCAATGCAGCAATTGCAATTTAGAGCGAAATTGCGCGCGAAAATAAAATTTATCAAATAAACATTTGGACAATTTACAATGGTAACAAATCAATGCAATAGCAACATAAACAGAAACATATACACATCAGCAAACATTGTTACGCTGTTGGGGCTAGTCAGCCAGAGATTCTCAGGCAGACAGGCAGACAGACAGACAGACGTACTTATTCACTGCACAAGTGAAAGAGCAAATAAGTGCTTAGCAGCAGTAAATAGTAGATATTTGCAACGTATCAATGTTTAAAATGGACCATAAACACTCATCAACTATTTCCTTTTCAATTGTAGTGAAATGTTGCTTATAAATTTACTTGTGTGACTTGTGTGTTTTGTTTGCCATTTATGACGCCAAATTGGCAAAAAGTCATTTAAATGTAATGCAGTTAATAGTTATGCTAGATACAATTTAAATAATAAAAGTTTCTTTAAATTACATTTTTTATACACAACTTACAACTCCAAACCGAGTTAGTTTCATCTATTTCTTTTAAAACAAATTTACTTTTTAAGGCTTTTAAAAATTCCCTTCAAATCAAATCCATTAGTTTTCCTTTTTCAACATAAGTACCTTGAGTTTCCATATTTAATATTTTCAAAACATATTTTATTCCTTTTTTATAGTTTTGACTAACTGTCAATATTTTGTGTACAGAGCTAAACAACAAAAAAAAAATGAAGAACGAAACCTTAAATAACATTTTCAATTACAACATTATAAAGATGGACAATCTGTCTACAACAATATTGACCACATGTACTAGAAATTAATATTTATAAGCGAAAGCCCAAGCCAAACTAAAATTCATGTTC
Organism: Bellardia pandia; assembly: GCA_916048285.2. Classification (NCBI taxonomy): domain Eukaryota; kingdom Metazoa; phylum Arthropoda; class Insecta; order Diptera; family Calliphoridae; genus Bellardia; species Bellardia pandia. The sequence continues at coordinate 86,369,115 of OU696530.1, read as the reverse complement.
GACACATGTCTCTAAGGATTAACACAAGTGACCACAAAATCGTCATCAACGGCAAAAACACACACACACACACACATCAACTCAAAACCTACCCTGTCGGATTTTTGTGAGCTAACTCAAAATAAAGTTAACTTATTGCTAGCTCATTTACAACTGACTTCTGAAGTAACTCAAAAATGATGCAGAGATGAACTATTTGCTTTTTCTTCTCGATAAGTATTAAACTAATCATTGGCTCACTCAAAGCTGGTGCAGAATTAAACAATCATTAAAGAGAGTAAAATGCAAAAAACAGAAGAAGAAAAAACAAGTTCCTACTTTTTTTTCGTCATGATCATAACAGTTAAAACTGTAAATACAATTGTTTTGCTTTCATTTTTATTCAGTTTATCTACTAATTTGAGGAGGACGTGACAAGTTTTATAAAACATTTACATCTTTTTAAAAAAAATAAAAAATAATAATAAAAATTTAATATGAATTTGAATGACTTTTAATTTTAAATGTTTCTTTAGCCTAATCATTAGTTAGTTAGTTTATAGCTAACTTATAGTGCACCACATGCTAACTCATAATGAGCTAGCTTGTGGTTAGCTGAAACTTATGCAGAGTGAGTGAGTACTGACTTATTCTGATGACAAAGCGTGGAAAAACTGAATATCGTTTTACATGAAAATGAGTTAGCTTTTGAGTCACTTGTGACTTATTGTGGATTGACCATGAGTTAGTTTTAATACTATGTTTCCACGGAACATGCTTCGCTCTCTATTCATGCTTCACACCCCAATCATGTGCGAAACAACTTGCTTCACCATACAAAATTTTAAGAGCGAATCAAGTAGATTCATATTGAATCTACTTGCGAAGCACGAAAAATTGCACTCTTCTCTAATTTTTATCGCAAGTTTATCTGCACTAGCTGTAAAAATTTAATATCATTGTAAACAAAGCAAATTATTTTCTTGTTGCTGGAAGTAAAGAAAGTTAATACGTACGAATGTATGTTTTTTTTCAAATAATCTAACTAATTTCCACTCACTTTTTTTGTCCATTAAAAAAAAAATTATTTTCCACAAATTGTAAATTCTGTTTTTTTATTTTGTTTGTTTATTAAAAACAACTGTCAAATCGAATCAAGTTTTTAGGTCATGTAAACAGCATGATTCATAAACATGATTCAGAGAGCGAAGCAGGTGATTCAAGTCGTCGTGGAAACATAGTATAAGTTAACTCAAAGTCCGACAGGGTAATTACGAACACACTTTCATGTATGAAAATACAAACAACCGAACAGTCTTCTGCCAACCATTCAAACAACTAGTTAAAAAAAAATTTAACAAAATAACACAACATCATCATCCTCATTGAAGAGACACTTTGTACCGAACAAAACCGAAACGACTGACCAACACACATATATGTGGACATTTATACATACACATGCAAACGTAGAGAAAAACTGTCAAATTGTAAAACGACTACTTCAAAATATGCTCCCACATTGGGATGTATACTTCTCAACACGAATACTACGAGGGAAATCGGAAAAGTACTATTAAAATATTATTAGTATTTATTCTAAAGATGAGTTTCCAAATTTGTACACATTATAAAAACCAGAGTTAAAAACAAGTAAGAAAGTATATTGCGCAATATGGGGCGATGATCTACTATGAACCGATCATCCAAAAATTTTATGTCATGACTTCTGTGCATATAAGATTTATGCACGTTAAAGTGATTTTCAGAAGTGGGCCTTGTATGGAAGCTATGACTAATTATGCACCGTTCATCATAAAATTGGATTGAATTATTTGTATATATAAAATATATTCTTGTGTTGAATAGTATTTGGATGCCAACATTTTAATAGGTTTATACTGTGTTCAGATATGAAACTTAATTGAGTCAATATTCGGTTAATTGACAATATTATTTTAAGTGTTCAGGCATACGCAATTTTCAGCTTACTCAATAATCATTTAACAGTTAGAAAACAATACAAAAAATACTCTATATGGTTGTTGTGTTTCTATGTAAACAATGTGAAGGTATGATTTTTTAATGATTTCTTTTGTTTTCTTTTGTTGACATTTACCATTTTATACAATTTTGTTCACTAAACACAGTTGTGAACAGTGTTGCATTCGAAATCTTACTCAATATTATAACAATTTCGTACTTATTGCGCAATTAAGGTTCATATCTGAACACGCTATTATTGCTCTTTAAAGTGGTTTTCGAAAGTGGGCTGTGATTAAGCTTCATTTAAAACTTATTTGTGGTGAAATTTGTTTGGATACGTGCATAAAACAAACATTTATGCCCGCTTAAACCTTATTTCAGGAGGACATTTGTAAGGGGGCTAGGTGAAATAATGGACCCATTTCAACCAATTTCAATCCCAACCTATCTTGGGCAAACAAAAGCATCATCTAGCAAGTTTTATGTTAATATCTTTAAAATTGAGACCTAGACTTGGCGCACAAGATTTACTAATATTTATGGGCATTAAAAACATCAGCACAAATCCAATAAACCCTTCCTTCAATAAACTCACTTTGCAGGACTTCTTGAAGGCCTACTATTTAACTCCTTCTTTTATATCTGATTCACATTCTATCTGCATTTCTGTCTAAAAGATCCGTTTAATATTGCGTATTTTTAAACAACCGAACTTTTTAAATTGTTCTTCAATAAGACCTTCTTCCTTAAGTTCTGCAATAGAAAGGGAATGCCGAAGGCATTATTTCTTAAGGATAACTCGTATGAAAAATAATTAAAATGCAATAGGACCTCCAAGCCCGTTTCTATCAAATAAGATGTTTTGCAAAATATCAGTAGAAGTGACCATGAATCTTCAGGTACAGGCGGCAAGTATTCTTTTGGAAATCAGAAATTTATTCCAGATCTTGTATCTGCTAAACAAGGACTTATATACATATATAGAATTGGCATCCTTGTGTCTACTAAATGAGGAACTTTAGAAGGCCTCCACACAATTTATGTATTCAGTTTGGAACAGACAATCGTTTGCTTTCTTAGACTAAATATGGCTATAATAGACTATAGAACAAGTGACAGTTGAAAAGGCTGGGAATCTGCAACAAATAATATACGTTGACATGTAAAATGTACTCAAGAACTAATATTACTGAAACATGTGTTGCTTATATGAAAACTAAATTAGGTTGGAGTGAATTAAGGTCAAATGTGTAATGATGGGATATGGACTAATATGGCAATTCTCCAAGCCATCATTGCAGCATTTGCTTGCATATTCTATGGTTTAATTTACCACCGAAAGGTTGTAATATTCTCGAATAATAATAAAAATAAATACTTCGCGACACTTTTAATCTGTTCTAGATCGGTTGATACTATCAGTAACAAATGACTGAGGACACACAGTTTTTCAAATAATCTAGCCATAAGTTTCAACCTTATTTGAGTAGTCTGCTTATATTCAGTTTTATCTCTTTCTTGGAAGGAGTACCGAACTAAAAGACAATTATTACACAATCGAGTAGCGACAGTTCGAACTTATACCATTTCCGTCTTGTCATGACATTGTAACTTATTAAAATACAAGCAAAACAAAACCAGAAGCTTTACAGTAGCAGTGAAATAATAAAAGTACAGGAATATTGTAGGAGGCGACACAATATCGTCCAATATCAGCCGCTTAGATAATACACGACCCAGAAATTCTGTTTGATCTGTCATAATTTCCAAGCACTTTTTTATTGATGCATCACAGCATCCATAATCATCATGACACAACACATACATATTTAACATATGGTTTTCAAATAACTTTTCCACTTGACCGCATACAACAGACCAAAAGAAAAAGGACACATATGCTTCATATACACATTCAGAGACTTAGTCACACACACATGTACAATCATAGTCCTTCAAGAGTTTTAGGGTCAGTTTATAAGCAACAACAACAATAACAACGACAGCAGCAAAGAATTATTATGAATTTTTATAAAAATTTTCAAAATATGACATGAAATGTGAAAAATTAAGAGTACTACTTTCTAAAGAAATGAAAATAAAATAAAATCTAAAATAATAATAAAATACAAAAAAAATAAAATATTTTATAAAAGTAAATTCTCTCCCAAGACATCAACCATCACTAAAAGCAACACCAGCACCAGCAGCAGTAGTACCAACATCAGCAGGACACAAAAATAAACTCTAAAACATTTTCCAGCAATTGGTGTGAGAGATGGATTTACGTTAAACATTGGAACATGTCCAAAGCTTTAAAAAAAAAAATTTGCCATAACATACAGCCACAAACACTCTTGGACACATAGAGTAGAGCAAGACGATGAAGAGGAAAAACAACACCGAATGAAATGAAAAACTTATGTGTGAAATGTGACGTGGTTGTCACAAGTCACTAGAAAACTTTTGATGTGTGTGTCTACATGCAATACGCCAGTAAATAATAAAACAAGTTAGAGTGCTATATTCGGCTGTGCCGAATCTCTAATACCCTCCACCTAAACGTCATAAAAACTACAAAAACTACACTGGCTATAGGACTAGAATATTCTTATTCTGTGTTTTCTATTCAGTTTTAGTGCAAATTTTATTAGTATTCGATATTCTATTGTTTGAAAGACAATTTTACGATCAACATAATTTGTGTTAAATATTTTGAAATTTTATCTAATTTCGACCATTTATAATTGATGTAATTACCGATTCTTACTGTAATTTACAGAGTTTGTCTGATATTCATAACTGATTGTTCGACCTTTTTATTAATTAAACAATTTTATTTTTCGAGATTAGGGTCAGTTTTTATTTTTAATTTTATTGTGTAGCGAAATATCGGAACACATAAAAAATAAAAATAAAAACTGACCTTAATCTCGAAAAATAAAATTGTTTAATAATCTTAATTGTAATTTAATAATTTATAAAATTAAAAGAACATTTTTCCATATTCATCAATAACATTAGAGATTTTCGGAAAAGGGCTTTATATGGGGCATACGGTTAAAAATGTACCGAAATTCGCAAAATTTTGTGGGATGATTTTTGTATATATGCAAATGATCTGTGCAAAGTTTTGAGCCGGTAGCGATATTTATACGACATATATAAAGATAAATGGCTTTTTTGTATGTGGTCTTTGTATGAGAGCTATGATGAATTATGGGCCGACCATTTAAAATTTAGTACAAAAATTTATTTACCTATTAAGATTATTTATGTCGAATTTTAGACGTTTAACATTATTTATATTAGTTTTATACGTATTTAAGTGAATTTTGTAAGTGGACTTTATATGGGGTCTATTTTCAAACATGGACCGAACTAAAAAAAATTTCGTTTTGCGATTTCTTTTTGCATAATTTTTTGCTGAATTTTGTCTTGATATTCCAATTTTATAGGCATTTATTTATCATTAAGCCATATTTCGGGAATATATATATTTGTATGCGGGCTATAAGAAATCATGGACCGATTCTTACTTTTTTCCGCACACTTTTTTATTTTATTTATAACGTATACAAATTTGCATGGTATTATCTGCAATATATTTCAAAATATTGCAATAAAATGGACAAAAAATATCACATTTTTATGGAGGTTGTCCACATATTGGTCCATAAATCTGGTTGGCCTAAACCGATTTTGCTGATTTTAAATAGCAAACTTCTTAAAAGCATTTCTGACAGAATTATTGAAGATTTGGATACCGAATATATCTGGGGACAGACAGACAGACGGACATGGCTTAATCGACTCCGCTATCTATAAGGATCCAGAATATATATACTTTATAGGGTCGGAAAATTTTTTTGTGGAAATTACACACGGAATGACAAACTTATATATACCCTTCTCATGAAGGTGAAGGGTATAATAAGCAAGTGGAAGCTTTAAACAGCTGTCATTGAAAATTTAAAAAAAAAAAATCCGCAAAATTATAAAATTAATCGGGCAAATTTAAGAAAACTGTTTGCGGTGGAAAAATGGTGAAGGTAAGATTAATTGTTTCTCCTACATGAAAAGTAAAAAACGCTGGCGAGAAACGTTGCGATTTAACATTGAATTTTTCTATGGAATATTGGCAAACACTTTATAGTTCAGGGTTATTGCATTGATCATTGCTACATTGGCAGAACCTTAAATATTAAAAGTTCTTAAGGAGGTTAATTTGATTTGAAAATATTCTTCCACTAACTGTCCATATTTGAAAATGTTAACCTTCTTTCGTAAGTCTTTCCTAATGTACAAATGTCACCTAAAATATTTCAAATCTAGACCATTAAATATAAACAAAAATTATTGTTCCTTTTTACTGCTACTAACACTACTAACACGACCTGTCATCTGTCAACAGTTCAGTGTGATGTATTGAGATAAACACTCATCTTTTGTTGTAAATAAAAAGTTTTATGATAAATTTTAACAAATTAAAATTAAACAAACATTTACTCAAAAATTCTCTACAAAACTAACGATTTACACTCACTCTATCTTTTCACATAGAAATAAACTTGGAAAATAACGGTAAATGTCATATTGCAACACTGACACATTGACACAAACATCAAGTAGAAGTTCTTGTTTTTTTCTTTTTGTGTCTTTCTTCAGGTCCTGATGCTGCTGCTGGTGCTGCTTCATCAACATCATTTTCCTAAACAACTCTAGTGATATTTAGACAGACACTCATACACACTCGAAAGGTGAGATGTGTTAGTATATGTCTGTGTGTGTGTGTGTGTGTCCAAGGTATAAAGTGATGTCCAACTGTTTATTTATGGACGACATTTCCTTTAAAATTTATTATAAAACTTAAAAGTTGTTGGTTACAAATTTTTTTTTTTTAGTTATTGCTGCTACTGCTGTTGTTGGTTTGTTTATTATTGCTTACATGTTTGTGTAAGCTAGTGTCTATGTGTGTTTGCTAGGTATGATGGAAAAATAAAATAAATACTGACAACATTAAAGAGCAGCAAAGAAAATTATTAAGTGTCACTGGGGATGAAAAGTGGGCTGAAGTAAAAACTCTTAAAAATAAAAAAAAAACTACACACAACAACAGCACCATCATCATCATCATCCTGACAACTACCACCACTACATCAAGGATGACCACAACAACAACAACACTAAAGTAAGACATTATGTCCATTGTAAAAACTTTAAAAAAGTGAGAAAAAAAAGACTTGATACAAGCCAACAGCAGTGGCAGCATCAGTACATCAACCAAACAAGAAACAGATTTTGACTAGAATACAACAAAAACTTTAAAGTTGCTTTAACGAAACACAAAATGAAAAGTTTTTTATATATTTTAGTTGTTGATTTTATTATAGTTTCTTACATTTATGGCAGCACCACTACCTTAAGAAAATAACAAACAATAAAAACAAAATGAAAACATTGACAGCCTTAAACGGACAAACGTCAAACAAATTGAACAAGAAAAACTTTTTTTTTTAAATCTTATTTTTATTATTATTAATATATTTAATGATTCAAAACTCTAAATATTTTATAGATTAAAGGAAAACCCCATAAGTTTTCAAGATGTTTCAAAACAAACTATAAATATATTTAAGTGAATGCTAATCGCATTAAGGTGGTTGAATTCTTTGAAGGCAAATAAAATGTTTATCATAAACTATACTGCGTTGCATAACTATAAATACAAATAAATACTTTGTTAACTTCCGTTACTTTCTTAATGTTACAATTTAATATATTTTAATGATAAATTATAAAACTTGCAATTATTTTGAATGGCACTTTACTGTTACATTAAAAGAATTGCCACTACTTTTGGGATGACAGTGTTTGTTTTGCATGTGGATGATTTTTCGACGCGTAAAAATTGGTGTATTTTAATAATAAATCTAGTAAATTTGTACACGCTTTTGCTTTTGTTTCTTTTCTTGTGAATTAAAATCTATTTTTCTAAAATAATATTATTTATATTAATATAATTAAGCTTTTCTTTTAATAATATGTGGTATTGACTTTATTTTGACGCTCACAGTATATCAGAAAACAATACGACTTCGTAGTTGATATTTAGAAATTGGTTTGATTTACAAACAATATTCTAGAAACAAGATCAATATATAATTTGGAAGTTAACTAATACGGGTCTAGAAATAATCAGGTTACAATTAGTTCGTTATAGTTAAGAATTGCGTTTCTTACACTGTGGATATATTATAGAATAGAAACGTTCCGTTGCTAGGAAACATTGCTTCCAAACAAATATGTTTTCGATCTATTTTATTTTTGTTTTATTCTCAACAGTATTTCTTTTAAGGGAATATATATATTTTGCATTAATTAAAGTAATAATTATTTCCTGTAGAGTTTAAGGAATACATATCAGCATGTTTAAATTAAGACAAAAGAATAGCACAAATATTTAAGGGTACAGCTAAACTAATGATAGGGGAGCGGGGGCACCTTTGAACACTTTTTGCTTTCAAGCCACATAAAAATTTATATTTTTTGAATTATTGACTTTTTACATAATTTAACTAATATACATGTATGGAAATAAACTTTAGTTTAAGTCTACAAGTAACTTATTTTTAGTTCCCTCCATATGGGGCAGCTTTGAACTAGGCTGGGGCAGTTTTGAACGGCAATTTTTTCTTGTAGCGCTTATGTCCAAAAATAACATAAACATTTATATTTTTTATATATTTAATAAATTCGATTTATTTATTAAGAAAAACATAAACATAAACATTAACCATTAAAAAATAAAAAAAAATTCAGATCAAAAATAAGTTTTATATTACTAAGACGGAAAAGGCCTTGCGATTTCAGGGGACATTACATTTTCCTTTAAAGCATCATGATCAGCATTGGATTCGTCATTTTCAGAAAATAAGGGAGAATCAACAATGTTTGGTACTTCGGTTGATAAATTAACATGTTCAAAGGTGCCCCCTTTTTCTTTGTTCAAACCTGAACTGGCTTGCCATTTCACTGAAATTTATAATAAATATTTTTTTTTACATAAATATCAAATAACTTAACTTAATTTTCTTTGAAAAGAATTTTGGACTGCAATAAATTTCTTTCACGAAAGAAAACACTGAATACTTCTTACACTCTTCCAAAAAAAAAAATAAAAAAAAATTTACAATGGCACTACGAAAACTTGTTCACCCAACTATATTCGGTCGACGACTGAAAAAACTAGCAAAAGTTGTTAACGTTGCTAGAAAACAAGGTTGCCATGTTAAAAACTCGCTTAAGGGTCGGAAAAATGTTAAACTGAGATTTTATCAATATAGTACAAAGGTGCCCCGGGTATAAACGTGCCTCCCCTCTCCCCTACGTTTCTGTTTATTCTAGCTATCAAAAATGTTAAAAAATTTAAGAATTACAACTGGTTTATAAATTTATATTAATTTCAAATCGGTTTATTAAAATATCATCTAAACCTACACCTATAGCCATTCTTTTTAAAAAAATTTATTCTTTCAGGTTGCAAAAGGTTATGATGGGTAGAACCTGGGGAATAACCTTATAATCAACTTTTATATATGGTGAATTTCACGTCAAGTGACCCAATGTTAAAAATCGATTTGGATGAAATTTGCACCAAGGTTAGTACTATTGGATAGTAGGCCAGACACAAATTTTCAGCTCTATCAGTCCAGAAGTGCCGGAGTTAGAGGGGGTCAAAGTTGGACATTTGGGTAAATTTTGGTCATACAGGGTTTTTTTTAAAATGGTGTAACTTTTTACAAAAAAATTGTCCAAGGGACTTTAGATAGCTATTTCTTCAATCATTTCAAAAATATTTTTTTTTTAATTTTTAAAAAAAATTTTTTTAATTTTTTTTTTTTAAATATTTTTTTTTTTTTAATTTTTTTTCAATTTTGCCCCTTTTTTTCAAAAGAAAGCTTATACAATTTACTTTAAGGCCTTTATAAACGCTTAATGGGATGCGAGTGGGATATCTATCAAAAAAAATTTTTTTTAACTCAATATTTTCAATATTTGCACATGTATCAAAGAAATTCAAAAATATTATTGAAATGATTGAATGATCTACAGTCCTTTGGACAATTTTTGCTAGGACCAATAGGTGAAAAGTTACACTCATTAAAAAAAAAACCCTGTATTACCAAAATCTTAGGCACTTCTGGACTGATAGAGCTGAAAATTTGTCTCTGGTCTACTATCCAATAGTACTAACCTTGGTGCAAATTTCATCCAAATCGGATGACATCGATTTTTAAAATTGGGTCACTTGACGTGAAATTCACCATATACTATATAGTTTTAAAATAAATTGTTCCCGATGGATCATTAACTAAAACACAGATCATATTAACCGTAGGATCTCCAATTTTTAAATAATTGTTTAATATTATAGGTATTTATTTTCAATGCATACTTGGTCTTATCGATTAGTATGGCTTAGGAACAGCTTCATAATCAAGAACATAATCATGTTTAAGGTGTTGAAAGTTAAGAGGAAATGAGTTTTTACGGGAATTCTTTATTAGGTCCATAAAATGTGAGGGTAAATTTATTTACTTCTTATTTATTCTTCGTTGGATAAGAGAGTGTATCGTATCACACTCCATTGGCGTATGATCTACGATTAAATATTTATTTTCAAACGTGATGTTTTTCTCAACACTAAAGGAGATCAAAGCGTTGGATAACAAGACATTGCAATTTTGGTAAAATCATCCGTCTAAATATATAATTTTATGATCTAAATTTGGCGTACGGAGGATTTCGTTTCTTGCATGTTTTATGAGAATTGTGGTGAAAGTCGACGCAACAAGATTTTCTTCAGTTTCATCCCAGACAAAATTGTTTTTATTTTATTTTCATTTCTTATCCCAAGTTTGATGATACGTTCATTTGACTTGAGAAAATAATGCACATGTTGATACGTTATTTTGAATTATGGATATAAAAGTGTTCTTTTTCGTCATAGATGGAGACACGTATGATTACCTAACAAATAATAACCAATCAAAAACTCGATTTTGATTCTTTTGATGATACGTATCATCACTTTATTTACATTAAATTTATATTAATTTCAAATTGGTTTATAAAAATAGCATCCTTTAATATAATACATATAATTATCTACACCTAAAAAATGCAGGGTAAACTAATGACAAACAAAAAATCTAACATTTGTGGCTAAATACATATATAGTAGACTAGACTATATTTCGTATTGCGCCACTTCATTATGTCGGAAATGCATACCAGAAAGGAAGACAACTAGAACAAAAAATATATAGAAAGTTAAATTGTAAGTGTTGAAAAATGATTCCCACAAGTTGCGTGACGGAATTTCAAAGGTTCACTTACAAAAAAAAAAAACTGAGACTAAGTAAAAGATTTGTGTATTTAAACCACCCTCCCCACCCCCTCAAAAAAAGCTTTGCTAAAGCAGCACACTGAGTCAAAATGATAAAAAAAGAATTTCAATTATTTGTTTAAAAAAGGAATAAAAAAAAACTTTCAAGAGTTTACTTTTCATATTTGTTTTTATTTTTCACTTTATAAAAATTTATGTATGTTGAACGTTATCCCAAAAGCCATCAACGTCACAAATTGTTTACTTGGTGGTATGTCAGTTTAATACAAAAATAAAAATGTTTGCAAATAAAAATAGAATAGAAGAAAAAACCACAACTAGAAAAGAAAAGTTTGTTTTTTTTTTGTGTGCTTTATGGCAAACAAATAAAAACTTATGTGGACACTGAGGAACCATCAACAATATGAAAACCATCCGAAAAACAACATCATGTGACAGTGCACTTTTAGCTGAGAGAAACAAACAAACAAACAAACAAGAAAAAAAAGAAGTAATTTGCAAAACTAACTTGCTTACTAAGAAGGAGAAATGCAAAATAATGTATGGAAAATATTAGAGGTACCAGCTGAGATGGTTAAGTTGAAAAGTGTCGTCTATTTGGATATATGTATGCACATCTGTGAGAAATTATAATAAGGGTTCAGAAGCAAGTATGAGAAACTGAATAGAAAGTAGCAGGATCTTTTAATCTTAAATATTCAATGTGCGTTCATTATACAATATTGATTCCAAGAAGATCAGTCAGCAGCATTAATCCGATATTTAGATGTGACCACATTTATCTTCAGTCCTAGCCTAAATTTCAAAAGCTGCAAAATTGGGGTACAGCTTAGTCTCTAAATCTTATTTGCCTTGACATAACGCTAAGTTAAGTTTAAACTTCTCTGCCATGCCACCATTAAGGGATGCAGTCAAACGTCTCATTTCTAAAAGCAGAATTAGTCTCTACTTTCTGTTCCGTTCCGAATCAGCTGACTTGATTCTGTTAAATAGAAAATGTGTAAAAGTCGTTACTTGTTTTGTACCTTCCCTTCCGTGCCGTTACGGACGAACCTGTTGAAAGCAAAAATTTGCTAAGTAATTGTAAGTGACAGCACAAAACAGCTGACATCCGCACAACAAAAAAAAATTTGTTTTATTTCTTTGATTTTAATTAAGTTTTTGTATAAAAGTTATAAAAATATAAAAAATAAACAATGGATGACAAAAATCTCATTACTTTAGTCGAAAGTAATGACATATTGTACAATAAAAAAAACTTTGATTTGTATTTTTTGATTTATTTTCGTTGTATGTGTTGTCTGTTTACCTAAAACAGCTGATACGTTTATACGGAAAAACTAAATATGTACAAAAATTTAACATACAGAACGACACGGAACAGACTAGCAACCGAAAGTAAAGACTAATGAAGCCTTAAGCCGTTTATTTAAAGTAAATTACATAACTGATAGAAATCGTTTACAAATAGATAGAATAGAGGGGTTAAACGCTCGACATATTGATTTATTTCGACATTAATTCATTATAGGATATTTTTCATTATTCTGCCGATACTAGTTACAATTAAATGAGTCATGATGAAATCTATGGATAAGCACATTCTAGATACAAAAGAAGCACACATTTGAAGACGAGTTTTGTTTCCTGTGGTGTGGAACAAACATCATGCAGACACGTTCCTTTGGGCGAAAATATTGTTTTTCAATCGGTAATGCTTTAGTTGATTATTCTTTTGAGCAATCTGTATAAAAAATAAACATTCCTTTTGGCTGAAGTGACATTTAGTCCTACATTCGGTCGGTGACTGTATCAGAATCATACATATACTAAATCGTGATCCATTTCGAGGTTCCCTATTTAAAAAAAAAACACAGAATATTAAAATTTAATGTTTATTATCATTTAAAAGATCATTCTTTGGCATTTATTTTTTGAAGATTATGTCCATCAAATGTTGGCCGTTGCTACTTTGCAGATGCTCTATCCGTTGAGTCCAATTTTCGATGACCCGTTCGAGCATTTCGTAACTGGCGTGATGTTTTCCCCCAAGGCCTGAATCGAAGTGGATTTGTCCGCATAAACTTTGAACTTTACATATTCCCAAAGGAAAAAGTATAACAGTGTGATATCACACGATCTTGGTGGCCATTCGACCGGCCCAAAACGTGATATTATGTGATTACGCGAAGCGAAAGTCGAGCAGCTTCAGTTGTTGCACAAGCTGTATTTTGTACGCTTTCAATTTAAGATATCGACGTAAAATGCGCCAAGTCGTTCCATACGTTAGTCCGAGTGGGTGCGAACGGCGCCGAATCGTCCCTCCTCGGTATTCGTGTACACTGTACACTCTCGCTGCCGCTATATTTTCTTCACAGCGTGCTGGACGTGGTGTATGCGATCGAATATTATCCAATAATGAATGCTGGGTCTCAAAATGGGTGATGGTGGTGGGAATAGTATGCTCAGTAGGCCGATTATGTTGACCATAAGTAGAGCGTAGTGCAAGAAACACACACCTCACAGAACGTGAATTTTCGTAATAAAGTTGAACGATTTGTAAACGTTTTTCATTCATAAGTTTTCCATTATGACTTTCCACACAATACTAAACAAAAGCAACATGACAGGATGACACGACTCACACGTGATCTATCTTCAAAAAACTATTGAAAAAGTATATCTACTTGAATCACCCAGTACAAGGAATGAAATTCTAAACTCAAGAATATTTCAATAACCTGAATAGTATGTATATCATTGAAGTTTGTTTATATCAAAAGAGGGTGCTGTAGCTTAATTGATTAGCGCGTTTGATCACTAAGCATGATTTGGCATTTGTGGCCTGGGTTCGATTCCCAGCCGCTGCCACTCAAAACAACATCAGTTTCGTATAATTATTAGTTTTCTATCTATCGAAACTAATATTTATCACAGCGCCCTCCTTCAGTGGTATAGCATTTAACGCCACCGAAGTAAAATAGTTAAAATAATGGCTATAAATTAAGCTTTGATCAATCCGCCTACTCACCACCAGAGGCGCTGCAATAATGCACTATTAATAAACATAACGCGCAATTACAGTGTTGTCATATGAAAAGCTTTTCTCTACTTTCACCACCTATTCTTCTCCTACATATCCCTTTCTAAAGAATTTAACACAATTAATTAATTATAGATAAAATACAGATATTTGTTAAGGTAAAATATGGAGAAAACAAATTTATTGTTCAACGGTTTTAAAACAAGTAAGGAAAAATTATTTTTTCATTTGAATTAAAATACAAATCATTTCAAAGACTACAAGATTTATAATTTACAAAGTATTTGAATACAAGTATTTAATTGAATATTTCAACACCCTTGCCCAATTAAATAAATCCAATATTATTTCTAAAATTTGTAAATGGCAGTTTAGATAGAGATTTTGTAAAGAAATCGGCAATCTGTTCTTTACTTGGCTTATATAGGATTTTCAAAATATTTTCTTGTATTAAATCTCGTACGAAATTATATTTTATATCGATATGCTTCATTCTTTGATGTTCTTTAGGTTCTTCAGCAATTTTTATACAAGACATATTATCCTCAAAAATACTAACAGGCGATTTTATTATTATATTGAAATCTTGCAGTAATTTCTTGATTGAAATAATTTCACATGCTGTAACACAGAGAGCTATAAATTCCGCTTCAGTGGATAATAGAGAAACAGTCGGTTGTTTCTTAGTAAGCCAAGAAACAGAACAGCCATATACTTTAATTAAGTAACCACTTATAGATTTTCTATCGTCCACATCATTTCCCCAATCTGCATCTGAATAACCAAATAATACTTCATCTGTTTTTCCATCATATAAAAGTTCCATGTTAGATGTATTTTTCAGATATCTAAGAACTCTTTTTAAATGATTCCAATGACAATCTGTAGCACAATTTTGAAAACGACTTAAGTAATTTACACTAACGCTGAGGTCAGGTCTTGAAGTTAGCATTAAATACATTAAACATCCAATTAATTCCTTGTATGGTTCTTTCGTAAGATTATCTTTAGAATGTTTAGATAAACACAATTTTGGTTCCATTGGAGTATCAGTACCATTACAGTTTTCCATTCCAAAACGCTTAAGTAAATTTAGTATAAATGATTTTTGATTGATTTTAATTTCAGACTTTTCAAAATTTTGTATTACTTTTACTCCCAAATATACATCAATATTTCCCAAATCTTTCATTTCAAATTCTTTCTTTAGTAATGATGTAACAATTTCAATTTCTTTCAAGTTGTTTCCAACTAGTAAGAGGTCATCTACATATAGTAATAAATATACTGTGTTATTGTTAATATTACGCATGTACAGGCAATAATCATTTTTGGACCGCTCAAATTTTAATTTCATAATATAATTATTAAATCTCTCGTTCCACATGCGAGAAGCCTGCTTTAATCCGTATAAAGAACGATTTAATTTACATACCAAATTTGAATCACATTTAAGTCCTTTAGGGGGTTTCATATATATTTCTTCACGCAGATATCCATTAAGAAACGCTGTCTTAACATCCATTTGGTGAATATGATATTTCAACTTATTGGCAACAGCAAGTAATATACGAAAAGTTCCAATTCGTGCAACAGGAGAATATGTTTCTTGAAAATCAAAACCTTGACGTTGTGTAAACCCTTTTGCTACAACCCGTGCCTTGTATTCGCCAGGATTATCATTACTGTCTAATTTTCGCTTGAATACCCATTTACTGTCGACAATACTTTTTCCTTCCGGACGTTCAACTAAATTCCATGTCTTATTTTTTTTTAATGATTCCAAATCGTTTTTAACAGCTTCGTACCATTCACTTGAATTATGACAACTTCGTATATCCTCATATGTTAACGGAGTGTCAGAAACAAATTGTTCAGCATTTAAAGCTAAAGCAATATAATTATTTATTTTTGTTTTTCTAATTCTTGCACTTCTACGTAACTGTGGTTCCTGTTGATCTACCTCGGAGTCTTCTATTATTATTTCATCAACAGTATCTGAATCTTCTACAATTATTTCATCAACAACTTCTTCACTTCTTTCAATGTTAGTTTCACTCTGATTTTCTTGTTGGCTTACTGCTTCTTCGAATTGTTCGTCACCTTCGCTGTCTTCAGAACTATCATATTGTGTGACTCTAACTGTATTTTGAATATTATTTGGGGAAGTTTCAATTTCGATACATTTTGAAATATTTTTGTTTATTGAGCCAAAATTTGCAAAAACATTTTCATTAAAAACAACATCTCTTGACAAAACAATTTTGCGTTTAATAGGACTCCATAATCTATATCCATTGCCGTTATATCCAACCATTATTAATTTCTCAGATTTCATATCCAATTTCTTCCGTTTTATTTTTGGAATATGAGAATATGCTACACAGCCAAAAATTCGTAAATTAGATAAGTTGGGTTTAATACCAAACCAAATTTCTGCGGGAGTTTTATTGCAGGAAATAGCAGTTGTAGGACTTCTATTTGTCAAGTAATTTGAACAGTAAACAGCTTCCGTCCATAAATTCTTTTCTAAACCACAATTAAAAATTAACGATCTTGCCTTCTCAATCAAAGTACGATTCATTCTTTCAGATGTTCCATTTTGTTCAGGGGTATATGCATTCGTATATTGAATAGAAATTCCAGACGTTTTACAAAAATCTTTAAATTCAACAGATGAGTACTCGCCACCATTGTCACATCTTAAAGCAGCAATTTTACTATTATGTAAATTTTCAACCATAGACTTGAAAGTTTTAAAACAATTGAAAACCTCCGATTTCTTCGACATCATGTAAACTGAAGTAAAATGAGAGAAATCATCTATAAAAGTTACTATGTATCTTTTACCATCCCAAGAAATAGTGTCCATCGGACCACACACATCACTATGTATTAGTTGCAAAATTCTCGAAGTTTTTATTTTGGCATTTACTTTAAAAGATTTTCGCGTTTGTTTTCCGAAAACACATGATTCACAAAATGACTTTTCACCTACAAAGTCATCCATACCATCCACAATTTTATTTAGCTTCTTCATGTCAGAAAAATTCAGGTGACCTAGACGATGATGCCACAAGCCAACAATACCTTGTTTGTCAGCAATGTTCACAGATGCACTTTGGTATTCCATATTGAATTCATAGAGTTTGCTTTTTCTTTCAGCTTCAAGCAACAGAGATTCGCCTTTATATATTTTTGCATTTTTGTTCTGAAACACGACCTTCATACCTTCATCTTCAATTCGACGAACAGAAAATAAATTACATTTTAAATCTTTGCAGAATAATACGTTTTTAATTGCAATTCTTAAAGTCTTTCCTTTTATGTTTATGATACCACGAATTGTTCCGACTTTATTAGCTTGAATAGAAACACCATCCTTGGCAACACCAATAATCACTGGATTCTTAAGTACTTGTAAATTATCAAAGCAATGTTCATTATTTGACATGTGATCGCTGGCCCCAGAATCTATAATCCATTTCATTCGTGTAGTAGATTCAACACCAAAACAATCTTCATCCGCAATAAAAGTTACTTCAGAGTCTGTAAAATTCACATTCTTACCGGATTGATCCTTTTTCCACTTGAAACAGTTTTTCTTTTTGTGACCAACTTTTCCACAATAATGGCATTTGAATTTGAAAGTTGCTTTCATTGCAACATTTTCACTTGAATCAATTTTATTTACAACTTCTCGCTTACGTTCTTCTTCCAGCAATCGATTTTTGACGAAATCCAATTCCAGATTATTTGGGTTTAAGGTTTCAATAGCAGTAACAACGTTATTATATTTTTCCGGCAGTGTGATAAGCAAATGACAAATTATGTCAAGTTTTTCCATTTTTGCACCAGACGATATTAATTGCCTTACCAATCCGTCAAATTTTAAGAAAAATTCGTTTAAGCTTTCAGATTCTTCACATTTCATTGTTATTAGCTTCTTTCTTAAGAACAATTGATTTGAAATGCTTTTCTTTGCAAACACATTTATAAGCGCCTGCAAAACTTCATAAGAACTATTACAGTCCTTAACATATTCTAAATGAGAATCAGCTATTCTTCTGATGATTATGGATTTAGCCTTCCTGTCGCCTCTCTTAAACTCTTCCACCTTAGTAGCATTGGCTTCTTGAGCTACCAATTCTTCTACGTCTTGTTTTATTAAATTTAATAGTCCATGCTCATCTAGAACTGCTTCCAATCTGAATCTCCAATTATCAAAATTCCGACCCTCAAACAAATTTATAGAAAACATTTCTTCAGCCATGTCTGGGCCCATAACCAGATAAAATACAGATATTTGTTAAGGTAAAATATGGAGAAAACAAATTTATTGTTCAACGGTTTTAAAACAAGTAAGGAAAAATTATTTTTTCATTTGAATTAAAATACAAATCATTTCAAAGACTACAAGATTTATAATTTACAAAGTATTTGAATACAAGTATTTAATTGAATATTTCAACAATTATTATATATAGGTATATTAATTGCTTGAGTGTTACTGTCTTTAAAAAAAAAAAAAAAAAAAAAAAAAAAAAAAAAAACTAAAAGTTTGTATTCCAACTGGAGCATATTGAAATAACATAAACATTTGGACATTCTACTTGTTGACATATTACTATTTGAAGTTTTGACAATTCTGTCATAGATTTACGGAATTCATTTAAGAACAAGCCGCTTCGTTTTTCTGGAGAAATACTTCTAAGGACAAACCCGAAACGGTTGACGCTATGGAAGCTAATATTGAAGAATCACACTTTAGTAATTTTTTAAAATAGAGGTCTATTTATGTAAAAATTATGTTAAATGGCAGACATAGTTGTATGATAAAATATTCTGTCAACGTTGTATGAACACAAACATAACATCGGCAATAGTTGACCACGCGAGATAAATTCATGTGAGGACAAGAAATTGTTTGCTGAGTTAAGAAATTTATGGCTTGGCAAGATAAGGGGTATAAATTTAAAAAAAGACAAGCAAAAGCAAGATTTTTTTTTAATAGAAATTAAAAAACGATGATCAC
The DNA here is from genome assembly GCA_916048285.2 of Bellardia pandia. Taxonomy (NCBI): domain Eukaryota; kingdom Metazoa; phylum Arthropoda; class Insecta; order Diptera; family Calliphoridae; genus Bellardia; species Bellardia pandia. Next base: position 86,349,660 of record OU696530.1, on the reverse strand, counting down.
TATTGGATTTAGAAACATTGTAAACTCGGTTAATTTCCTTAAAAGTTGTATTCCCTTTCTCTAGAAATTATTATATCCAGCTGTGTTGTGATAATTTTTGTCCTGCATTAGCACATCAAACAAATAAACAGAGATTTTCCAATAATATTACAAAATATACTTAAAACATTTAAGGTTTTTTTGCTTAATACAAAAACATTCACTCATTGCTTATCCTTTCAAGGATAACAAATCTTTATTATAGACATATGAGTTCATTTCCCCTTCTTTTAATAAACTTTTTTTTAGTTTTTTTAAATATATAAACATATACAGTATAGGTATGTACATATTTTTATTGTTTCCAAAACTAAACTTTGCAATAAATTTTCTCTATTTGTATTTAGTTTTAAGTACATATATTTTTCTTGAAACTTATAGAGACAGAGACAGACTAATGATGGACAGTTACATAAATAAGAACATGAACATAGACATGTGACATTTGAAATGTTCAAATTTGAAAACGACTGAATGAGTAACAAAACAGTATTCTTCGTAGAAGATCTGCAAGAATTAGGAAAGAAGAACAAAAAACACTGAAAACAAGATGAACTTAAACTAAAGACAATAAATGCAAGTTACTTTAACAAGAAAGAAAGACAAGGAACAACAAAAACAATAACAAATATTTGTAACTATTACAACTATAACTGCAAAGTAAGATTTGCAGTTGTATTTGTAGAGCAGGAGTTTGAGTAAGAGTAGTAGTAGTAGTAGTAGATGATGTCAAATAAATGACGTTTTGCCAGAGTAAACTTAATTTAAGTGTAAAATATGTGTGTATGTATGTATATAAATTGCATGTAATTTTACTACAATTACATACATACGCTCTTAGCGTGCGTGTGAGTGGTGTATTAAAATAGACTACTCCAAAATTGCATGAATAAAATCACACTATTCGTCAGAGACTACAGATCCATTAGATGCTGTTGACTAGATGATTGATCGACAAGTACATGATATTGATGTGCTTGTGAACAACTCTACAACCATTCTATGTCTCGATTTATAAATCACTTTTCCGGCAGTTGTGACAACTAACATTGAAACGGAATAAAAATCTGTTAAGCGATCTGACTCTAACATTCGTCTCGAAATGTCTCTCCAATTACAAGAAAGCATTTCTTGTTTTATATACGGATCAATAAGTAGGTATATTACGGACCTACTAATAAAGTATAATCTATTCGGGAATGGGAAATGTTTTGATCTCAAGAAATGCCAAAAACGCATACCTCAAGTATCCACTTCTAAACAGGCTATTGGATATCTTGAACTATAAAGCTGTTGCTGTTCGCATAATTTAAAAGAAAAAAATTTATAGTTTAACAAACAATAGTAATTTACAGCAAAAATTAAGATTTTAATAAACAAAGTGCTCGTTTTTTCACGTCACAGCTTATTTTATGTAGGCCCGTATGGGTTTGGAAAACTCGGAATTAATACACGATTTAATATTTGCTATCTATAATATATTTAAGAGTGCAATTTGGCGATTAAAATCATGTTGTCACAAGACACGACGAACAGTTTCAACGCAACATTGTGTATCCCGGTCAGCTTCAACTTCTTAGGCCAGTTGTGACGCAGATAGCCTTCGATTTGCCCTTATTTTTCTTAAAATATGTCATTCATTATGGCATTATGTTAATTGAAAAGTTTATTTGGTGCCTTTCTGTCTTTGTTATGGACCAGTTTTTTTATGAATGGAGCGACCAATCTTTAATGCTAACCATTTCTGCTATTTTTTATTTTGGCAATGCTGTAAAACCAATTCTCGTTGTTCTATTGTTGTAGGCGGTCACATTTGAACTATTTTAAATTGACACTTGACTTTACAAAATCGGACTTACATGTAAATTTCTTGCAATGAATGTTTTAAATGTAGACTATAAAATTTTTTCTTTTAAATTACAATAATGTTTTGTAAGTTAGTTTGTTTTTATGAAAACAAAAAAGTGTAGTGCATATAATAAGCTGTGACCCACTGTATAATGACAACCAAGCCAAACCAATAAAATCCCTGACATCTTGTATATTTTAAGAATGTTTGGATGGCGCAAGATTCAATAGTCATACTTATAAGAAAATATGGGCATAGGGACATGACAGGCAAATTTAAGGAAGCGAAAACAAGCTCTATGATATCCGACAGTGATGTAGGTTTCCTATACTTTATATGAATTTCTTTAGGTGAGTATGATATAGCCTTAGCATAGTAAAATGTACGACCAACCGCTAATAGCCATTGATAGTTATCAACAAGTCAAATAGAAGAAGTCTTGAATTAGCTGATAAAAATTCAGCAAGAGTTGTCAAAAAGCAGAAGAGACTATTTATCATCTTCTTTCTTATTTTTCCGTACTATCAGATCAACGTAATAGGTTTCTGAACCATCTTTCCTTCAGCAGATTTTTACAGATTTAAAAAAATATCAATTAGTCGACGAGTTATAGCCAAAAAAACATATTAACAATATGTTGAAAATCGGCATTTGACTGCAAAGTTCGAAAGACCATTAAAAAAAAACTCGAACTAACATAAACAAACGCCTCTATTTTCACCTCTTACTCTCAGAATCGACATAACTTTTGCCAACCTGAATTTGTTTCGCAGTGTAATGTTAAAATAATTTTTGCCTCTTTTTCTAAATCTCTTCATATTTTCAGGTAAGACAATGAGACTATGTTCCGTCCGTACCAATGGACCTCTACATTTTAAGCTAATACAGACCAAAGTCAATTATTTCCATTGAAAAAAATATTTCTAAACTTCAGCTATGAAATACCTTAGTTTAGTGATATTAAATAAGCCAAAATCTAGGGCTATTGCAAATACACCATTTTCTGGCAGCAACCTAATATTGCAACAACACGTATCAAATACAAGACAAGTCAACAGTTTTGTACAACACAGTATTAAAACAAGAAAGATGGATGTCTAAACCGATGACTGTCAAACTGTTTAAGGACGAACATCTAGAATATTGTGAAAATGTGAAAATAATATACTGGAAAGAAAAACATGAACAAAATGAACTAAACTGAACTCAACTCAACTAAAATGAAATAAAGAAAAATAAAAATATAAAAAAGAGGAATAATATTGAAAAATAAGAATAAGTAATAAACTCCTACGAAAAAAAAACGTAAAATTTTCGTAACACATACAGAGATAATCTAGACTGCACTTCAACACACAATGCTGCAGAGTTGTCAAGGAGTGAAATTGTTAGGGAATGGTTAGTTCAAGCTGAAAAGTATTTTGAATTTATGCACACTCGCTCAGGGTTACTTAATTCTGCTTAACTTTTCCATAATACAATTTCATTAATCGTTTAGATTACATTTTATCACTATCCTTTACAACGTTATGTACATAAATTACGTCGCATTTATACAGTTAGCTTTACAGCTTGTAGGGCCCAAGACTCAGATGGGTCTTTCACAAAATTTCTAAAAAACGAGAAACACAAAATGTTCACGTTGCTGTTTAGAATCTGATAAGAAGAAATTGAGCCTTTGTTAAACGATTCGTAATGCTTCAAAATCTTTTACCCCATCTTTCAAATTGTCTTTCCTTTATTGATTATATTCCTTCAGACATCTGCAACAAAAAACCCTAACAGTTTACATATTGCATTTTGTGTAAAGATGTCTCACAAACTGATGAACAATAACAAGACTTTTACTTACATTCATAACAAACAAAACATCATTGAGGATGGTCAACAATATTTTGAAATGGAAAATTACTCACTCACTCACTTCTTTATACATTCCCTCACTTGTCCATCCATCCATCCATTCATCCAACCAACTAACAACAATCCTGTAAATGTGCCAATGAGTAAGTACACAAGTGACTGACTGTCTTTGGTCGTCTTCTCGTCCATTTATCTATATATATATGTGTGTATTTGTTATGTATAGATCTAAAGCAATTAGTATCTAAGATAGATGGATGGATGCCTGAACATCAGCATAGACAACGGAACGGATTGTTGGTCGGTTGGACAGTAGACAAACATTAGTTTGCAATAAATAAATTTGAAGCAATGGAATAAGACAGGACATACATAAAATTATTCACTCAAAGTTGCTTTTTGTTTTCAGTTTTCTGTTGCTGTTCTTGTAGTTGCGGTCCACAAACAATGTCCATAATCGTCTAAGACAAGACAAACTAAGACGCAAACAGACCAGAATTTGACAAGACGATGGATGTTGCAAAGATATACAATATAAAGTATAATTTTGTTTTTATACCCACCACCAAAAAGATTCGTAAGTTTGTCATTCCGTTTGTAACACATCGAAATATTGGTCGTAGAAACAAAAAGTCTGTATATTCTGGGTTCTTATGAGGCTCTAAGACTATCTAGCCATGTCTGTACGTATGTCCGTCTGTGAAAAAAAAGAAAGAAATAGAGCAATGAAATTTTTACCAAACATTATTTGTTTCATCGAAAAATTTGATATTGAGAATGGGCAAATCGGTCTAGTAGGAACCAAGGTATTGATCAAAGTTTCAGACAACCTCGATATTTATTGCAATCTTCTTCATATATACACACATTATATTTTTATTATAAAAGCACAAGTTCTTTTGAAAATGGTAAGAATCGTACCACGACTTCTCATATCCCCCATGCAAAAGTCTTTCCGGAATTTGGCTCTATGGTACATAAATGTCTATAGCATAGCAGCATCCATACAAAATTCAGCAAATATAAGTTTCGTGTAACGAGCCATCTCCAAACAATATTTTGTTTGCATCGGTCAATATTTAAACATAGTCGCACACGAAGTCCAGTTCCGAAAATCACTTAAATGCACATAAATTTCTTATAAATATCACTATCAAGTTGAAATTTAATACAAATCATTCACTTACTTATATTTACATATAAATCATAGCTCTCTTATGAAGACTTTTTCCGAAAAACTCAATACCCTACATAAATATATATGTAAGTATATCGAACCGAAATTTTACACAGATCAGTTATAAGTATATAAAAATTATACTATTGGCTTTTGTGAAAGTCGGTCCATAATTGGCATTGGACTCCTTTTCATCATCCACTTACGAGAATAGCCACAGAGTATACAGAGGAGAAAATTTTGACATTTCAGAAAGCCCTTTTGGTTTCTAATTTATTGTGTCAAGGTAAATTGTCACACGTTGCAAATGTTAGCAAGAGATAAATATAAAATGTGATTATTTATTTATTTTTATTTATTTTTTTTAACAAAAATTAGTTTCAAGTGTTCATGTACTGGTATTTGGTGGTGGGTATATAAAATTTGGCACAGCCGAATATAAACTGTCAACTGAAAGTATATTTCGGTATGTATTATTATATTTAAATAAACGTTGGATGATTTCTTATGATGAAGTTTGTACTTCTGAAATAATATATCGGTAATACAAAATTAGATTAATTTGATCTCGATAACAACACTTATAAATTTTATAGATGCTAAAGAGATTTTCGAAGGGGATCTTATATGGAAGCTATCACTAATTACACTGTGGAACATTTTTGGGATTATTGTCTGGGGGGTGAGAAATTCCAAGTCAGGGTGATGGTACTAGGTCAGTATAGTAAAACCCTCAAAGGGTTTGGCGTTCGTATATGTCAGTTTTTTTTTATGACCTTTTAAATTTTTTCCTTATCTTGATGTTTTTTCGCTTAGTTGTAACATTTTGGCAAAAACGTAGTTTAACATAACTCGAGAACCACTTGTCCGATTTTGATGAAACAAATTTAGAAAAATTAAAAATTTATTTATTTATTTATTTACAATTAAGTGAAGGTATCCCATATTTGTTTTTATTCAAAAAAGTGTCATTTATCGCCTTTTTTATAAATTTTCCCCAATAACTCCAGACTTCTGGCCATAAACTACTAAAAAAAATTAAGTAAACATTTTTATAATTTTCTATTTTTATTTTATTTATTTATTTTTATTTATTTTAATAAATATTGCCTAGACTTTTTCGATGGTGGTTGTTCAGAAACTGATGATAGCGATGAATGCGATGCCACTAGTCCCGAACAACCACCATCGAAAAAGTCTAGGCTAGAATTTCTCACCCCCCAGATTGGCTGTTGTACTGTGTTATAAACCGACCCTCATAAAATTAGTTATCATGATTTCTGCATATATGAAACTTATTTGTGTTCAATTTCAATTGCATACCAAAATTATTTAGAGATTTATGTTGGTTAAAGTGATTTTGGAAAGTGGGCTTTATATGGGAGATATTACTAATTATGGACCGATCATCACAAAATTGGGCCAAATGATTTTTTTATACATAAACAGGTTTATGTTGAATATGATTTGGATAGCAACATCTTTAAGAGAATTAGGCTCTTTAAATTGATTTTCGGCATCGGGACTTATATGGGAGATATGATCAATTATGAAGCGATCTTCACAAAATTTGTTGATGAGATTAGGCTTCGTGTTTAACTTATTTCTGGAGAAATTTGTTAAGATACGTTCACAAAAAAAAGCATTTATGACCAAGAAACCCTTATTTCGGGAGAGGCTAGGTGAAATATTGGACCGATTTCAACCAGTTGCAATCCCGTTCATTCTTAGGCCGAAGAAATATCATGTACCAAATTTTATCGAAATAATTTCAAAATTACGACCTGTGCTCTGCGCACAAGCTTTTCATGGACAGCCAGAAAGCCAGCCAGCCAAACGGACATCGTTTAGTTGACTCATAAATTGATGCTGATCGGTATACGTTAAGGTGGGTGTTGGACCAATATTTCTGGGCGTTACAAACATCAGCACAAATCCAATATTACCTCCCCACTATGGTGGTGTAGGGTATAATTTTTAAAATGAATTAATTTTATTAAACTACTTTTACACTATTCAAAATTTATCATAACCCAGAAAATTTGTTTAAAAAACAGACATAAAACATGACATCAACTATGATATAAACTATCTGGACTAGTAGAAAGATAAAAATTTTAAAAATTCACATTAAAATTCTAAGTAATAAAATTTTTATGACTTTTCAATGGTTAGTAACAAGTAGGTTAGATATAAATAAAATTTCTAAGACAATTACTATAAAAAAGTCGTAAAAACGGCACTTAAAATTAGAACTGGAATTAGAAGTCTTAATGACAACAACATAATTATCAAGACAAGTTTTTATTGCTAAAGACAAAATTAAACAATAAAACTGTTTAAAAGTTTATTTATTAAATTATAAAAACAACAGGTAATAAAATCATATGTAAATAAATTTGATTAAAACTTTGGAATTTAATTTTTATGATAATGTCGAGATTTATTACTTCTTTTATTTCTTACATATCCTTATGGCTTTATTAACTATATCACTGAGGTTTAGTTCTCTTTAATTCACTTTAAAAGTAAACTAAACAAACCCAATCGTTATTTTAATTTACTTACCTGCTAAGGGAAATTTATCACTACATATTCATTATTATTGATTTCTGGCCTAAATGATCATAAAATTCCTCTGCCTCCAGCTATTGCTGGCCAAAAAGTAGTCCGGAAAAAACGAAAGAAAAAACACGCACACAACAAAAACATTAAAAATAAATCGCAAATAAAACCCGTTTTGGCGTTTTGTTAAGCTTTGAAGCCATTCCAAACATTTTCAAAAATAAAAACAAAACCAATAAATTATTTATACATCAAAAGAAATGCAATTAACTTGTGTGATATCAATTAATCAATCAGGGTGTTGCACATGCATTTCCATGCCACTATTTGTGAAAGGCAATTTAAACAAACATACACACACACACAGACACAACTGAAGAAAAACAAACTTACACACTTGGCCTGCCAACACCAACAACAACAAAAATGGACAGCAACATCAGATTCTTCCAATCAAAACATTAAAACTGGAAATATGTAGTTTCCTTAACACGATGCGAAAATAATAAAACATACGCCTTTTAATGTGTGTGTTAATACGCTACACTCAGTGATATGTATTTAAGTTTTCGTTAAAGAGTGTTACTAATTAAAATCTAATTGAGAAAGCTGAATATACTATACTATATATAGTTCGGCGCTAAGAAACCTGGATTGGACTTGCAAATTTGCTTTAAAATACTTGTATACAGGATGAAATTCTCTTCTTTTAATATCACCTGCTTTGTCCCAATTTACACGTAGCAATTCTTATTAAAATTATTGATACAATTTTTCCTTGAAATTTCTTTGGTATTCACACACAACAATTCTTATTACTTAAATCGCTCTTATTTTTATTTGAGAGTATACACACATTTGTATACACATACATATGTAATACGAATTACAGAGTAACACGAATTGCTAGTACAATCAAGTTTGTACTCGTCTTATCTTCCCCTCACCCCGAGGTCTAAAAGGTAATCAGCTTAGCTTAAAAAATTTCTTATTGTAAATTAGGACTTTGTAACAGGTTTCTCAGAAGTAGAGGCTTCGACAATTTTTGCTATGAATTTAATTTCGTATGACAATTGTATTAAAATGTTGGGTCTAAAGTTTAAAATGTAAATTTGTTTTCAAAATTTTTAACATTTAGTTTGAAACATTTGTACAATATAAATTTATTAAAAATATAGGCCATTTTAGCTATGACCTTTTGCCATCTTTCTGGTAACATATAGATTCCGCGCCAAAAGAACTACTCATTTTATGAGGCCAAAAACGAATTAAGCCAATTTCGGATAAACTGTTCTGAAGTGAAGCGTATCGCAGAGAGAGCGTTCAGCATCGATTGACACAAATAGTAATCAAAAGATGCAAGATCTGGGGGCTAATTCTGGCAGTCGTTATCGAAATTGTTTTCAAATCGAATTTATTCGAGACTAAAACATTTTCTAATGCTGGTACTCGATACGAATCGAGTCAATTCATTGGTTACAGCTATGTAACCAGATTAGTGCTGGCAAAGTATTGAGTAATGGGTACCGAGTATCGTGTATTGGCCCGTTTTTTTGGATACTCAATATTCAAAAGTAGTTACTCGATACTTTCTGAGTTGTATTTTTAAGCAAGTTTTTCAATTCTTTAATCAAAACAAAACATTAATTTTCCAAAGAATTTATTTTAATTATTTCTTAAGTTGTTGTTAATGTTGAATTAAAAGTTAGCTTTACATTTATTTTTGATTTAATAATAAAAGACATACAAAACCAATAATGGTTGAAGATCTTTTTTTATTTTTTGAAGAAACTACTTCAATTTGCATATGCGGTACAATTTAAAAAAATCCGTTAAAAGTATCGAGTAGTATTGAGTACCCAAATGCAAAGTATTGAATATTATTGAGTAATGGAAAGTAGTAGAATTTGCCAGCACTAAACCAGATAATACAACGTTGTCCGAGAAATGTTCAGAAAATGTCTAACAACCACATGAACTTAAAAATTTTGTCTTTCAACGTTGTAAGAAAAAGCAGACATCTAACAATCGTGTAAACACAAATTTTTCTCATTGTCATTGTTTTAAGACAATTTTTCATGGTACTACAATGGAAAAAAAATCGGGAAAAAATAGAATTAATTCGACTTCCATTCTGAAATTTACAGGGAATATTAAGGTTATACATATTGAGCTTTAAGAAAATATTTTTTTTAGATTTCTTGACTTGTTCGAAGGTGGTGGAAAACAGAAAATAAATAAAAAAAGCAAATTTTAAAAATAAAAAAAATTATAAAAAAAAACTTAAATAATAATTTTTAAAAAGGATGTTCAAATACCTTTAAAATAAGGTATTGGTCTTTAAAATCCATCCACAAGTTTCTGCGAAATATTAGTTCAAAAGTTGTCATGTCGGAAGATTTTTCATGATTTTGACGATTTTCAAATGCACACAACTTGTTGAAAAAAAATTTTTTTTTCTGGAAATACGTGTAAAATTTTTTTTACTGAAGAATACGTGCTAAAATTTTGCAAGACTTCGGCGACATCAAAGTCAATTTTTCGCAAAAATCGTTCGGTCTGATATGGAATGACTCATATGGAAGAAGTATTTTATGATAATTTTTAATACCATCGTCACACTAAAGACATACTGCAACGCACAAGCTATTATTGGTCATCGAACTTTCCAAAGAAAATTATATATTATACATTAGAATAATTATTAACAACTCTTAAGCTTATGAAAAAGTAAGTCATATAACTGCCTGAGATTTTAAATGAACTAATTAATACATAGATATTTGCAAATATGATTTAAGAATGAATATAAGACTGATTTATGAAACAAATGAAATATTCCCCTAATAGTAGTTACAGTGAATGGCTGGCACTAAATGCGTGTTAAATACTTCATCACAACGCATAGGGTACCGCTGGAACACTGCTTACCAGTAATGTGTATATTTATGAAATACTGAAAGGCGTAACATGACAACGTCAAAGTAATTTAGCCAAAGCGGTTTTATATTGATCTCAGTTCAATATTGAACACTAATTTAAAGCAAATTAATAAATTGCAATATATTTATAACTCATACATAGATAACTTTTTCATTATTGCTTTGTTGCTTTTAAAAAAAAATAATTTTTTTTTTTTTAGTTTTTACAAAGATAATTTTAATTGACCAAAATAAATGCAGCCAAATTAAAAACAAAAATAGATATAGAAAAAAACTCTAGAATAGAAATTTAAATTGACAGCAAAGATTTAAAATCAATTTAATAAAACATCATAAACAGATGAACTTGTAATTTACACAATTTGTTGAGAGAGAAGCAAAAAAAAAACATTAAAAACTGGAAAATATTTTTTGATAACCATATGTCGAAAAGTTCTTATAAAATACTTTTTTTTCTGCATTCCTTATACTGCAAACTCTAACATATAAATTAAATTTATATGCAAGAAGAAATGAAGAAAAACTATATGTATATTTGTACATATTTGAAAAATAATAAATATTTTTGTATGTTTATTTTGCATAAGAAAAATCACTGACGCATGCAATTTCTTCAATGGTAAAATACAAATCTGCACAGACAGACATTCTAACAATAGTCATATATCTATATGTTTGTATATACAACTGAACATAAGAGTCTACATTTGGAAATATCATTGTAATAGTTCGAGTAATCTTTCGACATCATGACCAACAACCATCATCCAACAAAAGAAGTCAATTTTTAAATTAAATCTACACTTCTTGTTGGGGTACTTTTTTTTCTCTGCTACTTTCTTTCGTCTTCATTTTAAATAGTTTTTTTTTTTTTGCTTTCAAACACATGTAATTACACTGTGGGTTATAATAATGGATATGTGTGAGAAAATATTGAATCATAAATCTATGATTTCAAAGAAATATGATTCCAAAGAAAGGATAACTCAGAGGAGGACACGATGACGGAAATAAACGACATGGAGTAAAGCCTGTGATTGTTTACTTGGAAGTAGTTTAAAAATACACCAGTTTATTAGCTTATATATATTCTACGGATGCCAATGCCGAAAATCCCGGTATTTTCGAGATTTGACAAATCCTGAAAACTAGTAACGGGTGATTCAAGTAGAGATACTTTTTTCAATAGCCTTTTTTGACAGAACACGTGTGAGTCGTGTCATGCTGTCATGTTATTTTTGTTTAGTATTGTTTGAAATTTCATAATGGAAAGACTTACGCCTGAACAACGTTTACAAATCGCTTAACTTTATTACGAAAATTTACGTTCTATGAGGAAATGTGTTTCGTGCACTTCGCTCAACTTATGGTCAACATAATGGGCCTATTTCTGGCTCAATGGATATGTAAGCAAACAAAATTGCCGCATTTGGGACGAAGAGCCACCTGAAGAGATTCAAGAGCTGCCACTTTATCCAGAAAAAACAACGGTTTGGTGTTGTTTGTGGGCTGGTGGAATCATCGGACCGATATTTCATTAAAAATTATGCCGGTGCGAACGAAACCGTTAATGGGGACAGTTATCGTGCCATGATAACCGACTATTTGATGCCTGAAATTCAACAAGACGGCGCCATTTCCCACATACCGTATCAATCAATGGATTTATTAAGAGATTTTCAACCTATTCATTCACCTTTAGCAATAACCTTCATGTAACGAATTTGATAGTATATATTCATTTATCATACATTCGTATTCAAAATACATTTAATGGGGTCCTTTTTCATTGTATAGATTTCATGATAATGAATTATTAAAAAACTGCAATTAAAAATTAGTAAAAATAAAATGTTCATTTTATTTTAGAAAAAATAAGAAAAATAAGGAATTTTTCGCACAAAAAATTTAAAAAAGCACCAGACGCACCAAGTTGATAACGCTGCCTGGGATTAATTTATGAAACCCAAATATATTCGATTATTAGCTCATGCTAATGATTTGCATTTTAATGCATCTAACACAAATTAATTCCTTGTAATTCTCATTTAGTTAAGAACATTTTAAGCACAATCACCTTCGAAGACAAAAGCTCAGTTTATTCTTTACTAATGATAATAAATTAATATAATAATATAATAATAATGATATCTGCTTCTATGCCTACTTTTATAACCCGCAGTGTAAAAGCATTATATTTTATTTTTAAGTTTAAATATACTGTATGTATGTATGTATGTTTGCCTATCTATGTATCGTCGATATGTATCGTCACCTAATATGCAAAAGGGCGTAACAACACTTTTTATTTTTTTTATAGGAGAAGCAAAAAACGTTGTGGAATTAATAACCATTAATAACTACTAAATAAATAAAATTTTAAGAATTTTTGCTATTTACACGAGTTTGAAGCATTTGGAAGACCAATTTTGAAGAAAATTTCAATCGTGTAAATCTAGCTTTAAACGAAAAAATTATAAAACCAAATTGACAAAAAAAATCGTAGGCAACTTAGTTATTCAAAAATTAAAAGAGTCAGTTTTTTCATTCAAGTGTGTTGTTACGCCTTTTTGTTTTTGAAATTTATACACTTGTTGTTACGGCCTTTTGAATTTCGTTTATAAAATCGTTTTTTCTTGACGTATAAGTTCAAAATTCTGGAGAGACATGTAATTTAGTTTAGTGCATTATAATCAATCAAAAACTCGATGTTGAATTTTTTTGTTGTTACGCCCTTTTGCATATTAGGTGACGATATGTATGTGTATTTATTTAAGGACATGACATACTCATATAAATGCTAGACCATAATGAACAAAAATATTATTCTACTTTTTTTTCTTTCTTTTTCATCTTAAACAAATAAAACAAATTCTGTCAGAATTTTTGTTTTGATATAAAGGAACATGTTCAAATTAGTAAAAGACAACCGAAAAAAACGAAGCAAATTTTACTGCATGTACTAACAACTACAACTACTCTTAAGAAATAAACATACAAATCAGACCAAAGTATAGAATATAATATACAACACATATTTATCTAACCAGTATTTAAGAAATAAATCTTTAATTTTTTTAAAATTTATTAACACAAAAAAAAAATTGATGAATAAAAGAAATATTTGATATGTGCAAAAATTAAAGGAGATGTTTTTAAATAAGGGAACACATGAAGGAGTTCTTTTTGTATTATTTAAGGAGCTTCACAGTGGCATACTAAGTGTCTCCAATCAATTCTGCAAGGCATCACAATGGACCGTATTGGTCTCTGGGTGATGGTGTGGGGACAACCTCACAACGGTCTTCTGACATAACCTAACCTACACAGTGACTGCCTTTAAACTTACATTACTTTTGCTCTGTGATTGTTCTTTATTTCGTTTTGGTGGATGCTCAAGAAAAGACATCCGATGTTTATTAGCTAGACATTTATATTTATGTATTGTTATAGTCAATTCAGCAACAATTTGATTTAAATTTAGATATAAAAGTTGACAAAGCCGGATTTTCGACACTCAGTTTTTTGGTAAGCATTATATAGCATTTCTTGTTGTTATCATCTTGGTAAAACATGATTAGTCTAGCGCCACCTTCTTATAAGAATTTATTTATTTATGTAAGTTTGTTTTGTTGCCCTCTACGCCTTTAATTGACTATTATTACAAAAAAAGTAATCACAAATTTATTTACTCTTGCAAGAATTTTGTTAGACCAAACAGCGTCATATAATTTCAGATCAAACAATCGCTGGGTTCGCACTAAATAAAAAATGTTTAAAATAAATATGTAAAAAAATTCAAATACAGAAATAAACTTAACCAGCGATTCATCTCAAATGAATTTTGGGCAAAGTAACCTAAATATAGTCTTTGGAACAAGCAAAGCCTGGTGATATTAATAAAAACAAGTTAGAGTGCAATATTCGGCTGTGACGAATCTTAAATACGCTTCACCTAAATATAATAAGAAATACAAAAACTACTTATAAAAACGTATAGGAATGTCTAAATTTAATTAGTATTTTAGTAATTTACTTTAAATGTTTTGAAATTTTATCTAATTTTGACTATTTAAAATTTATTTAATTTTCAATTCTTCCCATAATTTACAGAGTTTGTCCGACTTTCATAACAATCTGCAGTGAACTTAATAAACATTTTATAAAATAACAAAACATTTTTTCATATTTATTACACGTCAAGAAACAGAGTGTAAAGAAGGGTAAGATTATGAGGTGAGGGTCCCTTTGATTAAATTTGATGTCAATAATTGTTTCTGTTTACAAGATATTTATGGGTGGCATAGTAGAAGTGCACCAATTTTGGTCTTCATAAATAAAAGTAAATTCGTTATTTTTTCGTTATGAAAAAACGGCCTCTTTATTTCCATAAAACTTCTAAAGTAGAAGAGTTAGGCAAGTGGGGACTTGACACAATGTAAAATAAAGCCATCTTCACACGTTTAGTTTCTTATGACGTTTTCTTTTCTGGCAAAAATGTTACACGTTTTTCCCATTTCGCACCTTTATTAATTTTTTGTGTTCTTTTCTGAAAAAATGTCAACACTACTAAAGTGTAGCGTGTTCTTTTCTATAAATGTCACACTATAAATTTAAAAAATGGTGTACCTTTCACACTCTGTATTTTTAGGGGGGGAGAATCGCACGATAAAACAGCTGACATTTGTTTTGTTTATGAATGTGTATTTGTGTTAAGAAAAAAAAATATACAAAATGGAAAATATTACTACTTTTTTATGTGCTGAAAAAATTTTGGATGACTTGTTGGATTCATCTTCATCATCTGATGATGATGAAATATTTTATATGATTATGGAAAGAAATCCATAACCGCGAGTGAAAGGGTTTTAGAGAACGTAATTAATGAATACTCGGAAGTTGATGTATGTAAAATTTCATAGGACAATATATGTATATAATTTTTATAGTTTAAGAAGAATTTGCGTATTAGTCGGGAAGGTGTCATTGGTCTCTTTAGGAGATATTCATTGTCTTATTTCAAGCGATCTTACCAGGGAGCTATCTGCTTCTTCTTTTTTAACAAAAAAAAACAAAAACAGCTGTACATAAAAAAAAGTGTTACACTGTTGTGATTTTATGTTCTATTCTGACCATTAAAAATGCGACATCTTTAAAATGTGGGGTAAACATTATAAAAATGTACATAATAAAAGTGTAACATTTTATTTCAGAAAATAAAACACCATTAAATTTATTATTACTCGTACGTCCATTAAAATACAAACCTTAAAAATATATACCACTTGTGTATCACATGTGATGCACAAGCGTATGAAAGCAACAAGATTCTAAATCCACTATCCACTAATGTGATTTCTATGTGTTTTAGACTTTTTTTGGTTGAATTTCATCTCAATAACGTTGTTTACAAGTGTTGTATGGTTGGTTGTTATACTCGGAAGTGGACTTAATTCGGAAGGTAATGCCAATTATTCACTGAGAGCTACAAAATCCAGTAGCATAATTATCGTACAACCGATATTAGTATAATTTCTTAATTAAAATTTTTCTGATCTGTATAAAAGTGGGTTAGATATCAATATGTTTCGGGAAACACCACTTTCTCTCATAGGAATTCTTTGCGTTCTATCCCTCTGCATCACTGCGGTCCCGCTAGCCAACAGTCAAACATCAATCCTTTAACCAGTGTTACTGGTGGTTCGAAATTTGCTGTAATTATCATTTTTCCATTTTTTTACATGTTGCCTCCTTTTCTTCAGTTTTTTCGTATTCATGTTAATTTTCATGCAACAATTCCTACCTTCAGTAAAAATAATTTAATGAAAATTAAATTTAATAAACTCGAGCCTAAATAAAAGAAATATCAAAAGATTTAAAATTAACAGTTCAAATAAAACTAATAATTGTTCTTTATTAGACATTTTTGTGGGTAAAATTGTTTTTCGAAAATGTTTCTTATATGGCAGCTATGACAAATTATGGGCCGATCTTCTTAAATTTTTGGAACAGTTATTTTCATGCATATGAGGATATTTCACGTCGAATTTCAACATAATAACGGTATATTTAAAATATATATTAGTATTAACGTGGATTTCGGAAGTGGACCTTATATGGGGGATATAGTTAAATATCGACCGATATTCTCAAAATCCAGAAGTTTGATTTTGGCATGTAGTAAATGATTTGTGTAAAATTTTGGATCGATACCGTAATTAATAAGAGACTTATAAGTATTAACGCGATTTTCGGAAGAGGGCTTTATATGGGCGATACAGTCAAATATGAACCGAAATTTACAAAATTCTGCAAAATGATTTCTGTGTATATGTAAATGATCAATACAAAAGTTTTGAGTCGTTACCTATATTTATAAGACATATATAAATTTAAATGGCTTTTTCGGATGTGGTCCTTGTAGGGGAACTATGAACAATTATGGGCCGACCACCATAAGATTTTGTACAACAATTTATTTACCTATAAGGATTATTTATGTCCAGGTTTAACCTAGTAACGATATTTATACCAGGTTTATACGTATTTAAGTGAATTTTGGAAGTGGGGTCTATTGTCAGGATTTCATTTTGCGAATTATTTTTACATGAAACTTATTTTTGCTGAGTTTTGTATTGATATTTAAAATTTATATGCATTTATGTATCATTGAGCCGTATTTCGGTAAGAAATTTATATGGGGGCTATAAGAAATAATTAACCGATTGTTACTATTTCTATCACAATTTCTTCTTTTGTCATAGAAATAAGTTTTACAAAATTTTGTGGCATTTTCCGCAATATATTTACCCCCTGGCCCACGATGTCGAACGATAACGTTCGCTTAGATAAGACTGAAGACACAAACTTGATTGTGGAATAAACAAACTTGATTAAGTAAAAAAAATAGATACGATACAAAGTTTGTGTCTTAAGTCTTATCTAAGCGAACGTTATCGTTCGACATCGTCGGCCAGGGGGTTAAAAAAATAGCAAAAAAAAAAAATATTAAAAAAACATGAAATTTTTGTAAAGGTTTCCCGAAATTTTGATCCTTCACTCTGGTTCTAGAAAATAAAAAATAGTTTTCAGGAAATGTCGTCAAGTTAGGTTGTGTATTTTAGACCTGAAAATGTTTTACATAGACGGACACACAGCCTTAGAATTTCATAAGGATCAAGAATAAATACAAGTACATATACTATGTTGGCTCTCAGATGAATGCTAACAAAATTTGACACGTAATGACAAACGTTTGATAGAATATTATTATCAAATTCGGAGACTTTTCCAGACTGATTTAAAAAGAAAGTATCAACATTTGAAAGTAAATTAATTATTATCTTTAAACATTTTGCCTTTTTCCAAGAATGCCCTTAATGCTGCCTTTCATGTTCGCATGCAACTTGTTTGGTATTAAAGACCAGTTTTAAGGAACCAACAAAGTACAACAACTACTGGACAAGAAAATGCATAAATCTATTTATGGAACTCTTAAATGTATGAACGAATATATAGTAGACAAACTAAACTGCAATGCAATACCAACGAGCTGAGAAAACAATGCGGGGAATGGTGGCGAAGCCGCCTGTTAAACTTTTAAAATGTCAATCAATTGTCTGTAGAATGTCAGAGTTGTCTGACATCTTTTAAATGAACTGACAAAGAGGATTTATGGTTAAACTTTAAGATGGCGTATAACAAACATACATACATACATACATTCATGCATCCATACAGGCAAGTGGTTATTCAGATCCAGTCACTTGAACTTGTGCTACAAACTGATACCGATACTCTTACACTGCTACTTACTTGACCAGTGTGCATTAGAAGTAGGTAGCACGTAAGTAAGTAAGTAAGTAAGTAGTTGGTAATAGTATATTTTAATCATCATGAAGACACACACAAATTCTTCCCAGACCACCATTAGCAAATAAAAAGTAAGGTAGACAGACAGTATGTCTCTGTGTAATGGGGTTAGATAGAATTTGATGGACATATGAAATAGTTTTTCCTTTGTCCATTTGCAAAGTATTTTATTGTTTGTGTCGGTTTTATTTTGTTAAATTATTTAAAATAAACACAAGATTACTTACAAGAGTTTTTATATACAGTAGATATATGTATATAGTTAAGTTTAAGAAATGCTAAAACAAAACAAAAAAAAAAAAAGAATTTTAATTGATTTTGACATAACTCAACTGCAGCTCTAGTTAAAGTGTCAAAATCTGAAATCTATATTTGTTACTAGTTCAAATACATTTCGGATTTTTGCTGTATTTGTTTTACAACGTCCCTTACCACCTTCATTATTACCTTCATAAGCCAAGTTTGTGTACTACCAGTGGTTACAGTCACTCCCCAACTGTTTAACTACTGGGGGGTTTTTTTTACTGTGCCTTTCAGTTTTCATTGCAAACATTGTTGTATTTAGTTTCATTTAAATGACCATCTGTCTATTCATTCATTTGGAAAATATTTAATTAATTTTTGCCAATATTTTGTGTATCAAAAACCTGTACTACTTTTATTCACATAGTCGTCGCCGTACTTGGAGAGCAAACAGAAAAAAAATCACATTGCAATTATATTTCAAACTATACACCACACCTACTTACTAAATTAAATACTACTTTATTTGTTACAGTGGGCTGTAATGAAAAAACTTTTAGCTTTAATATTAATTTGTATCTATAGAAAGGAAACGTAGTTTTTTTTCCTTGAGTTATACCAGTTTTCTTGTTTGGACTTCTTTCTTAAGGCATCTTTATAAGATTAAATATACATATATTGAATATGCTGTTAACAGTAAATTTACTTGAGTTCCTTGCATTACAACGTTTGTAGAGCTTATCTGCAAAGTCCTGTAGAATACAATACTCAGCTGTGCCGAATTGTTATTAACCTCCACCTAAGCGTAATAAGAAATACAAAAACTACACTAGTTTTAGGACTATAATATCCTTATTCTGTGTTTTCTATTCAGTCTTGGTGCACATTTTATTAGTATTTTATATATTGTTTGAAGGACAGTTTTATAACCAACTTAATTTATGTTAAATGTTTTGAAATTTTATCTAATTTTGACGATTTGTCATTGATTTAATTACCAATTCTTACCATAATTTAAAGATTTTGTCTGATTATTATAATACTCTTGAGTGCAATTTAACAATTTATAAAATTAAAAAAACATTTTTCCATATTCACAACAAGTTAAGAAACAGGCTATAAAAAAGGGTAAGATTATAAGGTGAGGATTCTTTTGGTTTGGGTGGCATAGCAGAATCCGGCCAATTATGGACTAATAGATTCTAAATCCAGTATTTGGTTAAAATTCATCTCAATAACGTTATTTACAAAAGTTGCTTGTTATATTCTAAAGCGAACTTAATTTGGGAGATAAAACGTTTTTCAACAGGGACGCTACAAAAGTAGGTCGATAGGGCCGGCAAACGACGCTCTTTTGACATTTCTCTTCAGTAAGGTTTGCCATTTCATGATGGAAAGATATACGAGCCAACAACGAGTCGAAATTATTAAAATTTACTAGCGAAATTCGGAGTCAGTGGCCTTAACGTGAAGAGCGCTACGTTCAATTTACGGGCGTCATAATCGTCCTACCAGATCCACAATTGACCGTCTAGTGAAAAAATTTCACTCCACAGGCATAGTACAAAATGTTCCAGTGCCAGTGAGACAAAGAAGTGCCCGTAATGTCGAGAATATTGCTGCCGCTGAGGCTTCAGTTGAATAAAGCCCAAATGTGTCTCTCACACGTCGTTCTCAAGCGTTGGGCATCTCTGTGACGTTGTTGTGGCGAATTTTGCGAAAAGATCTTGGCCTACATCCTTACAAGATCAAATTGACGCAATAACTAAAGCCGCTTGACTGCCAGAAGCGTCGTATGTTCGTGAATTGGGCTGAGCAACAACTTGAAAATGATTCGGATTTTCATCCAAAAATCATCTTCAGTGATGAAGCTCATTTCTATCAGAATGGCTTCGTCAATAAACAAAATATGCATTACTGGTCAGACAGCAATCCATACGTACTCCATGAGTCATCATTTCATCCCGAAAAAATTACGGTTTGGTGCGGTTTATGGGCCGTACTTCTTCCGTGATGATCAAGACCTGCACGTTACTGTGAATGGGAATCGCTACCGTTCAATGATAACAGAATATTTTTGGTCCCAATTGGATGATATGGACTTGGACGACATGTGGTTCCAACAGCACGACGCCACAAGTCACACAGCGAATGTCACAATCAATTTATTGGAAACCAAGTTTGGAGAACATGTTAGCTCATAAAATGGTCCAGGCGATTGGCCGCCTCGGTCGTGCGATTTGACGCCGTTAGACTATTTCCTGTGGGGCTATGTCAAGTCTATGGTCTATGCCAACAAGCCAGTGACGATTGATGAACTTTGTACGAATATCGAACGTGAAATTGCAGCAGTATCGACCAATTTATGCTTGAAAACCGTCGAAAATTAGGTTCAGCGTCTGGACTTCTGCAAACGTGCCCGTGGTGGCCATGCACAATAAATCGAGTTACATACATAATGACATCGAACGTACTTTCACAGGAATAACGAATTTCATTGATATCCAAACCGTTTTTGTTTTATTAAAAAAACTTTTGTACCCGATATTAGTAAATATGGACTGATAGCTACAAAATTTAGTAGCATAATTGCCGTATAACCGATAATAGTATGATTGCTGGATTATAATTTCTGGTGTGTATTAAATGTTGATTAAAAGAGTCTCGTTTTGGATTATCTATATAATCAAGCACACTTAATGTTGAACATTATTTTAAAAGCTGGTGGACCAGCTCATGATTCATTTGCGTGAAGGCGCTCCGCGGTGAAAAGGTTGATAGAAGAGCTTTACGATCAGAACAATTTGTACAATGCTTAGCTGTTAGATAAGGCAAAATTAAATATTTTATCGTATAAGAAAGAAGATTCAGGATACACGCTTGAAATATGGTTGGTGACTCCATACTTGGTATGCCAATCCCGAAATCCCAATCAATGAAATCCCAGGATTTGACAAATCCTGAATCCCGGGGTTTTTCGGGAGTAAAAGAACTCCGAAAACTAGTAGTATGTTTACAAAGTCATAAACAAAAATTTAAATTTTAAAAAATAGTGTGTTCAAGAAATAAAGGTGAAAGAATTAAACTTAATTTTGGATTGCCAAACTCGAATGCACTATTTGATGTGTCTACGGCTTTTGGAATTTGAAATTCTTATAAAAAAGCTTTCTGCATACATTTTTTCTATAAATACTCGCATTCGGAGTCATATTTCTCTCATAAACATTCGGGAACCACCATAGTAAATGATTCGAAAATAGAGACGGCTTAGTTTTTGATAGATAAATATTTTTTCACCATAGTTTGATAACGATATCAATAACGAATCATTAGTAATCTCTATAAATAATTGCCCATTTTATACAGCATGTTTATACACTTTCATCCCACTGTGTCCTATTGGTATATACATAAATATGTATAAATAACTAAATAAATAAACTGTGGTAATTTTATAACATTTGATATGTATAAAAATCTAACAAACATACCTTTTCGGTACGTTAGACACATTGATATATTAACGCCACCATAATTTTCAGGCAAATGACAAATACACATCTACACAACAAACAGACTCTTATAATTCCAAAAAAACAAAAAAAAAAAAATAATAGAAAACTTGTCGCTCATTTAATGGTCTCGACAGTTTTAGTTTAATGGAAAACTAATGATTTTGATTGTGTATTGAAATAAAATTGCATGTTTGTATATAAGAGTGTGAGTGAGACTCTGATATTAATATCAATAAAACATTTTAATAAATCAAATAAAAGGTCAAAATTTAATTAATGGAAAGATATTTTGACATTCAAATTAGGAACAGCTGTATAAAAATGGCTAATAAACGAAAATTAAACTTACCACTTTGTACTGAATAAATGAGATCTGTAATTGACACAAAAGATGCATACAAACACATTAAGATTGCAAAATAATAAATTGTTGGTTAAGCTTAACTAAGTTATTATGCTAACATATGATATGCAATAAATTTTTAAATAAATTCTAAAAAATGTTTTTTTAGTTTTGAAAAAATAAAGAAAATCCTTAGCATGTATAAGCTAAGAAAAAAAAAACTAAACTCAATGACAGCTCATTCGTCAACTTTTAAACAAAAGAAATACATATATACATATATATACATATGTATGTACGAGTATATAACAAAATAAAAAAAAGCAAGAAAATTTGAACTTTTACATCAACATCCAACATCTTGTTGTTGCTGTTGTCTTTTTCCAAGACATCTTATTCATCTATCCATTCATTCATTCAGCCATTTCATCCATCCATTCGTTAGTTTGTTGTTTCTTTCATCTCCAGCACACATCCAAACTCACACATCCCTACAAAAGTCTGTAGACGCCATGGGTGACGTTTGTTATAATATTGATGCAATGTCTTTTACATTGCATCATCTTAGTGGACTTTTTATCTTTGTTGTAGTTGTTTTTCTTCTGCTATATTTTTTTTTTGCTGCCCCTTTTTTCTGTTCTCTGGCAATACAAAGAAAGTGAAATAACAACTACAACGAATGCTTTCAAATCCATAAAGGAGATCTATCAAACTAAAGATGCATTTGTGCATTGTATGTGCCACATGATAGAGCATTGAAGGAATGAAGTGGCATCTTCTAGTCTGTGCAAAAACCCCCTGCTTCATTTGAAATCCATTTTATCACAGACCTACCTTAAATCTTCAGACGATCGAGTCTTGAATGGAATAAAGCTACAGTGGACTAGAAAGTACTACAAAATACAATACAACGAGATAAATGCTTCCGCTCGCGGTCTTAAAAATATAGCTATGAATGCAATATGATGAGATAAATTCTTCAGCTTTCCCGACCAGTTTGTATTGATTACTAGTCTTTCAATTTCACGTCAAAGCACTATTAATAATTTTGAATATTTTCTTAAAGCAGCCCTAAATACCACGATCCTAGAGAATCTTTTGTACAGTGCTTAAATTCACCATATCAAGTTAAATTTCCAACGTCTACATTTTTTCAGCTGTATTGAGAAAATCAGCGTTTTGTGAGAAATGTTTTTCGTAAACTTGGAGTAACATATGGTTTGCAGCATCGTCTATCCAAGACCAATATTGCGACCGAAAAATCCATATCCGGTCTGTAGGTAGGATAATATTGGGGCTATAGTGTTGTGTGTGGTTAAGGACCCTGATATCCCTTATAATCTATCATTTGATACACCGTTTTCAATTTGCTTTTAATTGAATGCCAAACTGTCACCTAAAACTTTTATGTTAGACTTATTTGGAAAATTAAGAAGCAAACATAGGGTACACAACTTCTCTACTGGTTATCGATGGACTAATGGAAAAACCGAACAACTTAGTGTTTTATACATATGTATAGTTACTCCGACAAGCTATTAAATCAGCTTTCTGATGACGATATCGCAAAGGATGCAGTTCTGTGTGAATTTAACATGTTTGGTACACCTAGTACATTACCAATGGCTTCTAACAGGTCAATGTTTACAATAGGTTTATGGACCCAATTTTTAGAGGGGAATATCTATCCATCAATATTTCAATCGGTAATGTATGCTATTCTAATATGCTCTGATGAGTGAAGATTAAAGATTAATACCATTTTGGTTATGTCGGATACACAGGCGGCACATAGCATCTTACCTTTCTGTGACACAAGGTCTAGTATTACCATTAACTGAATTGCCTCATTGCATAAACTCAGAGCGTACAGTAAACTTATATTGTGCTGAGACCTAGTCGTAAAGGTCACGCTATTGAATCGGAATTTGTCTGGAATTAAGGAAACTTATTTATGATCCAAGCGAAAATTCCAACAGTTGTTATCGTTCAAAAAGGGCGATTTGAGTTCAGTAATGGATTATCTTTTGGATATTGTGATCTTAGGTAGCACTAATTTGCTTCAGATAATATTGAGACAAAAGATTGCAGACTTTCTCAGCTGTGCGATAAACTGACTAAACACATGCTTTTAGACTTCCTAGAGCGAAATGGCTCAAGAGCCCCTCGGGGTTATTATAAATATGTTATATTGAAGCATGCCTAAAGTATGTGTTGTCTGTTTAGTTTAAATTCATCTCAACAAGAATACATATTTTTAAATCTCTGCACATCTCTCTACATTTTTCATGTATATGTATGTTTGTGTGTCATGTACAATCTGTATGTATTGTTTGAATGTGTTGCACAATGTGATGTGGTGAGTAAAAGTTCATTCTGTAAACTTAGCGTACCATAATCTATCTTATGTGTCCTGCATGTTTAGAAAATGCATTCATATTCATACTTACTCCCATATACATTTAATATACATTTTTTGTAAAAATATCAAAAAAAATATAAATATATATGAAATCTTTATATATTCTTTTATAGTTTATAATACATATTTTTCTTTTAGACAGCTTCAACGTTTGACGTTGACATATCAATCGACAATATGGCAGTCAATGTTGAGGGGGTGTTGCAGGCGTTGGTGTTTCAAATTGTCTGGGAGGTAGTGTAGTGGAGATGTTGGTATAGTGTACAGTAGTTGAACGGAATGTGGAATAAGGAATATGGTTTTTGCAAAAATGTTGCAGCCTAAATCTATTTTTTTATATAGCTTATGAGCTGATCAGTATGAAAATGAAAAGAAAGGGTCCTGAAACTTGAAACTGGAATATACATCACTTCGCTAAGAGGACTTTAAATCTATATACATATGTTTTCAACCATTTTGTATACATTTCACAATGTAGCTGTATATACAAGTCTCTATCAATTGATTTTCGGTTTTTAATAAATCTTCATCCCGATAGTATTTTCTATTCAATTTTGATATATGACCTAGACTCCACAGTCTTTATAATAGTTGCTGCAGACTTCAATATGTTTTCCTTTTTGTTCCATGCGGTCGTTAGTCCTGTGCTATTTACCCATCACCCATATGGACAGCAGCATATGTGGAGAAAAGTTTTTGAATGATTTTCGTTTCATTTTCTTTTTGCTCTCTAATATTTATTTTGTTGTCCCGTTTTTCATCTTCTTAACACTGGCTACTAAGTTTCGTCAATTTTTGATACGAGTTTGTATAAAAACGAAAAGAAAAATGTATAAAGTTTATCAAACTCGTCAATAGTCAAACATACAGAAAAAGAAAATTGTAAAAGAAATGTAGCATAAGAGTGGAAAATATAAAAGGCGTAATACACGAACCCGTTGAGGGCTACAATGTGTTACATTTTTTTTTTATTGATTTGGAATTATTATGTTACATCAATTATAGTTTAAGCTAGTCTGCTTTAAAGTAATGTTTGCGGCAATCATAATATTTTCATATGAATAAAGGGAACATATACATGATTGAAGTTACTAAATATATGTTTATTGCAAACATTTTTATGATGAAGAATTATTAAAAATTATGACACAATGGCTCAACATGTCATATATGATAGCAGCAATCATGGTTATCGTAACTGTAGCAATTTATGGACCCACAACCATTTACATAATTAATCTAAATCTTATTGAAATGATCATTTTTCTCTAATGACTAAATTCAGACTCTCTAGTTAGCTAATGGCAAAGGCTTAACTAATGATTCTTTATTTGCAATGCTTAGTTTGCCATAAGAATACCAAGTAATAGTTAAACAATACAGTTAGTATTTTAGTTTGTCAATGGTTCAATAATGAGCGAGAATTCGGCCATAAGAGTATTTTTTGAAAAACAACAAACATTTGGTCAGTCAATATGAGATTTATTTCTAGATAGAGGAAGGCCAACAACAGTGTCATATGATTAACAAGATTTTGTAAATATTATGCACTGTAGGGTGTTAAGAACATTATGTATAAATATATCACTACTTCTGCTCAAAAAAGCCTTTCAACATGCAATCACATCACATATGTATATGAATATTATTAATATGAAAATAGTTCTCTTGTAAAAAAACTCAACGTTCTTTTATATTCAATGTTTTATTGATAGAATTCATATCAAACATTTCAGATTACGGGCCAATGACGCTTTAAGAAAATATTACAAATTTTCTTATTTTTCCTTTGTAAAACCATAATT
The DNA here is from genome assembly GCA_916048285.2 of Bellardia pandia. Taxonomy (NCBI): domain Eukaryota; kingdom Metazoa; phylum Arthropoda; class Insecta; order Diptera; family Calliphoridae; genus Bellardia; species Bellardia pandia. Next base: position 86,323,025 of record OU696530.1, on the reverse strand, counting down.
AATTTATTAATAAATAATTAAATATATTTGCTACTACTCTAAACAAATAGACCCTTAGCTAAGTATTTGTTCTTTTATTTCCACCAAAAAAAAATCAAATTTTGTCATGTTTAAATTTTAATGGCTTCAGTCCATTATCTTCATCATATTGCTGGGTTTTTGTTTTTGTTGTTAGAAAACAACAACAGCAACAACAAATTTAATTACACGTATTTATTATAATGTCTGTGTTATTTTTCTCACTTTATCTTAGTGTCAGAGACAAAAAAAATAAAATAAAAAATGCCACAAAAATAACGCAGAAAATTATAAAAAAAAATTACAAACAAAAAAAAAAACAAACCATTTCCTCTTCTTAATTTCTGTGTCGTTTCAGATTTCATCAAACTCTAATGAAATTTAAAAATAAAATTTTCAACACTACAACAGTAAAGAACAGTGATTAGAATGGACATTTTTTCATGTTTACCCTGCCATTATTCAAAAAAGGCTGTGCTTAGCTTCGGAAATATTGCACCGGGGGCCAAATTACCGCATTCGTGATCGAATGAGCTATCGAATCGAAAAATGATTTCGATATCGAAATTATGATAAAATGTACTAAATTTCTTGCTTGATATCGAATGGCATAATCTCAAATAGGAAAATTACGATCAATTTTACTCGATATCGAATGCGGTAATTTTGCCCCAGGTTCAGAGAAAAATTAAAGTGGAGCTTTACTGCAGGTAAGTTGAGCACATTTGACTCTAAATGTTTCACAACAGTTAATGCAACCAAAAAAAAAACATATAAGAGGAAATCAATTTTATATTCTTCTTTTAGCTTTTCTAAAATCCTAAAATGAGTATCAATTTGTGGGTCAAAATTACACAATTGTTTTTTTTTTTTTGTTCTAACATTTATAAAGCCGGATTTTACAATTGAACAATGCCTTATAGTGTTTGTTAACTTTTACATCTTTTAATAATAACTAGACTTCTTTACCTTTCCAACGATATATAACATGCCATATTCGATTGTTGATTAAAGGTTAAAATAATACTGCACAAATCACTCCCAATGAAATATTCTCTACTAGCTTTGTTCATGTTAAACATGGCTTACTATTCGCTTCTCATAATTTCTTGTGCTATAAGCTTATACGCATTTGTCTGTGTTTTGTTATTTTGTTACGGCTCATGCCTTTTCGTTTTTCACGATATTGCAGTTTAAGTAGACTTTTTCGAACCAAATATTCAATTAAATTGAAAGAATGTAAGGTAAATGTTTCCAAATCAACCATAAGTAGAATGCTAATAAAAAACAGAGACTATTACTCGACAAAAGCTGTTGTATGGGACAAGGCTATTACTTCCTTAAAAAAGTGCTAGACTTGAATTCGCTAAAATAAACTCAGAAACTAACTGGTTAAACCGATAATCTTTGTTAATAGTAGCACTATTTAAACATATATTTGTTTCCAATGATTTCTAATGAGGAAAAATTAATCTTGGTGGTGCACATGATTTCGTCTGCTTTTGGAGAGACCTACGGCAGGAAACACGATATTTCTTAAAAAAACATATTAGAGGCGGTGCTTTGATGGTTTGAGAGCCTTTTTGTGAAGACAGTATGCTTGATTTGACTTTTTCCAGCACCAAAAAGAATTCTCCTGATTACACAAAATCACTAGATGTGAAGTTGGTAGCTGTCTTTGGGGGTTCGACACCTCTTTCCCCACCCTACCTGTGATTTTAGGGATCTTAGACTTTACATCAGGCGCCCTAAGATCACAGGTAGGGTGGGTAAAGAAGCGTAGAACCCCCAAAGACAGCTAGGGGAGTTATTCTACACAGTTGTATGAACATGAATTGAACCAATTTCTGTTGTTATGTTGGTTACCCCTGTTTAACCTTCAACATCAATTATTAAATCAACATTTTAGTGCATTTCATAATTGCATTTCTTAGGGAGTCTAAAACAATATTTATATGTTGACTTTCCATCGGTAAGAGAAATTGACAAGACAAGAACCACCCCACCCGGCTGATTGCTAGCTTTTTAAATGGCTGCCGTTAATCTTGACAATCTCTGAAAGCTGAAAGAAAATCACCGATGCAATCTCTGAATTTTGTTGTCATTCATTAGAGAATATAGTCTGGTTCATTACAATAGTAATGAACAATTTATTTTTCAAAGAGTCATCAAATGAAGGTATGGGTTTTTTTCGAAAAATATTAATATACTTGAATGGCCCGAATATTATCTAGATTCGAACCCCATTTGCGGAATATTAAGGAAATGTAATTGTATATTAGAAATGTCCAATTAAATTTTAGAAATTTACATTTATAATTCAGAAATTTGAGAAATTACCAATTGTATTGCAGGGACCATTGGGACAACACAATCAAGCGCCAACCAGTAGGGAAGAGCTTTGGCACCGTATTAAGGTCGAATAGGAAAATACTCCAAGTGAGTTTAAGGAAAACTGGGTTGAAAATATGCCGAAGCGCATGAAAAACTTTATTAAAAACAAGGAGTTGTGGATACCACACTAAGAAAAACACTTTTTAATGAATTCTGTAAAATGTGCAAAACTGAAGGTACGGTCACACTTGGCAAATATTTGTCTAAAAAGACGAAACTAATAAATAACATATATTTGAACTCGTTTATTTATTTAAAAAAAAACTTTTCTTATTTAGGCCAAAGCACAACATATATTAAGTTTTCATTTATTTGATGCTGTTTGATCTTGAAAAACTCTTGTAAGAGTAAACAACGTCAAACAAATTTGTGCTAAAAAAAGTGGTTACGCTTTTTTGAGTAAATATTTGCCAAATGTGATCGTATCTTGAGTTAATTGGGTTGCTTTATGTTTTTATATAGAATTTTTTGGTTTTTCAATATATTTTTTTTTTGTGCTCATACAATAAAGAGTAGAAGGTAAAAATTTGACAAAACTTCTATCGTTATTTATCATTTTATGACATTTTAAGTAAAATCATATTGAACATGCACTCGGTTTTGCAGGCCAGTGTAATTAGAAATTTCTGAAATACAATTGGAAATGGTGTAGTAGCTGAGTGCACAAATGAAATAAAAATTTTATACAAAAAATCAACAATAAAGTTTAAGGATGAATTCACCTTCTGTGGCTCTCACTTCATGACAAGTTCAAATTTTTTGATTTTTTGTCATCGCTATTGTTGTTGTTATTGTTTTTTTTATGATGATGATTTTATTAAAAAATCTGTTTTTTTTTGGGGGGGGGGGTTGGAGGGAGGGGTGTCTGTTAGCAATGAAAATGAGCTGAGAGTTTGAGTGAGTGCGTTATTTATTGTTTTCATGTCCTTTTTAGATGACTGTCTGTTCCAATATTGTTGTTATTATAATTTTTATATTTTGCTGTGTCGGTTGTCCGTTAATTTTTTAATGTAATTTGACGAACAAAAAAAAAACTTATAATAGATGGAGGGCAGACAAATTAGACAATATGTCAATGTTTTTATGTTGAGTTTAATTAATAGATTGATGTTCATTAAGGAAACAGGAAAATATTGAAGGTTTTGTAAGTGTTGCTGATGATGTGGCTGAGAATGCAGAGAAGAGAGTGGGATGTTTTTAGCTTTGCTATTAAGAAGCTTTTAAATAACGAAAAAATAAAACATCTAACACAAATTTGTAACAAGCTTAATAAATATGTTTTATTTCTTACTTTACTGCAACTCAAGTAAATGTTGGAAAATTACAAGGCTTCTAAAATCTTTTCTTTAGTTACTTAGAAAACTACAATAAAATACTTTTTAAACAGAAATGTCCAAACAGTTTTCAGTTATATAGAAAGACCAACACTACATTTAATTACACAAATTTCCTGAAATTATCCTTCCTTACAATATGCACAAAAGCATTCTCCTGACAATCTAAACACTCGTGCCCTAAGTTTCCCCTTTTTTCATTTCTGAAATAATGTCACGTAGACATGTCAGTGACAGACAGCTGGAAAGACTCCAACACGACAAATGACTGACAGCTCCTGAAGACGACAAATACATAACAGAAACCTTAAATACACATACAGCTACTTACAACTGAACAATTCATTTTCTGCATCTTTTGCTGCTGTTTCGTCTTTATCCACTGCAACATCTTCTGTTATCAATGTTTCTATTGCAACAACTACTACAACTGTTTATGTTGTTGCTGTTGCTGTGGATGCTGCTACTGTTATTTTTGTTATTTAACTCAAAAACTATGAGTTGCAACTTGAAACACTTTACTATATTTCCTTATACTTTCTTATACATTTGTGATACACTTTCAGTGATAGTTTCAGTTTCAGACTCAATCTTAAATTCAAATAATATAATTTACTTATTTCGTTTTAGTTTACTTGCAACATGAACTGGTGTTGACTTGCAGTTTTTCAGTTTACACTCACAGAATGTCCATAAATAATGAAATAAAGCATAGTTCACATAAAATCCAGACGCATTAATGTTTTAATATTTATGTTATTAAAAACAAGTAATTTAATAGTTTTGTATCTCAAATTGTTACTCATTTTTTAAAGCTATAAGAACAAACTAAAATCCTCTTCTTGTTATAAAGATCCATGTTTTTATTTTAATATGTAGAGCCACCTGCTTTTCCTTTGTTGTTTTCAATATTTCCAAACAGTAACTCCTAACAATTTTTCGCTTCTTTACGAAATATTTCTTTTGCTCAACAATTTTCCTTTAATACTCACAAAAAATCTTTGAGTGTATAAAATTCTTCATTATCATCGTCATCATTACACTTTTACACAATTCCTGCTGGAGTTCTTGGGTAAATAGCAACAATACTTAGTTACTGCCAGTACATAACTTGCTCTAGTGTGTGAGTATGTTGTTTTTAGAATCTAATTGCATTGTTTTTCTTTTCTGGAATTATTTTTATTTTCCTGTTTGTACCATGAGGTTTATTGCAAAACTTGCATTTCTTCGAGTTTATTTTTATGAATATATTTATGTATGCATGACTGGTTTAAGTCTTTGTCATGTCTCACTATATCCTCACTATCACTCAGTCACTCACTCACGCACCGGCATTGTGATTATTATATTGTTTTCGAAATGTTTGTGATGATTGCAAGTACAAGAAAAAAAAAATAGAACACTTTTAGAAGGATGTGTGCTGTTTGTCATTGGATTTTGATGAGTAAGTTTATTTCTATTCTATTCTATGCATGACTATATGTATATTCTTGTTAGACATTTAGATCAGCGCTATTCAACCTGTGGTACGCGAAACCTTTGGTTCATCAAAAACAAGGTTCATCAAAAACTCCATTTGAAGTGCAAGGAAAAATAAAAGCCATGACTAAAAAATTAAATTTAATGGTCAATTCTGTTGAAAATAGCAATTTCGAATCATTTTCCAAATTGGAACATTTTTTACTTGAAAATGAAATTGAACCCACAACTGAATTAAAAAAATGCATTACCAGTCATTGTAAACTGTTAATAGCTACATTTAATGAATATTTTCCTGAAAGTCACGAAGAATATTTATGGATACAAAATCCGTTTTTAGATCAACAACATTCCACATTGAGCCTAAAAGACAGGGAATCATTAATTGATATATCATGTGATCCAGCACAAAAATCTGTTTTCCAAAACACAAATATTTTTTCATTTTGGGTAAAACAGAAAACTGAATATGAATGAATCGTTGTATCATGAAGCAGTTAAATATTTGTTACCATTCACCTCTACATATTTATGTGAAAAGGGGTTTTCATCAATGTTAATAATCAAAAATAAATATCGAACATCATTAAATTTGGAGCCCGTTATGAGATTAAAATTATCAAAAATTGAACCAGACATAAAATCTTTAATTTCAAACATGCAGTGTCAGCCATACCATTAGTTTGTGATACATATTTATAAAATGAATTTTAAGAATATTTTTGTTACGTTTTTATTAATTTTAAATATTCTTTTTTTATGTTAATTTTCTTTAATTTTTATTTATTTTTAAATAGTTGGTTAACCAGCAAATTGAATCGCTGAGATCTCACTACTATATATTTTTTATTTTATGTTATTATTATCTGTTTACTTTTTTTATTAAAAAATGCAAGGAATAAAATATTTAAATATGTTTAATTTTTTTTGGTTGTGTGTTGAACTTTTTTTTTCATATACAGAATATATTTTTTTGGTGGTACGCGAAATATTGTTAGTGAATTTTGTGGTACGCGAGTCAAAAAGGTTGAATAGCGCTGATTTAGATGGTTTATAGCAATTTTGTTATTCCATTTTTAACACAACAAAATTGTGGTCACAGAATCCACAGCTTGTGAAATTAGTAGACGATCTAGCTAGAAATATTTCGTTCTGAACGATATACACACACTGCGTTGCATAACTATAAATACATAAAACTTTTCTCATTTTTGTAAGTGAAACGAAAAAAAAAAACAAATATTATTTAAGAAAAAAAAAATTATTTTTTTATTTTAACTCTTAAACATGTATAAAGAAATTAATTAGAGTTTCATAACTATAAATACACTACAATTAAAATAACTAAAAATATTAATATTCACAAACAATTTTGACTTTAATAATGCGTTAGCCCTTTTTTCGAAGACATTAGAAAATTCGATCAGGCACACTATTCACCAGTTTTATTCTTATATTTTCATCTATAACCATTTACTCAACATAAATTTATTTTGTTTTGTAATTAAATTAATTACGGTGTCATGAAGATTGAAATTTCTCTCGGCTTATCTGTTGCCCCTTAGTTGTCAAGTTTCTTTTAGCAAATTCAAGACTTGCAGTTTTGTGCCGAATTAATAACATTGGCATAGACAACAGCTTTTGTCGAGTAATAGTCTTGATTTTTGTTTAAGCAATGTACTTATCAGAGACCTGCAACGAGTACTAAACTTTCGGGTATACTTAATCATGCACATTGATTTTTATGATTTAATCGTTTTTGTTCAAATGCACAAAACGCTCGTTTACGCAACCGTTAGTTTCAAACATTCAGTTTTATTCACTGGTTGTTTTTTGCGAACATGATTATTCTGACTGTGTCGTTAAATGTATGAAGCTCGTTTTACATCAAAGCCAACGTGTTGTTAGCCGAACATGTGTTTTATTCATTTGTTGTTTTGTGCGAACATGAATGTTTGACTGTGTCGTTAAATGTATAAAGCAGCTCATTTTACATTTTTTCTTTAATTTTTTTTTGCTGTGCAAAGATATATTTGACAAACTGTACATATTACAAATTTTATCATTTCTTTGTCAAATAAGTTTTCTTTTCGACGAAATAATGTTAAATAGGTAGTAAATGCACATTTTTTATGTTTTCATATTTTTCTGCCAGCCGCTTTTTACTTATAAGTGGCTCGTGTGTTTTTAGTTCAATTCGAATCAGATCATGCACAACAAAGCCGACATGCAAAAAACAAACTGTGTATAAACAAGAATTTTTGTTTTCAAACATTGCAGTTCGAACCAAGTGTTGGAAATGATTTATACTCGTTGCTGAATTTTCTGTGTGTGCATAAAAAGTGAATAAGCATAAAATTGAATCATACTTTTTTGTATTGTTCTTAAAATTCAACGTTAGTGAATAAGTCGGCTCGTTCATACTTGTTGCAGGTCTCTGGTACTTATGCTTGTATTGGAAACATTCATTAATAATCTGACCAAAACTCTTTATTGTATTGCTGGGGCACAATTTTTAATTCTGCGATTACTAACATGCCATAACTTTTAGTTTTACCATAATAATCCAGATTATTTGCAATATTTATTTCTTGCTCGAAAACTTAATCCACTTTTTATATTAACTAAAATTTGGCCTTTTTCCGAATCACTAATTATTGGAAATTTCATAATAAGAGTAAGTAACAGTTATACTTTAGTTTTTCTAGTATTTTTCATAAAATGTAATTATAGTTATGAAACACCAAAAAAATATTGATGCACAATTTCTGAAATTAATGAAGTGGTCTTCCAAATTTTGGCCAAATCAAGAGAGCCCGACCACATAATACCATACAGCCATTATAATTTTCACAGTTTTTTAGAAATGAACGCTATATGGAAGCTATGGACCAATCATTAAAATATTTTTTTGTCATACATAATCTCGATATAAACGCCTTTAAAAGATTCCTACATGTTAAATTGATTTTCCAAGGAGGTCTCTGGGAGCTTTGACTAATTATAAGCCGCCTGTTTTAAAAACAGGTGTCATGATTTCTGTACATATTTGAAACTTATTTGTATTGAATTTTATTTGGATATCAACATTTTCAAGATATTTATGATCGTTAAAGTTTTTTTTAGAAATGGGTTTTATATCGAAGCTATGACTAATTATGGACCGCTTGTCATTATTTTTATATATATGAAACATATTTGTGTTAAATGTTAATTGTATATGAGAATTTTTAAGACAGTTTTGCTCTTTAAAGTGAAACTTAAATGGGAGCTAAAGTCAGTTATGGACCGATCTGCACAAAAATTTGTAGATGCGATTAGTTTTCGAATGTTGTTTGGATACGTACATAAATCAAACATTTATGACTGATAAACCACTATTTCGGGAAGACATTTTTATGGGGGCTAGATAAATTAATTGACTGAATTCAACCAATTTAAATCACATTCGTCCTTGTGACGAAAGAATATCGGATTTGTCAATGTTCTGGCTGACGTTATTCAAACAGACCACACAGCCAGTCCATCTTATTCATCTTATTCGGCTTTAAATGGAGTACTCTCTGTTTAATGCTATAAGATATCCATACATATTAAGATCTTTCTTTGCTATTTTACATAAAATTTGGGGCTCCTTTCCTCTGGTCAATACCGCGGATTTCAGACTTTCATCGAATAAATTCTTGAGTAAACTATGTTTTCTACACAAAGTTGCCTTTGCTAAAGGCAAAAAATACATATTCTGTATCTTATTTTTGTGTAATTTGTCTGACAAATTATTTTCCAAAGTATAATTGCTGCTTTCAATATTTCTTGCCGTTGTTTACTCTTACAAGAGGTTTGCAAGATCAAACAGCATCATATAAAATAAAACTAAATATTTGTTGTGTCCTGTCCTAAATGAACGAAGTTTTTTTCGGCAAATATTAAAAAGTTTTCCATACTTTTTGAGCTGTTCATAATCATCTACACTACATGATACATTAACAAGATTATTAAAAAAGTCAGGACGAGGTGGTAATTGTATTCCTGTAAGACGACTCGCTAAATCTAAATAGTTATATGGAAAGATAATATCAGTGACGTTTCCGCCGCGAGGTTTTTTCGTCTTCAGACAACATTATGAGCATGAGGAATGCATGAATTTTGGCTACGACTTACCGAATATGTGTCTCTTACAAATGTCCGTTAGAAGCTTAGAAAGCTTTAGATGAAAAACACGTGGCAAGTGTGAACTTACCTTTATAAACATCGTTATCGGTACAAAAAGTTACACAAACTTCTTTTGACTTTGACACACACGACGTGTTTACTTTGAATTTTAAATGTGTAATTGCGGTGGTCTCTGCTTAGCAATCTTAATTTGTGCTCCAACAATGACAAACTTTATTGCCATTGACTTAGCAGGTTGTGTTCGATTTGAAAACTATTCTGTATCTTACACCAATAGATCTTCAGTTAATGATCATTGTCAAGAGTAGCATGGTAAGACTATCTACATCTGTATGTTAGAGATTCAGAACTTATGGGCATGCAAGTTGAAATGTTGAATTTGTTTTCCCTTTCTTATACCAAACCTGCGATTATATGATTGATAAGATTTTAAAACTTTTCAGAATTTTCACATATGTATGTATGTTTGCATACCCTATTTGAATGCTTGAATGCAGAGAGGAACCACATAGTTATTCCAAACACTTAAACTATTGGCCGATAGTATTTGTCGGTATGAATCATGTTTTCATATAACGCTATAATTTTTACTTATTTTATCCTTTAACTAACACTGCAGCTTTTTATTTAATAATCATCTGCTTCATTTCTATAAATTTTTTAATTAGTTTTGATTGAATCATTTCTGATTACTGTGTCAATTTTATCATTATTTCGTTGTAGTATTTACGAGTATTGCTTGCTGGCTTCAATTAAAATACTTTAGTGAAATAAAATTATTAAAATTATATTAATAAATAATAAATATTTTTATGATATTAGCTTGTTCACACCGAGCATATCAAATGAATGTTAGACAACAAACAGAAAATAAATGAAAACATTTAGGGTGTTCAGTAAAGGTATTAGGAAATTGTGTCTAAATATTTGTTATAAAAATTTTCTGACAACAGTTATTAAGCATTTAACTAAGTAAGATTAATTAAACATGTGCTGAACTACTCCTCACTACTTAACTATATATTCGTATTTGAACACATTATTTGGAAGCAAAGGCATTTAAATATTATAATAAGTCACTGATCATAAACTTTAACAAGTACTCACATATATGACATATTATAACTATGAAGACTATAGAAGTCATTTTAAATATATAATTGCTTTGAACGTGGTGATGTTTACGCTGATAAATGCATTAATCTCTTCCCCAAAACCTTTTCATTTCCAATTCGTAAAGTAGAAAAATTTCTTCATAATTTTAGACTATAAACTAATCGGGCAATTAACAAAAGCTGTTCCCCATCTACTGTCAAATGTAATGAATACCCCTACTAATTGCAAAAACGCATAGACATTGTTGTTGAGTATTTTAAAACACATATCGCAAAATAACACAACAGTTGAAGTAATTACACAGTAATGCCCAATTTACATAATTGTCTCGAATATAACAATAAAATAACATATTAAATAAACAACAGCAAAAACAACAAAAACGACAACGACGATATTAGCAACAAAATGTAGAACCCACTCACAAACTTGAATAGAACCCTGTTTTACTGAACAGCAGCTAAATATTGCAATCTAATATTGGGTGTGTAAATGCAGTGCTTGGCAAGTAATCGAATATTTTGTTGCAAAATATTAAAATTAATGACTTGATTTTTGAATCATGTTGCTCAATAGAACAGAAGTGAAAATTATTTCTGAACTCTATTTCTTTTTCTCTAAAGCAGGAGTGCCCAAGCCCTATACTTTTGGTGCTCTTTTGTATTTGTAAAAACTTTTAGCTATAGGCTGTGTGTTTTGTATACAGTATACTCATTACAGAACACAGCACTAGCAATACGAAATACACAAACAATACACGAAAGCGCATAGCAACAACACTTTCGTATGCTCTATTGGTAAACATTGGTGAATGCGATCGTCAATGTAGATTTTGTTTTGTTTAACGTATGATACCGTTTAAAAAAGTGTGTTGTTTCTTTGTATGTATTGGCTTTTACAACAAAAAATACGGAATAAAAATTAGTTTTTATTTAAATGGATTTGTGTTTGCTCTTACATAAGCAACTTTTGGGCACTCCTGCTCTAAAGTTCAATTGAGCCCTTGTTCAAAACATTTTATTTTAAGACAGAAATTTTCGATTTTATAGAGATCCAAACAATGTGTGAATATAAAACAAACAAGTAAGAGTTTATATTCGGATGTGCCGAATCTTATACACCCACCTATGAATGTTTACTAGGTCTGATAAAATTTCAATTTTCAAATTTCGTGAGATACGTAAGTTCGATTTTCGCATTTTTTTTCTGTTATGTTGGTACACATGTCTGGTAATATCAGCCATTTTGGGATTGTCAGTATGTTTTTGACAGATAAAAAGGTCAGTCGTGTTTTGGTGTGCTCTTCGATTTTGTACTATTCGAAAAAATGGATCAAAGAAACTGTATTTAGTTTTGTGTAAAAAATGAAATTAAATGTGCAAAGACATTTGAAATGTTGACTGTGGTATTTGGCGATCTACTATGAGCAGAACACAAGTTCAATTGTGGTATAACCGATTTACGGAAAGCCAAGAAGATGTCAATGACGATGCTCTTCCTGGTCGCCCGAGCACATCAATAACCGATGAAAACATTGAAGCAGTGAAGAAAATGATTTTGGATAATCGTCGAATCACTAACAGAGAGGTTGCTGATGATGTTGGCATATCGTTCGGCTCATGCCAAACAATTTTTACGGACGTTTCAGGCATGAAACGTGCGGCAGTGAAGTTTGCTCCAAAATTGCTAAATTTTGAGCAACAACAACGTCAAATGGACATCGCTTAAGAGCTGTTGAACATACAGATTTCCTCCAAAAGGCCATAACTGGTGACATTGAAACCAAAGCCCTATCATCCCAATGGAAACGTCCAGAAGAGCCAAGATCGAAAAAAACATGTCAAGTTCGGTCAAATGTGACGGTTTTGCTCACTGTTTTCTTTGACTGCAATGGCGTGGTGCATCATGATTTCTTACCACAAGATCGTACGGTCAATAAGGAATACTACATTGAAGTTATGCGCCGTTTGCGCGCAGCAATTCGTCAGAAACGCACTGAATTGTGGAAAACCCAATTATGGATATTTCACCATGATAACGCACCAGCTCACACATCGATGCTGGTAAGTGAGTTTTTGGCCAAAAACAAAACCGTTATTATGCCTTAACTACCGTATTTAACGGACTTGGCCCTCGCTGACTTTTTCCTCATACCAAAACTGAAGACACCGATGAAAGGAAAGCGTTGTGAAATCGGCAAAATCAGGCAGCTATTTAAAAACGTTCAACAGGATTCATCCAAAACTGGGAAATTAGGTACCATATGAAGCCGAGAGGCATAATTGCGATAGCCGGAAACGTTAATGATCGCATGTAAAGCCTGACCAATAAGACGAATCGACAAATATCCATGGCGCTAAAGTAATGCTCTATATTTGGTGGGACTAAAAGCATACTATCTATTATAAGCTGCTGAAATCTGGCTAGCCCATCACAGGAAATCTGTACTGTACTGAATGCAACTAACTTAAATCAAGCATTGGCCGAAAAGCTTCCAGGATATGCAGCCAGACATGAAAACGCAATATTCCATTATGACAACGCTCGGTCACATGTTAAATATATGTTAAAAACTATTTAAAAAGAAATGTTTGGGAAGTTTTCCCTCACCCATCTTATAGTTCAGACCTTGTCCAGTCCGACTACTATTTGTTTCGATCGATGCAGAACATTATCTCTGTAAAACGTTTCACTTCAAAACAGGGTATCCGAAATTGGCTTGATTCGTTCATGGCCTCAAAAGATAAGCTGTTCTTCTGTTGCGTACTCCATATGTTGCCAGAAATATGGAAAGAGGTCATAGCTAACAATGGCCAGTAAACTTTAAATAAATTTACATTGTAAAAATGTTTAAAAATTTTAAAAAATTTCCCCATGCAAAGTTAAAGTGTTTGAGAATCGAAATATTTTTAAAATAAATCTAATATTTATAGCTGAGTGGACATTCAGAACAGTATTACTAAGGCCTTTTCCCCTTGCAAAAGGGAAATTGGTAGTAACTATGGTATTGGATATTTATTATTGTTGTTAAAGAGAAGTTCGTTAAACATGTTTTAAAGAATACGTAAAATTTATTGCCACCCTTGTTCGTCGAGTATGAGGGAGACTGAACAACTTGCTAACTTCTGAACTCAAGTTGCATATTCCCACGATAATCGGCCCTGCTTTCGGGAATGATCCGAAGATCTTCTACCAATTACTGTCAACCAAGCAACAGCAATCATGCAAAAATAATACCGATAAATATTGACAGCTTAATTTTCTTTAAAATCAACCAACGAATTTATTCGATTAATCGAATAACTGGTAAGAATAATTATTTTACTATGTGTCCAATATGACTGAATGTTTGTCATTTCATATGCATATGAAAGTCATTAACAATTTCATTTATTATGCTGCATAATGTTTGAAGTAGAATATGTATGAAGTTACGCACATTTTGTAATGAATTATTGGTACAAAGAGTGCGTATGAACCCAGACCAGTTCAATTTAAATATGCACCCTTATATTATTTCATATTTACATTTATATGTTATAGAACATAAAATATTTCTAACTGCCAGTCTAAAATTATCAAACACTTGTCAGTTGTGTATTTGAATGGTTTGTTTGTAACAGAGTTGCAATTACTGCACAACACCAATACTACCCATTTCCCCAGCCATGCTAGAGAAGAAGTATTAGTTTGTTGGAAGATGGTTAAAATAAATATTTTAATGGTTTGTTGGTGGTATGCTGATGTAAATGATGACGAAAGCGACTAGAACGACAACAACAATGACATTCGTGTTGCTGTTGTTGTTGATGATTATGATGATGGCATATTACTGTCATTCATCGTCATTTTGTTGCAATTGTCATAAATTTTAATGTCACACAAGCACAGTTTGACAAATAATTTTAAAATTGATATGACATGTTATTTATGACAGGGATTTAAAATATAAAAATAAAAATTTCTACATAAAATAAAACGACAACTGACAACAACATGCAAACTTATATTCCTTTGGAATTTTCGCAATTTTATTAATCATTATTATCGTTGTTTTTTTTTTTTTTTGTTCTGTTTAATTTTATTATGTGTGTGTGTGTGTGCATTAATTCATTTCAAATATATGACAGCTGTCATTTATAAAGGCTTCAAATTGTGCATATTTTTTGTTTAATTAACATTATTTTGTTGGTTAAACCATTAATTGAAATTAATAAAAACAAACAAAAAAAAAGTAGTGAAATAAAAACGTAAAGCAAACAAAATAATAAGTCAAAACACAAGTACGAGTTTATATTCGGCTGTACCGAATCCTATATACACACTACTGGTATTGGAATTTTTACTATACAAGTTCGCTTGAAAATGGTAAGAATAGGTCCACGACTACTCATTGACCCCATAAATACTCATTTTCAAATATGGCTTCATAGTACTTAAATGTCTATAGAAAAACAGTATCCATGCAAAATTCAGTAAAAATCATTTTAATGCAACGAAAAATCTCAAAACGATATTTTGTTTGGAATGGTGCATATTTTGACATAACAAAGTTCATTTCCGAAAATCACTTAAATGCGCAAAAAACTCTAATAATAAAACTGACCATCAAGTTGAAATAACTTCAACAAAAATAAGCCATATACACACATATATAACACTGTGCAACACTCGAAAAGCACTTCTGAAATGACCTACCCAGTAAAAAATGTGCTTCAAAAGGAGTAGGTTTTATGTATGAATTCATACCTCAAATCGATTCAAACCTGCTGATGGGATGCATGACTTTTGTATGAGGTGTTCCCTGTTTGGAGGACTACTTTCTGCTGACAATAAGCGCTTCTTTTAACCTAATCAAACATGCAAATAAAGCACTTTCCTAAAATATTTTTTTATTTCTCTCTGAATGTTTTTGCTTAAGAAAAATTCATAGTAGATAACTGAGAAGCACGATATTCGTTTCGTAATTGACTTTGATTGTCATACGTAAATCTGTAGGCTATAATTTAATATCTGTTTTTCGCTGTTAAACCTTCTTCGTTGTCAGCACTAAAAAAGCATCTTTTTTGTATATTTTATTCGTAAACATTTACTGCTTCAAAAGAGCGCTTTTATTGAAGCGCTAGATTATGCGCTTTTTCTCTTAAGTGCTTCAAAAAACACGATTTTTTTTTTACGGGGTACTGTGCGTTAAAGGTGTGGGTGAGCATGTTACGAATCCGGGCTTATAAGTTCCAATATACCTCCAAATTCCCGAGTTATGGACCAAAGAATTTTTTTTGAGGCTGCTACCTTTAATAATTTATAACTTTTTTATTTATTAATCGATTTTTGAAGTTCAAACGGTTTTGGAAAGCAAAATAATTGTTATTTTTAAATATATATACTTCTTAAACAATACTAGCACAAATATGAATAGATTTGTTCAATTATATAGAAAATTTTTAATTTTTTTAAAACTTTTAAAATTTCTACAAGATTTTTTTCCAAATTTAGTTTAAAGACAACGAATATATTAAAGGCAGTAAAATGAGATGTCATCTATTGAAATCGGTTGAGAAATGAGGAAGTTATAGTAGTTTTTACGAACAAAAGAGTGGAAACCTGTTTCGATTAGATTAGCATGATTTAATAAAATGATTTTAATCTAATAAAACTTAACGAATTTTATATTTGTATCACCAATATTTACATGAAATTTTTTTAAAAATGTTTACTTAATCTATTACGTTTAAAATCTATGCCAATTTAGTGACGAACAAGGCGAACGTTTCCATCAGGAGTTATTAACAATTGAAAAGAGATTTGAAGGAAAAACTCAAATCAGGATGCTAGCTAATTACTGCTGGTCACTAAAGCGAGAAACTAATGATTTTTATTTAAAACGTATGTAAGTAAGCACTAATTTTTCATATGGAAATTTTGTGCAATCAGAAGAATTCATTTTAGTGCTTGTAAAAGCTAAATCAAGCAATTAAAGAACCGCCCCGAAATTTAAGAGATATAAGAATATAAGAAATTTACAATGCGATACGTATTTGAATGGCCGGAACTTAACATTTGTTTTGTATGTAGGCTAAGTGTTTTAAAACCCTACAATTAAAATTTCAAAACGTACAACAGTTTCAAAGACTATGATTCCTTTTAAACCAAAACTTTAAAGAGAAGTTGTCGCAAAATACTTAAATTATGATTCATTCAAACAATTGTTTGTTCATTTGTTTGTTTTTTGGGGGATTACGGTATTTGTTAATTTAAAACTTAAGATTTTATCTTTTTTTACTATTTACTACAATACTTACAGGTTTATTGGCATATCCAAAACATTGGAATAATCCCGCAAATGTCTGCGAACAACCTGCTCTTCTTCCCCATTGTCTTCCAAAAAATTTACGGCCACTGAAAAAACATTTTGCTCACATACACACACAATTTTTATATACAAATTAAAATCACGACTTGAAAAAATGAAAAAAGTTTAATTTTTCACAAAATTTTTTAAAAAATGATGAAGAGAAAGATATCGAGTGAGTTGTTGTCGCTCGCTTAAATTGTCGATCGATATGCTGGGCCAGGCAATTAGTTTGTCTTTTTATATATGCTTTAGAGAATTTTTTTTTTTTTACAAATTCTTTCTAATATGTAAAGAATTGGTTTTCGTTTAAAGAAATTAAACTTCAAAGAACATATGTAAATAAATAATAATAATTGGTGGGTTTTTTCAAACATTTTTAATATCATGACAAAATTTAAAAAAAAAAAACAATTTTTGAATGATCCAAATTCACAATGGAAAAATTTAGATTTTCTTTTTAAAAATTGCTTATTTTTCAGAAAAAATTCTAATGAAGGAATTTTGTTAAAGAAAATGGGACTTGTTAAATCGTAAAAATTGATTGAGAATCTTATTAAAATTCAGAAATTTCGTATATACCTACGACAAAAATAATAAATTCTCAGAAATTTAACAAAGATACCAGCAAATTTACCGGAATCCCAGTTTATAAAAATATGGGAATTATAATATCTTATCGATGCACTTGCCACGAATATCCAATAATTTTCGTCACCTTGTCAGTTACCTTCGAACCGAAGTAAAGGAGTACTCCAATTGGCGAGTAGGTGAACCATTATGAGCTCAGGTAACATGGATTTTGCTGCAACAGAAGTAAAAATTCCATCCTTTTCTAGAGCTACCAGTAGAGCGACCTAGCTAAAGGAATGTCCAGTGAAAGACAATGCAGCCGGACCAGTAGAAGTCGACTTCTCGTTCACCTTTCTCCTTTTCGCTTCACTTCGTTCTCAGTTCGATTTCACTTTGAGATTAAGTCTTATTTATTATACTCATGATACTTTAGCACAGCTTGGTATGTGACACAATCCTTCTCGTCGCATCATTCTGGACTATTTTGTTAAGAATGAAAGCTCCTTGGAATATCTTAACCTTAAAATGTCTCTGACTTAGATTTGCTTCCTAATCGTCATCGGGCTGGTGGGACAGTTGTTCGGAAGTAGGGGTACTATGTCTGTTCCCACCACTTCCTAAGGTCTCGATTACTGTCACTTGGCTGGAGACGAGAAGTTATTAGTCAGATGATTTTGGTTTTGTTTGTATTTGTATTTTCATATATTGGTTTCAAGAGTAGGTATGTAAGGGGTGGACGATCAATGAGGTGATGAACGATAAATGAGAATAAAGAACATAGTCATTTAATAATATTGAAATCCCATTTTTATTAAACAGAAAATGTTTTTAGTATACTGTAGCTTCCATGATCGCTAAACCTTTGCTGAAGTTCAACCTTCATCTCACTGCCCCATGTTTCGACTTGAAAATCAATTCGCTTATGATCCATCAAAAGAAGCTATAGAGTTAAACTCTTTTCTAATTTCACGATTTGTTAAATTAAAGTATGACATATACAAAAAACTACTGTGATATAAATCATAAATTGATGTAAAGACTGACAAAAAAGATTATTATTTTAATAACAAACTCAAATCCCTGAAGAAGTTGGAAAGAATACCAACGAAACGTCGGATTTAATTGAAAATTAAATAAATAATCTTTTATTTACATTAAATTAATGACCTTGAATGCCTGCATATAGGAAACTATATAAACTATTAAAAGTATGTAATTGTTGTGTTACAAAGTGCCCAACAACATCAGTAGCACCCCTTGATTAAGCTAAAGGGTGTCAAAAATTTGATTTTACCAACTCAAAAATCACTATAAATTGTTAAAGCACTTTAAAACTTGCATGGCTACATGTGTATGTCTGTATGTATTTAGGTGTGTGTTCAGGTGCTTGTGTATGAGATATTAAACTGAAGTGAAACACTAATGAAGCCAACATCTGTCCAATAAGCTGTCACATAAATCTGTCAGTTTATGAGGCAAATATTTGTGAATGACTGACAAGACGCAAGAATTTAACCAAGTTTATAATAGAAGCTCATACATACATATGAGTTCACGTTCATATACTATTTAAATTGCTACAGTTTAATTAAACCTCAAATTGGTGGCAGAGACAGAAAATATAAAATAATGCAAAACTAAAGGTTTTTAAAGGTTCTGCAAAATTATGGCATAACAAGTTGTTGAGTTTTAAATTAGACTTACAATTGAGTAAGGGAAACTTTACGACGATATCTAAATTTTTACTTGTAATAGTAATAGTATAGGCCTTAAAACAACCAGATAACAATGCTAAGACCAACTAGAGGAAAATCCAAAAATCTTTGGGGAATTCAATTGAAAACAATGGCCAGTTGAAAATTTAGGCGCAGGAACAACCGTTCTGAAACTGTGTTACAAGACCATGTTGGTTTTATATGATATTTGTGTTATTTAAGGGTTAAATTTAAAACTTCATATTAATATAATCGTATAGGTTGGCATTTAGTATGCTATATATAAATATATGTAAGGTCTTCAACATTGTCAGATGCTATAATCTTTAAATATTTTATGGTTCACACCATGCAATTTAATTAAAGAAGGGGATTTGTATTTATTTTATAAATTGGCATATAAATCAAATTTATTTGTGAAATACTTACATACTAAATAAAACGAAATTGCTAATTTAAATGTTTTACGGCGAATGTCTTGTATGTATTAATATAAATTCTCTAAAGTACTTAAATAAAATGCTAACATGTTTCAACTTGTAAGAAGTTTCTTTTCGTTAAAGTAAATATATTTCTAACATTTAAAGTAAATTTTGTAACACTTAGCCAATATGATTTTCTATTATTATTTGCACAGTGTATATGTATGTGTTAATTGTTAAGGATGCTACAAATAATTTCAATATTATATTTAGAACAAAAAAAAAAAAAACAGTGCTGTTGCTACTTGTGTCCCCATTATAATTATTATTATTAAAACTAATTCTATTTGCATATTATTTGTTGATTTATGAGTTGTTGCCATTTTTTGACAATTTATTTTTATTTATTTTTATTACAATTTTATAATCGCTTTTTGTTGTATTCATACACAATTAGAATTATATAAATAGCACAAGATGTAAATTACATAAACACTTATAAATCACACTGTATAAAAAAAACAACAATAAACTGTAAACTGTGATGGTAAGTTATTGATATGTCTTTTTGTGAGCAAAAAATAATAATATATCAAATAATCACCCCCTCTCACCTGCATGGTTTGATTAAATATAGTTAGCATCGCAACTACTGGAGAAGTATGCAGATTTCGAGTCTTATAGAGTCATAGTAGCGAACCAGTGCCATCACACAGTGAAGCATTAAACAAATCTACATGACTGCAAATGCTACTTAATTATTATCAAAATGACAGTTCCCGGGAAAGCGGGAATTTTTTTTAATTTCCCGGGATCCCTCCTTGACAGACGATTTACTTTGTCGATCCCGGAAAACAGGTCTTTCGAAACCTGTACTGATGACTCTATATCTGCAGTGGGTGGTATGACAAACAATTTTCTGTATCGATCATTTACGGCTGCGATTAAATCTATCTCTGGTATAAAAGATGAACTGATGAACTGCCCCAAATACTGTTCTCGTCTGCCAGATGACCAAATCGACCTCTTAATTGGTGTTGTGATTTCATGCTTATTTTCTTCTTGAACTAGTAAACAGTGGATGGCACCTACCTTTGAAGTGCATGCTGTTTGAACCAAGAAAATTGGTTATGTGAGGCAGAAAAGAGTGTGGACATTTGATTTGAACGTTCCTGCAGGAAGTTTGTGCCACCATGTACGAATACATCGTATTCCTTGAATGCTTCTTTCGACTCTTGAAAAATGTATTTAGTCACACTATATTTTACTATAATTTTACATTATTTATCCACGCATAAATGAAGCAATATGATATGTTGTGTATTTGTATGTCAACATGCAACATTGAGTCTTTCGAGCGTTAAAATCAACTCCATTTGTAGGACTCCATTCAGAGATTGTCACAAAATTCTGACTCAGCAAATCTTTCATGGTTTGCCTCATTTCTCAAATCTTCGACAACCAAATATTGCTGTCATCTCCAAAAGAATAAATAGGGTTGGAACTAAACGTAGAAGTTCGTTTAGCTTTCTAAATACAGTATGAGGAAGAACGCAAACTTGTTGTGCCTTTGAGATCACATCTATTATAAATCTTATAGTACGATAGACTAGGCGATAGTGTGCCGGACTATCAGTCAGAGGGTTGCGGGTTCGATTCCCGCCAAAGACTCTGGGTGTTTTCTGCAGATAAGCCAAAAAAAGCTTCGCAGTTTGTGTTTGTTAATTATATTAAAAAAAACACTTCTTCGCATCTACCATTAATTGATCTCTTAGAAAACTGGATATAAATCGAGGAATCGAAAGAAGCTGTTACTTTTAATCGAAGTGCACCATGCTACATCCTATCGTGTGCCTTAGAAAGATAAATTCAATAAACGTTTTCTCAACTGAAGCTGACTCCAACAAGCTGAACAAATTGATTTTGGGTTATTAGCCTTTCACTTTTTTGGATTTGACTTTACATTAGCATTCTTACAGAATAAGTACTGAACATAATGATATGATATCTGGGTCAGGTGAATCATTTATAAGGAGATACGATCTGGTCAGTAATAATTACTTGGGATTTAGGTTTAGATTTATGAAACGGGTCAGTGAATGATTGATCATGCTTTAAAGTCGGAATTGAGGGACTAGCATCAGTACTCTCTTGGCTTAGTTCGTTTTTGCACGAATTGAAGGATCTGTCGCTGATATCAGATTGATAACATTGTCTATTAGGCCGATATTGCAAAAGACAGGCCATAGTCCTGTGTAGGGGACGCGATTAATTATGTTTCGTTGTTAGCCGACTATCGCTGGCTGGCTGCCTTTATAATCTAAATCATGGATTGTGTCGCACACTTTGACTTTCTAGTATAGGTAACTAAAATTTAACTATTTTAAGATATACGCTATTTATGTAGACGCAAAGAAGTTGAGTAATTAATGTAAATAGGTAAATATTTACGAAGACAATAAAGAGCCACAATTGTAGTATAACAAACCGACCTTAATATCTGGCCGTACCATACCAACACTGTAGATAATACGAACTAAATTTTATCATTGGTTTGAATGTATTAAGAACGTGGTTTCGTTCCAAAACAAAACGACGCAAATTAAAACTATGCAAAGTGAATTAAGATTTTCTATAGTAAACCATATAAAGATCGAAGATAGGTTTTAGGGTTAAGAAAATACTTAGTCTACGGCTTTCTTTCACAAAATATTGGTCCAATGTTTGCTGAACAGTTTTTTTTACAATGTAAAATAAATTTCCTTGTAGCAATTGTCTGTATTACTACCACTAGCATTATCGTTCCACAATGCTTTACTTTTTATGCCAACAAATAAGCTTTATGCTTTTGTCCGAAATACCATTTTAAGTTGCGTATTTTCTGCGCAACTTGATTTTCAATGCAAATAGAAAGCAAGGACTCCATTGCGACCATCAAAGCACTTCTTGTACGGGTCATCGTTTTAGCATATAATGATGTTGCATATTTTGCAATAATTTCTAAATAACATTAAAGACTCGAACCCAAAACAACGCAACCTCGAAAATCAGACAAACGCAATTCGAAACTACGCAAAGCTTGGTATTGCTGTAATCATTATTTCTCTGAACTTCGCGTAGGTAAGGCTGGATTCAAATCCTTTTAGTATAAGATATGATAACAAGAATAATTTGCCATTGAAAATCAAAAAGTTCTTCTTTATGATCAACACATATTTGAATTTCATTTAAATATTAATAAACGAAACAGATCTCGCGCAGCATTTTGAGATTTACCCCCTGGCCCACGATGTCGATCGATAACGTTCGCTTAGATAAGACTTAAGACACACACTTGATTGTGGAATAAACAAACTTGATTGAGTAAAAAATAGATTCGATAAAAAGTTTGTGTCTTAAGTCTTATCTAAGCGAACATTATCGTTCGACATCGTGGGCCAGGGAGTTTATCTTATTATATGTAACCAAGAATGATAAACTCTTTAGCTAATAAAAAATTTCATCCAGGCCAACTCATTCTGAAACAATAGTAATTGACGTATATTGAAGCACATTTCTTGAAGGATATGATCTGTTTGTGAAATATAACTTTGACTGGTGGCATTAAAGGACCAGATTAAGAGAAGAGCTGTTTCTTCAATAACCAATAGCATACCATGCTTGGACAAAAACCTGTCTAGCAAGATGTGATTAAATTAATTTACACGAAGCAATTCTTTAAGCTAAGCTGATTACCTTTTAGACTGCGGATTAAGGGGAAGATAAGATTTGAAGATAACACTTGATTGTACTAGCAATTCGTGTTACTTTCTTATTCCTATTACATATGTATGTGTATACAAATGTGTGTATACTATCAAATAAATATAATAGCGATTTAAGCAATAAGAATTGTGCTGTGTGAACACCAAAGTAAATTCAAGAAAAAAATTCCATCATTATTTTCAATAAAAATTGCTTTGTGTTAATTGGAACTAAGATACACACTTTCATTAAACATACAGATTGGTAGGAGAAGATTAACGGTCATGGAATATAGTAGGAATAGTGCGATGGACACCAGGTATTAATTAAGCCTAACCTAATACAAATGTGCTCGCGTCACGCCCTTGACTGTCGACTTCTGTGCGTGTATGTGTCAAGTTGTATTATTGTATTTGTATTTATAAATAGTTATTAATTCAAATTTTATTTTAGGCATTTTATTATAATTACTATTGATATACCGACATAATGCTCACACACTCAAACCCAATCATACAGATATACATATGTAAATACACACACACAGAAACACTTCTATACAATACACATAATAAATTTAAATAAATATATTTACAATTTATTTATTTATTTACAGACATTATTTTTTTCGCAATTCACATTGTATTTGATGGTAGTGGTTTTTTGGTTTTTAAATAATACTTGAATTTAAATAATTCTTTTTATGTGTCCTTTTTTGTTTTTGTAATTTTTAGATTTTTTTTTTTTGTTGCAACTAAATTATAAAGTATTTTTTTTTCGTGCTGTTATAAATGTTAATATTGGTTTTTATGTATATTGTAATGCTTTGTGTAAATATTTATAATAATTTTATGTAGATTTTAATACATTTTAACTAATACTACCACTACAAACGGATAGTAAATTTTAAATAATGTGTGGTACAGTGAGCTAAAAACCACAGACAATATTTAAACAGCTTTTATATAGAACTATGAATAGTTATTAATTGTGGGAGAGAGCAACTTTTCTTTATGGAAAAGTTCTCGGTGGAACAGGGCAAATATCTATAAAGAAAAATGGTTTGGTTTGTAACAGAGTAACTTATTTTTATAGAAAAGAAGAGAAACTTTCTGATAGAAAAGTTGTCTGTTTCTGTAACAGAGTAACTTTTCTTAAAGAAAACTTGCTTGTTTCTGCAACAGAGGAACTTTTCTTATAGAAAAGTTATCTGTTTCTGTAACACAGTAACTTTTCTTATATAAAAGTTGTCTGCATCCTTAACAGATGAACTTTTCTTATAGAAAGGTTGTCTGTTTCTGTAACAGAGAAACTTTTCTTAAAGAAAATTTGCTTGTTTCTGCAATAGTGAATATTTTCTAATACAAAAATTGTCAATTTCTATTCAAAAAAGTTGGTTGTTTCTGTAAAACAGTAATAGTTGCCTGTTTCTGCAACAGAGCACTTTTTTATAGAAAAGTTACCTTCCTCTTCAACAGAGAATATTTTCTTATAGAAATGTCTTCTGCTTCTCTAACAAAGAAACTTTCCTATAGAACTTTTCTACAAGAAAAGTTGTCTGTTTCTGTAGCAGATAAACTTTTATTAAAGAAAATTTACTTGTTTCTGCAACAGAAAAACTTTTCCTATAGAAAAGTTATCTGTTTCTGTAACACAGTAACTTTTCTTATATAAAAGCTGTTTGTTTCTGCTGGTAGAAAAATTGTCAGTTTCTGTAACACAGTATATTTTCTTATAAAATAGTTGTCTGTTTCTGTAAAACAGTAACAATTGAGCAATTGAGAAGCTTTTTTATAGAAAAGTTACCTGCGTCTTCAACAGAGAATATTTTCTTATAGAAATGTTTTCTGCTTTTCTAACAGAGAAACTTTCCTATAGAATTCCGCGACAAGTAAAGTTGTCTGTTACGGTAACAAAGAAACTTTTCTTAAAGAAAATTTGTCTGCTTCTGTCTTATAGGCAAGTTGTCTGTTTCTATAAAAGGGAAACTTTTCTTACGAAACTTTGTCTGATTTAATATTCCAACATCATATTCTCCCACCGTAACTGGTTGATATTTTAATTTTGTTGTCACATTCGATCATTAATTTGTACTCGTGACCAAACAAAACTAAACAGCAACAGCAAAAAAAAAAAAGGCTGCAACATTAAATTAAATAATACACAAATAAAATATTAAATGTAAAATGTTTAAAAATGTTCAAATATTTTCCAAACAACCATCGATTTGGTATGATGATGAACTTTATGTTGATGACATTTATTGTGACCACCTCAACAAAGGCAACAATAAAAAAAAAAAAGGTGAACAATTTTTGGAAAGGAGTATCTAACAATCATTTGCATTTAATAGCCATTTATTTATTATCATTATTTTTATTATAATATTGTTATAATAATTTTTAAAAATTATTGTTTTTGTTGCTGTTGTCATTTTAATTCTAATTGAATTTTGTATATAATTTATAATTAAAAAAATAACACATACAGATATAGAAAAACAAAATTATTAGAATAATTAATTTCAAAATACATTTATTAAAACAAACACACGAGGCAGAACAAACAACACAAAAAAAACTACATAGAAAATAATTATTAAAACTACAAAACAATGAGATTATGCGTTGATTATACATACATATTACTAAATATATAATTTGGTCAGAACGTAAATATATAGAATTTAATTTGGAATGCAAAAAAAAAAAATTTTACAAAAAAAAAGAAACATAATTACTGGAATTTTTGTCACAAAGGTTTACATGGATTTGACATTTTAATGTGATAAAAATTGTAAAAAAAAATTACATTACATGTTTAAATAATTAGTTTGCAGTTCTAAGCTCTTCTAATTATTTCGTAGAAATGGGACCATCCTTTTGGTGATTTAAGTGGGATTATGTCATTTAGACAAAGAGACAACAAACAAGTAATAGTTTATCAGCCATGTCCCTGAATTTAATTCCGTTCGGAAGTGGAATTAATTCCATATTTTGAGTCTATAGAAAAAGCAACACGAACAACTTTTTTCGAAATGAAACCACTTTAATTTGTCTATGTGGAATTGTAATTTTGAGCATTTCTAGGTATAATTCAGAAAAAATTGTTCGTTTTACTTTTTCTATAGAAGCAAAATACAGAATTAATTCCACTTTCGAACTTTCGGGTGATTTTTCAAAGTGTATTTAATATGACGACTAGGGTCAAATGTGGACCTATCATCATTAAATTGGTTGTGAATATTTCTACATATGTATGGACTATTTGTGCTAATTTTAAAATTGCTGCTGATGCTAATAAAATATTTATGCGCATTTAAGTGCTTTCCGGAAGTGGAAATTATATGGGGTCAAAATATGAACCGATGTAAACAAAATATTGTTTTGAAATTTCACTTTGCATGGAATTTATTATTGCAGAATTGTGTATGGAAATGACTTTTCTACAGACATTTATGTACCATAAAGCCATATTCCGGGAAGACATTTGTATGGGGGCTATGAGAAATCGTGGACCGATTCCCACCATTTTCAGCGAGACTTGTCCTTCCTTAATAAACGATGTCGAACGATAACGTTCGCTTAGATAAGACTTAAGACACAAACTTGATTGTGGAATAAACAAACTTGATTGAGTAAAAAATAGATACGATAAAAAGTTTGTTATCGTTCGACATCGTTGGCCAGGGGGTAAATCTTTGATCTATAACTCGAATCCTACTGTACCGATTTTGCCCATTTTCAATACCAACCATTTCGGCAGATCAAAGAATGTTTGTTATAAATTTCATTGTTCTATGTTTTTTTTTTTTTTTTTTGACGCTCTATCGTGATATCAACAGACGGACGGGCATGGCTAGATCGTCTTAGAAACTTATGAGGATTTAGAATATGAGTATATAGACTTTTTGGCTCTACGACCATTATTTCGATGTGTTATAAACTGAATGTCAAACGTAATATACAACCAATCTTTTTGATGGTGGGTATAAAAACAATCTTAAGGCCCAACTATAATATGCATATGCTAGCTTAAGCAAACGTGCGAACACATATAAATTGTATGTGGCAAACTATAATGTACTTAACGAAACTTTTCGTTAAGTTTTTCAACTGTCATTTGCTTAAGCAAAAAGCGAAACTGATCGCACATTCTGTACGGAATCAGCTGTTTATTGTTTGTTTGTGTTTTGAACAAAATGGAGAAATAAGAAAATATATTTATTTTAAATTTAATAGAAAATGCGGAAAAAAATAACTGCCTTTACAATAAAAGGGACCCTTTTTATTTTAACAAAAATGTCCTCCTGTCACGGTTTATTTCTCTGACAAAACAAGAGCGTCTTCTTCTTTTACAGTGTAGTTCACTTATTTCTTTTAATGTGCACAGGCCTTCAAGCGCTAATTTTAATATTTTTATATTATTTAAAATTTAAAGTTTTTTCTCCATTTTTGCACACACAATACGAAAATTAACAAAACATATGTAAACGTTTATTATTATTTACAATTTAGTGCTGCCACAGCTGTACATTTTAGTACTTTTGCCGATAAATTAAAAAAAAAAGAAAAAATTATGCGTTTCTGGTACGAAGTTTTCTTTTAATTATAAAATAATATAATAATATTTATAAAATATAGTCATTTAATGGGTTTTTGTTAAAATAAAAACATTTTTTTTAAACATAAATGAGCAACTGTGGACAAAAAGTTTCAAAGTCATTGTAGCCACCTGAAAGTTAACTCTGAACTGGTTATGCATTTGACAGCCTTTTCGTTAACTTTTGCAATTTGCTTAAGCTTGCTTATGCATATTATAGTTGGGCCTTTATACCGAGAGAAACTTTGAGCTTTATAAAGACTGAATAGTGGTAACTTGCAATCATTTTACATTAATGGATTATGAAAACAGTATTTTCAATAGAAAATGTTGTATATAAACGTATTATTTTTTTTTAGAAAATCTTGTGTATATCTCAATTTTCTATGTATAACAGTATTTTCTATAACAAAACTTGTGTATAAAAGTATTTTTATAGCAAATCTTGTGTATAACTCAATTTTCTGTAGAAAATTTTGTATATGACAGAACTTTCTATAAAAAAATCTTGTGTATAACAGTATCTTGTATAGAAAATTTTGTGTTTATGTGTTCCATCGGTTTCAACGTGCGAAAAAAATTTTGTGCGGTAATTTGGGTCATTATGAATTGAATTGGCATGCTCTGAATGCATTTTTGAACATTTTCTTTTAGTTCTTCATCGTGATGCCAGACTTTAATCAATTTAATCAAAATTGCATATTTCACACTTCAGAGCAGAATGACAGATAATGATCTACAACTGCACTCTAATGACACCAATCATTGTTGACACTGTACAAAATATTTAACAGTATTACCAGAATTAAAATACGAAAACATCTGGTACAAAAAATAAATTTATATCAAAAAAAATTTAATAAGATTTCATGTTGTAAAAACAATTCCTATCTTCAGTAAAAATAATAATTTAATGAAAATTAAATTTAATGAACTCAAGCCTAACTAAAAATTATCAAAAAAAAAAAAAAAATTTTAAATTTAACATTTCAACTAAAAATAATTGCTCGTAATTTTAACAATTTTAAAAGTTATTAATACTTTTCATAAATCAGATATTGAATACGATCGACGTGCTTCCTTGTCACCACGATTTCCACCTGAACATAATTGCAGTGTCTAGGAATTATTTTAATAAATAAAATCTGTCCTCCCAAGTCTATACAAATTTTATTACTACCTTATTATCACTTTGTTCTAACTTGCAATTTGTCTGGCGCTATAATCATAAATATTTCGTTAGTTTAATAAAATGTATTAAACTTTTTTGCCTCTAAACTTTTATCACCTCTATTGACTTTATTTAAAAAAAAAATCGCTCCATAATTTATGATTGATATGTGAATGTTTTAGACCGTTGAGTCAGACTGAAATATAAAACCAATCAAATACATCAAAAATTCTATTCAATCACCGCAATCAGAAATAAAGTAGCAAAATTAAATTAAATAGGCGACAAATAACAACAAATTAGAGTAACTTTTCATCACAAATAATTAAAAATTAT
Organism: Bellardia pandia; assembly: GCA_916048285.2. NCBI lineage: Eukaryota > Metazoa > Arthropoda > Insecta > Diptera > Calliphoridae > Bellardia > Bellardia pandia. Next base: position 86,293,596 of record OU696530.1, on the reverse strand, counting down.
GTTTTTTGTGTCAACTGTCAACTAAACTCTTATCAGATGACAAATTAGTGTAACAGTGAAGGCCAAATGTATGAGAGCAATAAAGTACAAATTTGTTAAAAACTAAAAACAAGTAAGAAAGTAAAGTCGGTCAAACCTGATCATATAATACCCTACAACCAGTATATGTGTAAAAACAGTTTTTCAAAAATGGCCCCAAAATATGGGAGCTGTGGCCTATTATGGGCCGATCATCCATAAATTTAGTGATGTGACTTCTGTGCATATAAATATTTTTGTGTTAAATTTAATCTCGATGTAAACACTTTTATAAGATTTATACGGGTTGAAGTGATTTTCGAAGAGAATTTTATATATTATTATTATTAAGTGAGGCCTCATGCACTACGACCTATGAGATCTTTTGTGTAGCATCAGCATTTTATATAAGAGCTTTGACTACTTATGAACCGACCGTTATCAAATTAGTTGTCATAATATCTGTATATGTAAAACTTATTTGTGTTGTATTTTATTTGGATACCAATATTGTTAAGAGATTTATGATCCTTAAAGTGATTTTCGGAAGAGGGCTTTATATGGGAGCTTTAGTCAATTATGGATCGATCTACACAAAATTTATAAATGTGATTAGGCTTCATGTACAACTTATGTATGGTGAAATTTGTTTGGATATTTGTACAAATCATACATTTATGACCGATAAACTGCTATTTCGGTAGGACATTTGTATGGAGGCTAGATGAAATAATGGACCGATTATAACCAATTTCAATCCCAACCGTTCTTGAGCCCAAAAAATATCGTATACCAAATTTTATGAAAATATCTTCAAATGGCAACCTTTACTCTGCGCACAAGCTTTACAGGGACAGCCAGCCAGCCATCGTTAAATTGAGTCAGTGATTCTCAGTCGAACGGTATATTTTAAGGTGGGTGTTGAACTAATATTTATTGGCATTACAAACATCATGTAAGGTATAGCAATATAACACAAAAGTTTCTTCAGCTTATTTCGGAAATGTTTAGTTTATAAAGGGTGTCCCAACTAGAACGCAATTTTTAAATTTTAAATAAACCACAGATATTATAAAAAAAAAATCGTGAAACTTTATTACATCGTAAAGTAGACAGAATGAGGTTATGTATGGAACAAGATATCGTGCAGATGGCCGCCGCGGCTTTGCTGGCACACACGCGATCTTTTAATGAAATTTTCAATGACCTTTTTGCATAAATGCTGCGGCATTTCATTAATGCAGCGTCCAATTTCCTCTTTTAAGGCTTGAGTCGTCGTCGGCTTATTCACGTAAACCATCGACTTCAAAAAACCCCAAAGAAAAAAATCTGAAGGTGTTAAAGCGCACAATGTAGGCGGCCAATTCTGGTCTCCAAAACGTGAAATAACACGACCGGGAAATGACTGATGCAGCAATTGAATTGTTTCTCTGGCTGTATGACATGTGGCGCCGTCTTGTTGAAACCACATGCCCTCCACATTCATTTCTTCAATTCTAGGCAAGAACAAACTGGTTATCATTTGACGATACCGAACACCATTGACACCATTGCGTTCTAGTTGGGACACCCTTTATATCTACAATATTCTTATAATAACCTTTCAACAATCTTAATAAAATTGTTAAACATTTCATAAAATTAATTTATAAATTAACTTTCAAATATTTTTACCCACTGTCTTGACCAGCCATCAATGTATTTAATTGACAGGCAAACAATTTTTTGTCAGCACATAAATATTTCTTGTGTGGACAACTCCTGGTAAGGTTTAAAAACATTTATTTGCACAACTATTAATGACGGATATTAAATAAAAATTTCACACAAGAACACTATGATTTTAAAAACTTACAAAGAAAACTATGAACATAACCAACAATAATGTTTTCCCCGCACAGAAAACCATAAACAAATTTATGTCCGTATTTATATTTTTTACTTTCCCTTATTCATTTTTTGCCTGGTAAAACGTTTATAGATTATTTTGTTTTGTTGTTAGTGCTTCCTACTTTTAATTTGAGTCATCAATTCATCTAAATGTGAAAGTTTTATGATGTTTTAAAATATTATTGATTGACACATTAAATACGCAACAATCATAAAAAAGCTACATTTATGTATTTATATTGTACATATCGTACATGTCGTTATATTTCATTTCTAATTTTGATTATTAAACTGTTTTAAATTTAACGTTTAAAAAAATGAGTGTTTAACAATTATTTTTAATTTATACAAATGTTTTATACATTAAAGATAATGAAATGTGAGTTAGGTTAGGTAAAGATAAACAGAATTGATATTTATTTGATTAGGATTTTGGTAATTATTAAAGCTTTAGGTCTTTTTAATAAAATATTTATTATTATTTCAATATTTCGCTACTCTTTGAGTAGCTTCTTCAGTATAAAAATTTTTATAATTTTATAAACTCAAATTTTTTTGTGTCTTGTCCTAAATAAACAAAGTTTTTTAAATAAATAAACGAGTTCAAATATATTTTATTTAGTGGTTACGTCTTATTCGGCAAATATTTGCCAAGTGTGACCGTATCTTTACAAATGTGTAATGTTAAGGGACTGAATAGCCCTTTTAATTTAGCCACGAATTTATATTTAATTTATACACGAAAATATATTTAGTTATCTGGGGCCAAATTACAGCATTCGTGATCGAATGAGCTATCGTATCGAAAAGTGATTTCGATATCGAAATTATGATAAAATGTCAAAAAAGAAAATTACGATCAATTTTATTCGATATCGAATGCGATAATTTGGCCCCTGTTCTCTGTGTGTCTCTGTTTTGAACCAATATTTAAATTTCGTTTTAAATTCCGATTATTTTTAGGAAAACCATAAATGTGTTAATACTGCGTTTTTTGGAAAAGTGAGTTTAATCTAGCATCACTTACATTTTCTAATAAAAAGCAATATTTGTCAGCAAACTGGATATTCAGTAAAAATGAGAAGTTTCAATTAGTTTATATTCCTGTTACACTTTATATCATTTTAACAAAACCTCATCTTTAGTTCATACTTTCTCCTCTAATGACCCCTTAACCAAAGCTTTCTATACACAAATCATTGATATAAATTCATATGATTTGTTCAGCAATGCAAAGTCGTAAATCACAAAAAGAATGTAATAAATTTAAATAATTTTTTATACCGCTACTAATATTTAAATCAAAATAATAAAATTTATTATTGCTTAACATAGAAAACTGATTAAAATGCTGAGTTTTTTTGTTTGTGTTTGTACGAATTCGTTTGTGTTTTAATAAAAATTGAACCCTGTTAAATAAATCACATCCGTTATATTTTCATGATAAATGCATAAAATCTAAAATATAAACATTTTAATTTTCCTCGTTTTTTTTTAGCTTTTTTTTTGTTGGAAGTCATATTAGTTTTAAATAAAACAAAACGCGTTGGTTTGCCGTTAGGATTTTTAACGTTTGTTTATATTATGAATTGTACATCCGTTTCCGGTTTGTTTACTATACACACTACAGACTTGTTATGCATGTGTATGAGTGTATTTATATTTATGTATGTATTTGTAAAGTTATTAGTGATTTAAGTAACTTCCGATTTTGTGTGAAATTTATGGTTTTTATTTTATGCAAAAAAAAAGAAAAAGAGGAAATATTATTTAAAGCTCAAATAAATCTTAACCTCATAGAAAACTTTCACCTACTGCTCTGCTCTGTTATTTCTGTTTCTATTGCTTTTATTCAATTTTCCCATTTTTATCTATTTGTACTCATAAAACTGTCTTTATGTGTATTAAATCCTGAGTGACATTGAGTGATAGTGTTGAAGTTTGTTTTTTTTCTGTAACTTTTTCTTTTCTTTCTAGTGTCACTCAAAGAAACCACAATTCCATCATCATGCTGGCACTATTTGCAATAGAAGGAATAAGTAAAAGTTGAGTTGTATATAGAAAAAAAAATGTGAAGAAAAATATAAAAATAGAAATCAATCAAACTTATTGTAGGTTCTTGTTCATGGAGCACATATGAATACTGATAATTCCGTCATGAGTGCAAGTGCAGACATTTAGTTTTCTTTTCATTCTTTTTTTTGAGTTTTCTGAAAAAAAAAAAAAACATTTATAGTGTCATGATAACAAAGACTAAAGGCATTTGTTCCATCATGCTATATGTCTCTAATAAAAGATGAAAAAACATATGGGAGACTCCATAATAAGACCTAGGATTGAAACTAAGACTGAATTACACAAAGACTTATGATTAAAGCTTTGAGTGAACTATATAATTAACTATGATTGAAGCTTTGACTGAACTAAATACAGACCTACGATTGAAGCTTGGAATCACCTACACAAAGACCTATTATTAAAGCTTAGATTGAAGCTTAAAATGAACTACATAAAGGCCTATGATTGAAGCTTTGAATGAACTATATAATTGACCATGATTGAAGCTTTGAATGAACTAAATACAGACCTACGATTGAAGCTTAGAATCACCTACACAAAGACCTATTATTAAAGCTTAGATTGAAGCTTAAAATGAACTACATAAAGGCCTATGATTGAAGCTTTGAATGAACTATATAATTGACCATGCTTGAAGCTTTGAATGAACTAAATACAGACCTACGATTGAAGTTTAGAATCACCTACACAAAGACCTATTATTAAAGCTTAGATTGAAGCTTAAAATGAACTACATAAAGGCCTATGATTGAAGCTTTGAATGAATTATATAATTGACCATGATTGAAGCTTTGAATGAACTAAATACAGACCTACGATTGAAGCTTAGAATCACCTACACAAAGACCTATTATTAAAGCTTAGATTGAAGCTTAAAATGAACTACATAAAGGCCTATGATTGAAGCTTTGAATGAACTATATAATTGACCATGCTTGAAGCTTTGAATGAACTAAATACAGACCTACGATTGAAGTTTAGAATCACCTACACAAAGACCTATTATTAAAGCTTAGATTGAAGCTTAAAATGAACTACATAAAGACCTATGATTGAAACTTTGAATGAACTATATAATTAACTTTGTTTGAAGTTTGAGTGAGCTATATAATTGGCTATGCTTGTAGCTTAGAATAAACTGTAGAAATACCTGAGATCGAAGCTTACATAGAGACTTACGATTGAAGCTTAGATTGAAGCTTTGAATGAACTACATACAAATCTATGGTTTAAGCTTTGAATGAACCATATAAATAACTATGATTGACGCTTAGGTTAAACTGTAGCAAGACCTAAGATTGAAGCTTAGAATAAACTATATAAAGACCTAATACAGGAGCTTAGAAATATCTACATAAACGCCTACGATTGAAGCTATTGTACAATATAAATGCCTAAGATTGAAGTTAAAATGCAACCTAATGTTGAAGCTAAAATTGAACTAAATAAGTACAGTAGTATTAAGTAGTGCGAAGCTTTTAGTAGTCAAATGTTTGTCATTCAACCGCTTGATCAAGAGTTAGTAACCCATATGACTGCAAAACATCCTTGTACTTTTATTACGTTTGCATCTCCTACTGTGTTGATAATGATGAATAAGACATGTTTTAACACAAACACTCCAAAACATACATTATTATTTCATTTTACACAATATTTCTGCATTTTCGTCAAATGATTCTTGAATCGTGATGATGATGATGATGGTGTTGGCATCAAAAAATAAAAAGCAACAAAAATGAAAAAACGATTGAATTTTGATTGACAATAAAGCTTGACATTTAAAGTGTCTGTTTCCTGTTATGGAATTTTAACCCACAAAGAAACGAAATATTATTTTTTTTTTTTTTTTTGCTACTACAACTTATTTAGTATTTAGGGACAAGCATATAAAAAGTGTCTTTTTAAGCACAATTTTGAGCATGACCCAGCGAATATTTCGTATAAATAAAATATACCAGTTATTCACCATAATATTGCCAGTCAATTAAGTTCCATCTAAATCGAAATTTCAATATGTCTTAATGTCATTTTGGACAGATTTAGCCTGTTTGCGTTGTTCAAAAGCTGCACTGGATTGGTAGCGCAGAAATTATGTCAAAGTGCGACCTGATTTTATGTGAATAATACTTTATATTAGTTTGTTTCTTCGTTTATAACAGCAGAAAAGTACTAGATTTCAGAAATGTTTCCAGTATTCAATGGATTCGCGACTTAATCATTAAACTAGTTTTACATTTTTCAGTTTTTGAAAAACATTTTGCTGGGTTGTTGTATTTAGATGGGAAAAGATGCTGTTGCTGAAATATGTCTTATAGGTTATAATATGTAACCACATGAAAAAACTACGAAATGATAAGTGATTTTTAAATCATTTGCCAAATGACAGCTGAGAAATTGATTGACTTGTAAGGTTGTATTCCTTGGCAAAAAAGAAGTAACACAAGAAAGTAGTAGAAAAAGTGTGATCAATATTAAATTCCATACTTTTTGTTAACATGTTAATAATTATTAATATAATTATAATTAATAGTTAAGAATGTTATAATCAGTCAAAGTTCTACCAACTTAGTTTTGTCTGAGTAAAACCGAAATTAAGAAGTGATACAGATTGTTTGTTCTGTTCATCTTGCAAACTAACTGGCAAGTATAAATAAGATAAATAGCAACATTTAAATATACATTTGTTTAAGGCGATTTTATCCAATGAGAAAAAATTCATTCTTGATGGTCCAAATGGTCTCAATTGAGGAGGTCCATAACAAAACGCAATAATTATACCATCACATTTTTTTGGATAAACGACAAAATGTAATTTAAGTTAGTAGCACATAATTTTTTTAAAAAACAATTATTGAGGTAATATTGCCTACAAAAAATAATATTAATCACAAATTAATTATTTTATCTGTCAGTTTGTTTTAAAGTTATTTAGATAACAACTTTGGAATTATTGCGTTTTGGTCCGAACCATAGTATTTATTTCATTTTGCTTCGAACTGTATGAAAATATTGCGTTCTGATCTGAACTAGGGCTGGAATTTCTGCTTTTTGCTTTGAATAGATTTGTATTATATCATTTTGATTTAAATTGCAACCACTTGTAGAAAAATGAAAACACTTTTTTATGTTAAACACGTTTATTAAATTAAATTTATTTAATCCAAATTCATACAATTCATTAAGAAATATTTTTATTTGTAAATATTTAAATTTATAAATTACTTTATTCACAATTAACTAGGCTTGTGTCGTTAATTCACATAAATGAAAGATTTTGTCCAATACATACTACAATTAACTTAACAAAAGCAAAATGTATTAACTAAACAAAAATTCCTTACGTCTTACAGTTATCTAAGAGTTACCACCAGAGCATAATTTATTTATAAAGTTGACTTTTTTAAAATTTCTTGTAACGATTTGTTGCAAAGATGTGTAATTATTGCATTTTGCTCTGAACCATTATATTTGATATTGAATTGCAGTGTAGTTATTGAGTTTTGGAATGCTTTATAATAAAGGTAATATAGATTTCAATGTGTAAAATAGGATTCAATCAAAAAATCAAAAAACTTGAAAAATGTAATTATTGCGTTTTGTTATGGACCTCCTCAATTGTTATTGAAGAGACTTAAGGAAGCAACCACGATATTACTAAAAAATAAACTTGAAGGCTGTTTTTTCATGGTACGTGTTGGAGCTTTTTGCAAAGACAGTTTGCTTGTTTGAACCTTTCCAAGCACCAAAATTAATTCCTCTAAATGCACAAAATTACTAGATTAGAAATTAGTGCCGGTTTTAGAAAATAGTAATGAAAAATAATTTCTTTTGCAACATTTACATGAAAGTAGTCAAACAAAGGGATGGTTTGTCTTCGAAAAATATTAAAGTACTTGAATCGCTAGTATTTTCTGCAGAACAGAACCCCATTGAGAACATGTGGAGAATACTAAGCCGCCAAGTTCATGCTGAATAGAATAGATATGAATAGATTTTATAAATGTTTGGAGATCTATTGCTCAAGATATAAGAATAAATCTGGTAAATTTTTGATTAGATTTTTAATGGTTTGTGAATATTAGTATTTAAAGTTATTTTGATTTAAGTGTATTTATAGTTATGAAACATTAATTAATTTAAAGAAATTAATTTTGAACTGGTAAAATAAAAAATAATGATTTTTTTGATTCAATAATATTTGTTTTATGTTTTACTTTTTCTTACACTTAAAAATTTTAAAAAAGTTTTATGTATTTATAATTATGCAACGCAGTGTATTTACCAAATTATCAATAATAACTATTTATTTTGCATAGAACTGCCACTTTGCTTTTGTCTTTTAAACATGGGATTTATTTTTAACTCCGTCGTATCTACTTCTTAACTTATCTCTAGTTAATGCTTTTAAAAATGTTTGGTTTTCTCTTAACATCATTTATTACTAACTGTGGGGCAATAAACCGATTAATAATATTCGGCTATCAATCAAAACTAATTTATGGCCCAACTATTGAAAATATATTCACGTCTCCAATTTTTATTCCACTAAAGCGCGAAATCACTCAAATTTATTGGCGATAAGATTTGCTGTGCAATTGTTATGATTGATTTTGTTCATAAAGGCGGGCGTATAAATCAATCACTTACCGCATGCATGCATACAGTTGGTAATAAAATAACTAAGCAAAGTGATAAGAGTTATATTACTCGTGTATGGTAGAATGTATATACCATACGCAGATGTTAAATTACTTGATTTATATTTAGTCATTTATTTTCACTTTTAATGAACCAGGGAAGTATGACGATATGGTATCAGTTGTAGTACAAATTTTAGTTGTGAAAATTTACACATATACATACGAGTAGATAACTATGTAAGAATACAAACCGATTTACTTTTCAAACAAAACTTCTGATTCAGTTATGACAACAAAAATCATATTTTCTAATCGCTATCCCTTAAAATGCTTAAAACTATTTTGCTGATCTTCCTTCCCATTAAAAAAAAAACACGTAAAAAAGTATATCCGACCATATAATACCCTACACCCAGTATATTTACAAAAAGTTTTTCAGTAATGGGCGCTATATGGGAGATATAACCTATTAAGGACCGATCATCCAAAAATTTAGTGTCATGATTTCTGTATATATGAAACTTATTTGTGTTGAATTTTATTTAGATACCAACATTTTAAAGAAATTTATGGTCGTTAAAGTGGGCCTTATATGGGAGCTATGACTAATTATGCACCGATCATCATAAAATTCTACCATATTATATGTATATACACAAAACATGTTTGTGTTCAATATTATTTGGATACCAACATTTTTAAGAGAGTTATGCTCTTTTAAGTGATTTTCGGAAGTGGGCCTTATATGGGAGCTATGACTAATTATGCACCGATCATCATAATATTGTACCATATTATTCGTATATATATGGAATATATTTGCATTCAATATTATTTAAATACCAACATTTTTGAGGGAGTTGTGCTCTTTAAAGTGATTTTCGGCAGTGGGCCTTATATGGGAGCTATGATAAATTATGGACCGATCTGCACAAAATTTGTAGATGTGATTTGGCTCATTAACCCCTAATTTGTGGTGAAATTTGTTTGGATACTTGCATAATTCAAACACTTATGATCTTTAAACCCTAATTTCGGGAGGGCATTTGTATGGGGGCCAGTTGAAATAATGGACCGATTTCCACCAGTTTCAATCCCATCCGTCCTTGGGCCGAAAATATTGCACGTACCAAATTTTATCGCAATATCTTCAAAATTTCGACCTGTACTCTGCGTGCAAGCTTTACATGGACAGCCAGCCAGACGTACGGACGGGCATCGTTAAATCAAATACTTTAATGTGGGTGTTGGACCAATATTTCTGGGCTTTACAAATATCACAAATCTAATATACCCTCCCCAGTATGGTGGTGTAGGGTATAAAAACATTTGGTGGTTGTTTTTTACAGAAATTCTTAAGTTGCACGTTTTCATCTTTTTTTTACACATAAATGCTGAATTTTAATGATCTCTATAGAAATGATGCCTGCTACACCGTCATATTTATAGGCCCATAAAACACAACTCAAGACAACAGAAACTTCAATATAATGAATGGTCAACTGTTTTGTAGCCACTATTAAACGCGTTTAAGTGTAAATAATTTGTATTAAATTGCAAAAATTTTACAAAACTATAAAAAAGTACGTAAATAAAATTTGTATTTGTATTTGTATGTATTTTTATATTTCAATATGGATAATCAAATTCACTCATGTCAAAAGTGCACATATAATGATCTATCAGTTTAACCACAGGTTTATTTTGCATGCATAAATCTACAATACGAAAAAAGACAGCTAAACATTTAATGGGTGCTTTAGATACCATTTCCCAAGTTAAAAACAGATAAATTGTAATATTTTATTATGTATTTTGTTTTTTTTTAGAAACATTATTTTAGATTGCATTTAAATGATTTGGGGTGACCAAAATGTTTGTAGTAAAGAGACAATGTAATTTCAGATTTTCAATCGGAATTCCTTAGATGTTCGATATGTATATAAAATGTTCGTCTTTCATCAAAAAGCAGGACTCTGACACAGTTATGTTCCAGGTAAGTCCTCCTCCTCACAACATCTGCAGATCGTATTATGGTATAGAACTTTATGAGCCAGGTAAGCCATTAGCTATGTGCACACGAATTAATATCAATACATTAAATAATTTACTGTGTGTTGCCCTATTTAGTTTCAAAATTGTTTATGTTCTCTTCTCTTTAGGTTTGACTTAAGCAGAGTTAGTTTCTGGCCCATTGCTTTAGTTCAGTTCTAAACCTGGCAAAGGCTTTGGTATTTTCCAGATTGACGGTGTGCATATGTGATACTGTGCTGGACGGCTCACAGTGGTATATTTTTTTTGGTAAAAATCCTATTTTTTAGAAATCTAATGATGCAATTCTGTAGAAAAATGTTTCATTAGTAGAAAACCATGATTTGTTTTCGAAAAAAGTAAAATTTTGTATAAAAAAAGTGTGGTGAAGTTATCTAAATATTTTACAACGAAAACTGATGAAAATTTTACTACATTTCAGTTGTTTATACAATAAATATGGTTCAACTACCAATAGTTTTAGAGTATTTTTATTAAAATATAGTATTTTAAATTTAATAGGAAAGAAAAAATATTTAAATTACATATATATTTTAAGAGATCTGAGCAAATCAAAATGACTCCAAATAATTTAGCATTTTCAGTTTTCATTAGAAAAGAAATAAGTTCGCTCGGTCTACCTCCGTGTTAGGACTACTTCTAAATGAAAGTTTAGAATATTTTCTTTCATTTTATGTAAAAAAAATTCTGCGACTTTTTGCGATCGCTGAACAAACTTATAAATTTTGTGATAAAACTCACGTATTTTTTATGAATATTTACAATAAATTGCAATGCATATTTACAATAAAAGGTTTTGTATACTTTTAGGCTTTTACTTTTACTTTTTAATAATTGATTGACAGCAATATGGAAAAAGTGCATAACAAAAAAAGAAAAACAAAACCATATGATTAATTAAACCGTTATTTAAAATAATAATATTTGCAAAAACAAGTCTAAGAAAATTATTAAACGTAATTAATTTTTAAAATGAATTCATTTTGTGTTTCATATAGTGAATTGTGCAAGGAACTTATACATTGCAATAGTAATGTGGATATATTAACTGATTTCATAAAAACTAAAAACATGGTGCTTACTATTAATGAAATTCAAATTGGGAAAAAATCAGTTCAGAAGCGATTTCTTAGTCACTTTTTAAAACGTTGGGCCGAATGTCACAGAAACAAATCATATTTTTTTAAGAAAAATTATGCTTGGCTAAGCAGTAGGTTTCAAAACAAAATAATTAATGTGTACTTTGAATATAATTGACGTAAACATATTTTGGAACTAGATGATGTAGTAAAAAAAATGATAGATGATGACTAAAAGTCTTAATTTAAATGCATATATTGAAATTTATGTATAAAATAATTAGTTTTGTTAAAGAAACAAAAAGTTGTGGGAAAAAATATACTATGGGTTATATGGGCAGTAAGTGGGGGCTCTGTGCCAAATTTCAAAAACTTTGGACCAAAAATAAATTTTCGGTTCTATGGGCGGTGGGTAGTGGGCTTGGCCAATTTTGATGAAACTTTATATTTTTCTTATTTGAGCTAACCAAAGGCTCTGTGCCAAATTTCAAAAACTTTGGACCAAAAATAAATTTTTGGTTCTATGGGCGGTGGGTAGAGGGCGTGGCCAATTTTGATGAAACTTTATATTTTTCTTAATTAAGCCAACCAAAGGCTCTGTCCCAAATTTCAACATTCTACGAGCACTCCTTATATTTTTTGCCAAACATTGTATGAACAAATACCACTGTGCGGCTTGCCAGTACTTAAGTTTTCGATAATGCCATGTTTGGTATGTGACCCATATTAGCTCAGGATTTGCTCAAAAATATTAAATGCAAATTTTTTATGCAAATCAACATGCATGAAAGAAAAAAACAAAAGAATATAAGAAAATTGAGAATTGATTGAAAATCTTTTCCCTTCTCATCCAAAAATACTTGCCTTGACTAGTCAGAATTAAAGAGTGTGAAAGCGGACATTGCAAAACTCAAGCTGCAATTTCAAAATATTTGCAGCAGGATTCATTCAAAAGCAAGGAAATTGTAAACGAAACAACTTAAATGAGAATTTTTGAAATGCTGCTTAAAAGCATTTAAAATAAATCATTTGGTAAGTGATATTTTTTCGGCCCAAGGATGGACGGCATTGAAACTGGTAGAAATCGATCCATTATTTCACTTGGCCCCCATACAAATTTCCCCCCGTAATTGGGGTTTACCGATCATAAATATTTGAAAATGTTACAGTTTTATTATTATCGGTCCATAACACTGTGACACAAAATCAAACTTTTGGAATCCGAATGGGATGAGACCAAATACAAATGATAGCTGACATTGTCCATAACAAAACCTCCAAGGAATTTTTTTGGTTCAGTGCTAGAATTTTTTTTACAAGCATTTACAGTGCTAGCATTTGCTAGCACTGAGTCGTGGAAATATAGATGAAGTAAAAGCTGGTCCAATAAATAAAACGTTTTTTTTTTTTTGTAATAGAAAATAGGTAATTCCAATAAAAACTAATTTTTTCCATGAAAACAGCATTTTTTAAAGAAACGTACTGGCAATAATAAAATGTACTTTGTAAAATCATTATAATTATATTTTAAAATAAATCCAACAACAAAAATTGATTATTCAGCCTCAAGAAAGCATATGCACCGTTTTTTCTATGAAAGTCTACAAATAATAACGCAAATTGTATGACAGCGCCACCTAGCGTTAGTTTTAGGTAAAGCATAATATCAGAAATGGGTTCCCCGACCTCATAAACATAAATATATCACATTTCTCCCGGATAGTAAAAATATATAGCCATTATTTTATCAAAATTGTAATGAGTTTTTCTCGTTAGCCAGGGTTCCAAAATCACAAATTTCAAATGCTTGTAAAAAAAATTCTAGCACTGAACCAAAAAAATCCCTTGGAGGTTTTGTTATGGACAATGTCAGCTATCATTTGTATTTGGTCTCATCCCATTCGGATTTTGGTTGTTGCACTGTGTAATTAGTCATAGCTTGTATATAAGGCCTACTTCCGAAAATCACTTTCATTTCAACTAAAAACTCATAAGCTTTTCACCAACATCAAGCAGCTTATATTTACTCTTCAAAAGCTCAACAAACCTTGCCTTCTTTCACAAATTTTTACGTTTTTTTTTTAATAAATTGCATGCAATATATCAAACTATTGGACAGATTCGAAATTTTTTCGAACTATATACGTCATTTCTAAACCGCAGCTATTCTATGTCAATTGATTTTTTAAGCTTCCTGAAACTTGGGATTCTTATCCACTGCGACAAATTGCTGTTACTGGACTTTTACCAACATTCTAACGTATTGCTTTATTCATCGAGTGTCAATTTAATTTTCCTGAGTCATATTTTGTACGAAATTTGAGAACTTCGCCTGCCAAAGTTTCATTGTTTTTTTTTTTAATATTTTTTAACATATAGTTTAGTGTATGGTTTTAATCGAAACCGAATCAGTTTTTATAGTTTTAAAACCGAAAACGGCAAAAGAAATTTTATAGTGCAAACATTTTGACAAAAACTGGTCACCCACTTCCCACAACATTGCATCATTTAAATGTCTCTTTAAACTCCAGATTCATTATGTATATTTGATGACACTTTTTGTTATTGTTGTTTTTTTGCTACTGCTATCACTGTTGTTGTTGTTGCTGTTTTAATTTTTTTCAATATTTTATTTTAAAAACAAATTATACATTATTGTCATTGTCAGCTAAGCTCTAGTTTAAATAGATTTTTATAATAAACGACTGACTATACAATACAATTTTTTTTTTCTATTAAATATTATTGTTCATATATGTACGTAATATAGTTTTTATTTGATGTTTATTAATATTACTTAAATTAATTTAGTTTTTGTTTTGTTTTAATTTTATTTTTGTTCTATTCATGTCATTTTGTTATTTTTTCTATAAAAATTGTTGAAATGTCAACGGCCATCATTGTGGTCAACACTCAGGCGTTCGGGAACGTTATGAAATTATTTGTAGCAGTGAATGTGTAGAGAAAACAAGGATTTTTTTTAAAGGGAAACAAATTAACGTATTAATGAAATTAAAAGAGTTAAATTTAAAGTATTTAAAAAGAAATTTTAAAAAGTAGAAATTTCTCATAAACAAGACTTTACCAAAGCAATTTCAAATCAACATTGGTTCTAAATAGGAAATTTAAAGTCTATTGAAAAATATTTCTTAAAGATAGCTTCAAAAGGTGTTGAAAATATTTGATCCTGGTGGTATAAATTGCTCTTTGAAGATTGAATCAATGAAAATTTTACTCAATAAAATAAAATAAAGATTGTATGCGAACAAATCACTTAAAAACAAACTATTCAGTGTTCTTCAACATCTAAAGAAGTGATTTTTTGATGCAATCTGAAAATAAGTTATAGTTACAAATCGTTATCCTACAATACATGGCTAAAGGTACGGTCACACTTGGCAAATATTTGCCGACAAAGATGTAACCACTAAATAAAATATATTTGAATTCGTTTATTTATTTAAAAAAAAACTTCGTTTACTTAGGACAAGACAAAACAATTATTTAGTTCTATTTTATTTAATGCTGTTTGATCTTGCAAAACTCTTGTAAGAGTAAACAACGTCAAACAAATTTGTGCTTAAACAAGTGGCTACGCTTTTCTGAATAAATATTTGCCCAGTGTGACCGTGCCTTAACGCTGAACTCTTCTCCAAGACTAGCTTCAGTATTCTCTTACCTTTCCTTAAATTTAGCATACCACCAACCTTTAAACTCAAAGAATTACGTTTATCATTTTCATCTATACTCTGATATATATCAATAAAAATTCCATAGCATTTTTTTTACGGTCTGCTAATCGCAATTTCATTTAGACATGAACATAACAAATATAAATAAATCAAATATTTATTAAATATAATAAATTATAATTTATTATTAGTGGTTTGTGCACATAAACGCATCAAAGCAACATATAAAAACGAGAAAAAAAAACACAAATTGAATAATATATAATAAACTAATGCATAAATACATTTGCATTGTTTTTAACAAATGTAATTCGTATGACAAACACACGTACATACAACAGCCGACACTCTTTCACTCATACGCTCACGTTTTTATTTCTATTTGTGAATTTTTAATTAAAATAAATCAATTTTTGTACCAAAAACACAAACGAAAAAAAAAGTAATTTTTCAATTTTATCAAATTGTCATTATGCGTAATTAATTAATATTATACTTTCTATGCATAAATGCAAAATTAGAAATTGTTGATCAGCTCTATTCTGTAGAAAAAAAATGAGAAAGTTCAAGGTGATAAAATGTTTTAAACATTTTCGAGTTTTGGTGTGAAATCACTTGCTTTGCCATATCAGTAAAACATTAAAAACATCGAACTATTTTTTTTTTAATAAATCTCTGATTAAAAATTATTCTCTTTTATTTACTTCAATATTTCGCTACAACAATCTGAAGTGAAAATAAAATTTATTAACAAATTCACAAAATAACAGTAAAAATATTTTTCAATATAACAAAACTGTCAATTGACAATAAAGATATAAAGGTCGAACAATTAGTAAAATAATCTAACCCCCTGGCCAACGATGTCAAACGATAACGTTCGCTTAGATAAGACTTAAGACACAAACTTTTTAACGTATCTATTTTTTTACTCAATCAAGTTTGTTTATTCCACAATCAAGTTTGTGTCTTAAGTCTTATCTAAGCGAGCGTTATCGTTCGACATCGTGGGCCAGGGGGTAAATCTCTGATTGATATAATATTTTACATGAACGGTAACAAGGAGTATTCAAGTTTGTGGCGCAGTGCTCAATTGCTCAAAGTAGGGCATATTTTCATTTAAATGTCACTTTTCCAAGGTTAAACGCTTTTGAAAATTTTTGTACGATATGTGGCATTCTGATTTAAGGTATGGTCACATATGGCAAATATTTACTCAAAAAAGCGTAACCACTTGTTTTACCACAAATTTGTTTGATGTTGTTTACTCGTACAAGAGTTTTGCAAGATCAAACAGCATCAAATAAAATAGCACTAAATATTTGTTGTGTCTTGTCCTAAATAAACGAGTTCAAAAATATTTTATTTAATGCTTACGTCTTTTTCGGCAAATATTTGTCAAATAACCGTGCCTTTAGACTTGTCGAAGAAAAAAAGAAAAGTATATTTTAAAATCTAATGGAGATCGAGATATTGACTTGAATCTTTTTGGTTAAAATTGGAAATTACTTCATCTAAATAAATCTTTTTAGCTCAGCATATAACAAATTATCGAATTTATTACAATTTATTAAAAATATTGTTTTTTGAGATTGAAAAAATATAAAATATATATATATATATAAATAAATATGTGACCCGGCCTATGAAAAGGTGACTTATGACTCAAAACAGAAATTGCGAGACACAGCTGTTGATTCTGGATTTTCAATAAAATTCAGTTTTTCTTTCATTTGTGCTCTTCTTTCTCTACATTTTTAGTACACTTCTAAGCAGTTAGGACTTTCTAGGAAAAAATTTTTGAGTCATAAGCCACCTTTTCATAGGCCGGGTCACATATAAATATTTCTTTAATCTCAAAAAACAATATTTTTATTATTATAGTATAATAAAATCTATATTTATTAATAGAATGCAATGAAATATTAAACGCAGATTAAATTTATCATTCTAAATAATACAAAAGTTGTGATATCCTCTGCCACAATTCCCAAAAAAACTAGACTAAAATCCCAGAAATTGGATTTTTTAAATTTTGCTCAGAAAATTCACATTTGTATCAACGCTATTAAAATAATTGCAGGATACATAAGGAATTCATAAGTTTTCGAAAATGCTTACCGTTTTGTAATCCCAGTTTTAGAGTTACAAATCATATGGTCTAAAGTTGCAATGTTCTTAAAAAATAGGATAAATTCAGAACAGAGAGGCAACACAATTTGACAAATTGGACAGATAAGTTTTTTCTTCAAAAATGATTTTTGTTAAGATACCTTTAAAAATGTGTAATAGTAGTATATTCTTAATATTCGTTGTTCTATATTCTAAAAGTTGTTTTTTAATAAAGAAACAACTAAGACTTCATATTCAGCTGTGCTGTATCTTCTATACCCACTCCAAATCACGCATTATGAGGGGAACTTCATAAAATAGTGTATCGTAACTTATATTTATTTTATGTTAAATTTGGTAGAATTTCATCTCGATAAAGATATTTACAAGAATTTTATTCAGTTATAATAAGAATTTATATTTGTCTAATTCTGTCAGAACTGTACTTTGTTTATATTTTTGCATCGTGTATCTTAAAGCGATTTACTTTAACACACAATAAACTAAGTACCAAAAAGATTTTGGCTTTTTGAAACGTCAAAACTGTCACCCCTAAATACTCTGTGGTTATTCTCGGAAGTCCAGCTTGTATCAGAGCTATGCCCAATTACGAACCATCTTTATATACTTATAACTGATCTGTGTAAACTTTCAGTTCGATAAGGATGTTTATGTACATTAATGAGTTTTCGGGAATAGTCCTCATAAGGGAACTACGATCTATTACGGGCCGCTCGTCATGAAATTCTGTATTACGATTTTTATGTATATGCCAATTATTTGTGTTGAATAACGTAATAATGGTTTTTATAAAAGATTTAGGAGCAGTAATATGATTTTTTGAAGTGAATTTTATATGGACCGATCAGCGTAAAATTGGGTATGAATATGTCTGTATGGACTACTTGTGTATAATTTAAACTTGCTGCTGATGCTAATTTGCTTATAAGAGCTTTGTGCTCATTTAAGCGATTTCAGGAAGTAGACTTTATATGGGGCTATGATGAACCGATGTAAACAAAATATTGTTTTGAGATTTCACTTTGCATGAAACTTATCATTGCAGAAATTTGTATTGATACGGCTTTTCTATAGACATTTATGTATCATAAAGTCATATTCCGGGAAGACATTTGTATGGGGGCTATAAGAAATCGTGGACCGATTCCTACCATTTTCAGCAGGACTTGTCCTATAATAAAAATAAAATATGCAAAATTGTGTGATATTCTTTGCATTATATTCGAAGAAAATTGCAAAAAATATCGGAGTAGTCTGAAACTTTGATCTAATTCTCGGATTCTGCTAGAACGGTTTTACTCATTCGGTAGATCAAATAATGTTTGGCCTTCAACAGACGGACAGACGGAATGACATGGGCCGTCATCTTAGAATCTTATAAGAAATGTATAGAATTTTTGGTTCTACCACCATTATTTTGATATGTTACCAACAGAATGACAAACTTAATATATCCCCCTTTTTTTGGTGATGGGTATAAAAATGCAGGATTCATAACAGATGGCATATCTTTTGAACGCGGTTATTGTCTTTAGTAACGTATATGTCATTTTGAAGGGTATAAACTTTTATTTATTCTCGCTTAGTTATTGAACATTATAGGAAAACAACAGAGCATTTTTTGTTTCGAAGCCTATGGTAAATATGTTCCGTAGGTGTCAACGTGCGAGAAATGGTTTATGCGGTTCAGAAGTAATATTCGTAGTATGATGTATTCGAGCAGTGGTCGAAAAACGCCAATAGTATGCGTGCAAACATAATCCATCATGACAACGTGACACGTTGCTATACTTTATAAAAAGTAATTAGAAGGAAGTGGTTGGGAAGTTTTGCATTACCCACCTTATATTGCAGACCTTGCCTCGTCCGATTGTTTTGATCAATGCTTCACTTCAGAACAGTGTATACGAAATTTGGTTGATTCCATATTGGTCTCAAAAGATGAGCAATTCTGTTGGATTTATGTTTCCAGAAAGAAAAGCTCAAAGCTTACAATGGCTAATATAAAATCACTCATTTTTAAGTTATACATTTTCACTGTGACGTTTGTAAATTGACCCCTTTATCAGGGATTGAGTTCAAATCATAAAAAAATATTAAAATATTATTTTTAGCAGAATAGGGCTGATGATGACATTTTTAACAAGTGGGCGTTTTGAGGTTGCTACAAAGGTGAAAAAATGCAATTGAATTTTTTCAATATGAATATTAATACAATGTTAGGAAAGTTTTTTTATTGTGTCACAGACACACTTAAATACATAGAATTACAAATACTATGTATATGAAATAAATAATGGAGCTGGTGTGCTTGTTTGAGAGAGAATTGTTATCGCTGTTGTCAAAATAAGGTCGTTTAATTATTATATTTGTAATATTTATTTGCCTAAAAGATATAATATGCGTATTAAAAAAAAAATCAACAAAAACAACAATTACAATTTATATACAAACTAACAAACAAACTGTTAGTTAGACTAACTGGCAATATGGCAACAACACAACGACACAAACAAAAAAAAAATGCTGCAGGTTGTTTAATGCCACATTAATCCTCAACACAATAGAATGCATAATTAATTTTTATTTTGATGACAACATCAACAAATGCAATACACTCACTCACCTCACCATGCACTCTATGGCTTTGTAAATTAGTACCCATTTACGTTCGGTTTTACCTTGCATAGTGGCCCTTTTATTATTTTTGGTGCTATTTATGACAGACTTAACTCGTGTGTGTTTGGCTATTTGGCTGCATATTTATATTATGACCGACTGTCTAACTCATCATCATCATCATCATCGTCACCTCAAACTAAGACCGTAAACAGTTCAGGTTAAACACAAATTAACCTCATTTGACAAAACAAAGCAACAAAAATTGATAATTTGTTAAATAAATTGCATTTTTCTATGCATGTGTAAATAATAATAATAAAATAACTACATAGTATTTAGTTTATTTATAATATTAATATTTTGTTAAATGTATTTACATATATAAAGTTTATATTATTATTACTAAACTAAGAGGCTGTAAATTTAAATACATCAATGATTTTATGATAAATAATAGTAAATTGTAACTTGAAATGTCAGAAAGTTGATGGTTTTGTTTTACATTCCAAAATTATCATGATTTCTAAAACTAATAATCTCACATAAAATTAGTCTTAACAATAAAATAAAAAATTATTTTATTAAAAAAAAGAAAGGTCGAAGAAATCAGATTTTAATTTAATTAGTATTAATATTCAATTTTATTCAAACAGCGCATAATTTCTTGTCCGCATATGAATTTGTCTAGTGTGGACAACTTTTATCGCTGTTATGTTCTTATTCGAACATGTTTGTCGGAACATAATAAATGTTCAATCAACTATGCATGCCAGCAGATGTAATTTTCACATTTGATGAGGAATTTTATCAAATTTTTAGCTTATAAGGTTGGCTCGCCAAGAAACATAGGACATACGGTGCGTTTAAGAATGCCTATCCCGAAATCCCGAATCCCAGGATTTGCCAAGATTAAAAAATCCCAAAAACTAGTATTTGTTTACAAAGCCATCAACAAAAATTTAAAGTTTAAAACATTTGTCGAAGAAATAAAAGTGCAAGAATTAAAATTAATTTTGGTTTAAAAAAAAGCTTTAATTGATTTAATCCTTGCTTTCATGACTTTTTCTTTATTGGTAAAATAAATCAAGTCGATGTAATTCATGTTTAATATTAAAAAAAAAATTATTAAATAAATCTTAGTATATATTTATAGAATAAATTTAGCAAACAACAATATTATGGAAATTTCCATCATTATGCAATGTTAGATGATCATTAGCTTAATACTAAATAGAAATAAAAGAATGCATTCACTGTTATGATGAAAATTTCCATCAGGTGCAAAGAAGGATTAAAACCTCAAGAGTGAAGATGAAGAATTTTACTTAAACAAATAGTTGTCATTTTAAATTCGATTCAAGTAACAGACAAAGCTCTTTGTGGCAGTGATATGAATCTCTGCTAATGTTGCCCTTTTATTTATGCTCAAAGAGATATCAAAAAGTGATCTGATGAAATCTGTCCTTAAAAGAAACCTAAAAAGAAGGATAATTTACTTAACACTTTTAAATTTAAACAAAAAACCCAAAAATGCAAAGTGAATTTGATAAGGAAATAGAAATGTTTGTTATTAGAAATGATTGATTGCGAAACGAATAAAATAATGAATGTAATTTAAATATGTAAAAGCCGCCCACAACACCTAATAATAACTGTTATGATATGGAATCAAATATTGAATAAGAATTATTTGTGTCGGAGGATGAGAAAGGATTGTTTATGCAATCAGCATACCAGGGGCCAAATTACCGCATTCGTGATCGAATGAGCTATCGTATTGAAACATGATTTTGATAGCGAAATTATGATAAAATGTACTAAATTTCTTGCTCGATATCGAATGCCATAATCTCAAATAAGAAAATTACGATCAATTTTACGGTAATTTGGCCCCAGAATTTGCTAACAATTTTGTCTATATTGGTAACAAAATTTAATCGCGATTCTCTTTACTATAGATACCTTAATAGTTTTAAGAAGATTTATTGATCGATAATATTCTGTTGCTTTTAAACTAATATAGAAATTAAAGGCAAAATCATATACATATTATTTTTGTCAATCTAACTTTTCAATATAATGTTATCATGCATGGTGTAACTATACAAGGTGAGTGCAGTAGCACAGCTGACTGACTTTGTTTACAATTTACTTATGTCAAAAGTAATACTTTTTCAAGTGTTTTTGACAGTAGTACATTATTTTACATAAGCAAAATGCCGAAATTAGCCCGTAGGGATAATATGCTAACCTTAATCAAAATGCCTATTTTTTCTGTATTTTGTTGCCGATTTGCACTCACCTTGTATAATTACACCATGGTTATTATGTTTTTTATTTATTAAATGGTTTATAAACTTTTAATCAATTTAAAATTTTGATTTTTAAACATATTTATATTTAGCTGTAACTTTTTGAAATAAATTATTATTTTTTATAAACTAATTTGTTTTAATATGAAACAAAGATCCTGAAAATCTCGAAAAATTCAGAAAATTCCGGTTTGAAAAACCAGTCTCTGTTCAGGTCCAACTTTCGATCACTCTGTCCAGCATTGTTACCGGTATATCGATAATGATTATATCCGGATAGATATAATATATATAGATCACATGAGGTAGTGTATTTTTTACATAACATATTTTTTGCGAATGGTATTGCCAATAGTAAGTTTGGATGATCGATGATGCAAACTATATGTTGCTTGATGTGCACGAAACAAATTTCTAATTCTTATTTTTATAATACAGCTGATAACACTGTCGAACAATTTCAAACTTTTTCCAAAATTACGGGGTTCCGAAGATTGATTGCTGTTAAGGAGACAAAAAAAAAAATATACGCGTGTCGGCATTTTGATAGATCACATCAGAATTTCATTTAAGAAGCGGTTAAAAATTCCCAGCTCTGGCCTCTTCTTGCAGCATATCGGTATATAAAACTATGTTTTCTTTACGTCTGAGGTGCAGGGTATGTTCAGCATTTTTGTAGATAATGGTATGGCAAATATTTTTTTAGAACATATTAACCCTCTAACTCCCCCTCATAACGGCATTTTTGGCTTTATTCTAAGAAATTGTAAAAAACACCCTAAAAAAGGGGAAGGGTGGGGATGAAATGTTCTACAAAAATGTTGGCCATAAAATTTTACTATATATGTCAGAACACACCAAAACCCAAAACTTAACACAAACACTAAAAACCAATCATACAATTTTATGAATGATGTTAAAATTATAAAGAACTTGTTATGGATCTATAATGATATTTTAATAGCATTCATTGCTTTAGCCAATTTTCATCCTTTTCGATTGTATGATTTTTAGTAAGATCTCGACAACCATTGCTGGCCGTTAATAATTGCCATAGTGTAAAGCACAGCTTGGTATTACTGAATCCCATGAATCCCAAAACATTACTGAATTGCAGACACTGTAATGGCTATTGTATAAAACTGGCCTGACTTGGAGTGGCAACGACTTACAAAGATGTCTGGTAAGTTTGTGTGATAATATTTGCCTACTATTATATTACCGGTTTAAAATAATAAAATCCTGCAGCAAATAAAAATATTAACAATATTTTTAACTGTTTACTTGGTAATGAACGATTGTTCTAAATATTATATGACAATGAAATAAAGAAATAATTTTGAATTTTAAATACATATTAGATATCACAAAGTTCTGTGTACCTATAACATTCAAAGACACTGTAAATATCTAATATCTATACATCAATAATTTCATTACACACACACGCGTTTGTATGCATTAAAATATTGATATTTGCATTGGTTTGTTTAATTATAAAATTTATAACATAAAAAAGCATAACACTACATAGAAATAATTCACAAATACCATCATTAAACACATATGTATACATATATGTATATATATAGATATTTAATTTGTTGGATTGTATTTGTTACTTAGTATCTGCCACATTCACTTTTAGCAACAGCAGAAAAAAAATTTATTATATTCATTAAAATTTTAAATGTACACGATTAGAATTTAGTTTAATATTTATTTTATTTATTTACTACAAAAAAACATTTTTTTATTAGGAAAAAATTACTAATTAAATATTTTATCCAAATAAAAGATCAACATAATTTATTCCAATATTTTGGGTTTTTTTCCAGCAGCTCTCTAAATCGCCAAAAATTTTATTATTTTCAATTGTTTTAATTTTGTAAAGTTTTTTTTTTTGTTTTATTATTTATAACAATTGTATTTGCATAAAATATCTATAATTTTAATTAATATATATTCTTCTATGCATATTGTCATATGTAAAACAGTGGAGAGCAAAGCAAAGCTTATCAGTTATTAAAATAACAGATAACTTACTTAAAATATGGAAAATACTAATTGTTTACATTATTTACATCACGTCAATAATAGGTAAATAATAACTAATTTTAACTCAAAAGCTGAAAATTTACGAATTTTGCTTAAATCTGATAAAATTGATATTGTTTACATTATTGACATTGAATTTACAGCATGTAAACTATTGAAAATATCAAGCAATTGATTTTCAGTTGTTATCAGATAAATTAAATGCGTATAAAATTGAAACTACTCATTTTTTACATTATTTACATCATGTCAACAATAGGTAACCAAGAACTAATTTCATCGAAAAGTTGAATATTTATCAAAACTGTTTCAACCAGGTTAAATTAGAATTGTTTACATTGTTGCCATTTAGTTTACATCATGTAGACAATTGAAAATATTGAGCCAATGCTATTCAATTACTGTCAAATCTTAAGAAAAATTGGAATATTGAAAAATTAGTATAGATAATAGAGCTAACGAGTGTCTTATTTCATTGGAATACATTTTAATTTAACAAGCATGCTTAAAAGTGGTCAAATTTAAATTTTTTACATTATTGACATTTAGTTTACATCATGTAAACTCTTGAAAATATTAAAATATGGCTGGACAATTGGTATATAATTAGGTAAAATGCTTGGAAAAGTAAAAGTACTAATTATTTACATTATTTACATCATGTCAAGAAAAGGTAAACTATGTCTAATTTCATTGCAATAACTTTTAATTTAACAAACATGCTTAAATGTGATCAAATTTCTATTTTTACATTATTGACATTGAGTTTACAGCATGTAAACAATTTAAAATATTGAGCCAAAGTTCCTCCATTGCTGTAAAGTGTTTTGAATATTGAAATATTAGTTCTTTACATTATTTACTTCATGTCAACAATGGGTAAGCAATGCCTTATTTCATTCCAATAGCTTTAAATTTATCAAAAAATATTAAATCTGATAAAAGTTCTATTGTTTACCATATCGACATTAAGTTTACAGTATGTATTATAAAAATTATATTCCAAAAGCCACTGCCCCTAAAAATATGTATGTGTAAATCTTGTTTCTTACTCCACTGTACAATTTTATTATTAAATTCATATTCATGTTTATTGTACATTTTTATTTAGAAAATCCCCATTAATGTTTTGGCAAACAGTAGAAAAAAAAACAACAAATGCTTCTAATCGTTTGTTAGTTTATTTGTATTTTTTTTTTATATTATATAAATAATTTACAATATTTTCATTTGTATTGTCATTTTTAGAATTTTCAAAAATCCTTTTTTATTCTAGTTATTTGTTATGTTCAATTAAATATAATTTATAATTATATTTTTATATTTTTTTCGTTATGAGATTAAAATAAATACGCTTATTTTCCATTGAAGTGGTTTTAATTTATTATCAATATTACCTACCAAATAAATATGTATAAACAATAATTAAAAAAGGAATATTAAACGAATTTATTTTGATATAAAAGTTTCCGTTAAAAATATTAAACATCCTGTGAGGAGAATTTGATTAGGAGAATGTGTGTAGTAGGCAAGTATGTAGAGTTTGCCTTTATATAAGTAATTTATTGGGTGTAGAACTTAAGAATGCGGTTTTCATAACTGTTGGTATATCTTTCGTAAGCGGTTTTTGTCTTTAGTAACTTATTTTGTCATTTTTTTTTAATGATTTTGCTTCAAATTTGTTGAATTTTGTGCCAACAAAGCGTAATTTAAAAAAAAGTGCCGCTGACACACATCAATTGCTTACCGAAGCTTCTGGTGAATGTGTTGCATTGGTTTCAATGTGCGAGAGATGGTAAATGTGGTTCCGAATTGGTTATAATGACACGAAAGACAAAAATCGGCCTGGCCAGCTAAACAAGTTTTAAGACCACAATCGGATGCCATGAAGATTATTGTAAAACCCAAAGAGAACTAGCAAACGAGAAGCAATTTCAAAACGTTTGCGAGCAGCAGTATTTATCATAAAGCAGGGAAATTGAGTACCATATCAATTGAAGCCTCGAGAACCAGAAAGACGATTTTGTATGTCCAAAATACTGCTTAAACGCTATAATATAAAATCATTTATGCACCATATCATTACTTGGTATTCAAAATGCATCACTTACGATAATCTGAACAGTAAGAGATCGTATGTGAAGCCCAGCCAACCAGCTGAAACGACACCAAAGCTAAGGTAATGCTGTAATGATATATTTGGTGGGACCAAAAGGGTTTTATCTATTATGAGCATTAGCCAAAAAATGCTCAGAATATGCGGTTAGGCATGAAAGTGTAATGAAGGAAGTGGTTGGGAAGTGGTTTGTCTCAAACGACTTATAGTCCATATCTTGCTCCGTACAACTACTCTTTGTTTCAATCGATATAGGACTCTCTATCTAGAATATGCTTCACTTTAGAACAGGGTATTCCAAATTAGTTTGATTCGTTCTTGTAATCAAGAAGAATGCCAGAAAGATGTAAAAAGGCTTAAATGTGTGATTGAGTGTTTTGAGTAAGCTTTTTCATAAAAACCGCAAATATTTTCTATAGAATAAATGGCTAAAGGTAAGGTCAGGTCACACTTGGCAAATAAATTTACGAAGAATACGTAAACACTCAATAAAGTATTTTTAAACTCGTTTATTTATTACAAAAAAAACTTTGTTTTTTGAGGCAAGACACAACAAATATTAGTTATATTTTATTTGATGATGTTTGATATGGCAAAACTCTTGTAAGAGTAAAAAACGTCAAACAAATTTGTGCTAAAACAAGTGGTTACGCTTTGTTGAGTAAATATTTGCGATGTGTAATCATACCTTAAGAAACTTTTATTTCTCCTAATAATACTAGAGAAACGAATAATGAAAGATAACACATTTCGGAAAGAGAATGTTTTCAAACAGTTTGAATATGAGTATATTTCTATGAGAATAACTGAGATGAAAATACACGCCTATTTTGTAAAATTACACATTTTATACGTTTTTTTTTTTTTTGTCATTTTTAACAATCAATTGCTTATGTCTGAAAACATGTTATTGGTGAGAACACATAAAAAAATATTTGCTTGTAATTAAACAATTTATTGTTGAAAAATCAAATAAAATTATCAACTCGTGCACAGACACATATCTACTCCTATACATACACTTAAACACCTTTATACTTACACATATATAACGTTTATTTGTGGTTAATTTAAAGTGACATTTAATTTGTTTTGGAATATTTAAAACTACAAACAAAAAAAACTACAACATATTTGCTGTTTCTGGTTTTTTTCCTTTCAATAAAACAAACAATTGAATTTGTTTTTTTTTTTTAATTTAGTATTTCACACATTCATATGCTTGTAGGAAAAATCTAATTTGTTGCTATTTAAAGATCAAACAAACAACAAATTGAGCCGCAATTAAAAAACATACTTACATATTTACCATGGAATACTTATGTATGTACGAGTACATAACTTTTCATTCACACACACGCACATTTATTTTAGTGGCAAGATTTATGAAAATTTATGAATTCATAAGAAAATCATTGCTGTTCAATTCATAATTATTTATCAGTTTATGCACTTGAGTTCAAAGCAATTGTTTTGTAGGTGATGGTGGGAGTCTGTATGTTGCAAACAAAAAAGTAAAAAAACTAAAAGAAACAATAAAATATTAAAAATTACTCGTATAAATATTATAAAGTGGCGCCAAATAAGAAAAACAGCAATAAACACAACATATTATTACTGCCAGCAAACAGCCACCCACCCAACAAGAAGAATTGAAAACTAATGATTTGATCAGGTCTGTTAAGGATAATATGGCTTGTGGGAGCACTACTAAATTCACACACACATCACATCTACAGAGAAAATAATTGCCAACTCGTATTTGCTAGATTATTCAAAAATTTCAAAAATCTTTTAACACTGCGAAAGACTTTTTATATAACTTTGCGATTTTCAATTAACCATTTATCTTTAGTGCCTCAAAATCCATTTATAATACAATACTCCAGACTGTAGCGTACAAAGTCTTTTATAAACTTCATAAACTTAAAAACTCCATAAACTCCATTTAGTACATGTTTTTTTTTCTTCAAGTATTAACCTAGACATTATTAAGTAGGCTTCTTTCTAGCACCTCAAGAACTTCATTCCTTATTGTATTCATTTTATGTTCCCATTAGCGCCACATAAACCCCAAAAGATAAAAGAGAACGCCTTTAGAGCCCAATTGAATATCAAAGGAATTTCGTAAATTTTCCGCTCCCCTAATAATTTCATTAATATTTATTACAAATATGTACCGTGTTTCAATTCTTTTACACCATGTACTTAATTATAATGTTTATAACAAACATACCTACAAACATTCATCACTATTTTTTATGGAAAATTTCAAGTAGTATTCAATTTTATTTGAGTTTTTTTTACCACTATGAATGCTCATAAAATTTAGTGACTTTTAACATACATACATTTCCAATATCTTTGTTATACCCTACACCACAATAGTGGGGACGGTATATTGGATTTGGGCTGATGTTTGTAACGCCCAGAAATATTGGTCCAACACCCACCCTTTCATCATCATCTGAGTCGATTTAACGATGTCCGTCCGTCCATCCGTCCGTCTGGCTGGCTGTCCATGTAAAGCTTGTGCGCAGAGTACAGGTCGCAAATTTGAAGATATTTTGATAGAATTTGATAAATAATATTTTTTCGGCCCAAGGACGGATGGCATTGAAACTGGTGGGAATCGGTTCATTATTTCACCTGGCCCCCATACAAAAGTCCTCCCGAAATCGGGGTTTACCGATCATAAATGTTTGACTTATGCAAGGCACCAAACAAATTTCATTACAAATGAGTAGTAAATGAAGCCAAATCACCTCTATAAATTTTGTACAGATCGGTCCATAATTAGTCGTAGCTCCCATATAAGGCCCACTGCCGAAAATCACTTTAAAGAGCACAACTCCCTCAAAAATGTTGGTATTTAAATAATATTTAATACAAATATATCTCATAAGCATACAAACAATACGGTACAATTTTATTATGATCGGTCCATAATTAGTCATAGCTCCCATATAAGGCCCACTTCCGAAATTCACTTTAACGATCATAAATTTCTTAACAATGTTGTTAATCAAATAAAATTCGACACAAATAATACACAGAAATGATGACACCTAATTTTATAATGGTCGATCCATAATTAGTCGAAACTCCCATATAAGACCCTCCCCGTAATCAACTTTAACCTTCATAAATCTTTTAAAAGTATTTATATCGAGATAAAGTTTAACACATATAATATTTATATTCACACACATCATGACTCTAAATTTTTGGATGATTGGTCCACAATAGGTCATATCTCCCATATAGTGCCCATTTCTGAAAAACTGTTTTATACATATACTGGGTGTAGGGTATTATATGGTCGGGCTTGACCGACTATACTTTCTTGCTTGTTTTTATTTAAATGCAGCTGGGAACTAATGTATTATTTAAAATTCAAAGGGAAATACACATCTAAGTAAAAATTATTTAAAAAATTTTAATAAATTAATCAATCAATACACAGATCATTAAAATTCATAAAATATTAAAATAGTTTCTTTGATTTTTGTTTTGAATTTTTCTTAAAAACTTCCACGGTGGTATTCTAAAATAATTTTATGTTTGTTTATTTGGAATGCAAAGCTAACACTAAATAATCATTTGTAAGTCTGTGCTGAGACTGAGATGAGAGCAAATGAATAGATTTGGTTTGGTTATTAATCTAAACTTGTTGGCATAAATTCGTTGCCTACATTTAAACAGAAAAGATTTATGAATTAGATTAATCTTTTAAAGAAGCAATCTTAAACTGTCGGTACTCTGAAGTATGTTTTTGAACATTATGACATGTTTTGGCATATCATAACGTTTATGGAGAATGTGACATGCCATTTACAGAGACACTGGTAGAAAAGTGGACATTATGATGCTTGTTGAAAATCAAGCCTTTATGACAAATTTTAGAAAATAGTATGAGGATTACAGAGCCTCAAAAATTGTGTTAAAGATCCCTCTATTCTGCTACAAAGTCTTCACTTCTCCTTTACTTTTTCCACTGAAAAAGACTAAAACTGTGTTCTCTATATTTTGACTATGTGTCCCATTCCTTTGTTGCCTTGTGGATTACATGCTTAATTATGGTAATTCTGGTGATTTCGTTTTGATCTACCTCCACTTGCACTTCCTTATTTTATTCCACGAACGCTGTTGACTTGTTCTTCGATATAACTTATTATTAGACACAGTTATTGGTCATTAAATGCATAGAATCTTATGAAGGCAGCATTTCACGAACATTTGCATCTCCAACATACCGAGAGTGCCAGCATGTTTTGCAATCATACAAAAAGGTGGATTTTATATTTGCATTTTTGTACGTAAGGATAATGTGGATTTTTTCGATATTAATCTTAGTCGGGCTTTTGCATTTATCAATCCCAAGGTAGCAAAATCAAGCAACACCCTCAATTTCCTCCGCAAAGATTACAAATAATTCTTGGGTTGTGGCTTACGGAAAGTTTTCGTCTTTGTGATATTTATTCTCAGATCAACTGATTCCGCTGCCAATGATATGCTTACTTGAATTTATTGCCAGGTCTGAAAAGTTGTATGCGAAGAGGCAAATATCATTCGCATAATTGAAATAGGTCAGTCGTCCTTGTAATCCTCCCCGTATAAACTAAAAATACCTGTGAATCATGCAGATATCATGCCAAAGTTTTTAGTCGTATTCAAATGAATAAATTAATCTTAGCAGAAGACATGATTTTTGTATGATAATTAATCTGATTGGAAGAGATCTCTCAGGGCCGTTTATCACCCAACGAGGTTTCAGACAGGGCGACAGTCTGTCATGTGACCTCTTTAATATCCTATTGGAAAAGGTCATACGTGACGAAGCAGTGACTAGAAACAGCACTATTTTTACTAAAGGTCATATGCTGCTCGAATATGCCGATGACATTCGCATCATGGGACGAACATTGCGAGATGTCACTGCTGCCTTTGCTAGTATAGAGAAAGAATCGTTGGAAATGGGTTTGGCAGTAGATGAAGATAAGAACAAATTGATGGTTTCAACGGATAGAGAATCCACTAGATTAGCACAATCTGTGAGAGTTGATAACTACAACTTCGAGGTAGTGGATGAATTTATATACCTCGGTTCCGCCATGAATAGAACAAACGACATCAGTTTGGAAATGGAACAGAGAATTATACTTGGTAATAAATGCTATTTTGGGCTAAGCAGACAATTTAAGAGCAGGGCTCTCTTTCGGCAGACAAAGCTTAAACTCTACATGAAGCTTATCGTACATAGCTGTGTTAATATATGGCGCAGATGCATGGGTTCTTACTCAACAAGATGAAGCGGCGCTTGGTGTGTTCGAGGAGAAGATTCTTCTCAAGATATATGGACCAATCTGTGTAATTACAGAATATCCATATCGTACAAACCGATAGCTGTATGGACTGTACGCCGACATTGATATAGTAAAACGTGTCAAAATACAAAGACTTTGTTGGCTAAGACATGTTGTGCGAATGAATGAAGATGCTCCAGCAAAAAATGTGTTCGAATATGATCCTGTAGGCAGGCGAAAAAGGGGACGACCGAAACTCCGCTGGAAGGATCAGGTCCAGGAAGGCATTTCCAAACTCAATGTTAGAAATTGGAGAAAAAGCGCAGAAGACCGAGGCGCCTGGCAAACTAGTTTAAATTCGGCCAATGACCCACAATGGTTGTTATAAAAAGCCAGTTAAATAAGTAAGTAAAGTAAGTAATTAAGCTGATTTGTATGTGTTTTGTTTTAATTTTATCATAACTTATGTAGCTTCCCAGCAATCCATATGAGTCCGAAAAGAGTCTTTTCTGACACCTTTTTCGGAGCGTTAACGCTCTTTATGAGCCCAAAAAAACAATCATAATTGCTCCGAAAACCTTCAGAAAAGAGGGTCATTACATTCGAAAATGGTCCTTCAGAAAGAGCTTTTAGATAATACCAGAAAAGAGTCTTTTATGAGGGGTTTTTTGGGCTCTGTGTAATCTTGTTTTTATCATTCTTGTGTGGTACAGCTGTTTTTTTTTTTTGTTCAAAGCACAAATAACAGGATAACAACGCTTTGGTACACACACAATTAAGAGGAATTTCAGGACAGTAACAAGCAAATTTTTCTTTCGCTCCGAAAATGTTCTTTTGTAGGACTCTTTTCTGACTCCTTTTTCGGAGCACTCCGAAAATGTTCTTTTGTTGGACTCTTTTCTGACTCCTTTTTCGGAGCGCTCTTAGAATGGTATGCTGGGTTATGCCACCGGATCTCAGAAGCCACCTTTTTGAAGTAATACATACAAAAAATAGGAAATTCCAAAATAAGATTAAGCGAGATTAAATGGTAACTCCTTAAGGTCACCATTAACATATTTACCAATTTGTATAAAGCCTAGTTTTCAGTGTTATTAAGTTTATATCTATTTAAGACAATTAACAAATAAAAAAAAGTTGATTTGAAATCTATTAAAAACCAGTTGAAATTTCACATTAAATTGTTTACAGTTTTCAACTTTAAAAAATATATAAACTTAAAGTGAATTTTATATCTGTCAATATAATGAGTTAAAAAAATATAGATTTTATTTTGGTTTATTAACACATACAAGCACATTTCCAAATTATTCAAACAACTCATTCTCAGTTTTTAACAATTAAATTTTGCAGAAAAAATACTCTGCTCGTATAAAATATGTATGTATGTATATATATTTACATGCAGCACAGATGTATGTATGTATGCAATGGCAGCAGTAGTATGTATAATAATAAGGTCAAAATCGACCAAACATACCAATGATGATGATGGTAAAGTGTATTTGACACAACCGATGGATTTAATTTGCATTGAATTGGGAATTTCATTTGACAACTTATTTTTATACGTTAAACAATAAAAACAACAAAAAATTATTTAAATGTTTGTTTGAATCTCGGTGCAATATTTTTTTGTCTACTTATACGTGTGTGTGTGTGTCTGTATATATGAACTAAATATTGTTTGTATGAGTAAGTTTATAACGCCACACATACATACCAATGACATCCGTTTATAAAAACTCACAATGTCATTTAAATTGAGAGAAAAGACAGTCAAAATGTCACACTGAAACACAGAATAGCGAACAATACAAAAACAACAACAGCGACAACGATATATATACATACAGCAAAAAAAGCCTTTGGACAGATCTGTGGCAAGTGCGTGAAATCCATTACGCCACACACACACACTCAAAGTTACACATACATACGTACAGTGCAACCAAACAAAAGGTAAATAATTTAATTTAAAGTATGCGGTGTAGCATTCAATTTCATCAAATTTTGAATCAATTAAAGAAATAATTTAAACAAAATCAATGAAAACTATTTGAAATTAAAGTAAGTAGGTATGTTTTTAATGCACAGCAATTGCTTTGGTTTAAACTTCTTTTGAATATTTGCATTAAGAATTTCATTTTAAATAAAAATATGTACAAATACTAGAGTTTTCCTTGGATTTCGATCAATACGGGATTCACAACAGATGGCGTATCTTTTGAACTCGGTTTTTGTCATTTATTCTTACTTAGTTGTTGAACATTATAGGAAACCAACAAAGATTTTTTTTGTTTCGAAGCTTATGGTAAATATGTTTGGTCGGTGTCAACGTGCGGTAGATGGTTTGTGCGCTTCAGCAGTGGTGATTAAGACACGGAAGACAATGGTCTTCCAGTCAAAATAGTTCGAAAAACAATAATTGAAGGCATTACTCTATGAAGAATGACCACACCATCACAGAGAACCTGTAGCAAATTCAACTGATTTATTCGAGCATTGACCGAAAAACGTCCAGACATGAAAGCGTTATATTTAATCGGTGACAACGCTAAGCGTAGGAAGAAGTTTTGTTTACCCGCCTTATAGTCAAGACCCTGGCCCATCCGATTACCATTAGTTTCTATCGATGCAGAATGTTTTCTCTGGGATACGTTTCACTTCAAAACAGGGTATCCGAAATTGGCTTGATTCGTTCTTAATATCAAAATATGAGCAGTTCTTTTGACGCGGAATCCATAGTTGCCATAAAAATGGAAAAAGGTTATATCTAACAATTACAAAGACATACCTTGAATACATTTACAGTTGCTCAATGCTTATTTTATGCAGTGCATTTTTTGTTTGTTTTCAAAACTCCATAAAAAGAAAAACTGACAGGAAATTAAAAAAAATTGCTGGCATTTATAAGAAAAAATGTTATACTAGTTAAAAAATGTACATTTCATTATATTAAAACTAAAAGAATTTAAAGATAAGATAAAGGATGTAACAATTCATAATAATGAAAAACTCATTTCACTTGATGTTGCATCATTGTTCCCTAGCATACCTGTAGACTTAGCAATAAGTATTATAGATGAAAAATGGAATATAATAGAACAACAGACAAATATTTCTAAAGATCTTTTTTTTTAAGTATTTTAAAATTTTTAATAATTGATAGCAGATATTTTCAATACAATGACAATATATATGAACAGAAAAAAGGCCTTCCAATGGGATCACCAGCTTCTCCAATTATTGCTGATATTGTCATGGAAAAATTACTTGACACTTGTATTGAAAAATTGATTATAAAACCAAAAATTTCAACAAAGTATGTAGATGCTTTGTTTTGCATAATTTCAGAAAGTGAAATAGAATATACAGGGTGGCGCAAAAGTAATCCTCCTACAAGAAAATGCTATAAATTTTACGAGGCCCCTAATGTCAGTTCTGTTTTGACATTTGTGTAGTAAACACATGCGAAATACACTTTAATAAACAATGTTACGTAGCGTTACTGCTCCAGAACGCGGAATATTGCTAACAGAACTAAAATTAGGGGCCTTGCAAAATTTATAGCATTTTCTGATAGGAGTATTACTTTTGCGCCATATTGATATTTGACGATATTTAACTCATTTCATCCTAATATTAAATTTACTATAGAAAAAGAATGTAATTCTATACTTTCTTATTTAGACACTTTAATAATAAAGAGAGGAAAAAAATTATTAATAGACTGGTATCAAAAACCTACCTCATCAGGAAAAATCATTAAATACTATTCAAAACATCCTTAAACAATTATTATTAATACAGCTAAAAATCTTATAGAGAGAATATTAACAATAAGTGATAATGAATTCCACTAGAAAAATATAGAAACGATTAAAAAAATATTAAAGAATAATAATTTCCCTATTAATATAGTTTGTAAATTAATAAGACAACAAGTTCTGTTGAAAATGGTAGGGATCGGCCCACGATTTCTTATAGCTTCCATACAAATGTCTTCCCGAAATATGGTAGATACATTAATGGGTATAGAAAAACAGCATCCATGCAAAATTCACACAACTAAGTTTCATGCAACGAGAAATCTCATCGGTCCATATTTTGACCACAGCCCCATACAAAGACCACTTCCGAAAATCACTTACATGAGCATAAATCTTTTATAAAAATCACTATCAATTTGACCGTAGCCCCCAAATAAAGTCCACTTCCGAAAATCACCTAAATGCGCATATACTTTTATCTCTTATAAACATCATTATCAAATTGAAATTCAACACAAATCATTCACATAGTTATACATATAAATCGTCGTACATAATTGCATGCTGAACGGTTCATAATAGGTCATAGCTTTCTTATGTTGTCTACTTCCGTTACTAGATGTTACTAGATTCGTTACTCTTTATGGCAACAAAGCTATGCGTTTAATGAGTCTCACTATGACTTACTTTAGGGTGTTTAGTTATTCTAAGCGAGTAATATCTAAGCAGCTTTAAGTAAGTCAGTCAGTGGTAATATGAGTCCAAAAACCGCGTTATAATATTCGCAAATCAAAAAAACCAGAGGTCGCAAAAAGCTATAAACGA
Source organism: Bellardia pandia (assembly GCA_916048285.2). Classification (NCBI taxonomy): domain Eukaryota; kingdom Metazoa; phylum Arthropoda; class Insecta; order Diptera; family Calliphoridae; genus Bellardia; species Bellardia pandia. The sequence goes on along the minus strand of OU696530.1, from coordinate 86,256,998 downwards.
AAGCGAACGCACGGCTCATGATAACACAAATGGTGGGAAACAACTCTTCAAGTATGAAACCTTTATAAACTATATTACCAGGAGAAAGAATAAACCACCAATATTACCTACCGAACTGAAACTATTGGCTCTACCAATTTTTTAAACGAAATTTCAATCTTACTATTAACGTCCAACGAGTCATTTAATTTAGATGAGCGTTTCGTTAAACAAAGTTTAAGCTAATTTTAAGCAATAACCTGAAAGAAAAGCGCCATAACCAGAACCAAAACCAAAACAACAAAATATCATAGATGAATAGACTGAAATATTTTAATCTATTATTAACAATAAAATATGTATTACACATCACAGGAACGGTAAAGTCCAGTTTTTGAAAATACATATTAAATTTTTTTTAAATTATATATAACAAACACTAAAATTTCTGTAAGTCTCGCTTAAGCGGATGTTATTTAAGATTAAAACAGCCGAATATAGCAAGCACTCCAATTTATTTTATTTCTCTATTGATCTACTATTATTTCTACAAATAAAATTCATCGATTAATCGATATCTGTAAATAACATTTATTTAAGCCACCCTTGTAAATTATGTTTACATTGGGTTTGTGTCTAAACTAAAAAATACTAATAAGATTTATTTATTAAATGGGCAATACTTACATTTCACACTGTTGTTCTGCCAATAAGTAAATAAACGTGTGTCTTTAAATAACAGTCGTCTCAGCTGTTTATTAACATTTCACACACTTATAAGATTCAGCAAACACACACACACGCACTAAAGTAAAATAATAATATGAATCTGTAAATAAAAAGCAAACATATTTATGGTAGAGTGTGTTCTTTTATGTAAACAAGTTGGTAAATAACAGACAGAAAGAAATAGTATGCTATTAACAGCAAAAGTTAAATTAACAGAGAATGAAATAAATAAAAGTTAACAGAAAAGACTTTTAACAGCAATATTCAAACTAACAGTAAGAGGGTTCGTAATAGCAAAAACAAAAATGTTTAATGAAAAAACAAAGTAAATAAACCGTTAAGCCAAATTAAACCAGCTGTAATGTTAGCAGAAAATATAGAGGCAGTATGAATGTTATTTGTTAACATTTTGTGTGTTAACCCATTAAAAACCAAGGCCATTAAAAATGGAAATTTATTTAATTCATTTATTTAGTTTAAATAAAATACACATAAGGTACATAAAAAAACAAAAAATATAAAAATTCTGGAAGTGTGTCTTTGAAGCTGTACCCAATCAGGTTTTTTTACTGTATGAAATATTTTAAAACACTCCCTTTCAAAGCAAAGTGCAACGTCGCATTGTTCACACACCCATCTGGTGTGGCATTCGCATCTAGGAGGTTTTTTTTATTCTTTTTGGGAAGTGATTTCCAGCAGTAGAGGATACATCAAATGGTAGTGAGCGTTTCGAAGATGGCAGTGGCTGCGTATAATTTCCCAGGTAATATCGAACAATATGACGCTGAAACTCCAACAGGTACATTTGGGAATTGTTTGCAGTCTTATAAAGCGGCCACCACTATTTCTTTAATTTGTTTGGCCTGAATCACGAACGGTTTCAATCGCTTGGAATCCTTTTTTTCAGCGTAACCAAAAGATCGTACGAAGTAAAAAAAATTGTTAATTGTTCTTCGACTCACCCCACGTCATTCCAATTAACTTTTTAACTTTAATTCTTTTAAAAATTAAAAGTAATGATATTCTTTTATGCAAACCTATAAGAAACACTTTTAATAAGAAACCGTAAAATAATTACGCTGCTGAATGGTCACTGACCTATAAAATATTTGCAAACTTGATACAGAGGTACAAAAAAATAAACGAAATAAATTGTATCGATACTTCTTTACTTTGTTGTTGTTCGTTTTGAAAACACATTACATTGAAGGCAAAACCAAAAGAAACGCTGCCTTATTTCACTTTTTGTGAAAGTTATGCGTATGTAACTATAGACATTTTTCTGTACTCAAGCAGGTAAAATTACCATTAATGGGTTAAGCAAATGGTTTAAAATAGTTAAGGAAGAAAGGTCACAAAAAGCGGTAACAAGGTAAAATTTAAAAGAAATTGATTTTCCTTTTTTTAAATATTAAAACAAGTAGATGTTGAGTGATGAATAATTTGGAAGTAAAATTAATTTAAAGTATAAAAAAGTGTAAAATGCAATGAAAAGAAAAAGTTCCAGAAATGGAAATTAAAAGCTAAATTATTTAATAATTGTAACATTCCTATATCATAAAATAAACTTTGTTTAGTGTTGTAGACAAATGATTACTTTAGAGTACTAGAACTGAGTAACGGATTAATGGAAGTTAAGTTAAAATCAAATTTAATTATCTTCAGTTACAGTCATAATATTCTTCGTATCTCCTCATAAAAGTCAAATAATCTTAATATTTTATTAAGCTTGCTTGCTTAAACAAAGTTGCGAGGAAACCGGAACTAACATTTTCCGTTTCCTGTCCCTAATCTTCTGGGGCATAAGGTCGATTGAGGTTATAATAAATCAATAGAAAGATTCTAAATGAAATGAATGGAAATAAAAAAAAATATAATAATTAATCTAAATGGTGCAAAGACCTTTCCTCTGATTACCCAGTATTATTAAATTGTCGGTTTAATATTTATAATTCAAACCTATATCTTGTAGAACCTGAAATATATCAGAAGCCAATATATTGTAAATTGGAACTCCTGTAGCATACAAGCGAGCACAGTAAATATTACAGTATTTTGCGGGAAAAGAAAATGGTAAAAAATTAAAAGAAATGTTAATTAACCGCTTTGGTCTCTATGGACGTTGACTCTTGTCTTGTATCAAACTCAGATGTGAGCCGCCTAACGTAAGAAGGTTCTATTTAGATTTAGAAATATCCATATAAAAATTTATTGATTTTAATGTTTTCTGATTGGTTTAATTGAGAATAATAAGAGTTGGTGGTGTAAATTTTATTTGAATGGTACAGAACTTGTCATATATCAGAGGCTTAAACCCAACACTAGAATATATCAATACACGGTACGGAATATTTAGAGAAAAAGATAATAAGAAAAACGCATCGTAATGTGCCGCTTTTGGTCTCTATGGACACTATATCTTCAAAAGTTATAACAATGTGATTGAAAGTTACATTATTACTCTATTAATATTAATTACTCTAGAATAAAAAAGGTTAATAATCGATATAAGTTGATGAATTTCAATTCTATATTAATTTGAAAACAATATAAAGAATTTATAATTCCAACATTATGAATGTACTTATTTGGAACTTGTTTGCACTGCGTAGGTACTATGTGGATAATTGCAAATGTAGTGGTAAATAGTGGTCTGTAAATTCTTAACATCCATAGGTAGCCGCCAATTTAGATACAGAGGATCAAAATCTACCACGTTTGGTTTGCAAAACTTTGTAGACTTCGTAACTGGTAGAAATATGGAAATTTCCATGCATTTTTCTGTATTATGGAATGAAGAAAATCTTGTTTTTTTTAAATACTCAAAGCTTGCTGATGTCGAAAGTTATTCCCTTGGGAAAAACTTCCCATTGATACAGCTATCGCTGAGTTGACAATGAGACTCAGGTCGTTCCGTAGTGAAGCTACAATTGTCGTGTGAATGCAATTAATCAGGACAGATTGAACTTAATTAAGGCTTAAAAAAGTATCGTAACGGTTTTATGAGTAATATTTTAGTTTATTTATTTTTCCAAGACTTCATATCTAAGTCATATATGTATAAGCAGATACATACATATGTATGTATGTATGTATATTAACAGTATTTCTTTGATTTAAAATGTTTTCTTTTTTTCCCAGTTTAATTGGCTCGACAGTTTTATCGTTAATAGGTACTTAGAATTAACATGAATCAAATTGTCAGTAGTTTGGCAATCAATTTACAGTTGTGGTCTAAGCAGCACTCCTTTTGTCACCTCTTTAACTACTTATTTTTTCTTTCAGTCAATATAATATTTATACAATAATATTTTCAACTTATATTTCTTAATATAAAAAGCTACTTTGCACAAGTAACCGCATAATAATTGTAACTATAAACGCAAACTTACAACTCTACTTACATACATATTTAATGAAAACCCATATCATCAATGAACATAAAAAAGCTTGAAAATAACTTAAACTAACAAAAACACTGTAAGAAATGGTTTAGTAACAAACCATTGTGTATGTTCTTGCTTGCGATTGATTTTATTTTGTGTTTGTTTTGATTATTTCTTTTCGCGTTGTTATTTACGCGCGCGTTTTTTTACATTTTGCGTTTATTTCCGTTTTCTTTTTTTGGTTTGTTTTCTACTTTTGTTTTTGTTTCTTTACGTGAGATTTCTTTCGGTTTTTAAGCGTTAATTTCGTTTATTGCTGTTGCACCTTACTAACACATAAGTCAACTGATGCCAGACTCTTAACGACCGCATTAAGTTATTTTATTGTTGTTGTTATTATTGTTTTATTAAGTAAGACAACAACACACATGTATTTCCATGCTTCCTTGTCGGTAATTTACGGCAGGGCAAAGAAAATCTGTGCAACCAAAAAAAGAAACAACTTCTTTCAGAGGCGATTTCTGCACTACTTTGCTATCTAAAAACAATAACAAAAAACTTGAGGAAATTCATTTATAAAATTTATTACTCTTTATGTTATTTATGGCATAATAAAGCTTAAGGAAAGGCAAAAGAATATGCGAGGAAAAGTTATTACTAAACTCTTAAGATGTAGTTGACAAAAAATCGAAATTGAGAAAATGCTTGAAAATTTTGTTAAACAGGAGAGTCTAAATTGTGGGTGTTCAAGAAAAGGGAAATGTTGAATTCCTTAACTTTTTATAGTAGAGGAAGAAATAAAATAAACACATTTTTGTGCAGTAATTTGCAGTGGCATAATTAAAGCCGGTTATTATAAAAGAGATAGAAAGAGCAAACAGATTAAAAGCTTTTTCGTGAGAACAAATTCTTCGAAAAATATACTCATAGAAATTGTGTTAAAATCAAAAAAGACTCTTTAAAAAATACCACCTCATGCTCTTTGTCATGTTAACTCTTTCTAATACCTCTTTCAAACTCTTTACAACACCTGTTTTTCTTTATTTATAGATTATTCCCCTTAAACAAAATCAAATTCTTATAGGAAATTTTGTTTTATTTCTCTTACTATTCAATCAATTAAATTTCCCCTTTATTAGCTCTTCTTATCCACCTGTAGCTAAAGTTTTTAAAAAATTTCCCTAATTCCCCTTAAAATTCGTTTATACAAAACACTGGCATGAAACACTCTCTCTTTAATAAATAACATGTACTATTCTTAGCGTTCCCTTAAAGAGCAAACACTCACTCTCTCTATCTTTAAGTATCACACACTCATTTCTCGTAAACAAAACCAATTAATCATTAAGAGCTAATCTCTGTGCTTTGCATTCTCCTTTTGTTATATTATGTAAAACATTCCCTATTGTTATCTCTGTTACACACACATCGAATTACCAATCTTTGTTTTGTTATTCCTACTACAGTTCTCTCTGTTTAACTACAGGTTTTATTCATGGTGGCCATAAATGAGGGAGAGTAAATGTTTTTGTTTGTTTGCTTGTTGTGTGATATAAAGCTGTCTGTCTTGTTTAGTTTTGACGTTTATTTTTCAGTTTTGTTGAAATTTCATTCATAATAAATCATTTTGTCATTTGTATTGTGTAGTACAGCTCTCTCGCTCTCAGTGCCTTGAGTATTTTTTATCACAGCAATTGTTGTTGTTGATTTTATGTTATTTTCTTGCTTTAGTTGTTGTTTTGTTTGTAGTGATGGTGGTTGTTTTTGCTAAATGATTTTGCCTGTGTGCTTCTGCAATTAATGTTGCTTTTTTCTGTCGTTTTTGAAGCAAAATTTTAAAGTTTGTTTGTTGTTCGGTTTAATAATTTCTTTTAAATTGTATTCCCTCATTTGCTGTTGTCTGTCTGTCGTTCTTTCCTCCCTGTTGTGTTTTCCTTTTTGAGCTTGTCATTTCTTTTTGCCATAAATTTTTCACACACAAAACCAAAAAAAAAAAAAAACAGCAAGTATGAAACACAACAAAAAAAAAACCAAATGAAAAACAATCATTCATTTTGTAATTTATTGTTTTATTTCTCAGTTGTATGTTCAACATTTCTTCAATATCATTTGTTCGTTTGTGTCAGTGGCTGTGTCTGTGCAAATGAATTATTTAATATTTTCCTTTAGAGCGTTAATAATTTTATGCACACCTTTTTTTTCTGCCAACAAATTATTCTGGTTCTATTTCTCAGATGTTGTGTTTTTAATGCCAGCATTATTTTAATTGTTTTTAATTTCATTATTGATTTATGGCTGTTTCATTAGAAATGTTTATTCAATCATTTTGTGCGGAATATTACCGTCTCTGCTGGGTTTCATTGTGGAACTGTAATGCATTTTGCCGTCGGCAAATGTTAATTTTGCAAATTTATTAAAGGATTATGTTTGAAAATTAATAAATTATTGAGGAAATTTGTACATATGCAGTGTGCATTAATGTTTTTTATTATAAGTTATTGGCTATGTTGAAATTTCCCAATTTGAATACAAATTTTATTGCTTTGAAGTGAAGTTACAAATTTTTCTTTTAGCAAATTTCAATGTTGAATAGGTAGATATACAGTGATGGGCATGAGGTTAACGCACTTCATATATGCTGTTTTCAACCATATTTTTCTTTTATATGATTATAATTATTATTTGTAATTTTTGTCCTGTGTGTCCAAACACGATTGTTACCGTGTGTTAAAGTGTGTTAAAGATACCAATTTTTATTAAATTGAATTAGTATTACATTTTTTTTATTTCATATATACAACTCATAAACATAAGATGAGAAATATGAATAATTCCCGAAATCTATTTTTCATTAATTGGAGAGGTAAATAGATGATATTTACAAGTACATAGATCATGGACAACAAACATTGCTGATGACGCCCTTGACAGGGAAGAAAATGTATTCCAATGTGCCAAATGTCTATAAAATTATAACTTTACAATGGTATTCTTCTAATTATTAATTATAAAAAATTAACTGAAGACGAAATAATAAGAATTTTTCTCTAATAATAGTAAAAACCTTCTTTGTAATAAACGATAAAATAAAATAATAAAGATAAAATAAGCATTTAACCACTGAAAATTTAACTCACAATATGCTATTCGGAACTGAATTACTAATTGGTAGAATAGTTTCATTACAATACATTCGTATTTAAAATATATTTAATGGGGTCTTTTTTCAACGTATTGATTTCGTGATAATGAATTATTAAAAAATTGTAATTAAAAATTAGTAAAAATAAAGATTTTATCACATTTTAACATTGCGAAACGCACCAAGTTGACAACTGATCATATTACTAGAGAGAAAGAGAGTGCATAACATGTTAAAGGCCCAACTATAATATGCATATGCTAGCTTAAGCAAACGTGCAAACACATATAAATTGTATGTGGCAAACTATAATGTACTTAACAAAACTTTTCGTTAAGTTTTTCAACTGTCATTTAAAATAAAAAGGAACCCTTTTTATTTTAACAAAAATGACTTTCTGTCGCGGTTTATTTCTCTGACAGAATAAGAGCGTCTTCTTCTTTTACAGTGTAGTTCATTTATTTATTTTAATGTGCACAGGCCTTCAAGAGCTAACTTTAATATTTTTATATTATTTAAATTTTTAAGTTTTTTCTCAATTTTTGCAAACACAATACGAAAATTACAATTTAGTGCTGCCACAGCTGTACCTTTTAGTACTTTTGCCGATAAATTAAAAAAAAGGAAAAATTATGCGTTTCGGGTACGAAGTTTTCTTTTAATTATAAAATAATATAATAATATTTTTAAAATAAAGTAATTAATGGCTTTTTGTTAAAATAAAAACAATTTTTTTAAATATAAATGAGCAACTGTGGACAAAAAGTTTCAAAGTCACGTAAGTACATTGTAGCCACCTGAAATTTAACTCTGAATTGCTTATGCATTTGACAGCCTTTTCGTTAACTTTTGCAATTTGCTTAAGCTTGCTTATGCATATTATAGTTGGGCCTTTACTCGTATTATCTATCAAAATGTAACTGATTTATACAGATGATATATATATGTAGGCATTATAATCTAAATCATAAACTTAAATATAATTTTAACGTTATTAATAATTTTCTTAAATATTCTTAAATACGAGGGCGGTTCGGAAACTTTTTAGCCTAGCACAGGAGGAGAAAAGTTAGTTTTTCAAAAACATTTTTATTTTTCAATATAATCTCCTGAAACTTCAATACACTTAGTCCAATGCATATCTAGCAATTCTAGCCCTTGATTAAAATGGTTTTCCTCAAGGCCTTTAAAATAGTGGTTTTCAACCATAATTGCATTTTTATTTGAGGTCAAGTCAAGTATTTTTCACTGAGAAGGAAAGAGAAATTTATCTTTTTTCCTTCTCATTGAAAAATACTTGACTTGACGAGTCAGAACTGATGAGTGTGAAACAGGACCTAGGAATTTCTTTTGATTTGGGAACAGGTAAATGTCACAAAAAGCTAAATCAGGTGAATAAGGTGGGTGTTGAAGCAGCTCGTACTTTAATTCGTTGATTTTAGCCAATGTTAAAACACTCTTGTGTGTTGGTGCGTTGTCTTGATGAAAAATTATTGTTTTGTGTTGTAAGCCAGAACGTTTTTCTCCAATTTTTACATTTAATTGATCGAAAATGTTGCATTAGTACTCTGAATTTATTGTTTTACCCTATTGCAGATAGTCAATCAATAAACTAAATTTGAAGTCCCAAAAGACCGTTGCCATAACCTTACAAGCCGATTGAATTGTTTTTGCCTTCTTTGGGGCACTTTCTACAGCTTCAGTTCATTTCTTGGATTGCACTGTTATCTCTGGAGTATAGTGGTGGATTCATGTCTCAGCACTTTCACCTAACACATTCATCATATCATTATGAATTTCTTGTCCCGATAAACTATTTTTATTTAAATATTTAATGGCACCACAATTTTCTAATTTTTCCATTGTAAAAAAATCGCGGATGCGTCTTTTTTGAACACCTGTTTCTATATGAAGGAGTTGGCAGATCGAAAAGAAATTTAACATGTGTTCATAGCACAGATGGAAGTTTCCAAAACATTTAACTTTTTTCTGTTAGTACTGCGCTTTCTGTTCTAGGCTAAGAAGTTTCCGAACTGCCCTCGTAATAAAATTTTGATTCTGGTTTTGAAAATTAAAAAAGATTGTTTCTTTTTAATTTATTTAAAAAAAAATTAAAGTCTTGTTTCAAATAGTTGTATAATTTCAACAACCTAAAGAAGTGATCGACATAAAGAGATCTTTCTTTGGTGCAGTGAAATAAAAATCCTTCCGTCCAAATGAAATAACTCCCAACAAAAGAAAAAAATTGTTGGGCAGTAAGTGGCAATGCAATCTGTATGGACAAATTTTTGGGATTTATTTAATTTTTCCATTGGGACTTATTTCATTTGGGAGTTATTTCACTGTACCCCTTTCTTTCTCTGTTTCCATCTTATTGGCAATTGATTGGGAATTTTGTTTTGTTATTTTCAATTTCATAAAACATTTTAAAAACTATGAGCGCAAAGAAATTAGCTAGAAATTTTCTTTAATTAATATTAACTTTGCTTAATTTACACAAAAATCTCTTTTTTGTGCAATTTACTAAAGTAATTAATTTGCTCAAACAGATTATAATAATAAATTACAGCAGGGTTTTTATATGTTTATTTGACAAATATTTTTTTTTTGCTTTCTAATTTTATCGATATGATTTAATGATTTGAAATCCTTTATTAAATAGGATTTTGTTATTGCTTGTGTGCAGTTTGTTATTTAATGGATTTAGTATAGAAATACATGGTAAAAATTTTTGTATTTTATTAATAGTTTTGTTTTTGTATCTAATAGTAAGTTCGACTATTCATAAATTGAAATCTACAATAATTGATGGTGTGGTTTATTGACTTAACAATTTATTACAGTAATAGTTTAACACTAATTTATTTTTATTTATATATTTTGCGTTACCAAAAACAAAAAAACAAAAAACAAAAATTCACGAAAAAACAGCAATAAATATGAATGAATTACAAACGTTAGATGAAAACAAAACAGGCAGTTAAAACCAACATAACAAATATTATAATATTTACAAAAATAAAACGACATACAACAAATAATTCGAATTTGGACAAAAATATGAAAACAAAGTCTTGAAATAAAAATAACAAATAGAAAAAATCATAAATCTAGCATGGCCAAAACTAATACCACTAAATATAAAAAGACTAGACACGAAGATGTTTTATTGCAAATTGAATGGAATTTCGAAAATTTGGAATGCTGAACAGGAAACATTGGCTTTATTTCCTTCAATTCAAATTTAAAATATCGATTTTTAAATAACGTTTTTGCGATAACAAGGCACCTTATCACACCTTATAAATTATATTAATGCACTACTTTAATTCGATTTCAGATTATTGTATTTGCGCAAATTTTCTTCTTGTACGACCTCCATTTGCACCCATACAATTGCACAAATGACGAGGTTAATAAAACTAAATTAAAAACACAACAAAACAATAATAAAATAAAAAATCGACGAAAAACAGAAAAACAATAACAATTTACAAAACTATAAAAATGCATTTTACACCTTGCATTTGGTTGGTTGTGAATGCCAGGGATATTGCCGTGGACGGCGAACTGAGGATGATGATGGCAGTTTATGTGTTATTAGACAGGGGGCCAACAAATACAGGGGGACTTATAGAGTGAAACAAACAAACAAAAAAAAAAAAAAACTATAAAAAAAATCTAAACATTTTTATGTTCATTTGTAAGTAAGAACAACAAGTGGATTTAGAGAGCACAAAAAACAAATCCACTGCAATCAAAGCATACAAACAAGCAACTTACATATACATATGTATATATAAAACACAGCAAAAGCCCCAGTGTATGTAAAACAATAACAGCAACAACAATAAAAACAAAAGAAACAAACAACAATAATTCCCCACTAAAATAAAATAAATAAAAGAACAGTCAATATTTAGCGCCCATTTATGTAGGTTGAATATGAATCAGACATGTATAAAGCAGATTTAGACATGTTTGTGAACTGTATACAAAAAAGGACTTTTTTGTGCGATTAAAAAAGTACTTAAGTTTTAAGACATTTATGAGCGTAAAAATAATTTCGGAAAATGGAACTTATATGGGAACTATGGTCAATTATTGGCCGATTTATACAAAATTTGTAGTTTTATATTGGGTGTATAACTTATATATGCGGAATTAATAACAGATGGTTTATCTTTTCAACGCAGTTTTTGTGTTTAGTAACTTATATATCAACTTATGTGGCATTTATTCTCACTTAATTATTGCACATTATACGTATAGTTTCAACAATATAGTTTTTTTTTGCTTCGAAAATATCAAATTTTGTACCAAGAAAGCGTCATATGCGGGAAGTTTTAATTTACATCTTTAATCATTGTGTATAGTATAGTTACAAGGTGAGTGCAAATCGGCAACAAATACCTAACAATACAGAAACAACGTGTAAAATAATCTACTACTGTCAAAAACACTTGAAAAATATTACTTTTGACATAAGTAAATTGTAAACAAAGTCAGTCAGCTGTGCTACTGCACTCACCTTGTATAGTTACACCATGTCTTTAATTTTAAAAATGTGCCGAATTCTCACCACAGCTTATGGTGAATATGTTTCATCGTTTACGCTGTTCAGAAATGCTAATTTTGTCATCGAAAACAAAGATCACCCACATCATTCAAGTTTAAAGATCAAGAATTATGCTACATTTACACGATCGATTGAAATTTTCTTCAAAATTGCTCTTCAAAATGCTTCAAACTTGTGTAAACTGCTGTTCCTTAAAATTTATTTATTTAATAACTATTAATAACCATTAAATAAATTAATTTAGAAGAATTTTTGCTGTTTACAGGAGTTTTAAGCATTTTGAAGAGCAATTTTGAAGAAAATTTCAATCGTGTAAATCTAGCTTTAGAGACATTATTTCATGAAGATTATTGTTAAACCCAACAAGAACTTGTAAAACCATTGAGAGCTACTCAAACAGCAATTTCAAAACGTTAGCGAGCATCAGGGAAATTACATAACATATGAATTGAAACCGATAGACATTGAAATACTCAATAAAGTTCACCTACACAAGCTAAAAAATTTTGAAGACCAAGAATTGAAGGCACTACTCCATGAAGATTGCAGTCAAAATCAACAAGAGCTTCTCAGACAGCCATTCTAAAAGGTTTGAGAGCAGCGGAAATTAAATGAATCGAAGCGGAGAGACCTTAAAATATGGCTTTACATGTAGGAAATACTGCTTAAACGCTATAAAAGGAATCATTACTTGCAATGAGAAATAGATTCATTGCGATAAACCGAAACCTAAGATATTGTATGTGAAGCCCGGTCATCCTGTCGAATAGACAACAAATCTTTAATCAAATATCTATTATCGATAAGGTAATGCCCTGTATTTGGTGGGATCAAATTATATTATGAGCTGCTGAAATCTGAACAGACTACCACAAGGAAACAAATGCATTTGAAGTTAGCATTGGCCAAAAAACCTCCAGAATATGCGGCCAGAAACCAAAGCGTAATATTTTTTTTCTTGGACCAGAATACAGGGGACGACCCCTACTTATGCAATACATTGTGTTGGAACTAGGAAAATAGTTTATGGGAGGGAGGATAGAGGGAGTAGTGTTTGTGAAATATTCCATTATGACAACGCCCGGACACATGCTGCAATACCCGTTAAAATCTATTTAGAAGGATGTGATAGGTGCCCCGTCCGCCGATTATTTGTTGCGATCGATGCGCCAAGCTATTTCTGGAATAAGCCTCATTTCATAACAGGGTATTCGAAATTGGCTTAATTCGTCTCAAAAGATGAGTAGGGCGTTTCTATTCTGACGGATGCAATATTTAGACGCTTTAAACGTCTTTTACTAATAGAAAGAAACACATTTTCAATTAAGAGTATTTCTAGAAGGGGTAATATTTTTCGATTTGGCCAACTTTCATAAGATCACAAAACTCTGTTAATTTGTAAACTTTTATTGTATCATTCTTTTTTATTGTGAAAGATGCGATATCAGACGATGATTATCAAATCAAACATCGTAGAGAAATATAATCCAATAATAAGAAATTTGCTCTTTAAGCCATGACGGGTGCAACATGAATGAATTTTCTGTTCCCGCCAAATCTATGAATCTTAATGATTCGAAGTGCACAACAAATTTATATTTAAGCTTACATCTAAAAAAAAATTATATTATTATAAAATATAGATATTTTACTTTAAATTTGCATCAAAAAAGGTATCAAATAGTGTGATTTGATAATTGATGTTAAAAGTTGTCTAGAATAGAATCGCCCAGTAGTTCTTTTGATGTGGAAACCAGATCTCATAAATGTCTTAAAATAATGTCAGAAAGAGGGTAAAATGTAATAGTTAGCAATGGGTAAGACTTTGAATAAATTTATATTTTAAAATAAATAAATATTGTAAAATAAAGGCAAACATTTTTTAAAAAATTCCGTATTTTTAAGTTATACACCCATTAGACCGTGGATCTTTTAGCAGGATTCTTCCCCAATATGTAAGGCACATGGTTAAAAAAACAATTTGCTAAGTTTTGTGTACCAAAACTTATAATATTATAGATCTAAGGAATGTTGCAACAGTATAGTGTCAGATTTAATGTTTATTATTTAGACACTGATGTCTTGAAAACACATTAATGCATTATATGGTTAGTTAGTTAGTGGTTCATATATCAGACAAGGAATAAAGATAGGATGAAAATAACTTATATCTACAATTCTTTAAATCAGTTATGAAAAAAATTAAAATTCCCTATCACATGTGTTTGGGCACAAAATTCTGCATTGAAACAGGTAAATTATAAGCTTACTTGTGTACTTTACTAAAATGAGGATTTGTTTCTTGCTTTGCTGAGATCTCGGATATCAAACTTAATTTAGTTGGTTATGATTATTATATTATTATGATTATGATTTTCCCTTTTAATGCAAACAATTTTCTGCTGCTTAAACAATACAAATATAAACATGCTTTGCCCATCACTGTTTTAAATAGATTGATCAAAAAAGAGCGGGATTCTACTCGACACATGATTTGTTTTCTTCTCACGTGGAGAGCTGTTTTTTTTTCTGTATTGTAAACCATTCATTAGTTTTGATTGTGCCAGAGATTATTCTCATAGCGAAGAGTATTCAAACAAATTGCGATATTTTATTCAAAGGCTACGGCCAATGTATAATGGAATGTGTTCTGCTGAAATCAGGGAACTTGTTCCTGAAACACGCAGTTTTTTACGTAATACACGTTCTTCAGTCAGGGCTCATTCATTTGTGATCGACTGGACAGTGGATCGCACAACACACTACAGGGAAAATTCGTTCTTTAGCCGTACTGTCCGTATGTGAAACAAACTACTTCACAAACACTACTCGCTCTATCCTCCCTCCCATAACCTATTTTCCTAGTTCCAAGACAATGCATTGCATAAGTAGGAGTCATCCTCTGAGTACTGCTCCAAGATAAGAAAAGTTGTCAGCCGTTGCGTTGCCAGTTTTAGAATATTGATGTTTCATGTAATTTAAGGAACGATTTTTATGCTAATCTTCAATCTTTAAAAAAGCTTGATGTATTCTTAAATCGAATATGTAGTTAATTTTCTTCCCATTTCTTTTTAGATTTTCAACCGCCTTCCTTTATTATTCTATCCATAGTTGTGAAAATATAGTATATTTTTAATAAACATTTCTTTATAATTCCCTTCTATATATTTATTTTATGTGTGTGAGCATGGATCTTTCCGGTTTGACTTCCGTATTAATTATGTGATCGTTAGTAAAGTGCGTTGCTACTGATGACCCTAAAGACTTGGTTAGGTTTGTCATTTATAACTCTATAGTTGAATTCAAGATTTTAAGGAATTCCAATCTAATAAAAAGTAAAATATTGCTTACTTTTCCAGCTCTGCCATAGACTTTTTTGTGTGTAAAAGAAAACAAACCGAAAAATATTTGTGAGTGTTTGTTAGTTCGTTTGTTTGGACACACTGATACCAACAATAGCAAAACAATAGCCCCTCTTCAAACCCGCCCCACTTTCAAACAACTTATCTGAGGCCGGCTAAACATGCAACACTTTTTCTTTTACCATTTTATAATAGTTGAAGTATTTTATTTCACTTCATATAAAATAATGATTCTAACAACAAAAACAACAACGAAACCAGAAAACACTAATAATTCTCATTTATTGAGTGTTTTTAAAGCAATAAAAATATTTTTATATTCTTTTATTTCAAATGCTGGCTTTTTATGATTAAAGAAAATCTTAAATTAATGAATACTCATAAAAAACTATTTACATATTTTTTACTTAAATGTGTATATGTTTTTATTTCTATTTGCTGCACTAATATGTTTGTAAGTAAGAAAGTATAGTCGGTCAAGCCCGACCATATAATACCCTAACCCAGTTTATGTGTCAAAACAATTTTTCAGCAATGGGCGCTATATGGGAGTCATGACCTATTATGGACCGACCATCTAAACATTTAGTGGCGTGACTTCTGCATATCTCAATATTATTTGTGTTAAATTGTATCTCGATGTAAACGCTTTTAAAAGATTTGTACATTTGAAAGTGTTTTTCGCAGGGGATCTTAAATAAAAGCTTTGACTAATTATGGACTCACCGTTATGAAATTAGTTGTAGTGTTAGCTGTATTTGTGGAACTTATTTGTGTTTATGATCACTAAACTAAAGTTTCGGAAGTGCGACTTATATGGGACCTTTGACTAATTATGGACCGATCGTTATAAAATTAAGTGTTTATGTCAAACCTATTTGTGCGGAATTTTATTTGGGTACCAACATTTTTAAAAGACTTATGGTTGCTATGACTAATCATGGATCAATAATCATAAACTTAGTCTGAAGGAAAATATGGATGTATATTAGGGTGGCCCCGTTTGTATGGAGAAAAAATAAGGTATCGATGTTACCGACTAATATGAAAATTTGATTCATTTTAAGACTACGTTTGTCAATTTTTTTTTTGTTCTGGGGTCATCATCAATTTAACCCAAATGGTTTTTCCCGTTTTTTTAAATTCTACCTATTTCATTTTATATGTATTTTTTTTAACCTTAATTCTTCCCTATCTCCCAATCTCTGTTAAGTCAATTCGTTAATGTAATGGGTATTAAAATAACGTAAATTCTATAAGCTAAAAACGGGAAAAACCATTTGGGTTAAATTGCATAATGTTTATAATCAAGAAATTTCAACTATTTCTTTAAGTAAATGGTATGAAAAAATAAAAAAACACTAAAATTTTGTCTGAAATTTTCAAAATTTTTGAATTAATTTTTTTTTTAATTTTTGATAACCCATTGAATGCGCCTCTTAAAGACCTTTCATATGATACCAAATTTACATATATGTAGTTTCTTTGGAAAAAATTTGAAAAAAAATCAAAAGACCTCTATTAAAGACCTTTTTATCCTTTGATTCAGCTCACCAAATATTGACCCCAGGACAAAAAAAAATTGAGAAACGTAGTCTTAAAATGAATCAAATTTTCATATTAGTCGGGAACATCCGAAATTTTATTTTGGGGCCACCCTAATGTATATATATGAAACATATTTCTGTTGAATATTTTAGAATACTAAAATTTTTAAGGGAGTTATGCTCTTTAAACTTGTGAACCGATCTGCACAAAATTAATAGATGTGATTAGGCTTTGCATACAACTTATTTCTGTTGAAATTAGTTTAGATACATATATAATCAAAAACTAATGACCGATAAACCCCTATTTCGTGAGGACTCCCATTTTGTGAGCCCCATAGGTGAAATAATGAACTGATTTTAACGAAATTCAATCCTTATCCAAATCTTATCGGAATATCTTCCAATCTTTACATGGTCAGCCAGCCAACCACACGTACGGACGGAAATTGTTTAATCGACTCAAGAAATGATTCCGAGTCGATCGGTATAATTAAAGGTGGCTGTTAAACTAATATTTATGGGCATTACAAACATCAGCACAAATCCACTATAGTTGTATAGGGTATAATTATTATTTAAATACATTCTTCTTCAGAGTCTTATAATAATCATGTGCTTGTTCATAATTCATGTGTTTATGTTGTCATGTGAGAGAGAAAGCATCATCAGCTCTTGACTGCTGCATCATTTTGATCGTTTTGTAGTAATAAATTTTTCAAATTTCAATAATATCTGCTGATTATCAAATTTGTTTCATATTTCAATGACAATTTAATGCAAATGATTATTTTTTATTGCATTTTGTTAGTTTAGGACAGGGATGACGAATTTGGGAGGGGGAAATAAAAACAAGTGTGTGTTTGAGAAAGAAAAACACTAATCAGAATTTATGTATGTAAATACATGCATAATTATTATGGTAAACTATATCTGTTTTAATACGTCTTATATCCGATGGAAAAAATATACCATGAATCTTGTGGACTGAAAAAGTATAATCAAAAAGACCCCATTGCAAAATTTATGCCCTTATTCATAAAACTTACAGCAGATTTATAACAGGTTTATAAAGCAAATTTTGTATGGAAATTAAGTAAGATCTAGCAAGGTGTAGTTGAATTTGACAGCAATCTTCATCTACGTCTGCAATTCTTAGTCCTGGTCGTGTCAAAATCACTTTGCAATTTGAAAAATTAATTTTGCAAGCTGTCGCAACTGCTCAGCGTAGGGCTTTTCATCATAGACATATTCAACTAAATGATCTTTAATTTACTGCAAGAAATTAGGCATGAAATAAGCAAATTAAGCAAAAAAAAAATTGTGTTTTATATCTACGCCAGAATCATAAAAATTCCATGCAAATGCAGCATACGAAAACAAAAAGTAGAAATATCTAAAAATATTTTACTCGTCGAAGAAAGGGAAAAACAAATACTTAAAGCATTTTCTTAAATCATCTTGATAATGATGGAAATTGAAATGAATTAAAGTATAAAGGCAGGCAGTTTTATTATAATAAAAACAACAACAATAATATACTAAAATTATAATGGCAATTATGACCCATGTAACTGAGAACTGGGTGTGAGTTCTTTTTCAGAATTCTGCAATTTTATGGCTGATAGTGTGAAGTAGAAGAGAAAACAAAAAACTTTAACGAGCATAAAGTTGGAAAAATAACATGTTGTAAAACTGATTTTTATGATGTGTAGCAATTTGTTGTTTGGGTGATGTTTGTGATATAAAAAATTACAATTGAGTAGGAAGTGTTTGGCGGTTGCATTTAGGGGGTACTTAGTACATACATGGTGTTGGCAATATAAAAGAAATTTTATGGGGCTAGAGTGCAAGGAAAGGGAAATATTTTCAATGTAATTGCTAAAGTGCATCAAATTAAGTATTTATGTTTCAATAGAAATTTGTGTATAAGAAAGACAAAGAGGTTTCTTGCTCTTTGCTGGCATTAAATTTCAGAAAAATGGCAAAGCTAAAAACTATAAACTTTTAATTATTGCCAAAAGTAGAGCTTAATAATGAAATCGTCTTAGAGCGAATAAATCTAAGAATACAATACAAAGTCGATCTTCAGAGTTAATTAAGTTTTGCTTAAAACTTAAAGTTTAATAATAAAATCGTCTTGGAGAGAATAAATCTAAGAATACAATTCAATGACAATCTTCAGAATAAAATTAAAGAGTTAATTAAGTTTTGCTTAAAATTTAAAAAACATTTCAAACATTAAATTTCAAAGCTAAACAAATGTTATACATAAATATGTTGAAGATAAATTATAAAATTTATCTTTAACGAACAATGACAATTTCCTCTAACTGAAAAGACGGCAAGTAATTATTTAACTTTTAATCTTCAAATTCATTTCCAAACAGCAGCAAAAACTTAAAAAAGAACAGCACGTCGTCTGTCGCTTGGTTTCCAAAACATTAAACAGATCCAAAAGAAACCAACTTTAACACAAATAAGGCAGCGAAATGTCACCAGGCTTAAAAGGGAAAGTATTTATGCAAACATTTTAATTTTACTTCAAATTACTGGTATGTACATATGTACATACATATTTCCTTGAATACTGAAAAGCACGAAACCTTAAGAGACAAATAATTTACAATTTGCCCAACAGCAAAATGTAATAGATGGATATTTAACAGAAAGCAGAAGACCAAAAAAAAAAAAAACACAGAATGATGGAATTAATTCCTTTTCCAAATACATAATGAAACTAGTAGTGGGTTAGCAGAAACTAAGGGGGTGGCTGTCCCAGTAAAAAAAAGTCATAAACATTAACATTAGCTTAAAATATTGGGCTATAATTTGCCTCAAGTGTTATGTAAAGTAGTTCGTTCTTATTCGTGTACCAAGCCTAAGAAAGAACATTCTCAAATGATGCCACTTTTGGCGACAGCCACCTCTAACATTTCTTTTATATACGACTATTGTATGTTTCTAAAAATATTTTTATTTTCCATTTCTCACAAACGTTCATCACAAGTTTATACCTTTTGAATAAATTTCGTGTTCAATGTTGAAATATACATACATGCATACATACACACATACATTATAAGGCAGCAACAACCCTCATTTAGCTGAAGAAACATTTGCCATCATTCAAATTGCAAAATTAGGCAATTAAAAATATGCCGAAGGCGCACAACACCATCAACTTCATCAGCAACATTCATATGACGCCTATCTTATGGCTGTGTGTGTGTTTTATTTTCGTCTTTTTTTGCAGATCTGTTGCCGTTTGGCACTAAATACTAAAAACAGGAGTGTGCAACATGCAGAATGGGTTATTGAATGTGTCAACATCTGAAATATATAACTATAAAACCGAATACATACAGGGTGTCCCAACTAGAACGCAATTTTTAAATATTAAATAAAACACAGATATTTAAAAAAAAATTGTGAAACTTTACGATATAATGTAAAGTAGACAGACTGAGGTTATGTATGGAAGAAGATATCGTGCAGATGGCCGCCGCGGCTTTGCTGGCACACACGCGATCTTTTAATGAAATTTTCGACTTCAAAAAACCCCAAAGAAAAAAATCTAAAGGTGTTAAATCGCACGATCTAGGCGGCCAATTCTGGTCTCCAAAACGCGAAATAACACGACCGGGAAATGACTGATACAGCAATTGAATTGTTTCTCTGACTGTATGACATGTGGCGCCGTCTTGTCGAAACCACATGCCCTTCACATTCCTTTCTTCAATTCTAGGCAAGAAAAAACTGGTTATCATTTCACGATACCGAACACCATTGACTGTTTGCGCTTGACCTGCCTCATTTTCATAAATAAAAGGTTCAATGATTCCTCCAGCCCAAAAACCACACCACACAGTGACACGTTGAGCCATCAAGATGGAAATGGGCCGCGTCACTGAAGATGATTTTATCGGCAAAATCAGCTGAGCCAATTGAACTTTGTATGCATGACGATGCAAATCTTTCGTCAAAATTTGCTGTATAGAGGATTTGGAGACACCAATTTGCTGAGGTCGGTATCGAATTGAGGTGGATGGAGTTTGAGTGACATCATCACGTACAGCTGCGACATTTTCGGTCGATCGACCTGGTCGAAGGCGCGTTGTTGTCTTTACATCACTAACAGACCCAGTTTCGGCAAATTTATCCATTAATCTCTTTACAGTTGACTCTTTTGGAGCATTATTATGACCCCAAATTGATCGCAATTTGCGAACTGTAGCAGCAAAACTTTCACCATTTTGGTAAAACAATTTCACAATGAGAACCTCGTACCTTCTACTAGCAAACAATAACAATTGCTCAAATGTCTAACAATGACACTTCGAATGGCGCCAAATTTAAAAAATTCGTTCTAGTTGGGACACCCTTTACAATATATATATTATATCGATTTTAAAATATTAAATGTATTTGAAGATATGGAGAAAATTTCTGATGAAAGGAATAGGAAATTTAAATTTTTAGAGTTTTGTACTTAATTTAGTTGTACATACGATATGCATATTGTTACGTTATTACCTTTTAAAAACGGTGGTTTATTTCCTTTAAATAAACCGGATTCTTTTTAATTGCAAATTAAAAGGATTAATTGTTGTTCGCACAATATCCCCTCGACTTTACAATTTGCTGTCAATAGTTTGAATTTTTCTTAAAATGTTATCGAAACAAATTTAAGAGATGGTTGCAATCTAATTCATTAAATCAAGTTCAATAAAAATCAAAAGTTTACAATATTTTTTTTGCAGATAAACATCTTTGTTGTTATATAAGTTTAGCTTGAAAATAATATGTGGAATTTGGTTTAAAGAAATTTAAAGTATGTATACAGTATCTCCATGTTTCACAATGCGCTGATTTTACACAATTTTTAATGAATACGGGTTTTTACTATAAAATGTCTATCTATAAAAAATTTTTCTTTCTATAAAAAAAATATATTTTACTTTAATCTAACTTATTAAACAATAACAATTTAAATTCTAACCAGTTTTTGTTTGTTTACTGATTAGATTTACTATTATTTTAGCAAGTGACATTATAAAATTTAAACAAAGAACCTTGAATATTTGTCTTTTTCAAATATGTATCAATAATATTATTAATGAAATTTAAAAAAATAAAGTCACACTTTAAATATGAAACGCACTTTCGATAACGAAAGCGATGATTAGGATGTTGACGAGAAAAATCGGAAGCGAAGTGACATCCAAAATACGGGTCATATGCAGGTGATTGTCGATGAGCATTAACATATAGATCAGAATGATATTGACTTAAATTTTTACACTCAGGAGTACATTATCAAACTGATTATTGATGGTCTTAATGACATACTTTACTTACAAATTTTCTTTCCCGTCAGAATTTTGTAATTATTCTTGGAGAATATATGAATATCTTTTAAAATTTAGCAGTGACAGTAGTTTACTGAGAAATATAATGAAATTGTATGAAAAAACTAGGTTATTTAATATTACGATGTCCTACTAGTCTCAAAACTACTCCTTGTAATTACTTCAAATGTTTTATAATCACGATTATGGTCGTTAAAGCACGATTATTTGTCGTGTAACAAGAAGTTTTGCTTTGAAAATGCAATGGATTACATAGGACCATGATGTAGTCACTACATTTTAGCTACAATGGACCACGTACTTCACAGATTTTTGCAGGGAAGTTCTTAAACACAAAACGCCCAAGATAAAGATACAAATGTATGCAACTGGATATTCTGTGTATAGTGCTTCATGTAGAGAATTTCTGTTTAAAGGTACAAGAAATTTACATTTTTAAATTCGGGGTCCATCTTCTAAACTTAAATTCGAATACTACTTGGTTCTGCTCATGCAAGATTTCATCTCAATCGGACTAGCAGGTTAGAAATGCCAGATTTATTTCCAAAAAGTTTCGATTATGTCCTACTGTGCAGTGTATTTTTGCCTGTTCTAGAGTTCTTTCTTTATAAAAATCTCAATTTTCATTTGCCTACTTTTCTTGACGTTTAGAAATGTACTCCTAGTCAAATTCAAATGAGGCTCAACATTAATAATGAAACAACTAAAAGTGAAACGTAGTTATAACAATCAAATATCTAAATTTTTTAAATTTAAACAGGTTAGGTGTCATTCTCAATTAAGGTCTGCTACAAAATATTTTAACATATCAATATTAAATTCTCCCTTTGTATTTAATAAACAAACTAGTATTACGAGGGCGGTTCGGAAACTTCTTAGTCCAGCATAGAAAGAGAATAGTTAGTTTTTCAAAAACATTTTCATTTTCCAATATAATCTCCTGAAACTTCAATACAATTAGTCCAACGTTTGTCTAGCAATCTATTCCTTGATTAAAATAGGTTTTCCTCAAGGCCTTTAAAATAGTGGTTTACAACTGTTGTTGGACGTCCACGACGTGGTTCATCCTCAATGCAACCCAATTTTTTACTGTCGCATATAAAGGAGCACTTTCACCATATCATTATGAATTTCTTGTACCGATACACTTTTTTTATTTAAATATTTAATGACACCACCAATTTCTAATTTTTCCATTGTAAAAAGACGCATCCGCGAACACCTGTTTCTATAAGAAAGAGTTGACAGATCGAAAAGAAATTTAACATGTGTTTATAGCACAGATGCAAGTTTCCAAAACACTTAACTTTTTTCTAAGAACTTTTGCTAAGAAGTTTCCGAAGCGCCCTCGTATTACATGTCAATAGTAGAGTCACAGTCGAGTATTAAATTCGAACCTTATGGAATGTCAAAGACACAATGTCTCAAAATGGGACAGTTTGTGAAATTTTCATGCACCTAAGTCCTTCCCTTGAGGCTCTAACAAGTCTACGACAGACGGATGGTCATTGCTAGATCGTCAATGAATTTTTTAAGTATGCTGAATATATAACATTTTTGGTTCTACGACCAATATTTCGATGTCCTACGAATCGAGTGACAAACTCAATATGCCCCCAACATCTAATCGGAATTCATTGCACATCTATATTTGTATATTACTGAATTGGAGTTTTGTTGAATTACATTTTCCTAATTGAATTATTATTAGTTTACTGTGCCTATGCTGTCACATTCCCGTCTTAAAACCCATATATTTGATGGAAATGAATGTCAGCCAAAAAATTATCATCCAACCTACTGAAACCTACATATATAAAATTAACGATGTGAGCGCCAAATTGTCTTTCGTATATAAACGTATTACTTAAATACATACAACAGAATACACATACATACATATAAAATTTCATAAGTATTTATGTATATAAAATGAAATTTAAATGAATCATTAGCAACCCTTAGACTCGTACACCGACATTGTTGGATTTGTTACAATTACAAGCTCACAAAATCATGCACACCCGGTTAAACATAAACATTTGTTACTTAAATAACACGGAAAGAAGACAAAATGAAAGTGTTTAACAAACCCAACAAGCAACCAACAAAACACCCACCCACCCATTCATTCATTCATCCTTCCAACCATTACCACGAACAATTTTATAAATTTCTTTCACTGCCAGTGCTGCTGCAGCTTTTCCTTCGTGTCATAGCTGGAGTGTGTGTGTAACATTTTATTTATTGTTTGCAAAACGACGTTTTTAATGTCGTCTTTTTTATTTAGTTTCTCTCACAAGGAAAGAAAAGATCTATGTATGGCTCAACCCATGAGTACGAAACTGATTGTTTTCCAAAGATATCGACAATAAGATGTGAAATGTAGCATCGTTAAGATTGTTTTGAAGCTAACTTTCGTTTTAGTTTTAACACCAACAGCTATAAGTGTTTTAGCGGCTTCAGGAGGTGGAGGCACAGAGGGAGGGAGCATGAGTATAAGCTTTAGATTTGCCAGCTGTTGGGTGGTGTTTGTTTAGTAAGTATGTATTGGTCGGTAGTTGTCAATAAATCGTTACTTTGGCGGGAAAAAAATATTTGTAGCATTTTTTTTTTGGCTCAAATGTTGGCCATCCACCCGCACGTGTTTATTTTCTGTTTGGTTTTGTCTATTTATTTTATTACATTTGTGTTTTTTTTTTTCTTTTTGGAATTTAGTATCCTTCAAAAGCAGTTTGTGTTGGGTTTTTTTTTGTTTGTCTTCTTTTTTTTCTTCTTGAATGATGCTTCTTCGTGCGATAGCAGTTAGTGTCAGAACTACGAAAATATATGAGTCAAGAAACCATCAAGACATTCTTTAAGGGATACTAAATAAACTAGTTGCAAGTTGCCATCATATTTTAAGAAAATAATGTCGTGAATAGGATTTCGATTTTATACTTAAAATACATATTAAATAAGATGCCACTTTGAATGGTAAATTGTGATTAACGAGCTTATAAATTGAAGAGATAATTCATAGTAACAATCCAAATTGTCTTGAAAAGGTATGAAACTATTTTAAAATGTGTTTAATGGTATTCTCCTTTTTTCTGTCAACACAGCACTTGCTGAAATCAACATTCAAGTAAAGTGCATTTCAGTCAACAGAGTGCAGTGTTTGATCGTTGCAGATCATTCTTGGACATATTTATTATGTGCATGTATTTCGTATATATCCTGTAATTGCAAACTTCTCGTTACTCCGCTGAATTATACAAGGGACTTGGAAAACGCCGCCATATTCCTAAGCTAGTGCTTTCCTGTTTTGGAGAATTATTCATTGTCTTGTTTACCTCGGTCTACCTTCGCCTTTATTGATGATAAATTTGCTAGAGATTCTTGTTAACGCTTAAGATCTCCTGAAACTTCAATACTCTTGAGTTCCTTGAGTTTAACCCTGTGATTCTTATTAAAGGTTTCTGTATGTTTCTGACTTTAGTATTTTGTATATATGGTTGACAAATTATCCAAATTTAATTTCTCCTGTCATTGGTGCTTCAAGACACTAAGAAAACGACAACACATTCCAAATCTTATAGTATTTACTTGCTCATATAGACTATGATAGTTTCTTCGATATGTTTTTGAACTTCAGTGATTCTGATATCTGAATTTCTTATTTATAAACCAATATTGAAGAGACTTTAAAGCTTGCGGCCTTTCAGATAAAGATTTGTTCTTTAAAAAAGTCATATGTTTGCAATGACATAACCTTTCCGGTACATAACCGTCCAGAAGTTTCCAAGTAATATCGGTGTTGTGTATGTATCCGAATCCAGTATCCTATAGAGCTAGCATTTGAAAGTATCAAGTAAACCGATGACGAGCCATCTCCTTCTTCTCCAAACTCTAAAGATTGTGTTAAGTGCTCCTTTAGGAGTTTTCAACTGATATCGATTGTGTTATTTAATTTTCTAATTCGGATGTTCGGTATCGAAGTTCAGAAGTTTTCTTCTGAAGTTTTCAACTAGTGTAGATGTTGTTGATGCTGCAACAACTAAATTTATTAAATTTTCTAAAATGTGGTCTCTACATCGAGTTCAAGAGCAAGAAATTGCGTTAGTTGTATTGTGTTGTAAGGTTGCTTTTACAGTTGCACATATTGGAGTATCATGGGGACCCTTATCTCTAGCTGGGAATATATGTGGGACGGCACGGTCTATGCGAGACCAATAAGTATTCACTTAATGGTTCCAATTCGGCCTCAGTTGTGTCAAAACTACTCTTGCTTTCCGCGGCAGATTTCTAGATGTCTGTTAGGTGAAGTGAGCGATTTGATATCCTTCAAACGTGGAATTGATGACATCTTAATGAATGTCGTTCGAAGCAGCTTTATATTATCGATACAGCGGATCCTGCAGACACCTGTGTATGTTGTGCTATGTGTACTAAGAATGACTCCTCCGATGACATCCCAGGAGATGATTATTTGCCAACAAGGTATTGTATTTTATTACAGAGAGAACAGTCGTTTCCTCGTCTATATGATATTTCATGGTTAGTTGCTGTAACCTGTGACAGCCCTTAAGGCAGCCAAGCATTTCTCCATTGGGTATCACTCAACACAAGTTGCGAAATAGGTTTCTTTATCCATGTCCCATATGATGCCGGCTGCTGATTTGAGAATCTTGTTACTACTTTGGAATTTCTGCGTGATTGCGTTTGCATTATTAATCGTAATTCAGGCTCCATTGACCGGAATACCAATATTAAGCTTTACTTTCTTGCTCCAAGTTATAAAGAGTGTTGCGGAAAAGATCCTTGAAAATTCTTTGAGAAGTTTAAGTCTCCTTCAGTACAAAAATTTAATTTGCGGATACATGCAGTTAATAATCATATCGACAATATACTTATCCAAAGTCCTATAGATACAAAAGAGATTATTCATTCATTCATCTAAAAATTTATACTGTATTATTCATGATAAAACCGAATTGAACCATATGTAGAATCCGACAATGGAAAGAGATTTTGCTTTTTCTTTCTTAGAGAACTACTAAGTAAACCGAACACAGATTTTAGAACCACCTTCTTCTGTAACCCAACACAACAAAAAATTTATATCCGTGTCCTTTCTTACCAAATCCAAAGACTGAAATGCTCAGTGCATAACCTTAGCTGTGTTAAAAGATCTGCGGGAATTTGTGATTCACAAAAAGATCATAATACACATCATGAAATATATAGAGACAGAAGTTTTGTTGTTTACTTTCAGAGATATGTGAAGGAATGATAAAAATTAAATAAACAATATTAAGGATCCTACACCAAAATGAGATTTTGCTGATTCGAACACGGAGTTTATTACCTTAATTCTAAAGTCTGTTGGGATGTGCATGTACATGTGATTGCTATCAGGAGATTGGCAAAGCTTATATCTGTCTCCTTTTCCTATCAGATACAGAGACTTAAATGAGGGAGTATGAGGAAACTTAAGAAGATTTTGCAGATTCTTAGAGAAGTACTAAGTAAAGTGAACATAGAGTACATATATAAACTTTTCTATAAAATCTGCGGGGAAGTGTGATTTATATAAAGAGACTATTGTTTTTTTAAAGTGCAAAGTGAAGCAAAGTTAACGAAACCAGAAGTCTATTTCACGCAACTGTTTCCTTGCAATATACTCCTGAAGAGATATTGGAAGCATTCTAATATGTCCAATTTAGTTATTTTTAAATTGCAAAGTAAAACGAAGTTTATTAAACCAAACGCTTATTTCAACGCAACTGTTGACGATGTTTTAATGCAATATCATTTCCAATCACATTTCTTTAAGAGTAAATTCAAAACTTTAAATTGTTTAAATTGTATAACCATTTCTTCCTGAACCTTGAAAAATACTTCTTAACTTTACATGAAAAGCACACTTGGCAACTCTAATATATCCGTTTTAATGTTGATGATGAAAATGATGACAATACCAACCCAAAATTGATGATATTTCAAACCATAAATTTGAAGTTTTTTTTCTCCAAATTTTCGTTCTCGTCAAGACAACACAAGCAAACTAAACTAAACCAAACCAAACCGAAGCCTTGATAGAAATTAAACATTATAGATATTTGTTCTTCATCGTCTTTGAGATTTGTTTGCTACGATTTTGCTTTCTTACTGGATTGTTGTAGTTATTTTTATCGTCGTTTCTTAACGTTGGCATGCCATCATTTATAGCAACAAGAAATTCTATGAGTGAATTATGGCTTTTATGGCAATTCTTATAAGAAAGAATGTTAGTTTGTGAGTGTGTGTGTGTGTGGGTTAAAATTTATAGCATTTGAATGTATGGGTGTGTATGATGATTTGCCAACTCCCTCTACTGATTTTCGATTTTAATGTTTCTTTTTTATTTTTATTTCTTTTTTTTTTTTTTTGGCAAACAGTGGCGTTTTAAACTTTTCCTTGGGTGGCTGAATTTATTGACAAAGTATAGTTATTTTGGTAGGAAGTTTAGAGACAACCTATAATTAGATTTTGTTTGAAGAAGGAAGCCAAAGTATGTGGGATTTAGTGTTTAAAATAAGGGGTATTTTGAGTAATGGTGGAGATTTTAAAGTGATTTATTAAAAATTTGAATTAATTTTTAAATAAAAAAATAAAAACATAAACATTTTCAACAAAATAAGGACTTGAATATCAAACAAACCTTAATTTCTTCGTTAGTAGTCTGTTATACTAAAATTTATTTATACTCTACACCTTTATAGCGCTCTTGAAAATCGAATTCTTCCAAACAAACCTTACTCTCTCTCTCTCATTGTTTGTTTTTATAATTTTTTGTTGCAACCTGCACTATGCAACACTACTCGCCGTATTAACAACAACAAAAAAGACGAACCCACAAATAATTTATTTTAGGAGAGGGGGGGGGGGGGTAGGTGCGATGATTGTTATTCGGTTACTCTGCCCGTCTGAACAAGTGGCAGCAGTGGTGGAGAACTGCTGATGATGATGGTGTTGTTGGTGCTGCCAAACATTTGAAACCTTTAAATCTTCAATGTTAGACGCCATTATTTCTTATGCTTGTCTCTAGGTCCATAAAACACTTTAATAGTTTTTTTTTTCGACAACATTTTGTGGAATTCATGTGATTTGGTTCGTTTCTGTAGATTCTTTTTATTTTTAATGTGAAAGGAAATATAAAGTGGTAAGTAAGAGTAAGTTAGTTGGTAAAGTCAGACAGAAAAGGTACGCTACAGTAAAAAACTACTACTAATACTTGAGGTTGTAAGACATTTGAATAAATTTACATATGAAAATAAGCAAAAATCTGATTCAGCAACCAAAATTGCTGTAACCGGCAAATAATAAAACATATTATTCTATAAATTTCAGTCGTTATTTCTAATAAAATGTTTACAAGACACACTCTTGTCTTTAGTTCATATTCATTCACAATAAAACGTTATTTGTTTATTTCAATGGAAACACAATAATATATGAATAGTTTTATACATTATTTTAATTGTATTGTATTGTATTGACCGACCGTAGGGTATACAAAAACGTACTTACGTCCTCTTCTTATAACAAGTGCCAAAGGAAAAATATGACCAAAATAGGTGGAGTTCAGAGCAGAGTGATATATTGTTGGAAAATAAAGAGTTTATAATTTTGTATTCGTAAAACAAAAAAGAAAGTTTCATTAAAAAAGAAGGTTTTAAATAAAAAATTTAATTACAGTTAAACTTTTATAAACAATTAGATTAAAACAATGCTCTCCTATTTACATCAATAATCAAGTAATAACACAACAATCGGAACATGAAAATCCTATATAGATACAAAATTGACTCAAATTAAATTGAAATTAATCCAAATTAATTGACTCATTGGCAGAAATTTTAAGATAAGTTTAGATTTGAAAAACTTATTTTTAGTTCGTTTTTTTTTTAATTAAGATACAATAAATAAATAAAAGTAAAAAAAGATTAAAACAATCTCTCTCTCATTATACCCAACACCACAATAGTGGGGAGGGTATATTGGATTTGTGCACATGTTAGTAACGCCCAGAAATATTGGTCCAACACCCACCTTAAATACCGATCGGCTCATAATCACTTTCTAAGCCGATTTAACGATGTCCGTCCGTCCGTCCGTCCGTCCGTCCGTCCGTCTGACTGCCTGGCTGTGCATTTAAAGCTTGTGCGCAGAGTACAGGTCGCAATTTTGAAGATATTTCGATAAAATTTGGTATGTGATATTTTTTCGACCTAAGGATGGATGGGATTGAAACTGGCGGAAATTGGTTCATTATTTCACCTGGCCCCCATACAAATGTCCTCCTGAAATTGGGGTTTACCGGTCATAAATCTTTGAATTATGCAAGTGTGCAAACAAATTTTACCACAAATGAGTAATAAATGAAGCTAAATCACATATAAAAATTTCGTGAATATTGGTACATAATTAGTCGTAGGTCCCATATAAGGCCCACTTCCGAAAATCACTTAAAAGAGCATAACTCTCTTAAAAATGTTGGTATTCAAATAATATTGAACACAAATATGTTTTGTGTATATACTTATAATATGGTAGAATTTTATGATGATCGGTCCATAATTAGTCGTAGCTCCCATATAAGTCCCACTTTCGAAAATCAAAGGACCATAAATCTCTTAAAAATGTTGTTATCCGAATAAAATTTAACATAAATGAGTTTCTAATGTACACATAAGATTACACGTAATTTTATAATAGTCAGTTCATAAATAGTCAAAACTCCCATATAAGACCCACATCGTAATTCACTTTAACCTCCATAAATCTTTTGAAAGTATTTATATAGAGATAAAGTTTAACACACATAATATTTATATTCACGGAAGTCATGGCACTAAATTTTTGTATAGACGGTCCATAATAGGTAATATCTTCCATATAGTTTCCATATCTGAAAAACGGTTTCATTGATATACTGGGTGTAGGGTATTATATGGTCGGGTTTGACCGACTATACTTTCTTACTTGTTTTTCTCATAAAAAATTGCCAAGAACATGACTATGATTGAAGATCAGTTTATAAAATTTGACATATATATGAGTCTGGTTAGCTTTCAAAAAAAGTTATGCAATGGATCGGGAATGATATTACATTGGTTCATCATTTCAAAAAGGCCATAGAGTGAAATTCAAGCTGACAGACGAATTTGCAATTCAGTACTGGAAACTGTTCTTTCAGGTAGGTAGATTAGGTAGGCAAAGGTAGTAAAAGATTGGATCTTGTTGTTTCAATTTCCAAAATTATAACTTTATTATCTACATAAATTAACTCCTTATTTTAATTTAAATCTTTCAATAAATATTTCCTTTCACGTTATTTAGCCAAAATTCTCTTGAGACTCATTACTTTTGTTCCACATACTCCTACTGCTGCTGCTTATTATGCTTAACTACATATTTAAGGCCTTTAACACGAGAGTGTAAGCATAAAAACACACAAACCTTGGCAATAAAATTGCGCCAAATCACTTTCACTTGTTTCACGTTTTCCCGGAAGTTGTTGGCTGGCTGACTGCTGCTGCCAGCTGCTATGGTTTGGGTGTGTAAAAGAAAAATCTATAAAGAAAGTTAAATAAAATCACCCTTTGGGTATAAAATAAAATTGTGTATAAATACAAGTATTCAGCTCTTATTACATCAATGGATTATTTGTGCGCTGGTTTAAAATTTTTAAATGTTTTAAGAAAAAGAGAGGAAAAAATATCGAGTTTAACAAGCTGACTTTGTTGGCTAATCAAAACAAACGGTCTGTCCATACTTTTTTTCTATTTATAATATTTCAAAACCATATTTTGACAATGCCTACGGTAGAAATAAATTGAATTATTGGGACAAAACATGAGGAGAAGGGATTCTTAAACTGTTTGGTTTAATATTTAAGCCTTGGAATATCAAAGCTGGAAACTGGAGTTACAACAGTTTCTAATACTTGTTTACTTTGGCTTCTCCGTAAGTGTCTGAACATTAAGTCTATCAAGCAATCTGGATAGAGTCCACGTCTTGTGTCTCAACATCTATAGACAGGTCAAGTCATTACATGTCATCTCATGGCTTCTGTATTTGTAATATTGTTAAAAATATTAATTTGGAGATTTCGCTAGAATACAAACATGTAGATCTTGAAAAATTAAAAGCCATTTTTAGTTTTCAAGAATATATTTCCATTTTTCTATACTGGGAACCTCTGCCTTTATGCATATATCATACAACAGAATCCTTTAATGAAATTAAAACATCAAACAAAGTGATAAAAAGCTTAAACTACAAAAATTCGCCGTAAAAAATACAACACACAAAACACAGCGTTCAAATAAATTAATTTAAAAACACGCCAAGACCAACAAAAAATATTTAATGAAATTTCACAAAACCAAAAAAAAAAAGTGATTTCACAAAAGATCAAAAGACATCAGAAAAAGTTATGAACAATACAGTCCTACAAACACACAAACACCCACAAATGGCTCCTGTTCAGCCCAACAAAAAAACACAAAGAAGAACAACAAATATCATTTCATCAACGCGCGTAACGGAAGCTTAACTGCAGGTGTTGTTGTAACAACAACGGTAACAGCAAAAACAAAATCGTTAAAAAAATTTCAAATTGAACAAAAAGCTACAAAAACAAAATCATCATAAATATAGTACCTGCAACAACAGGGGGAAGAGTAATCGATGTAAGAAAACAAAAACAACAAAATCAACAACACAAATTTGTAAACATCCCCTGAAGGTGTGGATTATTTAAGTACTGATGCCTCCGTTTTTTTTGTTCATTTTTCCCAATTCTTTCTTTTGTATTGAATTGTACTGAACAAAAAAAAAAAAAAAAGAACCAGAGATTGATTAACCATTTTACAGCCATTTTCACAGCACAAAGGTGAATTTGTGTAAAAAACGTATAAAAATTGGGGTTAAATTTGTGTGGTAGTTGTTGTTTGCTTCTGCTTTCCCTGCTGGCAAAGAGGGAAAAATGAAGCAGTCATTTGCTGGAGGATTGAGGGAATAATGAAGTGGTAATATCCTTTAAGTTAGTTTTATAATTCTAGTAGTGACGGCTTTTACAGAAATTTCCTACTTTAGGCGAAGTGGTTTAGTCTGACACAGTTTGAGCTATTGGTTCATTATGCCACCCAGAGGTGTTCCATTAAAATCATTTGTGGCTTTGCTATTTCGAGGCAGCTTAGGCAGCTCTTTAGTCAGACGCCGAACTAAACATTGTAAAAAGTGCGAACTTTGCGATATGAACGATTCCTGAATTTTTTTTCGATAAATGCAGAACGGAAGTTCAGTTGTATTGTTAAGTCTGCTTAACCTATACTGTACGAGGGCGGTTCGGAAACTTCATAGTCTAGCACAGAATGAGAATAGTTAGTTTTTACTTTTCAATATAATCTCCTTCTATCCTTTTATTAAAATAGTTTTCATCAAGGCCTTCAAAATAGTGGTTTTCAACGCTGGCAGATTATTGAATTTTATTATCAAAATTCATTCATATTTCTTTCATTTTATGAACAGAAACTCATTTCTAGTTGAATGTCAATGTAAACAAGTATTTGGTGTGAAGAGCAGCCAGAATCTCGGAAAATGCTAAATATGATGGAGAGAGTATGCCAAAATGTTACCCAGCGTTTAAACAATTTGAGGAGTAGCTGCGGTTAACATTTTCATGAAATAATCTTTAAAAATTAAATTATATGACTTTCACACATTTCTCAAAATTGTTTGTTGTTTTTTAACCCATTTTTTGCCACTGGTCGATTTTTCGACCACTTATTTTATTGTCGTTTATTGCCAAAGTTAACTATGATTTTTTAGATCGGTTTTCAGAAATATAAAATTTGTAATGGTGTTTAAAATATTTGCATTGAATTGATTTTCTGAAGAATTTACAAAAATTTTTGGCATAACGGTAAAAAAAAGCATATTTTTCACATTTTTTTCAAATTTAAAAATTTATGAAAAATTAAAAAATTTTGTTTTTTATTTTTCATTTCTTTTAAAGCCTAAATAATATATTTTAAGAATCGAAGAAAACTAATTTGTGAATTATAAGATTTCTCACTTTTAAATTCGAAAAATCGACCACTGGCCGTAAGTCATACAGTCGCATTCAGAAAACTTTTTAAATTTTAATGTTTTTATTTTATACCTGGCAATAGTTTTCTATGTGTCACCCGGAAGTTTACGCTTACTAACTATTACATTGTGTTTTTTAATCAGGGGAATTCCCGAATATTTTGATTTTCTTTTGTTATTGAAATATTTTAGGTAAAATATCAGTATGTACATGACAGTGAAAGTGAATAGTTTTTTTGTTGATCAGTATGCCGATTCATAAATCAGTAAACATATCGGAAATTATTAGTATTCTAAACGAGCTAGATTTAGATGACGAACAAGATGCAGCTACGAAAAGGAAAGACCCAAAAAAAAATCGGATTATGGTACACCTAAATGGCGATAAGGACATTGGTCTTGGGGCTCAAACTGTTCTGGATTTATTGGCTAACGTGTCAGACCCCGATTGTCATATTCTCTTTTTTGACAATTTTTTTTCATCTTATCACCTTATGTGTCTATTGAATGAGCGAAAATTTTATGCTACCGATATAATTCGAGAAAACAGAATGTCAAAAATTCCGTTAAAAAAAAGCAAACGCGGAGAATTTGATCAGTTGCTCGATGATTAGCAAGAAATAATATTAGTGCGTTGGAACGACAATTCGGTTGTTAATGATATCACGAATAATTCCACAGTTGAACCAATGGCAAATGCTAAACGGTATTGCCGAAAACAAAAGAAGATCCAAAAGTAATCAAAGAGTATAACAACGGAATGGGAGGTGTTGACCTCCATGACAATGCCGTGGCCAATTATCGCATCTGCATTAAGGGTAAGAAGTGGTGGTGGCCAATATGGACTTATGCTTTAGGTAACGCAATGGTCAATGCATGGAAGATTCACTGTATATTGACAAAGCTCCAAAAGGCAAAACTACTTTCACAAATTGATTTTCGTTCCGAAGTAACAACACATTTGCTAAAATATGACATGGAGATCAACAGTGAGGATATTAATTCATTTCCAAATGATTCCAGGACCAACAAAAATGTACACTCAATTATTAGAAGTCCTGAAGATAAATATCGGCGCTGCAAATTGTGCAAAAAACATAAAAATTTATAAGAAAAATGTATGAAATATTTTTGTATTTATTTAACATTAATAAAGCCTAAGGAAATGTTTCTTTTTACAAAAATATCATATATTTTATTATAACTGCTTTTGGCCAGTGGTCGATTTTAGACGAAGTGGTTTAGCCTATTGGTTCATTATGCCACCCAGAGGTGTTCCATAAAAATCATTTGTGGCTTTGCTATTTCGAGGCAGCTTAGGCAGCTCTTTAGTCAGTGAGAACTTTGCGATCTTTAAACTGAAATTAAACATGCCGAATATACATATGAACGATTTCCTGAATTTTTTTTTGATAAATGCAGATCGGAAGTTCAGTTGTATTGTTAAGTCTGCTTAACCTATACTGTACAAGGGCGTTTCGGAAACTTCTTAGCCTAGCACAGAATGAGAATAGTTAGTTTTTCAAAAACATTTTTACTTTTCAATATAATCTCCTGAAACTTTAATACTTTTAGCCCAACGCTTATCTAGCAATTCTATCCTTTGATTAAAATAGTTTTCCTCAAGGCCTTCAAAATAGTGGTTTACAACTGTAATTGCATCTTCATTTTTTAGATTTAGGAATAGGTAAAAGTCGCTGGGCGCTAAATCAGGAGAATAAGGTTATCCTCGTTTTCCAAAAAGATTCCATTTTGGTTTCGAGAACTCTATTTTATATTTTCCGGAACGTTGAGCTTTTACCGAACAAGCTCTTCATGTCGTGCAAAAAGATTACAAAGCAAAAAAATTTGAAATGTAAACATTTAATATTCATCGGGTACAAACAAGCCTTAAAAATGTTATAACTGTGGAACGAGAAGAGCAAATTCAACAATTAGAATTAATAGATCTTTCAAACTGCATCATTATATCGCACCTGTTCAACAAAAGGGTAGTAACTCAAAATTTTATATTTTTTAGTAGAGGCAAAAAACTATTGATATATAAATAGTAACACTGACAGTGATGCCAACTCTTGCATCATTGAAAGCACTGTGAACACATAAAAATAGGGTACAAAAGGGTAAAAATTAACAAAATCTCGGGTAAAAAAGCACCAAGATTAATATTCCTTATTATTGAAGTTTTTATAACGAAAAGATTAAAAATAAGTTCTTATTTTTTGTTTGAGATCGATTGATTTTTATTAAAATAAGATAAGTAGAAAAACAAACGTAAAATCAATTTTAACAAATTACATAAAACATAAAGGTACATAAAACCTATATAAATAGATAAGTGCACATAAAAATAACGATATATTAACAATGACCAGTTGAATGGAGTGGCAAACACTTGTAACTAATATCATATTTGGAAGATTGAACTTATCTTTAATTTTTCGGCACAAACTGTTGTGTGTTTCACTCATCACTGCAGGATTATCTGTTCCAATGGCAACTAAGTGTTTAAAGTCGAAAATATTTAAAATACGTTCCAAACCAATATAACGAATGACAACGCCAAGTAGCTTATCAACTGAAATATCTGTCCCTTCGTCTAATATTAGACTGAATGGAACGCCTTTAATATCGCCTAAAATATCAAGAATATTTTCGACGAAATATGGAGCTATATATATATACATATTTGTTGTTATATTTGAGCACTTTGTTTTGTGCAACTTAAATTGTGCGGTTTTGGCATCCGAAAAAATGTCTATGCAAATATCAGAATAATGCTAAATACTTGAAAAAGATGTATACACTGCTGCATACAAGCAAAGAGAACCTTCAGCTTTTTGACTTTGTTTTGGCTCGGGTTGGTCAACAGACAGCATAGGTTTCAAGGTAAAACTTTTACACGGATCTATTGCTTTGTCACGTATCACTATTTGGCCTTTAATTTCATAGTTACAACAAATGATGGTCTAAGCCACCTTTCGAATGCTGTATCATTCTATCAGGCTTTCCTATATTTTTGTTTTCCCATCTGAAGTTGATAAACTTTAACAAAAAATTCATGAAGAACTTACTTTTACAAACAATTTTTAATTTTATTAAACCTAAGACACTTTCTTTCTTAAATTTGCACAAAAGACAAATGTACGCGTGCGAATAAAAGTAAAATTACTGTTTAACAAATTAACAATAAAAATTTTTGTACGGTTTAAAAAAAATGCCTGAAAGAATTCTAGAAGCTCTTGCGAATGCTACTTAAAACAGAAATGTAAATAATACGCAGTTGGTTAAAAAAGTATTAGCCGTGTTTAAATAATACTAGTAAAATGTTTCAGTACCAACAATTTTGATTACTTAAAAGCGCTATAAATACCCGCTTTTTAAAAACGGGTATTTAATAAAATTTTGGGTATTTAGAAAGCAAAAAAGCACCAAAAAATACCCGAAAAGCGTCAAAATGGCAAGGCTGAACTCTGCAGATATGAAGAGTGACATAACGGTATTTTTTGACGAAAAAGTAAACAAAATAATGGGAGATTTTTACAGTGGGTAGAGTAGATCATTATGTATCGTTTTTTTTTTTTTTTTTTTTTAATAAAAAGTGAAAATTTAAAAATTTTGGGTTTGTTGAACAGGTGCGATATATTAAAAGTTATAAATAAAGCGTTATTGACGAAATTTATGGAGTAACTAAATGAGCAAATTCATTGCCAAAAATAAAGCTTGGACATTTTTCTTTTAAATTGTTTATTCAAAATTGAAGAAAATCGCGGTTTTTGACAAAGTTATGAAGAAAACTCAAAAAAACGGCCGATTTTTTTTTTGTAAAAATTCGACTTGTGTGACCTAAAAACCTTTTAGGAAAAATCTGAAAAAAATTTCAAAAATACTTAACCCTATAAGCTTACAAATTATGCTTGAGCCTCACATTTTTTTGTGAACAACCTAGTGTTCATAGCACAGATGGAAGTTTCCAAAACACTTAACTATTTCTGTTAATACAGCGCTTTCTCTTTTAGGCTAAGAAGTTTCCGAACCGCCCTACTATACAAGCATAATATATTTTGTTAAAACTTTAATTAGCTTTGAAGCTTTAAAGCGGTATATTAAGCTAATCGAGAAATTTTTGGGTAATTGTTCGGGGTAATATCGAAAAAAAATGAAAAATATATAGAACAAATTGTTTTCAAAACAGGGATTACTTAAAATTTTTCTCAAAAGGTAAGCATTTCTGTAGGGGCTGGTAAAATAATTTTTGAAACTGCTTTCTGTTTTGTAATCCAGGTTAAAATGTTGCTATTAAAAAAAACTAATTCTTATATACATATGGGCAG
The DNA here is from genome assembly GCA_916048285.2 of Bellardia pandia. NCBI lineage: Eukaryota > Metazoa > Arthropoda > Insecta > Diptera > Calliphoridae > Bellardia > Bellardia pandia. The sequence continues at coordinate 86,218,445 of OU696530.1, read as the reverse complement.
CAACATATTTCAAGTATTCAACATGTCTTTTATATTAGAATTATCTCTGTAAATATTCTTTAAAAAAGTTTTTTTACCCCCTGGCCCACGATGTCGAACGATAACGTTCGCTTAGATAAGACTTAAGACACAAACTTTTTATCGTATCTATTTTTTACTCAATCAAGTTTGTTTATTCCACAATCAAGTTTGTGTCTTAAGTCTTATCTAAGCGAACGTTACCGTTCGACATCTTGGGCCAGGGGGTTAATAAAAAACAAACTATTTTTTTGCAAAAAAAAAATTCTTTAAAAAAACTTTTTTTAATAAAAACCAAACAATTTTTTTCAAAAAAAAAACCTTCAAACTAAAAATCGTTTATTTTTGGGCCTAGAAAAGATATGGCTATAAAGTCTGACTAATAAGAAGAGTAATGTTTTTTTAACTTTTAAATTGAAAATCGTTTGTTTTTGAAAAAAGGAAGATATTGCTCTGAATGAATCTGAATCTGATGTGAAAGTGTATTGTTTAGCTAACAATATGACTTTAAGAAAAATCTGTCCCATTATTTAAAAAAATGGGTATAACTAGAAAAACATAGAGATAAATAACCCACGCAAGTAAAAATAACAAAAAAAAAATTGCACGCCTAACGTTAGGATTGACAGTAAGTTTTTAAGCCTTAAGCTGACGGCTTGATCTAAACAAACCAAGGGGCGATGTTGGATGAGATGTTGACTTTCTATATAACTATATAAGACAATACAACCAGAATTAGTTTTACGCGATAAATACGTTCCTCGAAAATTCGCGTACAAAAAGATAGAGTATCCATATTAAATGAGGGAATTGGTTCCACGTATGAAATAACAGGTAAAATAAGATAAATAATTCAAATTCATGTTGCTTTATACACAAACATATTTCATTTAAACAAAACCAATAAAAAGAAGAGTTCATTTAAAAATGTGATCACAAAAAACAATAAAACTTAAAAATAAATATTTTTGTTATATACACAAATATGATATACATATATATTTTTTATTCAGTATCACTTTCTGATAATCGCGTTCGTTTACGAAAGACATCACTTTCATCGCTAGAAATATTTTCGAAATCATGATCAGTTGCTGGTGATGGTTCAGTGATTTTGGTCACAAATTCCGTTATTAATCATTGACTTCCAGTTTTTATAAGACAGTTATGTAATTCACGATAACTACCCATTAATAATTTCAGTTCATGTTGAAATTTCGCGGTTGTTTTTCGTACCAAACGATTTTTAGTGCTGCCAACTATGTGTTTAATTTAAAATTCTCCAAAAACCAGTGCAAACAACGTTTTTCTGGTAAAAATACATACAATTTTAGATCGCGTTATATCAAATCTAGTCGCATAAAAACAGAATGAAATATTTATTTGGAAACGCGTTAAATCAAATTTGCGTAAAAAAAAACTCGCGTAAAAACAGAATTAGGTGTACTTGTGTTCTGATTTGGAAGGTAGTTATTTGTGTGTTCGATATTTGTCTTTAGTAACTTATATGTATGTCCTTTTAAAGGGTACATTTTTTGGATTACAAAATGTCGGGAAGTTTGCTTTACTGCTTTAATTTAAAACAGAGACATGAAACACAAGAACTGCTCACCGAAGCTTATGGTGAATGAGTTTTATCGAATTCAAAATACGAGAGATGGTTTATGCGGTTCAGAAGTGATTATTTTTACACGCAAAACAGAAATCGCACAGAACAGCCAAAAAATTAGTCACTGAAGATTGTTGTCAAACTTAATAAGAGTTTGAACAATCATTGGGAGCAGGAATGCGAACTCTACGAATTCTAATGAACGAAGGGAGATATCTTAAAATTTGTATAAAATTGTTTGATTACGATTATTTAATTTTATTGAATATTCTAGAACTGCAACAAGTTTTTATGGAAACTTTACAAATCTCTTTAAACGTTTCACATACTTATGTACATTAGTATTTATTTAGTTCATTATTGTCAAAAAAAAATAAAAATACTGCTTTAAACTGCCTTCAAAGCAATTATTGTGATAACTTATTTAAAATCTTTAACAATAATTTCAAAATCTTAACGAAATGCCACAAATTTTCACATTTACCAAATCCCACAAATAATGTTCCCCCAATTTATAGAAATGAGAAGATGAAAACCAGACACAAAATCACTGAAATAAAGATCACTATCATTCTCGCAACTAAGCCAGTAAAAAAACCGAGAAAAAATACAACTCTTGCAGTAATAACAATAAAGAAACGCATTGGACACAAGAAAACGGAGCAGCAGAGAAAAAAAAACGAACAGAAAAACGTCCAACTGACAACTGATAAAATACTAACGAAACTTTAAACAAGAAACCAACATAGTTGATGCAACAATAAAACAAACAATACATTGCTGCAAACTGTTGTAGTGAAACGAAAAGGAATTCTTTCACAAAATCAATGATACCAATAAATTTGGTTGAATGCAAACGCGTGCGACAGACACTTGAGATGATGAGATCGTATGATCATTGTACGAGTACGGTTTTTGTAACTGAATTCAAATGTATTGTGATATAAAAATGCATTTGGTGGGCATACGCAAAAAGGAAGCTGTAGACTTAAATACAGACTGCTCTGATTTGTTTGGTTTCTTTTATGGGTTTTATTGCCCTACAGTAGACAATGGTGACTGATCTAACAATAACAGCATTGCATAAAAACATATTCACGGGTATTGGATTAGAGGAAGACTAATATGCGTTTGCTAAACCAACAAGATCATTGTTACTGCTAGATCACTGCTACCATATGTTTAATTGTCCCGAAAATGGAATAGTAATTTTAAATATTAGATCAATTGCAAGAGAACTTCTAGGAAACAGCGCAACTTGCATCAAAGAGATGAATAACTCCTGAATTGCACTTTAAATTTAAACATCTACGATTGTAGAGTAACTCCATTTCGTTTTTCACCCGAAAATAATGTTCTTTCTTATTATAATATTTTCGTTGTGTTACTCGTTACTAACAAGCTGATGAGACATGAACGCAAGCGCGCGCTTAACTAAATTCCAAAATGTCAGACGTGGAGAAATCACAACATAACAAGCTCTAGAAATAACAAAACAAACTGAAACATATTCAGCACCCTACATACCAACATACATACGTTGAATGGTGTGTAAGTATGTTTATATACATATAGTACATAATCAGATGTGAATAACGAACGATCAATGCAAAACGATCGACATGTTGGCTTGTTACTTTTGTTGCTGTTGTTGGTTGTGTATGCGAGTAGAGTACGCCATTATTCCAATTGATGGTCCGTCCGTCCATCCAAGCAGGACCACAAAAAACTATTGTACTCTTGCATTAAACCATATTGTGTTGACGACAACATTTGCTATTGCTGCTGCAGCAATGATGTTATTGATGTTTGTTAAGGATATTACAGACGATGGTGGTTGGTTGTTGAATGTTGCCTTAGTTAGTGCTTGGTTAGGCCAACTAAGTTAGGAATGTCGTGTCTCATAAGCTATAAACATAAATAAAAGCACCTCACTATTTTTGTAAAAGAACGCAATTTTTACTTGCTTCATTCTCATCTACTGTTACTACTCCTGATGATATAGACAATGTTAATGATACTGATGAGCTTGAGATGTGTATTATGCAACAAATCTTTTATTTGAAACAAAAAATGCATTACAATATCAATAACATTGCAAACTCTTCGGGGCAAAATTGCACTGCCAAATTGTTAGGCAGTGAAAATTATCACAAATATTTCTGGAGAGAAATTACGAACTTCGCTATTCTGATTACAGGTGCGGTAAGAACTACGCCATCAAAAGCGCTAATCCAAATGGTTCTCAGCTGTGAAGCTAAATGCCGGACACTCATGGTCTCATAATGATTATGTACTCTACTACCTATATATTGAGCTACTATGAAAATCGTCATAGGAATGTTGATTACTGAACACCGAAATATTTTTTCAATATGCAATTTTCCATATGTCTTCCGAACAAGGATTTATGGATCTATCTCCCGGAAGGAATAAGAAGGGTATAAACTGATGGCTCCAGGAGGGGAAACATAATTGGTAGTGGATTCTTCATTGAGGAGTTTGGAATAAAATCCTATTTTAGGCTTAGAGAATTCTGCTCTATCCTTCAAACAGACATATCTCTGCCATAACGCGAGCTGCAAATTGGTTTAGGTAACGGGTCCGCCATCTAAAGTTTTTTTTTCAACTAGTGCTTATTTCGTGAATGGTAACATTTAGCTCATGTCTGATTTGACAGATATTTAGTTTTATCCTTCCGCTAAACGAATGTGGTATACGCTTGAACAACGCTGGGAAATATTGCGACATTACTTTGAAAATCATGGTAATGTTGCAGAATGTGTGCGAAAATTGCGTAAGGATTTTGGAAGAAGAGAAGCACCGTCAGCTCCGTATGTTCGTTATCTTGTGAAAAAAGTGAAAGAAACTGGCATCCTCATCGATAAACCAAAGCGTGAAAAGCCAAAAACAGTGCGTACACCCGAGAATATTGCTGCTGTGGCAGAAAGTGTGCATGAAGCGCCATTAACATCAATTCACCGTCGTTCTCAACAATTGAACATTTCGGAGACATCATTGAGACGAATTTTGCAAAAAAACCTTGGTATGATGCCATACAAAGTCCAATTGGTACAGGAGTTGAAGCCAACTGATCATCCAATGCGTTTTCGCTTCGCAAAGTGGGCATGCGAACGACTTACAGAAGATGCCGATTTTGCCAAAAAAATCATATTTTCAGATGAAGCTCATTTTGATCTTGGCGTGTATGTAAACAAGCAAATTTTTCGCATTTGGGGCACAGAAAACCCGCACGCATACATTGAAAAGCCGATGCACCCAAAACGTGTCACTGTTTGGTGCGGATTTTTGTCCAGAGGCATAATTGGGCCATTTTTCTTCAAAAATGAGCAAAGAATGGCCGTTACAGTCAATGGCGATCATTATCGGGCCATGTTGAACGAATTTTTGTTCACAAAAATTTAAGAGGAGGATATTGGCAATATTTTGTTTCAACAGGACGGCGCTACGTGCCACACAGCCGAAGCTACACTCGATGTTTTGCGCCCTGTTTTTGAAGATCGCATTATCAGCCGCAGAGCTGATGTCGTTTGGCCACCTCAGAGCTGCGATTTGACACCGTTGGACTATTATTTGTGGGGTGCCGTCAATGATAAATGTTACGCCGACAATCATGTGTAGTTTGGTTTCATAAGAAATGGAGAAAGATATAGCGATAAAGAAATAAGGTCTAGAAGGTATTAAATGTTTAGTATTTAATAAAAGATTGGAGGTTTGGAGGACACCACAAAGATATTCATATTACTGGTGGATGTAGCGAGTTAATGTTTCTAACAAAGGCCTGGATACTGTCCAACTTCATGTATGATAGTTCAGAGACTGTAATAGGAACGATGTCCCAGAAACCTAATACACAGATTATGCAGTGTTGGAGAATGGCAGTCAAGCTGGGAAATTGTTTCCTCCTCTACTTCATTGTGATAACTTCTGTTATCACGTAAATCTTCTGCAATGATTGTCAAGTTAAAAGACAATAATCAACGTCACTAAGTTTCATAGTTAATAGCGTTGTACTTTAAGCAAATATGCTATACGCTTCCGATTTAACCTAGGCCAGATCAATCTTGGGATTATTCATATGCGCCCATGGTTCTTTCTGAGCGAACTCGTAGTAAATATCATTAATTTGCTTCTTATATATATGTAGATACGGAATGCCTTTTATCATCTCTATGTCCAGTCAAAAAGTACGACTGTGGAATGACTTGCCATCCCGTTTAAGAATGGCCGCTTTCCTGGACAAGATCGATGTACTGTATACAGCTGTTGGAGACTTTAGCTTGACGATCAGTGTATATCCATATATTCTGAGTCAGTAAGCCTCTCTTTTAATAGCCGATATTTCAGAATGATAAATGATATATCCATTTTAAATCGTGCAGAACATAAATCAAAATGCATTGGTTAAAAGTTTGCATTTTCAATAGTTGTGATGTGATTTTCAGGAGATATGTTCTCGTATTCTGTATAGATTTTCTATTTGAAAGATTCCATAGTCTTTAGCTAGTTCACATAGTGAAATTGGGTATTTTTGCAGGGCACTACAAAATGCCTGCAAATCAAAATCATCTTTATTTGGCAGTCAATTTTTGGTTCGAATTTTACTTAAAAATCTTTAAGAATCATTCTAGGTTTTCCATTCTGTTTTTAAGTATTTTGGGTTGTATTTATTGTTGTTTTTTATTTAACGTTTTTTTTTTCTTTTCTTAGTTGAACATCTTGTGAAAGATGCCTCACAACACAGTCTCAAAATAAGAGTGACCATATCACAGCTGTCATCTGAAAAGCGTATCTACGCTTCAGCTAAACGCTATCATTTCTCGTAGCCTGGCAAAAATAAACCAAAAACGTTAAACAAAAACAATTTATTGTTACAGAAGCAGTAACATGTTGCAACTAAAACACAGCAACAAAAGGAAAAGAATACAACAAAAATTGAGGATTCCGCCAAATATGTACAGGCAGTTTTGCATGAAGACGACACAAATACAAACAAAAAACGAGCATAAAAGCAAAACACTGAAGGTTACCCAAAGTTTTCTTCTCTGTGTGGAGATGTGGGCTTAAGTGCATGAGTGTGTGTTTGTTTGAACGTTTGTATGGAAACATATTTCGTTAAATGAAAGCCGGCACAAGTCTCTTGCCACTGTCAATTCAACTGTAGTCAATGTGTGTAGAACTGACAGAATGCGACCAACCATGCCAAACATACTCAATTCAGCTTATGATCTTGTAGTGGTTGTTGTTTTTGCTGCCACATATTCGCTAGGCTGTATGTATTGTTGTATATAATGTCAAAAGATGGGCGCTGACTGTAACCAGCAATCACCACCATCAGTTCAGCAGTTCAGCAGTAAACCCAACAAAGAAGTGGAAGAAGTAGCCTGTGTAAGAACTTCAGAAGCCCCCAGTTACTGCTCTACCTCAATTTACCTCCACCGTGGCAATATGCAGCGCTTATTGTCCAATATCATTTTGCATTTGCCGATATCGTTGTACCTTGTTGTTGCTTGCTTGAGATCAGCTAGAGAAGCGGTAGACGAACGGGTAAAGGTTAAGCATAAAAAATGCATTTTTTTGTGTGTGTTTGTTGTTGGGATTCTGCTGCTGCCGTTGCATGACAGGTACAAAGCACCATAATCATCAGCAGTTTTATACATTTGAGCCACATTTAACCACACCATTTGCCCTCTCTACTGGGTGTTGCAAGATATTGAGTGTGCCTCTGTGTAAGTGTGTTTATGTTTATTGTAGTGCGCGAATATGTATTTAAAAGATCGATCGCATTTGATATATTTGCTCCGACTGCTCCTTTGGAGTTGTAGGAACAATAATAACACAATACAGGCAAATTTTTAATGTTGCTGTATTGCAACATCTAAACATTGCTTCTGTTAAGAGGTGTTCACACTGACCAAAGAGTTGGCAGGAATTTATAGAACTTTAGAGTTGAATTAAAAAGAAGAAGGTGTTGTGTTTAGTGAAGTTTGCCTTCAATTGACAAATGTGACGTCAGTCAAGTAAGTCGTGGGTAAGAAGTCTTGTTTCAGTAATTTATCAACATACCAGTTATTGACGAATGAATATTGTCCTAAATCAACCACATGTTAAAAAAAATTACTCGCGCCCGAACTATTAGCATTCCTATTTCCGTTCAAAGTATATAAAGCAAATCAACATAAAATCATAAGTAATGGAGATTACTTTGTAATCTTTGCAGCCTTTCGTTATGCACGACCTAGTTCTTTTTAGCTGGATCTTGCAACACATGTCTCGAAGTACAGCAAGAGTTTCTGGTTATTTGTTCAAGCCACTCGGAATAGTACCGGAATAGTTAATAATGTATTGTATTCGAACTCAATGAGTTAGCAAACCTTTTGGCTGGAATTTTTCATTAGTTTTCATTCTATTCTATTGCAATTATACAGTGCTAATGTTACTACCTAGGAGTTCTTCTAGCTATGCCTTGGATAACCTTCATAATTCAAAAAGTTAGAAAAGTCCTGCCCAAAGTCAATGTAAAAAACAGCATGGTTACAATGATATTGCTGCACTTGTTCGTCCATTTGGGAATGTCTTATACCATTCACATAGTTGTGGTATTTCACCAAACTATTGAAAGGTTGCCAACTCCAACCAATTCCCAAAAAGGCGATCAATTGCATGATTGAACGATAATTTAAGAAGGATATACAATGGAAATTGGTATGAATATTGATATGAATGAACTAACAATAAGTTTTTAAAAATCTTATATCTAACAAATTTCAATTATTAGTCCAGCCAAGAACAATGACTTTGTAATATTTCTCAATCATATTAATTTAATCATATACTGCATATTTCTGTGATCAGACTACCAATAATGAATTTAGAGCAAACACTTAATCCTTTAGTTTAATCTTGCAACCTTTGATTTTACATGCCTCGACGAACGGCGTGTGAGTCGTGTCATGCTGTCATGTTATTTTTGTTTAGTATTATTTGGCATTTCATAATGGAAAGATGTACGCCTGATCAACGTTTATCGTTCAACTTTCTTTCGAAAATTAACGTTCTGTAAGGAATACTTTTCGTGCACTTCGCTCAACTTATGATCAACAAAATCGGCCTACTGAGTGTACTTTTCACAACACCATCACCCAATTTGAGACCCAGCATTTATTATTGGATAATATTCGACCGAATAGACCACGTCCAGCACGCTGTGAAGCGAAGACCGTGGAGACACTATTCGACCGTTATCGTGTCATGATAACCGACTATTTGATGCCTTAAATTGAAGCTCGTGATCTCGGCGACATTTGGGTTCAGCAAGACGGCACTACTTCGCACACATCGCATAAATCAATGGATTTATTGAGAGAACACTTCATTGAGGACATAATTTTACGTTTTGGCCCAGTTGATTGGCCTCCAATATCGTATGATATCACACCGTTCGACTATTTCCTGTGGGGATATGTAAAGTCCACAGTTAATGCGGATAAACTCATTTATGCGGAAGAAAACATCACGCGTGTCATTCGCCCGTTACCAGTCGAAATGCTCGAACGAGTCATCCAAAATTGGACTCATTGGATTGACCGTCTGCGACGCACACTGTGGCCACTGCGGCAATAAATCAATTTGGACCTTCTGTCCGATTTTGATGATTTTTGCACAGATGGTTAAAAACTATCTGAAGGTCATGTGTGGAAAATTTCATGCAAATACCTCCATTGGTTTTCTGTCGCGAGCAGCGCAAAGTTGAAGTATGTGAACAAGTCTCAAATGTGATAGTTTTCTATGTTATATTCAAAAGCTTGTTACTTATAAACTATACACCGAATGTTCCTTATAAGTATTTTTTCACTTAAAATAGACATTAAGCATTATGTAAATTAAAAAAAAAAATTTTAAAAAATTTAAAAAAAAAATTTCCTTTGACAATATATTTTGAGCCAAAAAAATAAACATTTATGATTTTCTTTTAGACTTTTAGTTGTGTGCGAAGCAGTGCGACACATGGAGTCATATACCAAATTAAAGCTGAGAGTCTCAGCTAACAGACTAAAAAAAAAAAACCTGCCCCAATTTGCCCGCCGCCGAAAAAACAATGAAAAACCAAAAAATTACAGTAAAAAATATGCGTTATTTTACGCGTGCAAAAACAAATGCGCATTCTTTCTTTCTTTGCTACTCGTGCATAAAGTTTTGATACATGGTAGCAAAATTGTATCTGAGGCCATTCTACCTATAGGTAGGTTAAATATACAATTTGTTTCATACATTTTAAATTAACATATGGTTTATTTTTCAAAGTAATGTTATCAGAAGAAGCACAGGAAGCGAGGAACAAAGATTATAGACGTTATAGGCTATATCACTCGCGCAAGACTGGGCGCTGTTCTACTAACGAAGACGTAATGCATCATTTGTTGATATCCACCGACCCATATATCAATTCATTTAGAACGAAATTTAAGCTTAAAAAATTAGATTATCACGAAGATGTAAAAAAGTTGTTAGTAAATGAAATAGAGTGAAACTGACAAAATTTTTGTATTGGAGTTGTATGGGGGGTGGGTGTTACAGTGGGTGGATTTTCTTCATATTTTCAAAACAGCATTTGATAGATGTTATATGCATTTTTGCGAAAAATAAACATTCTAGTTACAAATTTACAGAAGATATGGCATTTTTGAAATATCATTTGTATGGGAGGTGGGCGTAAAAGTGGGCGGATTAAGTTCATATTTTCAGGAGCTCATTCTACAATTATAATATTAACGTTTTATGAAAATTGAGTTGATATATTTAAAATCATGGAAGTTATGCCACATTTTCTATTTAAGTTGTATGGGAGGTGGGCGTAAAAGTGGGCGTATTAAAAAAAAAAAAAAAACTAAAATTCTTAAAAAATTTAACATAAATGTGTGCAAAATTTCATGAAGCTCCGAAACCTCCTTGATTTAAGGCCATTAAATGCACTACACGGCCACAGTGTGCGACGTAGCAACGGCCAATATTTGATAGACATAATCTTAACAAAATAAATGCCAAAGAATGTTCGTTCAAATGATAATAAAAATTTCTCATTTGAATTTTCTGTGTTTTTTTCTTTAAAAAAGTAGGGAACCTCGAAATGGTTTACGCTTTAATAGCACTTTGTTAAGTGTCAGTTCACAATTATTATATTGAAGTTAATAAAGTTGCAGATGAGTTAGCACGTGTTAGATGGAATTTAGTACCAGGATTCTAAATTCTTATACACGAATTTAGACTCATTCTCCGAGTAAAGACCAAGTCATTGAGAAAGTATAAGTAAACTTGTAGCTATTATTACAGGACATACTGATCTCAGATCATTCGTCTTGGAGATTTGACTGAGTTCTGATGATAGTTGGGAATGGTATGGTGATGAGGAGTGACATTGTTGATATTGGCAGATAAGCTACTTAATAAAACAATGTTCTGCTCTTTTAATAAAATCATTTTAAAACAAGAGGTCTTAAAGTTTATTAATCCTTGAAATCTTCCTTTAAATATCTTTTCTAACCCAAATTATTTTCTTTTAGTAAATTAGTATTCGGATCAAGTCCGAAAGATGTGCTTTAATGCAAATCACCATTTCAATTATTATTCCATATTCTCTCCATTGCTTTTAAAAATTCAAAACAAATAGCGATTGATTGGCAATTATTCGCTTTCGATGCATCTCTCTTTTTAGAAATGATTATAAGTTATCTAATCCATGCAGTAGTTAAGGCATTTTAAAGTGAAGAATATAGCACTATACATGGAGTAAAATATATCAAATTCAAAAATTATGGATTGATTAGGTCGCTCATATTTGTCGGATATACTCGAAGTCTTTGAAACTCTTGAATATATACATCTAATTCAGAAGATTTTCTAACTCTTGCGTTGCCCGTGAAAAACAATAAATTTGATTCGTCACGGACATACGTCTGTTAAAGTCTAAATCATGAAAGATAGTTGTTGTGTGAAAAATCCATAAGTTCGGCAAATTGACAATAATATAGTAAGAAATTCTGTAATAAGTTTGATCTAGTTCATATTATAAACCAAGTTAGTTTTTGGTCTTTTTCTTGCAGGAGGTAACAGGAGTATGTTGTGAATTTTACAAGTAGTAATCCAACACCATCTGAGTTCCGGTTTCTAAGGCCCATTCGTCGCTCCAGTAACCATAGGGATATGAATGCCCCTAATGTCACTTTTTATTTATTCGCTGTTCTCTAAGTTGGCCAGTTAATAAATGCAGTCAATACGACTTTCTAGCTTATAACTTTGGGGTCGAAGTATTCAGCCGTGTCACAGAATTTAATTACATTTGGAAGTGGAATTAATTCTGTATTTGGCTTCTATAGAAAAAGTAAAACTAACAGTTTTCGGAATGAAACATAGAAATGTTTAAAATTACAATTCTACATAGCAAATTAAAAGTGGTTTCAATCCGAAACAACTTTTCGTTTTGCTTTTCCTATAAAAGCAAAAAATTGAATTAATTCCACTTCCGAACGTAAATAAATTATGTGACATGGCTGATTAATTATATTAATATGAACGTATATATTAATGGTAGAAATTTCGATTTTGTATTCTCGGACTCTTCTCGCGGCTGTTGAGATGTCATATACATATCTGCTCCAGTCTAATAAAAACTAAGAGGACAAGTTTATCAGAGATTCTTTGTATACTCGTCGCGAGCATGATTTTATATAATCATGATTAAAATTCAATTGCCGGTGTAAACACAACTTCTAAAAAATCCTTGTTATTTGCCTGCATTCATGTGATTTTTTCCTTGTGTGTGCTTTTTTTTTGTTTAACCACAAACATATTTCGCTGTTGAAAAATGAAAAAGTAAAGTTGTAGTGAACAAAAAATAGAATGTAAAAAAAAAAAACTTAAGGTGTTTATGTCGTTTTTGTGAAATATCAGTTGCTTATGTGTTGTTTAGTTTTTAATGTTGTACTTGTCCAAATTGTAGCGTAGCGTACCATACAACAACATGGAAACAAAGATCGACCAACACCATAAATACGGGCAGTTTGTTGTATTTCAACTGGGTTTGTTACGCTGACTGGCTGCCTGCATTCAAACAAACTGATCGTCTGCCCTCTGCTGTCAATGTAAAATGTTACTTTTAGCGCATTTAATGAGTGGCTTTCATGGTTGCAAGTCTTTACCAACTATTTGTAACATTTACAATTAACAGAAAAAGGATCAAATTTCAAAATTTTTAATAGTATTTACAAGTTGAAATGTAATGAGTGTTACAATGATTTCACATTTTTTTTTATGTAGCAGCATGCTGTGTTTAGTTTTGGTTTAGTTCAGTTCAATTCAGTTTATGTTTAAAGTTTTGTGAATAATTGTAGAGTCCATTTGCTGAACATTATTTTAAGGTGGAGATTTTGAAATTTATTTAGTGGCGTGCTAAAGCTTTAAAAAAATGTGATGAAAAATTTAGTAGGTAATTCAATAGGTGTAAGAATAAATTGAATTTAAATTATTGTTTTTACAATTCAAGTAGTTTTATAGTTTTGCTATTAGAGACCCTGATAAATAGAAAACACAGTAAACGTCTGTAACGTCACAGACTTTGTAGTCAAAGGTCAACATGGTGAAAATTTGTTAGTTTCCAGATTTATATAATATTTTACGACATTAATTGAAGAAGTTTATTCTTTCAAATTAATCTTTTCATGCTTTTCATTTCCAAATTCCTAAATAAACTAGTTTTTTTGCTGTTGTAAAAAAAACGTGTAAAACAATTTCCAAACTGCTCTTTTTTCTTCCAACACTGTGCTCTTAATAACAAATAACATACGACTGACATCCATCTATATGACATGAGATCATATCTAATAAATACTAAATAAAGAAAACATAACCATATATCAAATGTAATGGTTGGTCAATTTAATTCACGATTTCACTAAACAAATTCTTTTAAATTTTTCTTATTTTTTTTTTTAGTTCACAAACATCAACTTTATAAAGGGGACAGACAACACGTTCATCACAATCAGCAACACTCGCAGCAAAAGCAACTCTTCATCTTCTCTCTCTCAGTCAGCATCATCGTTCACAAATGTGACACAAGTTGGACAAGTTGAGTTACTAATGAATGATTGATTTATGAATGCAACAATAAAAAATTAATGCAAATAATATTAATAAAAAAAAATAAACTTCTACATACAACTAATAATCTTCTCCGCCAACAAAGCAGCAAACAAATTTACAATAATAGCTGCTGCTGTTGCAAAAAAAAAACAAACAAAAACTAAGGCAACAACCATGACTTTTCTACTGTACAACAAATGATGAAAATTACCTTGAAGGAGCTGATACTGCAACTAACAAGTGAATCTGAGAATACATTGATGGATCACATGTGCCACCAGTGGCAGCAAAAAACACTAACCATCTTAAGCTGATGTTTGAAAATGATGCATAATAAATTAACAATATCATTGTTGTATTGTATGTACATATGTATATTCATTAATACGCTGAAGAAAAAATGTTAGTAGTTTGAAGTGTATAAAATGTCAGAATGAAAGAGATCGGGAAATGAACTGATCTTGACCTTGGTTTTGATATCGAAAGTGATAGTTAAAAGAGCAGAATTCCGGCGATATTTCACTTGTAGAATATTCTAAATGCTCTAGCGCTCTTTAGCAAAGAAATGAACCAAGACTATTTTGGCTGATGGTTGGAATACGATTAGACTTCTCACAGTTGTAATTACTGGACACTCTATATTTCGAAACGTATGGTTTACTCTTGTAATAAATATTGCAAAAATTGTGAGAACGAAGATGAGGAGGAATTTAAAACCTACCTTCTATGTGACCACATCATGATTTAGACCAGGAGTGCCCAAAAGTTGCTTATGTAAGAGCAAACACTAATACATTTAATTAAAAACTAATTTTTATACAGTATTTTTTGTTGTAAAAACCAATACATACAAAGAAACAACACACTTTTTTAAACGGTATCATACGTTAAACTAAAACAAAAACAAAATTTACATTGACGATCAGCTTTTGATATTTTTCTTTTAGTTAGGCTTAAGTTCATTGAATTTAATTTTCATTAAATTGTTTTTACTGAAGAAGGAATTATTTAACAACTTGAAAAATTTTTATTTTTGATAATTTTTCTGACTAGGATTCGAACCTGGGTTGTTGGTTCAACAAAAATACTACTAATTGACGATCAGCGTTGTCAGTTTAGGGGATTTATCCCCACATTCAGGATTTTTTTTCGTGATTTGGGATAAAAATTTCATATTGGGGATCCGGGGATTTGTTGGGGAAGACAACACAATTTTAGGGGATTTTTTGGAGATTTTTTTTATAACTGATAGTAACAAGAATGATTTTTGAGCTAAAAAATGTGCGTCTGGCAAGTCTAAAAATGTGTGTTATAGTGGATGGTTTCTAATAAAGAAGAACTATGTAAATATTTAAAGAAAGTATATTTTTTACCGTTTCATTTTATTAAAAAAAATCATAATATTTCTTATGAACGCGAAGATTGGGCAAAAGGTTTGAAATATACATATACGAGTATATTTTTAAAGGGTTTTAACATGTTTTATTTTAGGTGTTTCATGTGCACCAAAATCGTTTCAAGACACTAGTAATCCAACAAATTATTCTTATTCTTGTGATCTTTAAAAAAAATCACAAAAAAGGATATCAAGAGACACGGTGAAACGGTCAAACACAAAAATAATTTGGAATCTTTTTATGCAAGAAATACTTTAGAGAATTATTGTAAGAAATATTTTTTTTTTTCAATTCAGTCATAAAAGTATGTTAATGTATTTTTAAATTCATTTAGGTACTATCCCTGTCACAACAGAATCCAAAGTTATGGATATTAAGATTGCCATTTTCACAGCAAAACATACCTCTATTTCTTCTGTGGACCATATTAATAAAATAAAAATTTTACAAAAAAATTTGAATCAAAAAAAAAAAAAATCAGTTTGGGGATGTTTAGGGATGACAAATAAAAATTGGGGATAAGCTCTAAAAAAAATACTGGCAGCACTGTTGACGAGTATAGAGTGAAGTACGACAAAAAAAAAATAAAGGCAAAGTTGTTTGTGTATTTTTGTGCTGCGTGCTGTAATGACTATACAAAACACACAGCCTATAGCTAAGAGTTTTTACAAATACAAAAGAGCACCAAGAGTATAGGGCTTGGGCACTCCTGATTTAGACTCATGGATGTCACAATTTTATAGAAATACCGGTTGTTTGGCATGGCAAAAGTCGTACGGATTTTAAAAAAGCTTGTGCTACGATCTATTTTAAATAAAATCTCATATAATTTTAAATATTTTAGTTGTAATACAATAACAATGATTGCATTATTACTTGTTTTTACAAACATTTTCCGCCGAGTGTCCAACTCGTATCGTGATGCAACAGAATGTTAAATAATAAAAGCAATGCAAAGTAATACAAATAAATGATCGACAATGAGATCAATGTGAACATAAAGAATTGAATGAATAGAATCAACGTAAAGACGAAGAACAACAAGTAATAAGACATTAAATAAACTTTATGCCACTGTATATAAAAATGAAGAGTGAAATTTATAAAAAGAAAAACAAAAATATATTTGATCTTTTGCATTAAGTTTATTGCGTGAGTAATTAGCTAGTCCAATGAGGCTAGCAGACGGAGCAGAGCAGAACTGATCCAACACTATAATAACCTGGCTAAACTTTTTGACAACACTGGGATTTGGCAGAGAAGAGAAGAATATATAAAAATATAAAAAAAAAAAAAAATAACAAGCATAACATCCATAACACATCCGGTGATTGATGGCACAGCTAAAATTTGTGAAAAAGGATGCCAGGCAGCTGTCAAGTTGTTGAGAAAAGGATTAGTAGCAAAAATGATGACGACGTCGGTCGGTTAGCTTCAAATGGAGCCGCTTGTTGCTGGCTGACTGGCAAATGTTTTGCTGGCGGTTTGTTGGCTGCGGTTAGTGTTGTTGTGGCAGTTGTATGAATAGATGGATGGATGGATGGATTGTTTTTTATTATTATTATTATTATTATTATTTTGCCAAAGACTAATTCTTGTTGCCAGTGTACATCATAAAGTCAAACAAACATTTACAAATTCTATGTACGTCCATACGTATATGTATGAGCACGAAGAAATATTCAGTTGACACATTTAAAGTTGAGAAATAGTCAAGTATGTTTTGTTGATTTCTTGATGATCATGACAAATGCACAATGTCTTGTGAATAGAAAGTTCATTAACATGGTCTGCAAAAAAAAGCTAAAGACAGAGAGCAAAATAAGGAGTGTTGTATGAAGAATTTGATTGCCAATGACATCAGAAATGTAAATAATTTTTTATTGAAATGACACTTGAGAAAGGCTTAGTAGGTATGGCTGTAGGAATGGATGCCAAGCATCTCTAAAGTCTAGTTGACGATATTTGTTTTTTTTTAGCTTAAACTTTAAGAAAATCTGTACTAATATTAAGTGAGAAACTTGAAAAATTCTTACGCTTCAACCTTTTTGGTTTGACATAATAATAATTGTCAGCCAAAAACCGTCATTTAACAAACCTGGACTTATCTCAAATTTGGTGTGTCACAGTGTCAATTCCATTTCACTGGAGATTATAAAATAGTTCACAAATATATTTGCACTATTTTTGTAGCTTAATCCCAAGAAAACGGTAGCATTTTAAACGCTTAATTTGATTTCACAGAAATTACTAACTGAAATGCATATGTATGTATATATATTTCCATAAAATCTACTCAAGCGAAATAATCGAAACGAAATAATTCGAATCGATACGAAAATTTTAACAGGAAATTGAGAAATGAGAGCAGAGTAACGCACAACAAATTATAATTTACCTGGTTGAAATATTTAAAACAAATTAAATGAAAATGAATTAATGAAAACAAAGTGAACTGTGTCGTCATCTTCCTCATGATTATGTAGCTGCTGTTAAAACAAATGCTGCAGAACGCTCGCGATCAGCACACAAATATCATGTGTCAAGTAAATCACACATCAAGCTTATGTGAGACTGACCGACTGGCTGACTGTGAACGGTTTGCTTCTTTTTAGATTTTATATATTTTTATATTTTTGACGATGATGGACAGTGATGTCGGTTAGTAACTTCTTTTGCTCTTCTTATCGCTTCAAATGTAAACCGATTTGTCTTGAGTAACCAAATGTGATAGAGTAATAAAACATTAGTGTTTTTTATTTTTATTTTTTCTTCATATTAATTTTTAATTTTATATCACATCAATAACTGGAGTAAAGTTAGAGAAGCATCATCATGATCATAATGATCATCTGCAACATACAGCCATCCATCCATTTGAATGAAGCCTGTTTGCTAGCTGTGCACTGCGCAACTGAGATTTTGGAGTTCTGCTGTATAATAAAATCTGTTGTCTTCCAGACGAACTGACATTAAATTAAATTGGATTAGTGTGGCAACAAACTGTAGTTCCCTTGTCAATCTTCTCGTGTAAAGACCAAATCATAATATTTCTGTACACTCGGCAGCATAGGAGATCATGTAGATGCCCTACATTATCGTGGGAATAGCTTTGACTCTCTGCATCAACTCAGCAAAAACTGGACATATTGCGATCTGATACGAGGGATTATCTACTATAAACATCAATGATTCTTTCCAGTGTTTTACGTAGAATGACACTAATTGGCCTAAATGGCTTGGTCTTGGTAATAACTGCTGAATTGCTTTGTCCAAGTATAGGAACCTCAGTATATTTCAGGAAATTTGCACAGGTATTTAAGTAGCTAATCATTGTCATATATTTTTAGGCTTGCAAACTTCCTAATCAACTAATCATACTTCACTGAGACAAGCAGCGCACTAACAATAAAATTGTAGCAAAAAAAAAAATCATATTCAAATAATGTGTGTGAATTAAAAACAAATTCTTCGTCTGAGGCTAACAATCACTTCTTCTTAAATGTATATATAGTATGTGTATGTACATAACCCAGTCTGGAAGCATAAATCGCATCATTTTGACAGTGACAATGACATATTTGTGACATGTGATGGAATCATGTTAGTTTATTGTTTCAAAATTCTTTCCCACCAAAAACCACGAACAACTCAAACGAAAAAGAGATGAATTGAAAATATTAGTAAAAGTAAGACTTGGATGAAAGAAATAAATTAATTTCATTCATTTATTTTAAAAGGAGGATTCTTAGAAAGCATAGAGGATATTTCATGTCTTCTTTTTTTTTTTTTGGTATTAAAGGCTAAAGTACATATTGTATACAGATGTGGTTTTGAAATATTGTGGTTTCAATATTAACAAACAAATTGAAGATTGATATCTAGCTCTCATTAAATCTTGCTTTCCTTCAAGATGTGGTTCTCTGAAAATCTAAACTTTTGAAATAAGATTTTGATAGTAGAGATAAAAACACATGTCTTCGTGGATCCTAAATAATTTGACACATATTAACAACATCCAATATAGGGAAAACTATTGTTTGAGAAAGCATCCTCTACCCTAATAACTTTAGCAAGACACACGACGCTTAATCGACAGAAATGTCAGTGGAGGCGATAAGAATATACTATAGAATCATATCTGGATATAGAGGAAGGTAGAACTTACAAAAAAAATTTTTGAAAAGAAAGCAAACACACCTTAGGTGAAATCTCGGCATTCATGTTCTCTGCATATCCTTAGTAGCCCAGATGTTTCTGATATTCAAGCCAGTTTACTTTTTCTTTTAACTTTTCGTATCAAGGTTAGGTTAGGTTCCATGAGCAGCCCTTTCGAACCATCCAGATGCCTTGGCAAAAGTATAGATGCATTTTGGATTCATCCTTGATAGCTACCCCAAGCATGAAAGATATGGTGCAACGAATATACGTTCCCTTTTTATTGATAGGGCCGGACATTGGCAGAGGAAATGGACGATTGTTTTATCTTCCTCCTCGTTATGGCAACGATTACTGGTTATACTGTAGACCTAGTCTTCTGGCTTGTGCTCCAAAAAAACAGTGACCTATAAATAAAGAGACAATAAGCCTTATTAGTGAATTTGTCCTTCCCACATTAAATACGGGCCAGGTGAACCTCGCAGTAGAGCAAGTGGTTTCGTTCGACCACTTTACCTGAGCAAGTCTGAACATTTCGTTTTGAACAAGTAATTTCAGACTTTTAATGATGATGCCAATAAAGGGATCAATCGCCTCATCAGTCAACATTGTACCTTTACTGGCTAGATCATCAGCAATATAGTTACCCTGTATTGAGCTATGTCCAGGGACCCATATTAGCGTTATCCTAGCATGTTCCGCTATCTCGTTCAGAGATAGCCGGCATTCTGTGGTTAACCTAGACGTCGAGTAGACACCTTGTATACATTTTACGGCGCCTTTGCCGTCAGTAAATATAAATATATCTCCAGATTTTCGATGATACTTCAACCAGTTTGCAGCTCGTTTTATGGCAGAGATTTCTGCTTGAAGAACAAAGCAGAAATCCAGAAGCCTAAAATTGGATTTAATCCCAAATTCTTCAATGAAGAATCCACCACTGAAGCCGTCAGTAAAAATTCTTATTACTCTCTTGGGGGGAGAGAGTCCATCTACCCATGATATCCTATTCGGGATGCATGTGAATAATCACATATCGAAAAATGGTTTCGGTGAGCAGTAGTCGACGTTGCTATGAGCATCCTTATAGTGTCTCGTTATAGTAGAGTGACCATAGTCTCTTTGATACCATGAGTTGCCAGCTTTTAGTCTCACAGCAGAGTTGAGAGCCAATTGAGATGCCACCAAATCCACTGGTAGCCAGTTCAACATAGTAAACAGTGCTTTTGATGGCATATAAAGGATAAAGGAAACCGATAAATGTTTCGATATTTACTCTAGATTTTTTCAGCTTTCCTAGATAATTTTCAATGTGATATATACTTTTTTGGGGATCTAATGATCGTTTTAGTAATTATGTAGATATTCTTGACCGATACTTCTGCCACAATTATGTCTTAAATTATTCTAACGTCGGAAGGAATTGTATCAAAATCAATTCGTCGGAAAATAAACCGCATCCTAATGCTCCATGTGATCTTGATTCATCAGTGTTTAATTGGATGATATTTTACGGAAGGTGAACCCAAATTATTGCTTAACCAACAGGAAGATGGATCTTTTTGACGACACCTAAAATGTTTGCATGACTAAAGTTATTATGTTTCAATGCTTTTGCGGCATTAAGTCTCCTCTATATATCAAATTCTTCTCTGGTAAGTGTGTCCAACGATTTAGGAGGTCAAGTGGACTGTACCACGATGATTTTGTTAATAAGACAAAATATATAAATATGTTGTTCTTCGTCTTTTGGTATATTTAAGACTACTTAATACAGTTGCAATGATGATACACTAACTTCAGAGCTGCAGCCATTTCTATCGACATGTTTAGTGTTTCCAGCAATCTCAAATCTCTGTTCTTATATAATGAGACCGAAATTTCTACCGGACTGCATTCGGGAAATTTGAATTGGTATGGCTCTGACAAATTTTGCAGAAAATAGTTGTCTTAGGATGATGTTGTGACTTGAAGAAATAATGTCCTGTTGATCGAACAAGATCGATAAAGTAGAACTCAGGAAGACGGAACGATTTAAGGAATCAGGCTGACTGAAACACAATCGTATTGTTTATGAGACCATTAAATGTAGAAAAACAAATCCTTTAGATCGAGTATAAAAAATATGACTGGAAATAGTTTTTACTCTTTTTTTTTACAAAGAAAGACAGGTGAATCTGTACCGTAATTTGTTATACTTTATCTAAAGTCAATAGAAACTGTTGTCCATTTTTATCTATGTGAATTGTGCACTTTATTCTTCAGATCTCAGTAAAGAGATCGAAATTTCTACCCGATTGCAATTATTTTCTGATCCAGCTTAGGTACCACAGATTGGAATTAATATGTTTTCTAGCGATGAGTCTGTCGAATTTTCTTTAGATAAAATTATAGTGTGAATGGAATTAAAATACCGTTGATTATATTAAAACACAGCGAGTCAGAACGCTAGTGATCTACAGTTGCATCTGCTTATTAGACACTACCTAATTATACACTTATCGCTAATTGTAGGTTTTCCAATGAAAAGGTTAGAATTGGAACACTTCTTCATTACTAGCTAAAGATATAGACTAATATATGTAGTAGCTCCTTATTTACGTTTTCCATTGTCGCAGATATGTCTCCGCAGCATTTATGCAAAAAGATCGTGTGTGTGCCAGCAAAGCCGCGGCGGTCATCTGCACGATATCTTGTTCCATACATAATCACATTCTGTCTACTTTACGATATAATAAAGTTTCACGATGTTTTTTAAAATATCTGTGTTTTATTTAAAATTTAGAAATTGTGTTCTAGTTAGGAAAACATTTCATGAAGTGCATCCCCAATTCGCTTTCAATTTATTTCTGTGACATAGCAACTAAACCTACTCTGTGCCATTTGATCTGTGATCGATACTTTAAATGCAAATTAAATAAATTTTTTATATATAAATCTTGATTAATTTCGTTGAAAATGAATAACTGAAAAACTTCAAATGTTTTTTTCTAATCTTGATGGTAAATCTTATTATCTATTGGTGTATTTGTTTATATGTATTTTAACAATCCAAAATATTTAGCTTTAACAAATCATTAAAATATTTCTCTATGCTTTATCGTATATTGACTTGTTCATTTAATTTTATTGTGTAGTTTTGTTTTTCTATTTCTTTATAATTTTATATTAATCAGCATATGAATTCGAAATTAGCATTAGTTTGTTAGCATGTTTTGCAGTTTGATAAATAGCATGTCATATTAATGATTGTATCAAATATAAAATGTATGTAAACAAAATATTTTATCAAATATCAAATATGAATTTAAATATTTGTTTATATTGGTCTCGAAAAAAGAAAACCATTTGATTGAACAGAACAATAAACTTTATTTACAATGGGCAATAATGGCGACCTTTAACAATGATTGAATTTAATGAATATCATAAATTTCGGATATTTATTTGATGATGTGTTTGCGTTGATGATGTTGTTTAGGCAATAATTTTTCAGTAAGGTTGAAGAATAAAGGCTGTGAATTTTGTTAGAATTTCTTAAAAATCATAACTGTTGTGCATTTATAATAAAGAGACAATATTTTTATTAAAATATTTGTTAAGAAGTCAATCATGTCAATCTATTTTATGGTTATTAAATAGATAATATATTCGAGAAATAGTGAATAGTTTGTATGAATAATGGGATTTGAACTATAACTGAAATAGAACCAGAAATAAAACCTGAACAAGTACAACTGAACTCGATCCTGAATTAGAAACTGCACTGGAACCTGAAGTAGAACCTGAACTAGAAACTGAAGTAGAACGTGAACTAGAACATGAATTAGAACTTAAGCTAGAACCTGAACTGGAACCTGGATTCGAACCTCAATTAGAATCTGAGCTAGAACTCGAACTAGAACCCGAACTATAACCTGAAATAGGCCTAAACTAGAACCTGAACTAGAATCTGAATTAGAATATAAACTAGAACCTGATCTAGTAAATGAACTAAAACTTGGCATCGAACCTGAACTAGAACCTAAACTAGAACTTGAACTAGAATCTGAATTAGAACATAAATCAGAACCTGAACTAGAACCTGAAGTAAAACCTGGAATTGAATCTGAACTGGAACCTGAACTAGAAACCGAACTAGAAGCTGAACTTGAACCTGAACTAGAACCTGCACTAGAACCTGACTTAGAACCTGAACTAGAACCTGAACGAGAACCTGCACTCGAACCCGAACCTGAACCAGAACTAGAACATAAATTAGAACCTAAACTAGAACCCGAACTAGAACCTAAACTAGAAGCTGAACTCGAACCCGAACTCGAACTAGAACCTGAAGTAGAACGTGAACTAGAACCTGAACTATAACCTGAAATAGAGCCTGCACTATAACCTGAACTAGAATATGAATTAGAACATATATTCGAACCTGAACTCGAACCCGAACTAGAACCTGAACTAGAAACTGAATTAGAACATAAATTAGAACCTGAGATAGAACCTGAACTAGAACCCGAACTACAACTCTAATTATAACTAGAACCTGAACTAGAACCCGAATTAGAACTAGAACTGAACTAGATCGTAAATCTGAAATTCAACCTGAACTCGAAGTTAAGTGTCTGACTATTGGACTGACTAGGTTCCTTTTTTTAATACATAGAGAACGACATTGCTGCAGGAGACCAACCAAAAAATCTAGAAATAATAACAAGAAATCTATTACTTTATACAAATGATCTCTGAGTTTCTCATAAAATATTCTTTATTATCCTAATAATTATATTGACTTTAAACCGTATTAATGTCGTATTCTAGCACTTTCACTTTAAAAATAATTACAAATTGACTCTGAAAATCAAGCCGACCAAATATTTTGTTTTAAAATTCTTTAAACCTACAAATATGTAGTGAAGGAAGCACATAATTTAACGCCTACTGCTTCTTGTCTTTTTTTCATTTGCCCAAAACTAATTCTGTTAAATCTCAACAATAAAACAAATCAATTATGTCTGCCTAAAACAATAGACGGAAATAAACTACCTGCTCTACAATTGTACAACTAAAACTTTCACTTTCCCTATTGTTTCCCAAATTCACACAGTGTTTGAAACTGTTAGGCAGGCGCAGTTTGAAAGAAATTTAGCTGTTTGTGTTCATGTTAAGTGTAGCGAATTGTTGTTTGTTTAATCCTGGTATTTTATGCGCAATATTGCAAATTTTTGAGTTGAACTCATGGAATAGAAAAGATGTAAGCAATATGTTTGTCAAAATATTGTTGTTTAGCGTAGCGAAATGGGAAAATTTTATTTAGAAAAGGCGTGTTGACAAAAAAAAAACAATATCACTACTGAGTTTTAAACTGACAGTTTTTGAAAAAGGGGATTAAGAAGGAATTGCATTTGAAAGGGTCGGAAGATTTACATAAATAATTTGGGTATTGACTGTAAACAGCTTAAATCTGTGTATTTGTTTAGCTGTGGTGGAAGGTATTTAAATAAAAGGTTTTTGTTAATTTTGACTTTGTTTTAAATATAACGAAAAGTCAATAGTAATCAATTGATGGCTGTTTAAAGTGAAAGTTGTTTGTTAAACAGTTCTTTAGAAATTGACAAAATCTCCATTTGTCGAAGATTGTAAATAAGGATTAGAGAGCAATTGTTGTGCGACAGCACAGCAGGTTAGTAGATTTAATCTAGATATTTAGTTGTCTTGAACAATACATGTATTATCTAAACAAACTATGTAACTAGAGAACAGATAACAAAAAATACTAGTTTTAACATGCTGTTACACAAAAGCCTTTCATAGCATTTTCTAGCAACAATTTTTAAATAATATATTTAGTTTATGCTAATAAAATATAATTTCTGTACGAATTACTAAATCACGCCATTTCAATCTTTTATTCCCCTAACGTGCCAGCCTAATCAATATATTTCTTTCCAGAACTGTCAATATAAATTTTAATTATCAAATTCCCCAACACGCAAATCAAGTTATTGAAATATTTGATCAAAAACAAAAATAAATAAATAAATAAATACATATGTAAATAAAATAATAAAACATGTGTCTTTAATCAATCTGACTAAATATTTAAATTTAAATATTATCGAAAATATTTTAGATTTATGTCGCAACAATAAGAAAACAAAAACACATTGAAACGACTCACATAGAAACGAGACATTTAAAAATTCATAATTAAAACTTATAGACAATAAATTACAATTAAGCAAATCTACCTCCCACCAATGACAAAACAACCATTAAAACTGTTCAAGTTTAAAAATGTCGTCAGTGTCATTCACAAATTGTCCGAAATAAATTGTTTATAGAAACGCTGTCGCTGTTCAGCCAGTGAAAAATAAATACAACATTGTTGTATAATAAAAAATAGATTTGTTTTAGTTTCGAAAAAATAACAAAATATCTACGTGCATACATACATACAAATACAATGGCATTTATTTTTTATTTATTTATAACAAATACACTCAAGAAAATGTGAGGCAACAGCAAAATATTGAACCATAAAGCTAAAACAACAAACGATATGACAGACACATCATAATAAACCAATAAAGTATAACAAATTCACATTATTCAAATGACACTGTAAATGTGTGCACACTAGCTGAAGAAATTATAACAGATTTTCGAATGCTTCAAACAGCCTTTTCTTCTGTCTTCAAACCATCGCGCCCATTTCGTGTTCGCACTTCCAAGTTTCACAATTAAGGGTAGTGAACAACCTGATCTCTTGAGAAACGAAGACCGCCAAACATTCAAACGTTTTTTTTTTTTTTTTTTTTTGCTTCTGTCTTCCTTCTGTCTTGACAAACCATGAATTTGTGCGCAATTTATGTACAACTCTTGTCAATGTTATGTTCTTGTATGAACAATGTCATTGTCATAATTATTGTTCGTTCAACAATGTCTACGTATACGCCATATACAAAGTGGCGCAAAAGTAATCCTCCTATCAGAAAATGCTATAAATTTTGCGAGGCCCCTAATGTCAGTTTTGTTTTGACATTTGTGTAGTAAACACATGCGAAATACACGTTAATAAACAGTGTTACGCTACACTGCTCCAGGACGCGAAATATTGCTGACAGAACTGACATTAGGGGCCTCGCAAAATTTATAGCATTTTCTGATTACTTTTGCGCCACCTTGTATGTATAGTGGCCGCATACAGTCTATTTAAAGTTGTTTTAATCATTTCTATTGCAACAAAAATTTAAAATTTATAATTTTCCTGGATGTAAGTTTAGGTCAAGTTTTCGTCTTGTGGTCTACCTACGTATTTTACTTCCTTGGGGATTTTAATTAAAGACAAATGTTATTATTAGTAGAACATGTAGTAGCTTACAACATGTCTCAACTCAACCAATATTTATTCATCTGCGGTATAATTTGTTATTTGATATTCACTTGCCACCAAATTCATCAAATGTAACGCAACTCCTTATCACGAGTAAAGGTACGGTCACATTTGGCAAATATTTATTAAAAAAAAGCGTAACCACTTATTTTAGCACAATTTTGTTTGACATTGTTTTCTCTTACAAGAGTTTTGCAAGATCAAACAGCATCAAATAAATTAAAACCTAATATATGTTTTGCTTTGGCCTAAATAAGAAACGCTTTTTTTAATAAATAAACGAGATATATTTGCCAAGTGTGACCGTACCTTAAGACGTTACTTTTAAAAACTGCAAAATATATCAACATGGAATAGTCACAGCCTGGTTTTACTTTATATTTGCAGTTAAATTCGACATTTGATATAACATTCACTGATAACATTCAACTCTGGAGCAAAGGTTTCATAACGCATAATATCAGGCATAAGAAGCTACTTCTTTAAAATCATTTAAAACTGGAAAACTAAAGTTGTGATTTAGCAGGGATATAACTGAAAATTCAATATATTATAATACCCATCACCAAAAAGTCTATTAAATTTGTCTCTCCGTTTCTAACAAATCGAAAAATTGTTCTTAGAACCAAAATCGCTATATATTCTGGGTCCTTATGAGATGCTAAGACGATCTAACCATGCCCGTCCGTCTTTCCATCTGCCCGTCTGTTGAAGGTAGAGCCTCAAAAAAAAAAAAAAGACTTCGAGGAATGATATTTTTTTTCGAAATTTTGTTCTTCAATTCACCGAAATGTTTGGTATTGTAAATGGTCAAAATCCGTCCAGTAGCATCCGAGTTACAGATCAAAGTTATAGACAACCTCAATACAGTGCACTCGGGAAAACGTCAACTAATTAAAACCGCGATTGTTGACGTGTAACAAATTGTTGACATTTACGAATGTAAAATTTTTAAATAAAAAACATATCGATAATATGCTTTTAAACGTTTTTATTGATTATAAACTAAAATCAAACATAAACAATTTCAAGAAGTAAACAAAAAAGGCATTTAACCTGACTAGAACCATAGAAGACGACTAGAACGAAAAGAATACATATTAAATAAGATCATATTTATATATCATATGCATTTAAAAAAAATCTGCTATTTTTTTCTGCTGTTTTTTTTTCTTTCCAACACTTGGAAGAGAGCCTTCTCTCTATTTATTTCATAAAATTTTAGAGTAGGTAATGTAAAAAAAAAGAGTTGACGTTTTGGGATGTTGATGTAAACGAGCGTTGACGTTTTCCCGAGTGCACTGTATTTTTTAGAAATTTTCAGCTATTTTCTTCAAATATAATACATAAAGATATTATCATGAAATTTTGCACACTTAATTTTTATTACAGAGAGACAAGATATGTTGAATATACCATCAATTGGTTTACGACTTCCCATAGCCCCCAATTAAAATGTCTTCCCGGAATATGGCTTTATAGTACATAGAAAATCTGTATTCCAACATAATTAAGCAAATATTACTTTTACGTAAAGATATTTTGTATTTTGTTTGAATCGGTCCATATTTGACCATAGTATGGTGGCTATGGGGGTATCTTGCTGAACATATAAGGTTCAATGTTATTCTCCTTTATCTCCAAATTACTTTTACAATGTTTGTATTCAATTTTGAAAAAATTTATAATATCATCTTATCTTACTGATAAAATGTAATAAATGTTATATTGAAAACATACATTACGACTTTAAAAGACCCTCAAACATTTCGCGTTCAGTGTAAACACTTGCAACCGAGACAAATAACAACACCAACACAATTATTAATATGAAACAGATATAAAAACATAATAATGATAATGACAAATGATGATAATAATGATGTTTGCCAATGCGTTAATTTAACAAAATTAGATCACTAAACTTATGAATATGCAGTGACAATTAGCTTTTTTTACAAAAAAAAAAAAAAAAGGACAACAACAACCAGACACAACAAACACACACACTTACATATGTACGTACATATTTGCATGTATTATATACAATCTTTGTATTTAAACGAAATTTTTCATTTTGTGCTTAAGTTTATTGAAAGAGATGAAAAAGATACATGACAGAAATATTAAAATTTATTGACATCTTAAATACAACATAGTTTAATGGAAACAAACGAATATACATTGATACAAACATAAATAAAGACATATTACATACATTTACATATTTATGGCTGTGTGCTCATATAAGCCATGAACGATTTTTAACAAAACACAGTGGTGAATAATCTATATGTCAAGCATTGAGGAGGGGAAACCCACGCATTTTATAAAAACTTTATTGAAATTTCTTTTAATGTTGCAAATTAATCAAATTCATTTAATGATTAATTCTACATAGTGAAATGAAATACATATGTATTTATTGTTTTATTTGAATCACATTTTTTTCACTAAAAAATCTTTGAGCTATAATAAAATATGTAGGTACCTTTTTTGATTAATTTAACTGAAATATGAGAAACTGTACGAATTAAAAGTGATACAATGTTTAATAGTTTTAAAACTTTTTTAAAAAGTACTTTTTTATTACTATTTTATAATATGACAATTTAAGTGTTTTTTTGTCAAAATTTTATAATTTTAAGCCCAAACTTGTTTTTTATTTTTAATAAATTAAAAAAAATTTAATTGTTTTTACAAATGTTAAAAAGTACTTTTTCTACTACTATTTTTAAATATGAAATTAAATAGTTTTTTGATAAAATATTAAATAATGTTTATATTTTTTTTTTATAAATCGCCAAAATTATCAAATTTTTAGCTAAATCAAAAAGAGTACTTTCAACTACTATTTAAAATTTTATCATTTTTAGCCAAACTATTTAAATATGATACTGTTTTATTGTAAATTTTACACAAATTTTAACATTTTTTATTGTTTTGAGACATTTTAAAAAGTATGTTTCCTACTACTATTTTAAATATGAATTTAATGTTTTTAATTTTCTGAAAATATTAGTTTGTGTTTATGTTTTTTATAAATTGTGAATCTTATATTTAATATTTTATAATTTTTAGCTTTAATATTTAAAGCCAAACTTATTTTCTTTTATTTTTCTTAATAATAAAAACATTTTTTAATTGTTTGACAAATTTTACAAAGTACTTTTTCTACTACTATTTTTAAATATGAATAAAAAAATTGTATTTTTGTCAAAATATTTATAAATGTTTATATTTTTATATAAATCGTAAAGTTTAGAAAATTTTAGCAAAATTTAATGAAGTACTTTCCTACTACTCTTTAATTTTTTTTTATTTTTAGCCCAAATATTTAAAACGAAGTATATTTTCTTTTATTTTTAATGAATTCAAAAATGTTTAAGTATTTTAAAAAAATATTAAAAACTAACTTCTTTTACTACTATTTTTAAATATGAAATTAAGTGTTTTTTTTTTTTTGTCAAAATATTGAATATTTTTTATATTTTCATATGAGTTGTAAAACTTGTAAAATTTTAGCAATGTTTAAAAAGTACTTTTCTACTACTATTTAATATTTTATAATTTTTAGCCCAAATATTTAAAGTCAAACCTGTTTTCTTATACATATTTTGTTATTAAATTAAATTAAATTTTTTTTAATTGTTTTTACAAATTTTACAAAGCACTTTTTCTACTACTATTTTTAAAAAATTAGTAGAATTTTCATAAAATATGAAATAATGTTTATATTTGTATATAAATCGTAAAATTTATAAAATTTTAGTAAAATTTAAAATAGTACTTTTTTACGACTATTTAAAATTTTATTATTTTCAGCACAAATATTTAAAACTTTACTTGTATTTTTTAATAAATTCGAAAATGTTTTAGTATTTTGAAAAAATATTCAAAAATGTTTTAGTATATTGAAAAAATATTTAAAAATGTTTTGAATGAATTGACGCAAATCGAGGCTGTAGTGTATTTTGAAATATGAAATTTAAGTGTTTTTTTCTTTTGTCAAAATTATAAATAGTGTTTATATTTTTATATAAATCATGAAATTTATAAAATTTTAGCAAAATTTAAAAAAATACTTTCCTACTACTACTATTTTAAGTTTTATAATTTTTAGCCAAATTATTCGAATTAGTTGTAAATTTGACATAAATTCTAAAAATTTTAATTGTTTTGACACATTTTAAAAAGTACTTTTTTTATTTTCCTGGAACCAACTTCAAGGTATCACTTTAATACTTGGAATTCTCTTCCTAAATATCAGTAGAAAATTTACAACATTATTAGGACTTTGGACTATCAGATCCTTGAATACACTACAACTTGTAAAACTACAGTCCTCTAAAGTACGTTTTTAATGTTAATATATCATAAAAGTCTTTTACACTTAAAGCAAACACACAAATAAGGCCATTTGAAAACATAAAATCATTTACGAATTAAAATCCATAAAAATATAAACTAAATATTCACAACTCTTTAAAAAAAAAATTGTCAAATATTTCTTTCATCACATACATACATACACTTACACAAACGAATTATGTATGTATATAAAAATGTCTTTCCTTTTTAGCATCTTTGATTTGTTGTTCTAATTTTTGTCATTGATTTATTAGAATTTCTCTAAGAAATCATTTTCATTATTCAAAATTATATGACATGAAAGCAACACTAAAAAACATTTTAAGACATTTAAACATACATTATGTACATACAAAACACATCTTATAGATTGGGTTAGTCAATGATGCCAATACTCAGTGGAGATGACAACGAACTTAAATATTTAAATTTATAATAAATACCAAACAAATAAATTGTTTACAACAACAACATTGATGTTGGCAATCGGCGAGTTGAAGGAATGTAATGTTTAAAACAAATTAAATTTGTGTTAAATGAAATCGATGTAATAGATTCTTGATTGTTAAAAAAATAAACACAAAAAAATTTTTCTCTCGTTGCATATTTTTTTTCGAAATCCATTATTTGTCCTTTCTACATATTGAAATACATACATATTTGTTCTCTTTGTTCGTCAAGAGGAAAGTATGCAACAAAAAAAAAATCGGTTGATCAATTTAAAACCCATACAGACAAGCACATCGCAAGTAGACTGCAATTTTTTATGTTGGCAACATGCAACTATCCTCAAAGATCAATTGTTCCCGGGAGAACAAATCGCTGGACTTTGTTTAGGTCAATTATACGCCTTCAAATAGTCTGTTTTAGTTTATACTGTAAATTATCAGGAAAGAACACTATCTATTCAATCTACAATTTATAAACTATTAAATCTATAATTCTTGTTGTCCTTCCCGATTTATGTATGCCCACAGATTAAGTAGAAAGAACTGATTTGTCTACGAAAACAATTTGTCTAAGAAAACATAGACGTATTTATAAAGACAAATTTTTCCCGGGAGAAGGATTAGTAATCGACAATAGCCTTCCGAATAGTCTGCCTTTGCTTATGTTGTATATTATTAGGAATGTTCCGATTTATTTATATACAGAAAATAACAACAATTTTGAGTAGTATCATATTGAAATATTTGTTCCTTAAAGATGAATTGTTAACGGTAGAAGGATGGAAATCGTCAAAGACAAACTTGCTAGCAGAAGAAGCTGTAGAACGATTGGGATGAAATACAATACGTATCTGCAAATAGTCTGCATTTGTCAATAGTTTACATAATCCGTAAAGGCTAATAGCCACCCTACAATGATCACCAACCGTACTTCTAGTAATACCTTATATCGTGGCATTGGGAATTGATCAAGACAAACGAACTTTCTTAGAACAAGGTATGTGAACAGGTTCAGAAAAGCAACTGCAAAATAGACTGCAGTATCGTACATGATCAAGTATGGCCAGTAGTCAGTAAAGAATGAGCGCTTAGTGTAGGTTCTTAGAT
The DNA here is from genome assembly GCA_916048285.2 of Bellardia pandia. Taxonomy (NCBI): domain Eukaryota; kingdom Metazoa; phylum Arthropoda; class Insecta; order Diptera; family Calliphoridae; genus Bellardia; species Bellardia pandia. The sequence goes on along the minus strand of OU696530.1, from coordinate 86,185,787 downwards.
ACCTTCTCCTGTAGTAATCTAACTATGATAAATAGTAAGAACATTTTAAAAAGAATTGGGAAAAGATACTAACAAGCGCCCTTTTAGAGAAAGTTGTAGTAGGTTTGGGAATCGAAGCAGACAAACGACTGCCGAATATTCAGCCATTAGTGAACTAAGAATGAGCACTGATCGTAATATTTTAGACATCATCTCCGTAGCTTGATACATCGAACTGTTCGGACGTGTTACTTTTAGTGCGGCTGAATTTTCGGTGAAAAAATCGTAATAGGTGAAAAAGTATAAAAAGTTAAATTAAATAAAAAAGTGGAAAAAAACTCGTAATAGGTGAAAAACTTTACAAAGTCAAATAATTGCACTAGGTGCAATAAAAAATTAATAAATTGTAATAATTTATTTTTAATTATTTGAAAACTAGAAAATTAAATACAGTGAGACAGTGAATGAGTAACAATTCTAACAGTGCGAGTGGGCCTCAGAGTCGAAATGCTTATTTCGTGTTGAGCTCGGCAAGTGCTAGTAATGAGAACATTAAAAATCCCGAATTTAATAAAAACTACTTAACTGTGAAACCAAAAATAAGCACAAATCTGAATTTAAGTGCAAGTGCACCAAACTTGAATAAATGTGTTGAACAGGGCACAAACTTAGCCCAAAGCATATTTAATTTAAATAGAAAAATCACTGAAGGACCGTCTTCTTCACGGTCCTCGTTATCAAATATTGGAGAGACATCAACAGCTGCAAAAGGCACATTAAGTCCTACAAATAAGGCCGCTCCTATAGTTGCTGTTGAAGAAAAACAAAAAACACAGGTAGGAATGGACCGTTATATAACAGTATCGAAGAGAGGCAGAAGCCCAAAATCTGCCGAAATTACACCAGCCGCAAAATTATCAAAGAATGCTGAAGAGCCACGCTCGCAAAATCGTTTTGCCATCCTCCAAGAGAAAAATGATGTCCCTAACGCTGTGATTAAGCCAGTAAAACCACCTCCAATATATTTAAGAGAAAAAAATTCAAACGAACTTATAAAAATATTAAATTGGTGAAAATTCTTTTTATGTGACTCCAATTAAGCGTGGCAATATTAATGAAACAAAGATTCAGGTTAATAATGAAAACGACTATCGGAGAATAGTTTCGGAATTTGAAAAACGCAAAAAGAATTTTTACACGTATCAACTTAAAAGCGCAAAAGGTCTACAAGTCGTAATTAAGGGAATTGATTCTTTTGTTGATCCTGAGGAGATCAAGAGCAGTTTGGCCGACAAAGGCTTTAAAATCAAGGCAGTATCAAATATAAGAAACAGAGATAGGATCCCTCAACCATTATTTAGAGTGGAGTTAGAACCTGGTGATGTTAAGCTGAAGAAAAATGAAACACATCCTATATATGACTTGAAATTCATAATGCACCGAAGAGTTACAGTGGAAGAACCTCATAAGCGATCTGGCCCAGTACAGTGTTCGAACTGCCAAGAATATAGTCACACAAAATCTTATTGTAAGTTGCCTACTGTTTGTGTTGTTTGTGGGGATCTTCATGACACCTCAAAGTGCGATAAACCTAAGGATGATTCCAGGGTAAAAAGATGCAGCAATTGCGGTGGAAACCACACTGCCAACTACAGGGGTTGCCCTGTTTTCGAGGTCGTTAAACGCTTCTTGATCAACAAACCCGCTTCTACCCCTACCCAGACGACAAAAGTACCTATTACAATTATTCCCCCCGTAGTACAAGCATCCACTAGCCAATTTTCATATGCCAACGTGCTAAGATCTAACCAACCAACACTGCAAAATGAATCACCAATAAATGATACAAACAGCCATAATTTTAGCCGTCTTGAAGGTATAATGGAGAATCTGGCGCAATCCATGAACCATTTCATGACAAGCATGACAAGTATGATGCAGGAGATGCAAAAAATGCAGTCCACGCTACTGCAGGCCATACTTAATAGACCATGAACTGTCTCAAAATATGTTTCTGGAACGCAAACGGCATACGCCAACACAAAACTGAACTTGAATATTTTCTTTTTAATAAGAAAATTGATGTAATGCTGATTTCCGAGACTCATATGACGTCGAGAAGCATTTTTAAAATAAGTGGTTATACATTCTACGACACCAAGGACCCCAGAGATAGATCATTTGGTGGCTCGGCAATATTGGTCAAATCGCGAATCAAACACCATTCATTGGGTGGTCTTTCAGAGTGCTATCTTCAAGCAACAAACATCTGTATTGAGAACTTTTGTCAAAACCTCGTAATTTCGTCAGTTTACTGTCCGCCCAGATTTTCAATAACAAAAGATCAGTATAGAGATTTTTACAAATCACTAGGTAGCCGTTTCATAGCGGCTGGCGACTACAATGCTAAGCATACATTCTGGGGCTCACGACTCGTTAGCCCTAAAGGTCGTATCTTGTACGACTCCCTGTCTGAAATGGGACTGAATGTGATTTCAACTGGTCAACCAACTTATTGGCCAACTGACCAGCAAAAAATTCCTGACGTTATCGATTTCGGCGTGGCGAAAGGGGTATCCCCGGAACTCATTGAAGTCGAGGCTTCACTGGATCTTTCTTCAGATCACTCACCCACTGTAATCACCATCAGAAGTCCTCAGCAAATCGTAACTGATGCCTTACTTCTTGTCAAACGTCTGAATTGGTTAAAATACAAAAAATACATCAGCACTCACTGCACAGAGAAACTCCCGTTAAAAACTGCTGAAGACATCGATGCCTGTATAAAAAGTCTTAATGAACATGTCGAGAAAGCCGCAGAACATGCTTCTTCCACTTACCGCCCGAATAGGTACAACAGAGTTTTTTCTGCAGATGTTGAGCAACTATTGTCTGAAAAAAGGAGAGTCCGAAGAGAGTGGCAACAACACAGATCGCCCCAACTTAAAACTAGGTTAAGTGAATGTACCAAAAATCTTAGGATCTTGCTAGAAGCGCAAAAAGCAGAGTCTCTCAAACAACATCTGGAAGGTCTAGACGCAACTTCTCAGTCAAATTATTCATTATGGCGTGCAGTCCGAAATCTAAGAAAACCCGTAATCGCAAAACCTCCACTGCGTACTTTGAACGGATCTTGGGCACGAAATAACGAAGAAAAAGGCAACCTTTTCGTAAGTCATTTAAAAAATGTATTCACTCCCAATATGGATACTGACATTAGCCAACTACCGCCTGTTGTTGCCAGACCACCTGTACAAATAAGATTTCAATATCTGGAGGTTGTTGATGCTATTGATAATTTAAATGTTAAAAAAGCACCTGGGTTTGATAAAATCAGCAATAAAATGATTTTTGAGCTGCCTCGCATTGCAAAAAGATTAATCCTCTTTCTTTTTAATGCCATCTTACGGCTTGAGTACTACCCTCCGGTTTGGAAAATTGCATTAGTAAAGATGATTCCTAAGCCGGGAAAAGATCCTTGCAAAGTTGAGTCGTATAGGCCAATAAGTCTATTACCAACTATGTCCAAATTATTCGAGAAATTGCTTATAACCAAGCTGACTCCGATTTTGAATGAAAACAACTGCATTCCCAATCACCAGTTTGGCTTCAGACGTCAACACAGTACAATAGAACAAACACATAGATTGGTACAAGTCATAAGAAAAACCTTTGAGGAAAAGAGATACTGTTCGGCACTCTTTATTGACGTCTCTCAAGCTTTCGACAAAGTATGGCATGAAGGCCTGATATCTAAATTAAAGCAGAACTTGCCGGTGAATCTTCAACACCTACTATGGAAATACTTAATCGACCGTCAGTTTATGATTAAAGAAGGTGATTATTTAAGCCGTCCTCAACCTATAGGTGCTGGCGTCCCTCAAGGTAGTATCTTAGGACCAATTCTATACTTGCTGTACACAGCAGACATGCCAACAAACAATGAAATTCACACATCAACATTTGCTGATGATACGGCATTTTTCAGTACTCACAAAGATCCAAAAGATGCCTCGATTCAATTACAGCACCACGTAACGCAAGTGGAGAAATGGGCAAGACAATGGGGAATAAAAATAAATGAACAGAAATGCACCCACGTAACATTTACTCTACGTAGGGAATCATGTCCCCCTATTCGTATTAATGATCATATAGTGCCTCAAAACTCACACGTGAAATATCTTGGTATTCATCTGGACCGTCGCCTCACATGGAAACCACATATAGATGCTAAGCTGACTCAAATGAAACTGAAAGCAGCCCAAATTCATTGGCTCATCGGCAGAAACTCCGTCCGTCGGCTCGATTGTAAGCTTCTACTCTACAACTCAATCTTAAAGCCAATTTGGTGCTATGGTATCCAGTTATGGGGCACTGCCTCCAACTCCAATATTGAGAAAATTCAACGCCGTCAAAACAAAATTCTACGAATGATAACTACCGCTCCTTGGTATATTAAAAACAACAACATACACAACGATCTTGATGTTCCACTTGTCAAATGGGAAATAACTAAACACGTGGCCCTTTATTTGGGTAAGCTGGAAACTCATCCAAATCCCCTCGCTCGAGACATCTTACAACATCCCGGTCATAGCCGTTTGAGAAGGAGGGACACCACCGCTCTCAGATGAATAAATATAAGTTGCTCATTATATCCTATCGAATTTGAAAACTAGATTTTGCCTAGCATTGGCTGGCCTTATCTTAATTAACTTTAGTTTTAAGATTTGAATACCTATTGTTAGTTCATTTAAAATGAAGATACAATAAAAAAGAATATGCAAAAAAAAAAAAAAAATCTCCGTAGCACTCTGGTCACATTTTATTTATGATTAACAGTGCAAACATTGACCACATTCTTTCAAAGAAGGTGATCGTTTGGTGAGAGTTTAACCATGCGAATATTTGCCAAAGCCTTTCAAAGAAAGTATAGAGAGTTTGGGAAATGATGCAAGAACATTTAACATGATTACAACGAACAAGCTCCAGTTCAATAGTTTGTCAATAGGGAATTTAGTATAATCGCTGATCGTAGTTTATAATAATACTCTGACAATTAAGACTGATCGCTGGCCCTAGCTTTTTAGATACCTTTTGTCGTGGAACGCTGACCACATGGAGTGAATTTTATCTATAATTGACAGTGCAAACATTTAGTAGATCCTTTCGAAGAAGATAAAGAGGGTTTGCGCGAATCGATTTAATGTTATGCATGATCGAGAACGGTCGGTAGCCATTCTACCATGATCCTAAAATGTAGCACCCTGTGCTCACAGAGTGATGAACGCTTGACACATGACTGACAGTGCAAACATGAATGACATTATTTTAAGAATGTTGTAGATGGCTTGCGAATCGTTGCAAACAACAAGTTTTAGCAGTGGGATTGTGACAATTATCTTTCAAATCGAAATATATTTCATTCATTTCCATCCTGTAAATTATTGCTATTAAGAGTCTGCAATAAAACAAAACCAAACGTATTTCCTCCTTAGTTCAATTTCTTTATATTTATACACATGCCAAAGCTGACGATGGTGGTAAAAGAAATCATATTCCCAGCATACCATTCTAGGAGCGCTCCGAAAAAGGAGTCAGAAAAGAGTCCAACTAAAGAGCATTTTCGGAGCGAAAAAAAATTGCTTAAAAAATTATTTTTTTGTCCATTTTTATATATTTTATTTAAATGAATTCCATTTTTTTTTTCTTTAAATACAGTTTATTTAATTTGTTCCATTTCTAGTTTAGTTTATTTTTAAATGAATTCTCTTTTTGTTTAAGTAAAAACAATTTAAAAAAAAACAATAAATATGAACTTTTTTGTATTTAAAATTGCAATGACTCTTTTCTGACATAATGAAGAGCTCTTTCAGAGCCCAACAAACCCCTCATAAAAGACTCTTTTCTGGTATTATCTAAAAGCTTTTTCTGAAGGACCATTTTCGAATGTAATGACCCTCTTTTCTGAAGGTTTTCGGAGCAATAATGATTGTTTTTTTGGTCCATAAAGAGCATGAACTCTCCGGAAAAGGTGTCAGAAAAGACTCTTTTCGGACTCGTATGGCTTGCTGGGTTGCTGCTGATGATGACAAAGATGATGGGTTGATGGTTCTTTGTTAAATGCTCGATGTTCAACGAAGTCAGAAGAAAACACGTACAAGAATACGTAGAAAGGGGGTGCAGTAGCCATCAACAAAGTGTGGACATATGAAAATATTTCATCAACAGTAAATTCTTTCTTTACAAATTTTCCAAAATAAGAAAAGAAGCAAATAATGTCTGTCATATTTTTCCGCTACCTACATAATTTACACTTGTAGACTGACAAAAAGACAACAATTCATTTACAAGCAGAGCCGGGTAACGTATGGTGGACTGGTTGGTTGGCTCGTTTTTCTTGGTGAGCGTTTCACTCATGTCGCTGTTGATTTAGCGATTTATGAGTCCATTTAACGTTGTCATTATAAACAAAATTGCTACAAAATATTTCAATGTTTTAAATTTTCTATTAATTTTTTTTTTAGTTTTGTTGTTAATTTTGGGAACGCTCAAATTTTATTAGATTGTTAATGTGGTATGGTATGGCATGGCCTGGCATGGTCGGTCGGTCTATCAGCAAATCGAAACCATTAAATTGACAACATTTTAAAATGTTTATTAATATTTAAAATGAAATGATATTCATGTGTAGCTGTGTGATTGTGCGCTGCTGTTTTCTATTGAAACGATTAATTTGAATGCGTGTTAATAAATAAAAGAGTGCGTTCGAGTGTGTGCAATTCGTGTGGTTGCAATAGAAATCATTCATTTCACATAACAGAAAATAAACACACAAAAAAAAATCATGTGAAATCAAAGAAAATTAGAGGGGTTCTTTAAATAATTGTTGTGTGTATAACAGAAACATTGCCTCGAGTCAATATGTACGTGCATAAAGGAAATATACCTGTATGTTTTGCATTGTCTATTGAACCCCAAGGTCGAATTTATATGCAAAATATTTTGATGCTACCCTTTGTGCAATGCTAGAGATAAAGACATTTTCGGACACGAAAGAGTCCAATAATCTCATTTAAAACACTTAAAGTTTTTCTAAATGATTCATTAAATCTCATATTTTATATACGTGCACCATTTTATTTTTAAAACCAATAAACATAAAAATTAAAAACATTTTCCACTTTTTATAATACAACCAATAAACATGTCCATACCCATTAACATAAATCATCTATACATGCAGCGTATTTTTATGTCTACAAGTGCCCCATCTACCATCTTTATATTCTATATTAATTGATGTTTTCTGTCTCAATTATAAACCATCACGGAAAACATCAACGGCAAAGAGACATCAACACCACAACCAATCATCCAATATTATTTGTCTTTTAATTACCGGGAATTCATAAATGTCCAAAACACACAGCAATTATCGTAAAATTTCTTGAAAGGCTAGTCAAAACAACGAAAATTTCATTCAAATGACCCAAGCGTTAAAATCATTCCCGAAAATACAGAAATTATTGCAAATATGAAGACGTATTCATATTTTTATTTGTTTTGAATTTATAACCCAAAAATATACTGATGATAAGCAAAAAATTTAAAACGAATTTCATTTAAATCATCGTTAAAAGAAAATTAAATTAAATAAAAAAAAAACATTTTAACGTAAAAGGGGTCGAGGGGCTGTAGGAATTGTTAGCAAAAAGACAAAAAATTTAAATTATGATAATGGCACTGTTCACCCGGCCACCGTAAATTTCGTTAATGTTTTGCAAAACAAGTGTAGGATTTGATTTAAATTGACAAATGCAATTAAAGCAACAACAATTGATATTTTTTCACTCTCTTTTATTAAAATTTTGTATTATTTATATGTATTTTGTGTTGTTTAATTGCCCGAATCCGTTGGGACAATTAAAAATGATCCATGTGATGAGTGAACGATGCAAGTGTCAAATAAGAATTTAAATAACATACTAAAAACAAAAGTTTATATAAAGATTAGAAAATGCCACTGATAATGTTAAAACATGTTAAAAATTGTGTTCAATTAGCTTTGAAGAAAATTCGGAACTGCGTATTTGCAAATATGTAGTTACATTCACAGTGTCGTCGTTTGCTTCACGTAGCATATTCCTTCCACATATTCACATTTTACCATCCACATTACAGATTCACTATAGTAAATATGTGTGTTGTTTTATATACACACTGAAAACAGTTTCATTATAATAACTAAATGTTTCAATGTTTTTCAATAGCTGCGAAAGAATCAATCACTACAATTGCTGTACACTAGAGCCTCGATTTGTGTCATTAATAGGGACCGGGGAAATGAGACGCAAACTGAAGCGACGCAAATCTAAACACTTTTTTCTATACAAATGTACTGACTTTTTGTTGAATGGGTACAAAATTTTAATATTTAGGAAGCAAAATCATATTTTTATTAAAAAAACAACTCTTATGATACGTTTGATTATACATATTTATTTCAGCAGGACTTTGTTATTGTTATTAATAAATAATGGAAAATTGATTTTTAAACAAGGAAATAAATGGAAATCACAAAATTGGTACAACAAACAAAGGGGTAGGGCCATGCTATGAAGATAAAGTTGGAAGGAGAGCTATACGCCTTTGTGACTTAGAAAACGCAGGAGAAAAAATTGTTTAAATATGTCCATACATATGTATGTACATTAGGGTGGCCCCGTTTGTATGGAGAAAAAATAATGTATCGATATTCCCGACTAATATGAAAATTTGATTAATTTTAAGACTACTTTTCTCAATTTTTTTGTCCTGGGGTCAATATTTGATGAGCTGGATCAAAGGATAAAGAGGTCCTTTTTAGAGGTTTTTAGATTTTTTTCACATTTCTTCCAAAGGAACTATATGTAAATTGGGTATCATATGAAAGGTCTTTGCTAGGCGCATTTAATGGTTTATCAAAAATTAAAAAAAAAATTAAATTCAAAAATTTTGAAAATTTTATTTTTTTTTATTTTTTAAAAGAATTTACTTAAATATATTTTATTCCCGTTTTTTATTTTATAAAATTTACATTATTTTAATACCCATTACATTAACGAATTGAGTTAACAGAGATTGTCAGATAGTGAAAAATTTAGGTTTAAAAACAAATTAATAAAATTTGAAATAGGTAGAATTTAAAAAAACGGGTTAAATTGCATGATATTTATAATCAAGAAATTTCAACTATTTATTTAAGTAAATTCTATTAAAAAATAAAAAAAAAAATAAAATTTTGTCTGAAATTTTCAAAATTTTTGAATTTAAAAAAGTTTTTTTTTTAATTTTTGATAACCCATTGAATGATTCTTTGGGTTTGTTCTATCGGTTATGGTTAAACCATTTACAATTTTTAGATTTTCTTCGATTTCTAAGATTTTTATATTTTCTGAAAGTCTCTTACACTTTGGGATATCGTAATAGACCAATTTTTATATTATATGACCTAAGCAGCATTTTGGGCATGCAAAATTGTCTTTCAAGGACACTCGTCTTCAATTCATATAATTCATATGAGTCCCAATTTACCTGCTTTTGGATGAATCCTGCTGCTTGCAAAAGTTTCAAAATTGCATTTTGTGTAGTTTACAATGACCAGTTCTTAATCTGCAAACTTATTTGTCTTCGGTGTCAAATGAAACACTTCTAAATCGTATGAAACAGCTCTCGCACGTTGAAACCTAGGAAACACATTCACCATTAGCTTTGGTGAAATTACGGAAGTATACCAAACCTTCCCGCTTATAACGCATTGTTGTCACAATATTCTACATTTTCGAAGTAGAAAAAACTTTTTTTGTTCAATAACAATAAGAATAAGTGCGTATATGTACCCTTCAAAATTTCATATAAGTCCCAATTTACACGAAGCAATTCTTTAAGCTTAGCTGATTACCTTATAGACATCGGAGTGATGGGAAAATAAAAACACGAGATAAACATATTTCTTTACATATGTATATGTAATACGAATAAGAGAGTAACACATATGTGTATATTCTCAAATAAAAATAAGAGTTTTTTAAGCAATTATATTGAGCTGTGTAAACATCGAAGTAATTTCAAGGAAAAAATTTTATCAATATTTTCAACAAAACTTTGCTTCGTGTAACTTGGGACTAAAGATAAAAACCGTGTTCAAAACACACGCCTGTATAAGAAGGCAATAAATTATTAAATTTTAAAATGTGGTTAAATACTTGTTTAATTATTTTTTATGCTTGTCACATACTCCCTCCCAACTATTAAAATTTTGCCACCATCATCTAATGCTGCTGTTACAACTGTGCTGCCATAGTCCATGTAACGAAAAAAAAAACACAAATTTAAACTTTGTAAATTATTAAAATAATAAAAAAAAATTCTAATTAGAAACTTATTTTACCAATTTTGTTTTTCTAATTGTTGTTTTTGTTCAATTTTACAATTGTCTAAATATGTGTAAAAAAAGAAGAAACGAACAAAATGTACAAAATATCAAATGTCAAATTTTTGCAAATAGTCATTTAAATTTATGTCTCATTGTCACAAATACATACAACATACAACCAGAGCGACCGACACAATTCAAATAAGCACACATGTAAAACTCAATGAAAGAATGAATGAATATGTTGGTATTGTATCATACATTCTGACACATGTTGTGTGGTGTGAGTGGAGTTAGTTTTGCAAAGTAAACGGTTGCAGCGAGTAAAGCATGTTAATATTTTAAGCTGTAAAATTGTATATACGAGTGTATTTGTGAAATGTTATATATGAATCAAAGAGTGAGATAAACACGGTCCTCTAAGTTAGATCATACTCAAGTCTAAGGCCTCCTCTTTAGTTTCGTCTAATACAAATTAGTTGGGCTATTTATTTATTTCGGCTTACACAAAAAATTAAATTGAAACGGGTATTTTATATTTCAAATATGTATTCAGTAACCGATTAACATTATTTGATAATTAAGAAACAATATTTTTTTTCTACAATTCAACCAGCCAACAAACATCATCAACATCATCCTGCAGTGTCACAAAATATCACAAATTGAGTAGAAAATGTGGGGCGAAGATAGCCAGAGTGTGAGGAGTGACAGTTGCAATATAGAAATAAATATTCACATCACAATATACATACACACATATCACTAGTACTCTATAGGTCTCAGTTGTTCACAAAATATCTGTGAAAATTAGAAAATAAAAAACAACTGAAACATGTTCAAGTGTAAAAATATTAAAAATCACAAAATGATTACAAACTTGGTCGTCATTTTACATTTTGCAGAAACAAATATTTCTTTCTTTTTGTTTCAGTTTGTTTTTTTTTTTGGTACAACACCCTTTTTTCCTCTACCACTTTTTAGAAAAAGGTTTGGAATGGGGGTGTTCAATTATTTATTTTTGACAGTACGAGTATTGTGAAACTAATAAAAGTCCAATCTAGCTGTGTAACTGTTTAGAGTGTCGGTACAGTGGAGGGCAAAATATATGTTCTGTTGCTAATTATTTAGGACATCCACAGAGATCTAAAAGTACCATTGGTAAAGGATGAATTCAGAAGGGTCCGCGAGAACTACATCAAAAAGCTACAAACCCACCCGAATCCGCTTGCTAGAATTCTAGCTCAGAACCAGGCGAAGTCGGGGCTTCGCAGAGCTTAACAGCTAATAAGAAATTAATGCTCTGTTAGAGAGTAATTAGATTTATTTTAGTTTTAAGATTTAAATACTTATTGTTAGGCCTAAGGAAATAAGGCAGATTCAATGAATAATAAAAAAAAGTATAAAAAAAGTATAAAAAAAGTATAAAAAAAGTATAAAAAAAAATGATTTAAGACATTTATTTAGCATGACATTTTCTAAATAAAAGTTTAGCGAATTTAATTTTAAAAATGTATATAATTTTACTGTGAACATTTTAAATATTTGTTTAAACTATTTTAACCCCCACTGTCTGCCTTCGTATATGTTATTGTATGTTAGTATTTAGACTCTTTTGCTACCAAAAATTATAAAAACAACAAAAAAAATTCATATATATTTATAACAATGCCAAATATGACAGTTAAATGTTACAAAACATTTTATTATTATTTTTTTTTTTTTTGTTTTGTTGAAAAAAATTACACAATTTTTGTTCATTTACTAAATGAGCAAAAATGTTGAATGTAAAATGTAAAAAAAAAAAAAAACAAATACTTTTTCATCGTCTTTTTATGGTTTTTTGTTTTGTATGCCAATCTAACACTTCATGTGCGAAAAAACGTCAAAAAGTTTTCAACTCACAATTGTTTCATACAACAGTTGTTTTCTTGTTATTCTTTATTCATGTGTGATTTTTGTTCTTTTCTGATTTCAGTGTGGTGATATTGGTTTTAGTTGGATGAGATAGTTGCCAGATTGGCAACAACAGTCCAAAGTTAAATACATACACCTTGATCGTCGCTTTACATGGAAATCCCATATAGATGCAAAATTGATTCAAATGAAATTGATCCAAATTAATTGGCTCATTGGCAGAAACTCTAAGCTCAGTTTAGCTTTCAAACTCTTGCTTTACAACTCAATCATAAAACCTATATGTTGTTATGGAACACAGCTATGAGGAACAGCCTTAGCTTCAAATGTAGACAGAATTCAAATACGCCAAAACAATTGCCCTCTGGTATATAAAAATTCGAATATCCATAAAGACCTAAACGTGCCTTTGGTAAAAACTGAGATCCAAAAAATGCAGAAAAACACTTAAAAAAGCTTGAAGTACACCCAAACCCATTAGAACGCAACATATTAAATAATAGTGGCTATATTCGACTAAGAAGAAGGGATACAGCGGATCTGAGCGAAAGACAAGAAGGAATAATGCCAACCTAGTAAATAAAATATATAATGGTCAAACAATTTTCGTCCGACACTGGCTGGAATAATAATTGAAAAATTTTTTAGATATAAAATTTGAAAAACTTATTGTTAACTCATTTTTTTTTTAATGAAAATACAATAAATAAATAAGTGTACAAAAAAAAATCTCCAAAGTGATAAGCAAAAACGTTAAAACCCCGTTTGGACCTTTTTTGTTTCTTTTCTAAAAAAGTCGACTTAAAATGCAATTACGGTGAGTAGATAAATCTAGCTTGAGATGTTAGCAACTAAATTTTGCCATATTACAGTCACACATAGCCTCCGAAACAATGTAAAATTCCACGTAGTTTAGCTTGTTATTGGCCGCGCCGATCATGTGACTGAACATCATATTATCATTTTTTCTGGAGTTTGTTAGTGATTGAGTCTAAATAGAGCTTAAAACTCTCCTCTCTGCTTTGTTTTCGTAAAAAAAATGCATTCGACACATATTCCAGCATTCTTTTGAACGTTATTTCTGTCTTTCGTAACGGATATTTAATTTTAAATAAATCTCATTTATTTTTACTTAGTTAGTGTAAACAACAAAGTTTTTTTTACTTCGAAGATGTCGAATTTTGTGCCAAAAAAAAGCGTCATATGCGAGAAGTTTTGCTGATTTTGATACAGAAATCAAAAATTGCTAGGCTAGTCAAATAAGATGAAGCATGAAGATTCTTGTCATTATTGAGAGCTCCTCAAGCAGCAAACTTTTACGAGCATCAGAACCCATCCAAAAGCAGGGTATTGGATACCAAATGAATTGGATCGAAAAGGAAATAATTTTTGCACAAAAAATTTATCCATTACGATAACCCGAATCCCGACCAACCAGCCGATTCAACACCAAAGCTAAATATCCATGACGCTTAGGTAATGCTCTATATTTGGCAGACATAAAAATTGCCAGACCATAACAAGGTACCAAATGCTGAACTGATTTGTTAGAAGCGAGACAAACATAAAAGCAAAAGCTGGGCCACATGTTGCAATACCTGTCAAGAAATACCTGTTTAGAAAGAATTGTAAAGAAATTCTGTCTCACTCGCCTTATAGTCCAGATCTTTTCGCTCCCTTTGGGCTAGGCTTCACTTTAGAACAAGGTATTTGAAATTGGCTTGATTCGTTCTTGGCCTCAAAAGATGAGCAGTTATTTTGGTGCGCAATCCATATGTTGACGGAAAAATGAGAAAAGATTAAAGCTTAATCAATGGATCAGATTGTAGTCCATGACCTGATCTATCGTATACATGACATTTTTCTTCGTCAATACCATGTATATATACCCTTGATTTTGACCTGCATTTTATAGAATCGTAGATCATTATTCTCCTCTTTAATGAATTGTAAGGCTTTCGATCTATAGAAAGTCAGCATTTTTCAAAGAAATGTTTTTCTATCGATTAGACCTCATCCAGGCCTTAGTAAAGAAAATATTGCGCCTGTATCGGAGATTGTGGATGAAGACAGTGAGCAATCGATTTGATGTCGTGCTGCGCATTTTTGTCTCTTGTACGGAACAATTCTTGGTGAATGTTACGCCAGAATCTTGATTCGATAAGTCACAAAATCCAACTCTTTAGTTAAATCAGCGCGAGCTAAATATGGGTTTAAACTTCACACAAATTGATCTTCGAATGTATTACCTACAGCGTATTCGCTTTCTTCAAAAAGGTTCATAATAAAAATGTCGATCGATTGGTTTAAAATCTAATTGGGCTTTACTCAAATGTACTTTGTAATTGTTGCGTTTAATAGCAGTTATTAATAGCAGGCTTTCCTTTTTTTTCGATATTTAAATAGCATATTTCACTTCATCTTATGATTTTTACAGCAGTCACTGAAAATATTAATGCTGTATTTCCCACAGCCACTTTTTCCTTAATTTATTTGATAATAAAACTCCCAATCCTCCCAATGTTTGTTTGTTTAGTACTTTGGATAATTAAAAGCGCCAATTCATTCATTCAAAATTAGTTTGGAGATCGCTAATATCTGGACACCTAGGAAAATCATAAACTAGGTAACGTTCACTGATCTTCTGGCCCAATAATACACTCAACAATACTCAGTACTTCATGGGTTCTATTAGATGGAGGGATTCGCAGTGAATAAAAGTAAAGACTCAGGATTCCATACAGTGTTATTTGTCGATACAGATAGACCTAAAATTACCTCAAGCCATTTAAGTTTATCTACATGACAATCAACAGATTTGTATTTAAAAATCGCCTCTGCAGTACTAATATTTTAATACTTACTGCTATATGTATTTGCAAAACCCTTTATCTGGCCACATTGTCTACATGCGAATTGAGTTTTTAATTTTGGCTTATTCACATATTAGGATAAACGTCAAATCATAATGTTGATATGTTGTGCTGGAAAAAACAACATAACAGACATTTTTAATTTTTCATATTTTCTAGACATAATTGAGATATAATTTCCGAGAATGAGGACATGTGTTGTGTAACTAATATAAATAAAGATAAATATATATAAAAAAAAAATATGGAAATCACAAGGAGACAAAAATTTGGAAAATATTGACTTTAAGCAAGAAATTCAAGATATATTGGTCAGCGTTTTGAAGGATACTAAATTGTAACATTTTTAAATTCATTTTTATACCCACCATCAAAAAAATGGGGTTATATTAAGTTAGTTATACCGCCTGTAACACATAGAAATAATGGTCGTACAACCAAAAGGTTCTGGGGCCTTATAAGTCTCTAAGACGATCTATCCATGTCCGTTCATCTGTTGGTCTGTTAAGGCCACAATAAAGCCCTGAAAAAAAGACTTACAGCAATAAAATTACTCTCAAATATTCCTTGTTTCACCAAAATGTTTGCTATTGAAAAAGGGCAAAATCAGTGCTGCTAGATCCGAGTTATAGGCCAAAGTTTCAGACAACCTCGATATTTTTAAGATATTTTTGCTATTTTCTTCAAATTTAATGCAGATAATATCAGGAAACTTTGCACTCAAAAATACAATATTATACTGAAACAAGTCCTGTTGAAAATGTTAAGAATCGGTTCAGATTTCTTATAGCCCCCATATAAATGTCTTCCAGGAATATGGCTTTATGGTGCATAAATGTGTATAAAAAAGCCGTATCTATACAAACTTCAGGAAATATTGGTTTCACGTAAAGATAAATCACAAAATGGTATTTTTTCAGTCCATATTTGACCATAGTCCCTATATAAACTCCGCTTTCGAAAATAACTTCAATTCCTATAAATCTCTTACAAAAATTACTATCAAGTTGAAACAGAAGTTTTCTACATGTCTACAGAAATCAGCGTATCAAGATTTATGGCGATGGGTCTTTGTTTAATTATAGCCTCCTCCATTTTCGAAATGGACTGCATAAATCTTTTATAAACATAACATAATAAATAGTAACCAACTTAATGGTGATCGGCTCATACTTGGTCATAGATCTCATATAGGAACCACTAGCCAAAAACTCATAAACCTTCGGAAATATCTTATAAATATTGACTTTGAACATAATTTTTTCACCGATCAGTTATATGTAAATACAAATTTTGCTATTGGATTTTCAGTGCCTATTTACCACAGTTCCCATGTAAGTTTAATTTCCGAGAATAACTGAAATGCCAAAAAAAAAACTCTAAAATATATCATTATTTTTTTTTCTTGGACCAGCACTCAGGGGATGACCCCTACTTATGCAATGCATTGTGTTGGAACTAGGAAAATAGGTTATGGGAAGGAGGATAGAGGGAGTAGTGTTCGTGAACATTTGACTTGAATTTTCCTATATTGAAAGTGGCAGGGAATACTTCTGCTGGGAGTTTGTTCCACATACGGACAGTACGGCTAAATAATAAATTTTCCTTGTAGTGTGTTGTGCGATCCACTGTCCAGTCGAACACAAATGAATGAGAAATGAAGAACGTGTATTCATAAAAAACTGCGTGTTTCAGGAACAATTTCCCTAATTTCAGCAGAACACATTCCATTATAGAATCGACAGTGAAACACAACCCTCATTGCGTATATATATATATATATATATATATATATTATGTCCTGTGGTTCCTAGTAGGAACAAAGGACCGCATAATTTGTTGCGGTTTCAGTTATCATTTCAGTTTAAGATTGAGGGACTGATTAGACCTCCCATCCGATCCTAGTGTTGGGGTTGCCAACAACCTCTAGGCAGGTCAAACAGTTGAATTTCAGTGCCTCTTCATTTCGGTGGCCACCTAGTTACCTGAGACGCATCGGTTTTAGCATGCCATTCAGGTTATTCAGCTGAGTCGGTATCGCTTTTAGCATGCCATACAGGTTATTCAGCTGTGTGCCTTCTCACTCTAGCTGTCGACAGACGGGTGTCTGAAAGACATTACCAGGGGATACTTGGTATAAGACCGGAAGTAGTGAGCTGCTTGGGAATTTCGAGCAGAGGAATCGCTTCTTATCATCCCCAAGTGGATGACAGGCAGATAGCTTTCCGCACAAGTGTACCTCTGCGAAATACCCCATCCGACGATGCTCCAATGAATCAATAGAGTTGGCTACCCTACTGTCACCTCTCCTGTACGCGGTCGAGTAACTCCAAAATAGACTTCGAAGCACTGGCCCATACATGAGAGTTGTTAGAAGATCAGATGGAGTGAAGTATTTTCTACGCCGTTTTAAAAAACCAAGGCACTTGAGCGCTTCTTTCGGCACTTGAAAAATGTGTTTGGTCAAGCGAACATTACACTGGATTCTCATGCCTTGAACGTAAAGAGCGTCTGATTCCTTAATACTTACACCGCCCATAAAAACAGATGAAGCAACATCTTAATGGATACAAAATGTTACACAAATTTATTTCAAGTATGTATAGATCTAACTATGTACTGATATATAGGTGGTGGGTATATAAGATTCGACACAACCAAATATAAACTCTTAAGGTGCGGTCACACCTGCACAAATATTTGCCGAAAAAGACGTAACCACTAAATAACATATATTTGAACTCGTTTATTTATTTTAAAAACCTTTTCTTATTTAAGCCAAATCACAACAAATATTTAGTTTTAATTTAGTTGATGCTGTTTGATCTTGCAAAACTCTTGTAAGAGTGAACAACGTCAAACAAATTTGTGCTAAAACAAGTGGTTACGCTTTTTTGAGTAAATATTTAACAATATTTTTCTGTATTGTAACTAACTATTAAAAATATATGTATATAGAAAATATTTAGCTAATATATAGATAGATAAATAGACCATCATAAATATTTGAAAGAATAACATAACATAAATTTTACAGTTAACATCAAAATTGTGAAAATTATGGTTATACTCGTATATACTTCTTCTCTTCTGGTTGTTTCCTTTTTTGACTGGCATGAGGAAAGTGAGCCAAAAAAAAAGCATAGAAAAATGTACTAAATATAACAACAATGAAACATTCATAATCAAATTTATGGTAAATAAGAAAAATGTTTATATACATGCAGAAAAAAAACGAAATACTTATACAATGTAAACAAAAATGATATAAAGTAAAGGCAGACAGTGCAGGAAATTAGAAAATAGTTAGAGAACTAAAGAACAGACACGACAATTTAAGTTATTGCTTAAATCACTTAAATAAGCCAACAACTTAGGAAGCTTATTGCAGTTTATTTTTGAATGTTTAAATTGTAAAGTTTCCCAGTTGTAAATTGACACCTATTTAATTACTCCCTACTATACACCTTATTTTGACTACAAAAATATATATTGTATAATGTCTATTAAAGTATATGGACGATATAAGGACGAAACATTTAAACTGCAAAAACAATAAAGAATACAGAAAAAAAAAACAATCCCTGTTAACATTCAAACGTTGCTATATGGAGCGGGAGTAATCGTTTTGATGGTCGTGGTCAGCAAAAATGGTAATATTTACAATATACAGTATAGCAGAAATAATAAATATTGTATATAAATACATGTACATAGAAAAATAATAAAGAATAAATACCCAGTTGGCCAGACAGTCATAGACGAAATTTTCGTCGATGTTGTCTTCAGGACATTTGATAATTTATCGTCTATACAATGCCTCTGAGGACAAGTATAAATCAAAGTCGCATATGTTGTCGTGTTTTAAGCTCCATTGTTGATTAGCTAACAACAATTTCATGAACTTGTCTTGAATAAAATAATATTGAGGACAAAGCAACGACCAGATGAGCGACTATTCATATTGAGGACAAATAAGATGACACTGCATTAATTTGTCGTGTTTCTATCAACATAAAGAGTTAAAACATTTGACTTGTTGTCAACATAGTTTTTTACGTTTTTGTGTTGAGAAAAAAAAAATGCAAAATAGCGGGACTTTAACAGAAAATAAGAAAAAACACAAACTATCGTAAGAGGAAATGTAGAATTAAGCCTCAGTTAGCCGACTGTAACGGACGTAAAAATGTAAGGAAATTTTATTTCTTACAGATTCATACATTACGGTGTTGCGTTACTTTACATCTCCATAACCATTTGCATTACTTTACACATAACAATATCCATCAGCTGTTACTACCATTACAGTCGGCTAACTGAGGCTTTATTCAGTTGAGTTTTTAAAGTGCTAGTGGAAGGTAGTTAAAACTAGTGCGCGTGGAAATTTTTTATATACATATTCGTGAAAACATTTTACAATTCATACATCTGTTAATTGGTAAGTATATAAAAATTAGTAAAAATTACGAAAAAGGCATTATAGTGTCATCAACGACAATATGAAAAATACAGTCGCTAGACTATCGACAACGATGACATGACAACTTTAACCACATTGTCACCCAAATGATCGTCAACGACCTTTGTTCGAAAAAGTAATCAACGACGTATGTGAGCTGTCGCCTATTTGTCGTCTAGGATTTAACATTGTCGTGTACGCATCGTCAACCTTGTCTTGAAGACATGGCCAACTGGGGAATAATATAAAACATAGATACTCTCACACCCCAGTAAAATTCCTTAGATGCACTATTTACATAAAGTCATAGACAAACCAACGTAAATACACATCAAAATATACACAGGGAAATAAATTCCAAAATATATTACGACATGTATACATACATACATATATATTTATGTATGTATGTATGTATATTTATAAATATCCATCCAAAAAGAAAATGATGGAAAGACAAACAAATAACAGATATGTATAAGGATAACGAACGATATTTAGGAATTATACAGAAAAATATTTATACATATTACACAGAATACAAACGTCCATCATTGGCAAGTATTGTTATTTCGGAATTATGGAACGTTGATGGCTGTTGGTGGATGAAAAGCAATATAGAAGAGAAATATTTCACAACATATTATAGTCGTTTTAAGTAAAGCAATTGCTAAACAAACAAAACAACAAAATTGCTAAAGGAAACGAAACCATCAAAACCATTTTGGTAACATGACAAACTGAAACGAATGAGAAACTTTACTTATGCCAAAAAATGCTAGCTAGCAAAGAAACAAAAAAAAAAAAATACCCGAAAATTAAAGACCAACAGCTACAACAAACATCTATTTGATATACGACAACAAGTTTGTAAATGGCATGGAATGTTTGTTATATGGGTTTGGTTGCTATTGTGTCATTTAAATGTACAATTTTTGACACTCTACATTACTTGGAGGTAATGTTAGGTATTTTGGGTTTTGCCTATTGTTTGTAATAGAATTTTTAAAGCGATATGCTCGTTTGGGAACTACAAGCAGTGATTAATTTTTTTTTTTTTTTGGGAAGTTATTTGCCAATAATTGGTACTTTTCAGACAGAAGTCTACTAGATTTGATGTAAAATCTGTACTAATTTAAAATTACTGCCGCATATTGCAGCAGTGTACTAGTATGTTTCTATCTATATATCGAAAGGTTGGTAATGTTTCTAAACAGGGGAAGATAGAAACCTGCTAGCAATGTTGTCCGCTTGGTGCGTTTCACACAATTTTTGGTGCTTTTTTTAAAAAAATTCCTTAGTTGGTGCACGGTGCGCTTTTTTTAATTTCGGTGTGTTTTTAATTTTTCCGAAAATGTGTTGAAATCTTTATCTTTACTAATTTTTAATTGCAGTTTTTTAATAATTCCTTATCATGAAATCTATACGATGGAAAAGGACCCCATTAAATGTATTTTAATACGAATTTATGATAAATATATACAGTGCCGGTGAATATAATAGCACCAGTTGCAATTATCTGATAAATAAAAAAAAATTTAAATTTAAAAATTTCACCTATTTAATATATTTTTTTTTTGAGTGTAAACAACAGTTATATTTTTTATGTTATTTTAGAGTTGTGTGCATTTGTTGTTAAAATTCGTAACTGTATAAGGATAACGAAAAATCTCTTGTCAACACTTATCATTTCGTGTTTTTAAAATTTGTTTTGCAAAATTTTATGAAAAAAAGTGAAACCGGAAGGTAATAAAATTGATTTAATTTTTCTATTATGTATATCGTCACCTGAAATGCCCAAAGACGTAACCCTCAGAAAATCAAAATTCGTTTTTTGATTTAATCTGAAACACAAGGCTAAAATAAAATGCTGCTAAAAATTTTAAGCTTCGACGTTCCAAACTAACGATTTTATTCAAGAAATGGAAACATCATGATAACATGATTTGAACGTTTTCATAAAACACAAAAGACTTAACCCACATTTTTTGTTACAGAAATAAGTTGGTCGTGTATATATGAAGACGAGATGTGAAGAAATCGCGATTTTAAATTAAACAGTTTTCATTTTATAATGTTTTTTGCTTCTCCTGTAAAATTTTGATAATAAGGGTTACGTCTTTGGATATTTTAGGTGACGATATGTATATATATAAAAATTAAATAGTCCATATATGTATTGGCATCACGTGTGGAGTGATTTGGCTGATTATTTTTATTCGATTCGAAATTCTCAGAAGATGTTTTGTAAAGAAAAAAATAAAAAATTCCTGGGAAAACTCGCAAATTTTAAGTTTTTAATATATTGCCTCCTTTGCGCTTCTCATTTTTTAAGTGTGAGACAATTTTATGAAAACTCAAAGAACTACATTTTACTGCCTCATTTTCACTTAAAATTTTTCTTAATAAGAGACATTTTTTTAAGAAACTTGAACAGCTGACACCAAAGCCTCCTAAGAAGACTCTTAAGAAAGTATGCAACTGATGGAGGTGTACAGGTGAAGTGCTTCGAGATGTCAACCAAACCCAACATTTCCCACTTCCTTATATTGTTATTGTGGCGTTTTAATGTTTAGTTTGGTTTGGTTTGGTTTCGTTGGCCAACATATAGCAAAAACAAAATACAAATGATTTGAAATGTATTTATGCATGTATTTGTTGTTTTCATTCTTGGCCCACAATTTATAGACAAATTCTTGTTTAAACATTGACGAGAAATGTCCTTGTTTAACTTAATGCTGCCATCCGCTGCCACCTAAATATCTTTTTGGCCAGATTGTTAACATTCTAGTTGTTGTAAAATTTCTCTGGCTCTGCTTCTCAATCAAAAATTCACACAGAAACTTTTCTATCATTTATGTAGAGTAGGAAAGGATATCAATAAATTTGCAAAATTGTTTAAATTCCACTACTACACTTTTCGTATACCCTTTACACTTCGGCAGCTTAAGGTTGTTTTAGTAATGTATGTATGTATATAAGTGAGAGAAAAAATCAAATAAAATGTTTAATTTATGTTTTTCATATTTCTCTTATTAAAGTTGAGTTTTTATACGCTTTTATTGTTTATACAATTTATTTATTTGCGTATAGAATTTGTAGTTTTCGTAGAATGATTATAAAAAACTTTTTGTTTTAATGTATGTGTGTAGACATATACATAGAAATTTATACATACACTTGTACATAAACTTCTAAAAAGGACCTTTAGTTATAACTAGTGTTATTTGTTTTGTTTATTGTTTGCTGTTGCTGTTGTTGGTTGTTGTTTTGTTGAATTAAGTTGTCATAAATTTGTATTGTTTATGAAGCCATCATCATCATTTGTATTTGAAATATTGCAGACTTGCTTGTATTTTTATGATGATTTTTTCTTTGTTTGGTAAATAACAAAAAGTATTAAGAAAACCATTGTTTGGATGGTTTTATGGCCAGCAAGGGTAAATTTAAGTATTGATCCTGTCATATAAATATGAAATAATTACTATTGTTTTAATAATTCATAGATTTTATTTCTGAGTGCTTCAATTCTTGACCAATTCTAAGACTATTTTCGAGTAATATGAAAGCAAGTTAATAAAAAATGCTTTACTATAAGTCTTTCATTTTCTAATGTTTCATAATAGGGAGAAAAATTCAACCCACTGTTTGGACTAATGTGACTCATTGTATCAACAATAAATAATTCGATAATTTAATGCTAAAATTATAAAACATAACATTCACTCTCTCAATTTATTTATCACATTGTTGTCTATAATTATTTTGGATATAAAGGTGTTTTAAATTTAATTTAAATAACCAGAAAGAGGCCTCCACAAAGTGCTGGATGATCTGGAGTGGAAATCTAACAGAGGGGTCAATGAAAACCAAGTTGAAAACTACAATAAGATAAAGAACAAATTTTAACAGTAGTTCTTCTACAAAATTTTATTTTATTTTCTTATTTCTATTGAAATAACATGAACTTTTAGACTATTTGTTGAAATATCAGTTGTAGATATAAACGTGTGGTTTCAATAGGCCTGTGCAACATGTCACATAGCCACCACCAACAATGAATTGTTTGCAAACCAAATTTTCCTAACTTTAAACAGTTCAATTATCTTATTCGGTTCAAAAGATATGATTCTGCAACGAAAAAACTCAAATGGCGCCAATGTGCGCCATACAATTTCTGCAACCATGTCTTTTTAACTTTTTTTTCACCTCTAGAAACCAAACGGGCACATACGGGCAGATAAAACCTTTTGAATTATGTAAAAAAATAATCAAAGAACCGGTTTTGCAAATATGGGAAATATACAAAAATATACATTTCGAACGGTTGTATTTTCTAAACCAAAAATGTGATATTATTAAGAGTTGCATATTTGAAATCGTTGAAAAGTTTCCTATAACATGGATTTATTCAAAACTTCGTCGGCGCTCATGAAAATTTTGATTTTTGCAACCTCGTTTGCTCTACGGACGCCACTGTGCGGCGTGTCATTGGCAATCAAGGCCTTGACTACTCGTTACTGATTAGATGCCTGATAGAAGGTGTACTTGAGAAGGGGCAGTTGGTAGGTCTACCAATTAACGCCTCATGGCAGCCGTAATTAAAGGTCTGCTAAATTAATAATTTCATTGAGGAAAGTAAAAAAAGTTTTTGGTTTTATATAAAAGAAGTGTTTTAAGTTAATTTTCAATTAATTTAAAAAATCACATGTATATAAAGTATGTACAGCTTTACTTTCCTAAAGGACTACTGCCCTTATTCATAAAACTTACAACAGGTTTATAAGAGGTTTATTAAGCAAATTTTGTATGGAAATTTGCTTTACAAACCTGTTATAAAAAAGTTAGCAAAACAATGTTTGTTATTGTAGGGAATATATACAGGAATAATTGCAAAACTATTCGTGTTTGCTATTGAAAGCAATCACATTCTTTTGAAATGCAATTTTGAATGCCTTCTAGAACACATTATCAGGAAGGCATAGTAGAATGTGTTATGAAAAAGTGTAAACAGGTCGTTAAATGGAAGCACTTGCAATTTTTCCCGCTGGGAAGTTTTGCTAAACTTTTCCTGTGTATATTGTATTTAGTTAGATCACATTTCATTACACACATTTTTCTCATAATTTTCTTTATTATTAAACATTTAAAGTGGAAAAAGAAAATCATACTTAATAAAGCAATATTTTACTCAATTGTAAATAGCAATTAATTATTAAACATAATGCTAATTTTAACTGAACGCATGCTGGCAGAAAAAAAGTTTATAAGAAAAAAACACGCAAAATATTTCTACAAAATACAATCGAAAACACCCGAAATTGGAATGTTAATAAAAGCAGAAATTTTAAAGACAATGCTGAGAGTCTCAAAAATAGTCAAAAGAAGAACATTAGATAGATACAGATACTGAAATGAGAAAAAACTAAAAACAAATTTGACTTATTTCTTTCTGATAAACATAAGCTCTAAGTCTACTGCTAGCAGCTCAATTAGATTCCAATACATTTTAGCTCTCTTTAGTCCCAATTTAAAGCAATCCCAATTTGAAGTAGTTTTTATTGAAAAGGTTGATACAATGCATTGCTAGTACAAGGTGGCGCAAAAGTAATCCTCCTATCAGAAAATGCTATAAATTTTGCGAGGCCCCTAATGTAATGTAATGCATTTTCTGATAGGAGGATTACTTTTGCGCCATCTTGTACAATCATGAATCGCCTTAGCTTAGCTTACGGAATTATTTTGTGTAAATTGGGACTTGGCAAATATTTGCCGCAAAAGACGTAACCACTAAATAAAATATATTTGAATTCATTTATTTATTTAAAAAAAACTTTGTTTATTTAGAACAAGACACAACAAATATTTAATTCTATTTTGGTTGATGATGTTTGATGTTGCAAAACTCTTGTAAGAGTAAACAATATCAAACAAATTTGTGCTAAAACAAGTGGTTACGCTTTTTTGAGTAAATATTTGCCAAATCTTAAAACTTATTATTTTCCTAATTTATTAAATTACTTTTCATCGGCAAGGGCATTCGATTGCTTTACTCTAACCACAATTTTCGCACGAGTGTAATTTAATGATGTGAGAAGACTTTAACCAGACGTCTATAGACGACGATAGATAGACAGACAGACAGACAGACAGACAGACTCATTGAATCGCACAAATAAATGTAGTACGTAATGTACGAGTAAATATGTGTTTTTCTTATACAAATTCATGTATCACAATATATAGACAGCCAGACGGACAGACAGACAGACAGACATAGATAAATGTGTGTATGTTCAATATTTTCAAAACGTATGCAATGACATGACTACTTATTTCTTCTATTTATGAATTGGGGGCCTAATTTATAAACGTATGACAAGCAGGCAGTCAGGCAAGCAGCATTTGCAATCATCCGTCAGTTTTTAATATTTTCCATTTGTTTTGCACTTGTAATTTATTGGGCGAAAGGCATGCAAATTATATACATATATGTAAGTGAAAAAAACTTAAATAATAAAAACACTACGCAGCCTCTTAGAGGCAGCAACACTCTGCTTAACAGAGTGTAAGCAAATTAGAAGATCTTGTAACGTCAAGTAGGAGCACAGGAAACCCTACACTTTAAAATTTTACTCTAAAACACTCATTTCGCCAGTAATGTCTCTGCATATGCATATGTCTTTTAAATGCTGTCATGAGGAAATAAAAATGCTTATTCAATATTGCATCTTTTGTACAAACAATTTTCAAAAGTTTTCAAATCTAACTTAAGTCCATTGTAGACCAACGTAGGGCATTTAAAATTTACATAATGCTTAAAAATTTTCTCTGCGAAATTTTACAGCTTAGAAATAACTACATGAGACAGTAGCAGTTGTAAAATGCTTTGCAGTTGCCGAGTCTGAGCAGAGGCATAAAGAGGCCCATCAACCATCAGCAATAACCAACGACAGCGACATTTGTCTCATGTGTTTTACCAGCAATATTTGTGACATGTTCTTGTCATTAAACGATGTTGTCGTCTTTGTCGTTTTATACACTCAATAGACGATATTTACAAATAACGTTGGTTTAATAGTTGCTGTTGATGATGTTGCTGTTACATGTATTTTTGAGCTGTCAATGCTGTTGTTGTTCATATAAATTTTTCACAGAATATTACAGGAAAGCAAACAAGAGAGAGATGCATACAATATAATAATAGTAGCAAGCAACACCATCAAAATTTGTCACTTCGTTGGCAATTAATAAAAATAATTTTTGCTATAATTTTTTTTTTATTTTTGATACTTTTTTATAAATTGCAATACAGGTAAACCTCCTACAACGCGGTGAATAGGTGCCTGAAAAACTACGTGTTATAGGAAATCGCGTTGTAGGAGGCTCTAACTCCATACAAAAATCAGAGTTTGGTTCCAATGTAAAAAAATTTTCAATAAAATATTGGAATTTATATAGTAAAAATTATGTAATTTAATAACACTCAATTTATTTAAGCAAAAACAAAACAAAATTTCAATTCTACATAAAATATTCAAGTTGAAAGATTTAATAAATTAAAGCCAAAATAGAACGATAACTTTCTACTCTTATTCATCACTTAGTACTAGTTCAAAATCTGAGCTTGATCCACTATCAGATTCGGGTATCCTTTCGACGATTATTGGTTTGAAAAAAATCGTGCATTTAAGTTTGTTGCTCTTATTTCGCAAATCTTTATAAATTTCTTGATAGGCAGCTAAATTGTTTTGAAGATTTTGTTTAAAATTTCTGCTCTGTCACTTAAAGGGTCATTCTCCAAAATGTATTCTTCCAACTGCTTTGCCATATTTAAAACTTTCTCGATATTTTTTAGTGAAAAGTTTTTATTTTCAACATCGGAAAGATCGTCAGAGCTATTTCCAACTGATTCTTCATTACCACTAAATCTGCTTCGTTTATTTGGTCGTCCGCAATTAATTCTTGAATATCAGCCATTATATCATCAAATCCATCACCTTCTACTGCATGCGCCAATCTCACTATGTACCTATATTTTATTTATTTATTTTATTTCTTTATGTGACGCATCAACAATTTCAATACATATCAAAGTATGCAAAAGAATGCAAAGAATTTTATTTGGGCAAGAAAACCTTTTCAAATTAAAATAGTAAATATTTGAAAAAAATTTTGTAAAAATCGCGTTGTAAGAAAATGTCCGCATTTTGGGAACCGCGTTGTAGCGAAAACGCGTTATAGGAAACCGCGTTGTAGGGGGTTTACCTGTATTCAATATTCTGTAGCAGTCTGCTTTAACTCCTGCTGCACTCAATAAACGTCTGTTGTATTGAGGAATGCGGACATTATGCGTCTCATCGATGAATTGAAGAATCTGCAGTTTTCATTCATTTACATACAAACATATGCACATAAGGTAGTATGTATGCATACATGTATACATACATATGTATGCAAATAGTCTTGCCTGTCTTTGTCATCAAAAATATAAAATATTTCTTGATGATTCTACGAAAATACTCATGCCTGCTGACTGCAGTTTTTCTTACTTTTATTGAATGTGATTTAATATAAATTTTATTTTCACATCTTGCACCATGTTGCAGTTGTTTTTTTTTTTAAAAATTTTTAAGAATTGTTGCAATTACTTACATACATTATGGCGAAAAAAAATATTGTTGTTGACATTTATGTAAAATTAAAAAATGAATGAATGAATTTTGGTTGGTTGGTTCATAAACAGGATGTTTTTATTTTACTTTGCAAATTTGCCCTTTCGTTGGTATTGGTATTTATTTCATAAGGTATCGAGGAAGTCTTTTGTGCGGTGGAATTAAAATTTTATCTTTACAAACTATTTGCAGCAAGTGAAAGAAAGGGTTCAGCTTGTTTTTTACTACAGAAATAATGTTTTCGTGTTGACCTTTGAATCTATGAAAATTAAATTATCAAAATGGAAGGTTTTCGTAGCGTAATAGCTTAAAAGATTACAGATATATTTAGAAAACGTTTGAAACCAATATATTTGGTATTAGATACATACAGTGGTGGACATATATGATATAATTTTCACAATAGTTTTTTTTTTTTTTTTTTTTTTTTTTTTTTTTTTTTGCTGGCCACGTATTTAGAAACGTGCATTTTTTTCTTAAATTTTTAAACCTTTTTAAATATAAGTGACAAAGTGAGTATCATTTGTTAAACAATAGATTAACGGTTTAGTTTCGAAAATGGGCAAAGAACTGAGACGGTTAATTGTGTAGTTTTACCAAAATGAAAAACTTTCAATATCGGCTATTGCACAAAAGTTTTCTAGCTCTAAATAAATGGTATTTGGTGCAATTCACTTGTACCAAAATACAAAAAAATTTGCAACTCTAGCTAGGAAATCTAGTATACGAAAGACCACTTTAGCAGAAGATAGAGTTATTTGTAGAGCCAGTAAAAAAAATTCGTTTTTATTTTCGCGCGCAATAAAGGCTGAAATTGTACAGCAAATAAGCGCAGAAATAGACACATGGACTATAAGAAGACACTTAAATGAGTCAGGACTTAGTGGGTGCATTGCACAAAAAAAAACACAAAAAAATTTTATGAAGACGTCCTCCAAATAAAGCCTTAGATATCAGGTACACTGTTAAAACAGTGAAACGCGGTTACGGGTCTATTATGGTCTGGGGTGCCTTTTATTGGTGTGGCGTGGGTCCAGGGAATAATAGATCAGCATCAATATAAAAACATTTTGGAAAATGTTATGGAATCATATTGCTTTGAGAATATGCCGGACTATCAGTCAAAGGGTTCGATTCTCGCCAAAGACTCTGGGTGTTTTCTGCAGATAAGCCAAAAGCTTCGCAGTTTGTGTTTGTTAGTTATTAAAAAAAAAAAATAAAAAATAGACAAAAAGAAATAGAAAGGACAAAAATCCACAAAATAATGATGAATTGTTTCAGTTGATGCAACAAAGCTGGAAAAACATTTCTCTGCAAACTCTAAAAAGACTGGCGAATGTTGTCAAAAACAAGGACAAAACAAAAACAAAATATTAAAGGATAAATCCGTTTTCTTAAACCCCACCAAGGTGTTTTGCATATATTTTCTTAGTTTAGAATTATGTGACTATTTGATATTGATTCGTTTTTTGGTGTTTAAGTTAATTTTCCTTAAAATAGTATTGATGCTGTGATTTTGTTTTTATTTTGAACTTAATAATAATTTTTTACTTTACTATTTCTAGTTACATATTAGTTTTAATATGTTGAACTAAATTTATAAAATATATGAACAATAATATATGAAATATATGAAGATATGATGAAAAGTCGTTTCTAATTATAAGTCCACCACTTTAGATAGATCTTCACCAACATGTTTATAAAAAAACTAAAAAAATAATTACTTCCTTTTGAGTATATAAGGTACATATTTACCAATACATTGTAACTTTTAACACAAGTTTTCGTAACAAACTACACTGTGTTGCATTACTATAATTACACATTGTGCTTGTTATTTTTTGTAAAGTACATATCGAATGCTCAATTCCAAAACATGCTAAGTCGAAAAAGTGAGTTTTGCAGGAAAAGCTCCTAAAGTTTACAGGCGATATCTAGAACTTTGTTGTTTATAACTATTGATTGGACTAGCCAATCACAACCAAAATTTGACAGCATTTAAGTTGAAAAAATCTAAATTCAAAAACGCAAAAAAAAATAAAAACATATTAAGTCGACATAGCATGGTTTGGAATTGAACTGTCGATATAAAACATTTAAAATTTCAAGTTTTTAATTTTAATGGTTTAATGATTAATGATCACTTTTTATTCAAAATATGAAAGACCGCTTCAATAATTTAACAGGGTAATTGTGCATTAATATTTTGTTAATGTTTCATTACTATAATTACATTTTATGATAAACAAAAAATAATATTGGAAAGATTTGAGTGATTTCGAAAAAGGTCAAATCTCAGTTCATATAAAAAGTGGATTAAAATTTAAACGGTCATATGTTGTACTAACAAATTTTGCAAATAGTCCGGGTTATTATGGTAATAATAAAAGAAGCGGTCCGAAAAAAACTATCTGAAAAGGACAATCACAAAATTATATGCTATGCCAGCAACACAAATAAGAGTGTTAGTCAGATGGTTAATGAATGTAAGGTAAATGTGTCCAATTTAACAATAACTTAGCTGTTAAAAAAAATCCCAGACTATTACTCGACAACAGCTGTTGTCTATTACTCTGGTGCAGAACTTCTAGCATGAATTAAATATTGCATAAAACTAGCGTATTACTATGCAATATTTAATTCAAGACTTTTATTTTTGCCTTAAAAAATTAAAAGCTAAAAAATAACAATTATTATTTTTAGTTGAACTGTTAATTTTACAATTTTTGATCATTTTAGTAGAAAAATTATCAATACAATTTTAATAAGATTTCATGTTGTAAACACAATTCCTACCTTCAGTAAAAATAATAATTTAATGAAAATTAAATTTAAATGAACTTGAGCCCAACTAAAATTATCAAAAATTGTTAAAAAATAACTTTTATATTTTGAGTAAAATAATAAAAGTCAAAAATAACTTTTAATTTTTGCCTTAAAAAATAAAAGTTAAGAAATAACTTTTATTTCTGTTTAAAAAATAAGAGTTAAGAAATAACTCAATTCAAGTAGTTTTTATTCGACCTTTTCATGTGTAATAAATAAAAATGCCTCGAGCTTGAAATAAAAGCATTTTAATTTGTTAAGAAATAACTTTTATTTCTGCTTTAAAAAATAAAAGTTAAAAAATAACTTGTTTTTCTTGACTTTTTCGATAAAAGTTATAACAGTTACGGTCCCTGGTTTAAGGTGATTTTTCCCGATGAGAAAAAAAAATCAATCTTGCTGATCCTGATTGTTTCTGCAGCTATTCGTGTTTATATGAACATGTAAATAAATGAAAAGTCAAGACAGAAATGTTATTTTTTTTTAGGTTTAAAGCAACTTTTAATAAGGCGTTAAAGTCTGCAAATTAAGCTAATAATCGTTTGTGAATAATGCTTTAAGGAATTTTGCTTGAAATTAACTTTTTCTGACTGAAAATCTTTGTTTTATATGAATGTTTACGTTGCATTGAGATTGACGATGTATGATCTTTCCGAAGAACTGAATTTCCTATTGAATCTTGATTAAAGCATATTATGATTTATTATGTTTTTCAAGGTTAGTGTCCAGCAAACATTCTATATATTCATAATAGGTCTAACTGAGTTGAATTTTTGTAAAATTAGAAGAATTTTTCTTAAGATAACATGTGGAATACAAAACTGAAATTTTATTAAAAATAAAAATTTCACGCTCTTGTTTTTTTTTCTTACATTAATACATCTTCTTCTCCCATTGTAAACTCTCTACTAAACCAAAAAGTACACAAAAACCAACCACTTCACATGACAATGACTCTACTTTCAACGGCATCACAGAGTTAGAAGCGTTTTATAGTCTAATTATATACAAATTTATGGATATTAATTGCAGACAAAACATAAAATAAATACTTATGCTAGCGTACAGAAATAAAATAACTTACATCTGTTGGTCTTTTGTCTCGCCAAATGATAATTTGACATTTTCACTAAAGACATACAAGACATTCAATTAACCAGAAAGATGACACACAGAAAAAAGAATCAAACAAAACTATGTAAGTATGTATCTATGTTTACAGAAAGAAAACCATACTGATGACATCTAATGATAATTTTTGGCTAATTTATGTTTATGAGAAACTAAAAACAAGAGACACAACCAATAACACTCATGCAACATTTAGCAGTTGTATGTTCAACCAAACGCAGCAACGCATCAGCATTTATGTATGAAAATTTACAACAGCTTGATGATGTGTGGCAACTTGTCATAATCCGATAATGAATGAAAACTTTGCTAAATGTGCCTGATCCAAAATAACAACAGCAACAATAAAATTTCAACCTCCGGCAGAAGAATAAGAAGCACCAGAGACTAAACCGAACAAATAAAAGACAATTGTAAATTGAGTGTTCAACTACTGCATTTTGGTGTGAACGAAAGAAGTGAACATGTACCAAATGACGGAAGGAACAGACTTTGAAAATGAGACTAAACTAAAGAATGACAACTGTTTTGTCTTCTGTACTTTTCGCCTTTTCTGTTGTTTGTATTTTAGCTGTTTTGTAATTAGAGATTAATTGTTCTAATCATAAATACTGCATGATGCTTGAAATCATGTATGAATGTTGGCATATCTTATGTATGCAGTCCTGATGAATACTAATGAATGAATTGAATGAATGAACGAGACTGAATGTTTCTAAATGCTGGCAAAATATTTTCTGTGTGTTGTTTAGACGTTAGAAACTTTAAATTTGTTTTCCAAAAATATCATCAGTTTTGTTTCATTTCATGTAGTCGTTTGTCTTCATGTATTTCGTTGTCCTTTATGGGAAAGTATGAACGTTTCCATAAAATACTTGTGACACTTTTATCTGTTTCATTCTTGAAATTTTATGACTCACTTGTCTAATCAACATTTTGCAATGTTTTGGTGTCCAACATCTAATACAGTGCCCATAATTCATTTACTTATTTGGGGCATCCAAAACGAAAAAGGAAAAATTCTCATGCATGTAGGTGTGGCAATATCGAATTTAATATACACTATAGTGCAACATTTCCTTTACTGAAGAAAATAATAGGTCTTTTGGAATATTGTTTACACAGTTTTTAAATAAAGACACTAGGGTCCAACAAGGTTAAAAAGCCTTGAAAATCACTATTAAATACATAAATGGTTAAAAACCATAACTACAATTAAAAATTTGTAGGCTAGGGACTTGCACTTCATATGTCGAAGTAAACAGTTACTTCGATAATAAACTAAACCACTTTCACAATCTTAGAAGAATGTCCTTTCAGAGTGCAGGGACCAAAAAATCCTAAACTTACCTGGATATATGCCCAATAATGAATAAAATGTTAACAGGATTAAAAGGAAATCAAGTAAATGACAAATAATTTTGAAGAAATTAAAAAACCATTGATATTTCTTTTATTTCGACTCGAGTTCATTAAATTTAATTTTTCATTAAGTTATTTTTACTGAAGGTAGGAATTGTTACATGAAAATTATTATTAAAATAAAAGAAATATCAATGATTTAAAATTAACAGTTCAAAATAAAAATAATAATTGTTCTTGAAATTGAAAAACTATACATGCAATGATTTTCGAAAGTAAGCTTTGTATGGCAAGCGCTAACCAGGAATCACACTTTAAAATGAAGTATGTAATCATTTTAAAGTGTAATGCCATTTTACATAAAACTATTTGTGCAGAAAGTTTTGAAGATACTTCAGTAAATATTTCAGACATTAATAACCGACCGACAAAGTCCTATTTCAGTAGAACAACAGATTTTAATCAGTTTGAATAGAGTTTGTTCTTAGACCAACAAAAGGACTTACAATTGGACGAACATTAATAAATGGACTTAAAAAATAATTTTAAAAACAATTGGTATACTTAAATAATGTATTTGACGAATATCTTATGTTATATATGATTTTATGGACTTGTGAGAAATGACTTCGTTTCTCCATATTTTAAACTTACTACTTGATGATCCATTCGTATTTAACATTGCATAACTTGCAAACAAAACGTGTTTGTCCGTCAGACTGACACACAATCACTATAACGACGATATTTTGCATTGATCACAAGCCTTAAAAATATTTTCGAAATGTACAAATTTTAATTTTCTCCGTTAAAAAATGTGGGGTCAAAATATGACCCAAACATAACATGTGTATTTTTTTCTAACATAATAGCAAGGTTAATGGAAGCTTTGTACATATGTGTTTCTACATACTTTTTTTTTTTTTGAAATTACTTTGGTGTTCACACATCACAATTCTTATTGCTTAAATCGCTTGTACTACTCTTATCTTCCCCTCATGACTAAAAGGTAATCAGCTTATCTTAAAGAATTGATTCGTGTAAATTGGGACTTACAATGGTTATATCCCTTTCAGACCTGACACAAAACTTACGGTATTTTTTTTATAACTTTTGGAATATGTGATCTCTACAGTGTAATAAAATATAATCAATAATTAGGTTTTATCATTTTTATATCCTTCAAAGATTTTCAGGACACGCACACTTGATGCAACTCGGTCGATTTTCATTAATATTTTTAACTAAAACACATTTTTATTGCATGAAACGATTTCAATTAGTTTGAAATATTAAATTTTATAATTTTTTTAGTTAATATATGTGCATTTCATTATTTGTAAACAATTAATACTTTTGTAATTAAAGACACTTTCTTACTTCCACAGTTCATTTTGCTAAAACTAAAATGTGACTGAAGAATTTCGCAATAACTCCAATAATGGTAAATCAAACACTAGAGAAGCGTGTGAAGAAAATATAAAAACCAATCAGCACAATCGATGCATGCCAGTCTATTTCAAATTGGGTTAACAGAAGCAAACATATTGAAACCGAAACCCATCCGCACAATCGACGCATCACGGTCTGAAATTAATAATTCAATAAGTTTTGTCCTCCATTACCCCGATATATCAATTTGTTCAAATTATTTACTTGTGCTAAACAATTTTACAAAATTAGTTGTTAAAATCGCAAGCATTCTTATAATCCCTTTTTTTCTTTATTGAGTCTCATTAAATGCACTTCTCTCAAGATCGCCATCAATATCTTACTTTTAATTTCTTCTTCGGTTACTGACTGACTGCATTCCTTTAGCCAACTTCATTACAGCTGTTTAGAAGATAATCTTCAGTTTTGATAATGTAGGTCTTTCCTAGTTTTTGTGAATGACCAGTTCAGTGGTCGGTACTCTTAACAATCTGACGAACATTATTGGTTTACCTGTAAACAAGCACGAAGTTTAACGAAGTTCATGCAAATTATTAAATAAGAAATACAACTTATGAATCCTTTGTTAGGCAATAAGCAATCAATTGCTTACTTCACAAATCCCAAAACATCAAACCTTGCAACATAACGCCACTTTAGTGTCCCTTAGTATCTGAAGTTTAATGGAACACTTATATATTTATATTGCAGAAGTACATTAAGAACTTGCATAATGACTAAATTTATTAATTGCCAATTTAATTATGTTATCATTAGTTAGTGCCAATTTATAGGAAGCAATTCATTAAGTTAAGCTGGTTACCTTTTAGATATCGGGATGAGGGAAAGATAAGACTTCTTGTGCTTGCAATTCATTTTACTCTCTTATTCGTATTACATATCTTTGGTCTCATGTAGAAAGGCCCTAACTCGCTATTTTTTCGAAATTAGCTTTTTTTGCGATTCCAATGCATTTAACGCAAATACACCTCCTCACAAAAATTTATTGCAATAGTGGAAAAAATAACGCTTTTATAAGCAGTTGTACAAAAAAATTTACATGTTGAATATTACAGATTCTATTATGTTTTTACCTTCTCCTGTAAAGTTTCAAATATGCGAATTAGGGCCTTTCTACATGAGACCATCGATATGTATATGCAAATGTGTGTTTACTCTCAAACAAAAATATGATACGAGCGATTTGTGCATTAAAAATTGTACCGTGTGTTCACCGAGGAAATTTCAATCTTTTCAACAAAAATAGTTTCGTGTAAACTAGGACTTAAATGTAATTTTCATTACATTGGTTTTAATTAAACCAAGCTTCGTTATATTAGTTATAAATTAATCTTATTGTTTCTTTGTAATACACAAACTGCGCAGCCTTTTGACTTGTCTGCAGAAAATACACAGAGTCTTTGGCGGGAATCGAAGCCCGCCAAAGAATCTGACTGATAGTCCAGCACACTACTGTCTAGTCTAACGGGGCAACCCAATTCTTTCAATGTCGAAAATACGAGTACATATTCAAAAGAGGCTCTGCCGACTAGAATTCTACATATATTTTCGAATTGGAAACTATTTGACTATTTGTGAGATAAAAACAATTTTAGGATTTATGTTATAATCAATGAAAGCGTCATCTACCACTTTCGATATATAAAACTGCCTATATACGTAGGATAGTCGGTAATGTCCTTGGAAAATCTATCCTTGTTAATTTTACACCTAATGTGCATATCAATTCTATTGACTATTGTAGAGAGTATTAGAATACTAATGATCCAAAATAATGTCCTTTGATTATAAGTTCACAGAGAGCAGGTAATCGGTATTTTTTTTTTGCTGAATCACATGATTTCATTATAGTCTGTTGATATTCAATGCAAATGATATTTGCGTTTATTTCGGTTGAACTTCTTCTGTATCTTTAATATTTTCTAACCAAGAATAGAATTCCTTAATAACATTAACATCTGCATTTATTGCATATAAATACTAAACTCTATTAATAAAAAAAATCACTTTTTGCAAATTTGCACAAAATATCAAACATATTTTACGACTTTATCAACCAACTTCATCATAAAACTTCCTGAAACAATTCAACTGTAGGGTGTAGTGACAAAAGTGTTTAGATTACAATAAAAGAAAACAAAAGCCATATAAATGACTTTATAAAGAGTTGTGAGTTGTGTTGTATAAACTGCAAAAAGAAACACATCAAACTGGACAAGTAGAGTCTATTAAAACACTAACTTCGCGTCAAGTTGACCAGAGTGATGTACTCGTATGTTCATAAGCACTGTGAGGAAAAAGAAACCATCAAACAGAAAGCAATGCATATGAAGGTATAGATTAAAAACTTTAAAGCAGAGGTGTTGTAGTAGCTTTTTTAAAGTAGGGGACAAAAGGTTTTCTTATAAACCATATTTTCTGACGAAAGTAAAAAAAAAACTACTGAAATAGATTATACTTAAGAGCCACCTCTCTGAGATACGGTAAGTAAAAGAAAAAGTTCTGCTTTTCCCTTTCGACTTTTAATAATGTATATAAGATGTTGGGTACAGTTCTCGAGGAAACCTAGCTGCCCAAGAAACAAGATTAAAATAGGAAGGTAGGAAATAACCTCTGCTCTTCTATATAAATCTTAGGTTCCCCTACAAGGAAGCTATTATTAGAGCTAGATCTGGATTCTACTTCGAAGATGGTGAATAAATCATCTAGCCTATGTGATAGTCTTTAAGCGCCCTTCATAGATGGTTCTCTTAGATGAAATTTTCATTTTTGTTTATTTCAACAATAACGACTCATTTGATTTTTTAAAAGCAACAGTTTAGAAATACGGGTCTTTAGGCATAGAAGTGGTATAGGCGTCTGAATTGCCATTATGGTCAACAGCCATAGGATAATGGATCCGCCAGGAGCGAGGTGCAACGTGCTACCTGGTTGTAGGGTATGATGGTAATGATCATTACAGCCTATGTGGAAGCAAGGATCTGAATGAAAGAGCATTCTCGAAGGGAAATAGA
The DNA here is from genome assembly GCA_916048285.2 of Bellardia pandia. Lineage (NCBI taxonomy): Eukaryota > Metazoa > Arthropoda > Insecta > Diptera > Calliphoridae > Bellardia > Bellardia pandia. Next base: position 86,147,676 of record OU696530.1, on the reverse strand, counting down.
ATTGACTCTAAGGGTATCGGATTGGTTGTGTGCAAGTGTTGTACCCCATTGAAATCTGGTTACACCCCACCAAATCAACAACCCTGTTATAATTACAGCTGCAATTTACTGTTACTCTTTCGTAATATATGTTCAACGACATCAGCACAAAAAAGAGCTCACTTTCTCTTGACACAAGACTTTTATGATGATGACGACAATAACGATGCCTGAGCATGCAGAGGATGACAGAGTGTCTGAGTGATGTGATAACTCAGTTGTAAACCAACAATAATAAAACCAAACAGTTAAGACCCATAAATATTCGCGCATTTAGCACAAAAGAAAATTGCATAAAAAGAACAAAATATTTTATGTGCACCCAGAAAAACAACATCTAAAACATGCAACGTATGTATGTTATTTACATGCAAATAGTGAAATAAAGAATAAAACTTTACGAGTAATCTCCGCACAACACTAACCTTCCAACTGTTTTCTATGTTCCTCTAACAAGCAAAGACTTTCAAAAAAACTGAAGGCAATAACAACAATTTTGAAAAACTAAAATGTGACAAACATTTTTTGGGAGGCAGGGCAAGTATTGTAGCAGATATGATGGTAATTTAAGTCACACATACTTTTATGGCTTTGTTGTGCCCAAAATTGTTTCAAAGTTTCATCATCGTCATCAGCATTTGTAGATCTGTTAGTGGTCTTTGATGTGGGGGAGGGTAGCCAGAAGACAAAATAAATTTTATGATTGTTGCACAATTAAAAGCAATGAAAAACAACTTTGGCTCAGAATATTTTACATGTAGACATTTCGTTCATATTCCTTCTTTTTTTCAAGGCATAAATGTATAAATAAACTTGTATCTGTATTTCTGTATGTGAGTAGACTTATATAAAACCAACTTCCTTTTTGCCTTAAGGCTAATGGGCAAAATTGTACATAAACAAAACAATAAACTCCCCCTTGATTATTTGTGGACTACTACAAAACCATCTCATCTGCATCACATCAACCTCACAAGGCATTACATCATTCGTTGACAGTTCATAGGACCAGAGTTACCAATATGTTTATCTGTATATGCATATATATGTACTCGTATGTAGCAACACACATCAGTCTAGAGTCATGCAATTGTTGCTCTGGGCACTGCAGCCAATTGTGATGATGAGTAGCTTCCAAATAACCATCACTATGATTTTGGTTTGTTTTCGTTATGTTTCATTTTCAATATTTGTTGTATTTTATTGTTTGTTTGTTGGCTTTTTTCTTGTTGTTGTAGGAAAATTGATGCTAACGGAAGATGTCGCAACATGCATGAAGTCATTCACTCAATTTATCATTTGATAAATGTTTCACTTGGTTCTTAATACAAATAACAACTCTCCGATGATATGTACATATGATGTTGATGATGAGTGTGATGATGATGCAGATGTGACTACTGTATATATTATATATTCATATGACCGTGTAACTACTACACCATTTCCCAGTAATAACTTTTATTACATTTAATTTCTACAATAAAAATGACATGTGACACAGTGAAAATAAATACGAAAAGTGAACACAGAGTTCTTGTTCGTTTTTTTTAACAATTTAGTTATTTTAGATATTTATCTAGAAAAATTAGGAGCTCTACTCTATATTCTCTGTGAAATTAATGCAATTTACATTTTACCTGTGCCAACTTGCATTTGGTATTGTGATATCGTCAAGGTCAGATTTTAACTTTAAAAAACTTATCTGAGTCTAATAGACTTCGCAACTTCCGGTTGTATTAAGCTACATTCAAAAATCGTGCGGTAGTTGGACCCTAAGTAGCTAGGAAACATTTGAGCAGTTATTTGATACTCATTTCCAGGTTGTACTCCAGTCTATAATGTGACAGTGGATGAGACTGATAATGATAATGCGGTATCCATAAACTTTGTTCCGATAAACAAGGAAAGAGTACATTGACCGCTAAATAACTTTGTACTGTATAAATCTCCGCGATCTGATATTATTATTACATCAGAAAAATTAAGGCCTTGTCACTCCTTGGCTTATTAGAATATACTCAGCGTGTATTAAACCATGCTGGTATGTACATAGGTCTATAACGTTATCATGGACTAAATGAAGGGTTGTCTTTATCCCAAAAGTAGTTACGGCAACTCACACTAAACACTAAGTCTAGCGTCCTTTCAAAACCAGATTTATTCTTTCAGAAAAAAAAGGGCTTGGGCTTGACCAGAGTATTTGTCTACTTGTCAACAATATACTTGGCAATAGAGGCATATGCGTCACATTGATAGGTGTCACTGTATTAAAAGTGAGAAGTATTATACCCTCTTCTCTGAAACTTGGCTATGAACTGCCTGCGCATTGAGATAGAAATCGGGAGATTCAAAAATGTCGCGTATGCGGATGATGGCAAGGTTTTGGATACAATATCGTGATGCATGGAATTAGCATTAATTTCACTGAGTTAAGAGAGCATATAATGTGTATTAAATATGAATCCTCTTAAGACGTAACCAAGTACTCTTAACAAGGGGGTATAAGATCGAAGATTATATCCACTTAAACTGTGTGGTGTTAAACTGAGGAAAGCGGATAAGGTCAAATATTTAGGCATTGTCATGGATAGGAAATTATCCTGGAATCTGAAAACACAAAACAGGTTTAACAAGGCCTATGTGGCCATATAGTCTTACAATAAATCAATTGAAACTAATTGGGGAATTAACCCTAAGGGTATCAATTGGATCTTTAATGTTGTTGTAAAGCCCGTTTTATTTTGTTGAGAACTGGTATTGTGGCATTTACTGAAGAATTCCATACATATAACTGCCTTAGAGCGTGTACTCAAAATTGCACTATTCTGATTACAGCAGTGGTAAAAACTACACCTTTAAAAGTATATTTCACTATGATAAACTGGCTGCCGGTGAATATGACGGTGACTCCATATGCTCTCAGCTCAGCTGAGATGCTAATTGCTAGACGCTCTTGGTCTCAAAGAGACTATATGGATAATTGTATTATATCACCCTGAAGGATCAGTAAAACTATTCACTGACGGCTTCAGAAAGAGAAGTAAAGTTAGCGATGGATTTTACAAAGAGGAATTCGGGACAAAATCCTACTTTAGGCTATAAGATTTGTGCTCTACTCTTCAAGTTAAAATCTCTGCCATAAAGCGTGTTGCAAACTGGCCTAAGTATTATCGAATATATGTATATTTACTGACAACAAGAGGGCCGTTGCTATAGTACTAGGTGTCTACTTGGCATCTAAGTTAACCACAGAATTCCGGGTGTCTTTTAATGAGAGAGCGAGACATAAATAAATAAATAAATAAATTAGCCAGAAGGAGAACATTGATAACCGAGGATTCGATTGACCCTTTTTATTGCCAAATATTTTGTGAGTTTTAAAAAGAAACTTTAACAGGAACTTTTTGAACTTGCTCAGACAATTTGGTATAATGAAACCACTTCTACTATTGCGCGTTCAACCTGGCATGTATTTGATATACATAGGTAGGACGAATTCACTCATTAGCTTTCGTCGTCAACAAATCAGGCTTATGTTACAGTTGTTACAGGGCACTGTACTTTTGAAACACATGCCAGGAGAATGGGCCTGCGGTACAATGACTACTGTAGGAGTTGCCATAATAAGGACAAGACAGTATCTCACTAACTCTTTCAATGTCCGGCTCTGTCAACCACCAGACAACTTCTAATTGTTGTCCTTTTTCTGCCATGTTTGGAAGAGCTATCTTGGATGGACCTAAGATTCATATACATATACTTTTGACAAAACATCAGGATACTGCGATATGGAAACAATAAGTGTGGAATAATCGACCTATTCCCTACTAACGAGTAACACAATGGGATCAACTTAATGGAGTCAACTGAGCTTTTCGGAGAATAGCTGTCATGGTACCTAAACTAATCTATGACAAACCAAAGTAAAAGAGATCGTGTGTGAAGCTCAGCCAAATCGACAGCAAAGCCAAACATCCATGGAGCTAAAGTAATGCTGTGTATGTGGTGGGACCAAAAGGGTCCTATATATTTTGAGCTGCTGAAATCTGGCCAGGCCATCACAAGGAATATGTAACGAAAACGCACACAATATGCGGTCAAATATGAAAGCGTAATATTTAACAATTTTATTTAGAATGAAGTGGTTGGGAAGCTTAGCCTCATCCGCCTTATAGACCAGACCTTGGTCCGTCTGACTACTATTTGTTTGAATTGATGCAGAACACACCTTCTGGTATAACTTCAGAACAGGATATCCGAAATTGATTCGTATTTGGCCTTCAAAGATAAGCTGTTCTTACTAGCTTCATAGTAGCTGGGTAATGTTTTAGAAATTTAAAATCTTTAAAAAATTAAAACCAGACTATGTTACCAGAAGAATAACTAACGCCCATATTCAACACTTTCTGCCCAAAAATTTGGAAATAGTGTCAACTTGCAGTTATTACACTTGTACCGTTTATTTATAGTGTTCATGAAGTCCTTGCTGAAAATTTAGTGCTTTTTTGATAAAAAAAAAATTATACGAACTTCAACGAACAAGCAAACATAAACTGATGAAGACTGTGATGATGATGGCGTCGTTGAACACATTTAATGGTCATTTGAACACATGATAAACGTCCGTAAATTCTGTGTTGCTGTTGTTGGACATGTTGATTTGTTTGTTGTTCAACTTCTTTATTTCAGTTTTCCGAGAGTGATGGAATGTCGTTCTTGTTATCCTTTTTCCACACACATACATACATCACACTGTTTATATGATGCACTTCTTTTTGTTGTTATTTTGAATTAATTTATGTGCGTCAGAGTGTGTTACAACCCATATTTTTGGCCATGTAGGCGTCCTCTTATGTGACACATTGCATGTGCGTTGTCCATGGCCAGTCTGCCCTTTGTTTGTGCTGTTTTTGAGCTTGGAGTCAGTGTTGTTTATGCGTTAAAACACATGGCATTCTTTCTATTTTGTCACTGGTAGTGGCTGCGTCCATCATCAATTGCAAGGAAGGATATTGTGCGAGTAGGGTTTTTTTTTGTTCTACTACAGATCGTTGGTCTTTTCATATGAATTATCTTTTGTTAGCTTAAATGTTTTTATGTTTCAGTTGATGTGCAGTGGTGTTTAGTCCTGGTGCATAAATATTGGAGAGAGAAAAAAATAAACCGGACATGATGGAGTTGATGATGAATTCATTTTTATGATTTATGACTTTGAAATTGGATATGATTCAATGAATAATAACTTTTAGAGTTATTTTGTGTTTGGACAACTGAAGTGGTTAGATAAATGCGAAATGATTAAATGCGAAATAATATTTTTTTTATTAGAATTTTATCTAAATGATTTTAAATTATCAGAAGTTTGACGTTACTTTTGTTACACTTATAATTTATACGAATTATTTCCCTAAACCTTTTCCTTTTCTTTTAAAAACTAAACATACAAAATATGTTCTTTGGTAACCTTTAACCCAAATAAATTTTTAAACAGTTTCTCCTCAATTCCGTCTTTCTCTGCATAACAAAAATTTGCCAGTGTTAATTTGAAGATTATTATCATCATTTCGGTCTTAATAATAAGAATGGCCAACAAGCAGCAATTATATGAAGAAAAATACACAAAATACAAAAAAAAGAAACAATGTTGGCCCAACCCACAAAACAGCAGACAAGTCAAGTGTGAATTATATTCAAATTATGTTGATATAAAACAAATGCCCCCAAAAAAATATACAAAAAGAAAATCCCACAAATTGTATGTATTGTATAACAAAATGCTGAAATAAAATAAATTTATCTCCATGAAATGGAATAATAAAACATAACGAAAATGTATGAAATACAATAAAAATAAAAATCAAAATGAATGAGTACGAGTAAATAAATTAAATGAAAAGAAAACTAAAAGGATAGAAGATATATAAATGTATGTACACCAAAATAAAATGAAACAAATGAAGATGTAAATTAAAAGAAATGTACTAGCAAAAGTAGCACAGATAATTCCACATGCAGTAGAAAAAACTATCACTGATGAAAGTACGGACAAAATGTGAATCTAGGAATGAGGAGGTATTGCACTGTGGTTCAATTATAACTTAATAATCGAGCAAAATTTATATGATGCAAAAGAATACAAATTTTATATAATAACTAGCTGAACCCGGTATGCTTCGCTGCCCCGCTTTGAGGTAATGCCGTTAATAATGTAGTAAAAAAGTAGGTGCAGTAGTGTGCATGGTCGAGAAATATTATCATGCAATAAGTATTCCTGAGTCAAAGCTTTACGATGTGAAAATTGAAGATCGGTTAACAGGTCCAGCCTTTAATATATCGCAAACAAAGGGGCGTGCTTCCCCCACTTTTGCTTTGGTACGTATTTCTATTCATGCCAATACCATATCCATATTATATTAATACAGAAATCATTTCAATTCTGCTGCGTAGTAAGGCTTTACAATAAACGAATACATACAGCAGCAGAGTATCAATTAAAAGATAAATGAGAAAAGTTTTTATTTAGGCTAATAGTTCGAATAATCAAGAATACTATTGTAAAGTACTGGAACAATTGGCAAAATGGAATGCATTTTCTATCCGGCCAAGGGCGTCATCAGCAATCTTCATTGTCCATTATCACTCTGTAAATATCATCTATTTAACTCACCGTTTTTTGAGAAATAGAGTACGAGAATTATCATATTTCTTTTTAACGTGTTGTGAGTTAGAACGAAATTTAAATGGTTTGAGAACATTGGTGGGGAGTAAGTTACCAAAACTAAAATCAGCATGAAGATATAGTCTAGAGAACAGCCTCCAAAGATACAAAATTGCTTGGCCTGCACCGGCAGAAACAGGAACTGAAATTGATGTCTGAATAGTGAAATAAGATGCAGGATAAAACATGTTCATTAAATGCATAAAAAATACACTTATGAAGGCCCCATAGTGCTTCATACACAAATATATTTTAGTATAAATGTGCATTATTACCAAGTACTATTTGTATAGAATTATACATGTGTATTATTTCCTACTGACCATTTGTTTTGAAAACCAGAGGCAGGTAATATCAATCTACACTGTGTATCTAAGATACTACCAAAGAACACAAAAAAAAAACACTGTATTTACTAGTAGAAAAACGAACAACAACAGCAACAAGCACAAGTAACAAAAGCAGCAGCTACAATCAGGGCCATAACATACTCACTCGCAAGACCCATATAAACAACATACAATAAATTCAAGTGCAAAATTAAAAAAATTAACAAAAAAAAAAAAAAATAAAAAAAATTGTGATGGCGTATAATAAAGAAAAGTATACATAATATCCAACCATATAGTAGTCATATCCCAAATACATCTTACAGCCAACCAATGTTAACCGGACTGGCTGATGATGCCACAAATTCACAACAGCAACTGAAACAGAAAACAGACTCTCACACACAAAAACACGCCATTCAGATGAAGAAAGACTATATGAAGAAACACCCTCCCGGGCAATGATTGATTGCTCATCATATTTTATTCTTAATGAAAATGCACCCTGCTGGCAGTTAAAATTATTTACACACACATACATTTAAACTCATACATTCATTCGTATGCTTACAGACTCACCTATCCACCCATACAGACAGACACATTCACCATTATTACTCACTTTATTTTATTATTAACGTATCTTTTTGGCATTAACAATGAGATTGTTTGTGTGTTTGAGCCGCATAAATACAAACAAAACAACTACACTAACAAATCAACTTAATTTTACATACGTAGATACATAACGCTTGTTCTTATGTGAACATGTATAGAAGACGAATCAACTCACCTGAATTCCTAAGGCCATTATTAGACGCTTGTAAGAGTGTTGGTTTGAGATGTTTTTCTACTGGCTGCTGTGTTTTAGAAGGCCGCATATGGTGTTGTTGTCAAAATGTACTTTATGGAGAATGTATTTGTATTGTTGCATTGCAGTTGTAATTATATTATTAGAAATTTGTTGAAGAAATAAAATTCTGAAGAAAAATGTTATCTTGAAAAACATTCAAATATTGATTCAATTGAAATAGCATTTTCAAAACACATGCACAAATAATTACAATCTCTTATTTTTAAACAAATGCTGTGCTACTTACAAAGTGGCATAAATTTTGTCTTTTTTTCTGATTAAAATCAACGTTTCACATCGTATGAAAGTACTTGACTTTGGATTACGATTTGTATTTGACTTTGAATGTGAATTCACCCATTCGTTCTGAACAAAATATTTGTTCTGACAAAGTTTCTTTTAAAGGAAGTTTGACGTCCTCTTTTATTACCCCTAGTAAAACTAATAGATTTTGTTTACATAGGGCAGTTTTGATTTGTCAGAAAAATCATTCGAAACCAAAAAACCCTCAGTAAAAAACTCCACCTTAAGAATCTCAAAACTTTTTTAAAGTGTTTGTATGTATATGTTTACTAAAGAATAGAGTTTTGAAAAAAATTCACAACATTTATTGAACAAATTAATTTTTATTTATTTGAGATAGTCTAGCAGGCCAAATAGAATTGGACATAATTATTTTATATAAATTGTGTATATTTCTCAAAAACAATTTACAAAATTTTTAATGAAAAATTTAATTTCACAAACACCACATATAGAAATGCAACCTATTCATTTTTGTCCAGACAAAATATAAAATTAAACCAAGTCAGGCTGACAGTTGTTCGTAAAAAAATATTTTCTATCTCTCAAAAAGAGAGAGGTCAAACTTCATATGAAAAACTTTGTCTGAACAAATATTTTGTTGAGAACGAATGGGTTTTTATCCCGGATTTAATTTGGTGCCAATTTAGTTTATCAGTACATCACCCAGACTTGATGATTAAGTTCAAAGTTATTTAATTACTTCATTTGTATTAGTTTGAAACAAATGTTTTAAGGGCTTCATTTTGTACAAATCCGTAATATTTAAATTTACTAAAGCTGTATTCGCGATTGTACTCGTATGCATAAATGGAATCTAAACTAGCATTACAATAGAGCAATTCACAATCTTGTGCAAATGCTATAGCATCATTGCATATTTTTGCTCTTGCTGTGTATTTTGTTAGTGTAGAGAAAAAAATATGCTAAAACATTTTGCAAATGCAATGATGCTTGAGCATTTGCACAAGATCGCGAATTGCGCTAATATAAATCGTATAAGGAATGACGAGTAACTTACACATTGTATTACAAATTCTGGGTTTGTAACGTTTATGATTGGTATTATTTAAAAGTTTGTTGATTTATGTAACATTTAAAAATTTATTTAATAAAAATCACAAATATTACTGTATTCCTGACAACTTTTTGACCCCTTATAACTTATTTTACACGTGTTGATTATGCTAATTTACTACACAACAATGTTTTACAATACAGCTGTAAATAAATAAAAAAATATATTTTATAACTTGTCTACTTCGTAATAAATAAATAAAACAAAATCTACATTATGTTAAATATAATGAAATTCTCGGAAAAAAAATAACTAAATCATTCCATAAAGTACGGTCACACTTGACATATATTTACCGCAAGAGACGTAACCACTAAATAACATATACTTGAACTCGTTTATTTATTAAAGAAAAAAACTTTTCTTATTTAGGGCAAAGCTTTAAAAATATTTAGTTTTAATTTATTTGATGCTGTTTGATCTTGCAAAACTCTTGTAGGAGTAAACAAGGTCAAACAAAAGAGGTTGCGCTCTTTCGAGTAAATATTTGCCAAATGTGACCGTACCTTTAGATAATAAATAAATTAAAAACCGAAATAGAATTTCAAAACTAGTTCTTAAAACAAATGAAATATGGACGCTTCCATTTCCCCCAGCTCGGCTCGTTAAGATACTGAGATGCGTTGTATCAAAATGAAAAATAACAAATCAAATGTTAATGTCTTTTAGCTTTATTTTTTATTTTATTCATATTTAACTAATAAATGAATATGTCAGTATTGTTTTTGTGTGTCTGTTTGTTTTTTGTATTTTTTTTTTTTTTTTTTTTTGTGAAATTTATTACCTGGATCAATATGAAATCAGAGTGCCAGTTAAATATCAAAAAAAATAAACGCCCCAATCAATGGTCATAAATTAAATGTGAAATTTTTTTGGTAGAGAAGAACACAGCATTTGTTTTACGTTTGTTTTAAGTGATTTCATTCGAATTTGTTTGTTTGTAATACTTGGGGAAAAGACGCGCTTAAACCTTCCAAAACTCTAACTTATGTATCATCTTTAAGTTAAAATCAAAACAAAACAACCAGAAATTCAAATCTAATTTGTAATCTTTTGTGTCTACAGAGCCATGCAAACCAAATACGAGTAATAACAAAATGTGGTATGTAGCATATCTTTTAGATTAGCAATCAACCAACCTAAAACAACCAATTGTTATATATAAATATATTTTCAACGGATTCGAATATTATCATAATTCTCATATTGACAGCCTAAAATATTTCATGATAGAACATCAAGTCGAGTTTCACTAACGAAAATTTATGACTCGACTTTATGTAGGGGCTTTTGATGTGATGAGAGACACCAACAAGATGCCATATGAAAATTAATTTTATATTCAAATTAAAGTTTTTTTTTTATTTGTGTTTTTTTAAATTAATGAACATTTCTTTCTATTAATGTTTGTTTAATGTTCCTAAATATAGAAAAATGTCTGTATTTTAAAGTAGTTTTATAACAATATTGATTAACATTTTCAAACAAATAAAATAACTTTGAGTTGTTACGCTTCATTTTAATAAAACTGAGTTTTAGATTTCAAATTTAAATTTTTCTTTGATTAACAGCAAATTTTTGAACATCAAACTAAATGTTCTTTGAATCTGTAAAAGTAGCAACTGGTTATTAATTAATAATTAATTTTAGAAAACTATGCCACTGAACAGCTTAGCTTAACGCCCATACAAAATCAAAGATAGGAGAAAAGATTATCAGCTGTTTGTTTTGCATATAAAATGCCATGAACAAAGAAATTCAAAAATAGTTTAGATCATTGTGTAACTATACAAGGTGAGTGCAGTAGCACAGCTGACTAACATTGTTTACAATTTACTTATGTTAAAAGAAATAATCTTTCAAATGTTTTTGAAAGTAGTATAATATTTTACATCAACAAAATGCCTGTTGTTTCTGTATTGTGTTGTATTTGTTGCTGATTTACACTCACTTTGTATAGTTACACCATGGTTCAGATTTTTAGAAACTTACTTATGTACATCATTTATTCGTAAACTATTTTTTGTATGTATCTTCTTTGTTATTTTTTTAGTAGATTTCATATATATTATAATATTCGAAATTGAATAACAAACGAAGAATTGAGATCGTTTTTAATATCTCACATACCCGAGGTGCTTCAATTTGCGGATCTTTGGAGAGTTTTTGAGGTCCAAATACAAAATTTTAACTCAAAAACACCTCTCTAGGTATGTGAAATTTTATTGTAATCAAATTCCCTTACTTTACACTGATGTACACCAATTGCTCGCTCACCTAAAGTGGAGGTTCGGCAATTCTTATAAAGAACAGAATAAAACATTATTTAATGAACAACATATGTGAGGATTACCTACAAGCAACAAACATTTGCATTGAATTCTGTCAATACAATTTTGTTTTATCATCAATTTATTCGCCACCTCGATTTTCAATAAAAGAACACCAATACTACAGCTTCTTCAATTCCCTTGGAGCTAGATTTTTAGTTGCTGGTGACTTTAACGCCAAACACACTTTTTGGGGTTCACGTCTGGTGACCCCGAAGGGTCGTGAACTCTTCAACACCATTGCCAAAATGGGATTAGATGTACTCTCAAGCGGGCATCCCACCTACTGGCCGACGGACCGACGGAAGATTCCCGATGTTATTGACTTCGGAGTAGTGAAAAATATCCCTGTAGAATCGATACAAGTGGAGCCTTCATTAGACTTGTCTTCAGATCACTCTCCTTCTATTATTTCAATGCGTTTCCTTCAAGGGAATGGCTCTCCATTTCGGGACATATCTAAAACCAGAGTAAGTTGGATAAAGTATAAAAAGTATTTAAGTTCCCACTGCACGGAAAATGTAGTGTTGAGAACTACCGAGGATATTGATGGGTCGATTGGCAAGTTTACTGAGGACATACGAAGAGCTGTACATCACGCCTCCACATACGACGTTGAGTGCAGAAGTGGGACAAATAGAACTTATTTCGCTGAACTCGATCATCTCCTGTCAGAAAAAAGAAGAGTTAGAAGAGAGTGGCAAATCCACAGGTCTCCTGAACTGAAAGCTAGGCTACGGGTATGCAGAGATATACTAAGAATTTTCTTAGAAACCCAAAGAATGGCTTCACTTAGATCTTACTTGGAAGGTCTTGATAGTACCCCACAATCTGACTATTCGTTATGGAAGGCGGCACGAGGTTTAAAAAGACCAGTTAGAGGAAAACCTCCTCTGCGAAACTGGTGACTGGGCTAGAAATGATTCCGAGAAGGGGACTTTATTTGTTAATCATTTGAGAAAAGTGTTTACTATAAACAACTCAAATAATGCATCTGATTTGCCTCCACTCGTTATTAGACCTCCTGTACCTCTAAGACTTAGCTTTAATGATGTTCAAAGCGCTATTGGTACTCTGAATCTTAAAAAAGCTCCAGGTATGGATAAAATCAGCAACAAAATGCTTGTGGAGTTACCTCGTGTAGCTAAAAGAATTATCCTATTTATTTTTAATGCTATTTTACGCCTAGAATACTATCCTGCAGATTGGAAGGTATCTATGATTACCATGATTCCTAAGCCAGGGAAGGACCCCACTAAAGTAGAGTCATATAGGCCAATTAGTCTACTGCCGACAATTTCAAAACTGTTTGAAAAATTGTTATTGGCTAAGTTGATGCCAATTCTGAACGACACTCAATGTATCCCAAATCACCAATTCGGGTTCAGAGCTAAACACAGTACAATCGAACAAACACACAGATTGGTAAATGTGATAAGACAGTCGTTTGAAGAGAAAAAATACTGCTCCGCCGTTTTCATTGATGTGTCGCAAGCGTTCGACAAAGTTTGGCATGACGGTTTAATGCACAAAATAAAATTAACTCTGCCTGCTAACACCCATAAACTCATGGAAAGTTATTTATACGGTCGCAAATTTAAAATCAAAGAAGGTGATTTTTTAAGTACCGCTCAGCCAATTGAATCAGGTGTGCCACAGGGTAGCATACTGGGTCCTACTTTATATTTGATATATGCCTCCGACATGCCGTCAGACCCCAAAATCCATACGTCAACTTTTGCAGACGATACAGCCTTTATCAGCGTCCATAAGGACCACCAAGTTGCATCACAGAATTTGCAGAATTATGTTTATAAACTAGAGAATTGGCTTGAGCTTTGGAAAATCAGGGTTAACGAACAGAAATGTATTCATATAACTTTCACATTGCGAAAAGATACATGCTCGTTCATCAGAATAAATAATCAAATTATCCCGCAACACAATGAAGTCAAATACCTCGGAATCCACCTCGATCGTCGTTTAACTTGGAAGTCTCATATCGACGCAAAACTTACCCAGATGAGATTAAAAGCAGTGCAAATTAATTGGCTAATCGGCAGAAATTCTACATTAAAGTTGGATTGCAAACTTTTGTTGTACAATGCAATTCTAAAGCCAATCTGGTGTTATGGAATTCAATTATGGGGTACTGCCTCAGCATCCAACATTGAAAAAATTCAAAGGGGTCAAAATAAGATTCTACGTACAATTACTGCAGCTCCATGGTATGTTAAAAATTCTCGAATCCACAAAGATCTAGGCATTCCTTTGGTGAAAGTCGAATTTACAAAACACGCCTCAAAATATGTCAGCAAACTTGAACACCATCCAAACCCACTTGCACGAGACATCCTTAACTTTACTGGCCATGTTCGGTTGAGAAGGAGGGATACCCTTGCTTTAACTCAAGCGCAAAACAGATGACTGGATCAGTGGATATAAATTTTTTGTAGTATCATAATATTTTGTCTAGCACTTGCTGGACTTAGTATTTTCTTTTAGTATTAAGATTCGAAAACTTATTGTCATTTCATTTCTGAAGATTCAATAAATAAATTAAATGTAAAAAAAAAAAAAAAAAAAAAAACCTAAAGCTATGTGTCCACGATCGCCAGATATTACAACGTTGTCATATCTAGCAATGTGCTAGTAATGTACTGACATTGAAAAATTTTTACCAAAAGGTAAATTGTCAGTTTACACGACTGTAAGAAAACTAACAATTTCATTTGCACACAATTGTTACAAAATGAATTTATCTGTCAACCGAAATTGTCAGTTTACTCGGTTAACAGACTGTTGTGTGGCATTGTCAAATTCGTTTTACAGCTCTGTGTGTGTGTTTAAAAATTTTATTAATGCACACTTTAATTTAACTCTTTAATTTTCTTCCACTTTTTTCACAAATTTTATTAATGGACACTTGTTTGTTTATTATTTATGTATATACAGAGTTGCATTTAGAAATAATTTCTATGACAATGCTGCCATTGGCAGATGCATAAACTTTGCACATATGGCAATGAAAAGTGTTTGACAATTGTCTTAAAACAATGACAATGACAAAATTGTGTGTTTACACGATTGTTAGATGTCTGACAATATACAGAAAATGCTTATTCTTACAACGTTGGAAGGCAAAAATTTTAAGTTTACACGGTTGTTAGACATTTTCTGAACATTTTTCGGACAACGTTGTAATATCTGACGATCGTGGACACATAGCTTAAGCTTAGTCGGCTTTCACATGTTTCAATTTTGACTCCTTTAGGGAAGCCCGAGAAGGGGAAAAAAGAATAAGAGGGTTACATATTTGATGGTTCTAATTTGAGCGTCCATTTTATATCAATACTCGTAGAAGTTTATTAAATATCAATAGTTTTCTTGTTTTACGAAGAATTCCTAAATGTTGGTTATAAGTTACTTTTTGCGTCTATCAGATCAGACCGTTGTGTCTGTTTGCCCAAGTAAACGTTATAATTAAGGTTTACCTGAACAGAAAGTATTACTCACAATTCTATTTTTGGCCAATGAGGATATTTATTGAAATTAGTTAGAATCAATTATTAGCCCAATTCACAATCTTGTGCAAATGGTATTGCATCATTGCATTTGCAAAAACGTTTAGCATATTTTTACTCTAGACTAACAAAATATACAGCAAGAGCAAAAATATGCTAAATCTTTTTGCAACTACAATGATGCAATACCATTTACACAAGATTGTGAATTGCGCTATTGTTGTAAGCAAGTCATCTTACAAATGTCCTTTTAGTATTCGGCTGTAGCATGCAATCAATTTAGTAGAATAATATTTGTTTTGCGATTGCTTAAAATTTTATAAAAATCAGTTTCTTAAACTATTGCAGAAGATCTATAGTTCAAATGAATCTAAGGATAATTAACATAATTCAAAAAGCTTTTTATATTTAATCTCAAAAACATAAAAGAAATGTTATAAACAAAAATGTAGGTATGTAAAACAAAGAATTCATTATGATATTGAAATAAAATGATTGTACATAACCCAGTAAACATGTCAGATAAAATCTAGAATATTTTATTATGGCTAAATAGGCTTCTACATGAAAAAAGTCAAAGTCAAAACATGATCTCAAACTTGTGAAAAGCTGGAATAAGAAATGGATCAGACACATTCAATTTTCCTTACACTTCATAGACAGTTCTGTCGAATAAATCACACAAATTTCCCGAATCTCATAAAGAGTTAGGATTTCTTGACTACAAGTGGTAAGAACAAAGCTTATTTACAAATGTAAATGTGGGTGTATTAGTATGTTTTAATGTGATACATGAAAAGTATAAATAAATATGTATGAATGGAAGTTTTTTTCTATATAAATAAAATTTATTAATACATTTTTATGGTCGCTGTGTGTATAGAAAAACATACAAACATTCTACATCTTAACAATGTAATAATTCATGATGTTGTTTTTGTCATTGTCATTGTGTCTGTTACTTTGTTATGATGATGGTTTCTACAACTACAGACTCATACTTAACACGGCACAGTGGAGAAGAATTTAAATAATTAGGAAAGAAATAAGCCATTTAGTAATATGATATTTGAGTTAGTCAATGAATAAGCTTTGCCATGGAAGTTTTAATACAAACTCGTATATTAACTCACTAATTCTTGTTTCTTGTCCTACCCGAGCCACAAAGATTATATTTGGAATCTCGAGATATAAAATCCAAATATTATTATAAACTACATCGTTAAACATTATTGTATTTCTGTGTATGTATGTAAAACGAAAGACAAAATTGTCAAGAAAATTTGTGTAAAATTCATTTAAATTCAATTAAAAAACTTTATGGTTTTCATTTCAAATTCCTAGAATTTTTTATTTGAAATACTGGGCCCAAATTACCGTATCGAAAAATGATTTCGATATCGAAATTATCATAAAATGTACTAAATTTCTTGCTCGATATCGAATGCCATAATCTCAAAAAAGAAAATTACGATAAATTTTACTCGATATCGATTGCGGTAATTTGGCCCCTGAAACATGTAATTAATCTGTAATATCATTTAGAAATGTCATTATTTCTATAAAATCCTTTTCCGCTGCCTCACTGTGCCCTGTGAGAGAATGAAAGACGAGTCATGCAAAAAGAAAGAACATCACTACAACCAGGAGTTATTCGTATGATATGATGGTGTGATACATTACAATGATACTTATGTATAAATTTATATACATACATACATCTCTCTTATATTCGCAAAGAATTATCGTATGGGTAGAACTTTTAATGGTGGTTGGTTGGTAAAATTTTTAAGCTTTCAGAATTATTATTACATTGTTGTTGCCACCGCTGATGAAGATGCCACTGCTGTTGTTGATGATGCTGATGATGGTTTTAGAGAATTGTATATTTTATTAAAAGAAACAAACGTCCCAAGTAGAAAAACGCTGAAAGATGCATAAGAACAACAAGAACAAAAAAGAAAGAAGAAATACGTGTAAGTAAAGTAGTAATTCATGTGACACAAGACCGTTAAGAGAGGATACAGATACTAACTACTTTTGCACTTAAGTTATTTTAGTAGAACGAGTGTGTATTTATATGTATGTACTTGGAAATGGGAGAAGGTAATATATGTATGTATATTATTTTAATTACAGAATTCGGTGGTGATATTAGGTACAACTTGATTTTATGGCAGAATATTTCTTTTTTTTGAGCTAAATTTTTGCATTTGAAATTTCAAGACCATTTGTGTAGTCTGGAAGCCGGCCTGAGCAGTTTTTTAGAAAAATTGTTCGGAAATGTGATTAACAACTAAATTTTGGCGTATTATGATATTGATATACCTAACTGGCATGTACTCTCAACAGGTCGGTGTCACCTGCCAACGAAACAATGAATTTATTACAAACCACGAAATTTAGATTTTAATTGGCCGCCCAATCATGCGTCATAACATCACGTGATTGTTTTTTGTAGGGCTATGTTAAAGATAGACTATATAAAGAAAAGAATGATTGAAAATTTTGATGGACATCCGGCCGATATCATTTTTAATTTCTAATTGTCATACTTAACTCTTTCTTTGGAAAAACAAAGTTCTTGTTGAAAAACACTTTACTACAAAAATTAATTGAACAAGAAGAGCAGACAAAATTATCAAAAATGCTTCAGAATTTTCTAGACAAATATTTAAATATTAATCACGCAGAGAAAAAATATGGTTGTGGTAAACATAATCCAAGAGCAACATATTATGATAAGAATTATGATTGTAGTCAAAACATATTATGATGAATATAAATGTCATTAAATATCATATTATGATCAATTATCATCGTCATATTTCACCATAATATTTTCTTATTAATCATTATTTGATATTATAACAATATATTATAAAACAATATAATCATAAAAATGTCATACATGAACATATTATGACCCAAGGTAACCATATTATAGTTTTAAGTAATCATAATATGATCTAAAGTAATCATATTATGTTCACAAATTAACATATTATTATTTAAAAAAAAAATTGTGGTTTTAATTCCTTAAGTGTAAATTTAAAGCAAATAAAATGCTCTCTAGACTAAATTATAATAGACAAACAGATATTTTTAATATTTGTTAAAGATAAGTAGTTTTTCTAATTTTAGAACTGTTTCTTCAATTGTGACACTTTTATATCAATGATTTCTGGCAACCATGATGAAAAACTGTTACGGAAATTTCTCATCATAATATGATGATCATCTTGAAAATTACAACATAATATTGTTAATTAAAAACATATTAATGGTTAAATATAAAATAATATGATTAGTTATAAAACAATTATTTGTATGACGTAAATTGCAATTCTTTCTATATGTTTTTAAGCACAAAACTTACAAACACTAGTTAATATTTTTTAAATAGAAATAAATATTTGCACACTTTCAACGTACCCAACAGACCAATTCATAAGCAAAATGTAAGTAAATTGTACAATAAGCTTATCATAAGAGACTTCCTACAATTTGTTATAAGCATACTTATTATAAGCTTATTATCGCAATATTTTTGTAAGTGTTCTTGAGAATTATGTCGCGTTATTTAACGTGTGCATGAATTTCGTTTTATTTGTTAAAGTTTTCAGTCATAGTGCTTTGTTCAAACAGTGAAGTTTTTAAAACAGTTTATTATATTAAAAAATAAAGTAATGCAAATTTCAATAATTTCTTTCAAAATTCAAACAACCTAACAACCCTTCAAATAGTGTGCAAGACAATAACTTTTTGAAATCGTTTGTAAGTATATTAAAAACAATTTCTCATAAGTGAGAGCGCCTTAAAATTAGCTATATAAGTTTGCCAAAAATAGGCAAAATTATGCGGCAAGCACAATTAAAACATTATATAAGAAATTTCTCAACATATGTATTTTATGAAAAAAGAAAATAAATTTTTATGAAAAAGAATTACTACCGTAGTTCAGTGTACAAATACTATTATTAGACTTCTAAACTTATTTCATACTACCGACAAGCAATATTATCGCAAGGGTTCAGTTTTCATTATTAAACAATTTTTAATAAGCCTTTCACAATAGTATTCACAACACTTTTCTTAGCTTAAGGCTTGTTACAACCCAACAAACCAAGGCATAATCAAAATGTAACTAAATTCAAGAAATAACTTATAATTAAGAATTTTCTACAACATTTCATAAGCATACTTATGATGGGTTTATTTTATTGTAAATTATGAACATTTTTAAAATAATCCTTCAAAAACGCTTCGTATAACAATAGTTTTTGCAATAATACTTACTATATACTAAGTAAGAAAAACAAGATTTACAAATGTGATTATAAAAGACTTATACTCGTAATAGTTTTGTAAGTGTATTCGGTAAAAAGATCCCGTTATTTTATTTCTTGATTTTCTTATTATTGTTCTTCTTTATTTCAGTATTTTTCTTTTGTTTGACAAAATCAGTGTATTAAATTGTTTAAGAGTGGTATTTTAATAAATTACAAAATAAAAATAATATAAAATTTGTGTTAAAAAAGGTAATTAAAATTAAATTCTAAAAATGCCATATAAATTAAAACACAGTGTTCGAAAGGAATCAAAAGAAATTGTTGAATTGCTTTTAAATGTTAAAAAACCTAAAATAAACGATTCGAGTGAAGTTCCAGCCAGCTCTAGTCAGATTAGTTTCAATTTTAGTGATGAAAATTTGGGTGAAAGTGAAAACGAGGTTTCAAGTTCTGAAGAAGATGTTGAATCTGACATAATTGATGTGCGTAGCCTGCGTATATCAAAAGCCATAAGAAGTAATATATTATATATATAGTACCTATTTATACATTTATTAATGCATTCGTTTTTTTTTTTAATTTTATAGATGCCGCAATTTCTATTGGATTGGGTGAAGACGAGTTTATAAAATGTACAAAATCATTTTTCCAATTTGCCAAAAATAGACAAATATGCAAAACTAAATATAAGGAAAAGTCTAAAATTGTAAAGAATTAAAGTTATATGTAAATTGTTTACTAGTTTTGCTATATCTTACTATTTTCATGAATTTCGTTTGTTTGCTTTTTATATTTTTAAGAATATTTTTAATTTTTCATTTTACATCTATTATAAATTGTATACATATAAATATGAAAAACATGAAAAAAATAATTAAAAATAAAAATATATAAAATTTAAAAAGAATTGTTTTAATTGAATTTATAACCTTAAAAAAATGTTACAAAAATAAGCATACTTTAATCATGTTTCAAAAACTATTTTCCAGTAAGCTTATTTCATAATTGCGCTTCTAAACTTGTTGTAAGTTTCAACTAGAAATATTATCACAAGGGTTCAATTTTCTTGATAAAATAATTGTTAACAAGCCTTTTACAATAATTATCATAACAGTTTTGCAAACGTAACGCTTATGGTAGTAAGTTTGTTACAAACGATTTTTAAAGCCTTTTGGTTTGTTGGGCAGGGATGTCTAAAGCGTTTTGGTTTGTTGGGTATATAACAAATTTACAATTATTTGTAGTTGTATTTAATAGATTTTTATTTTGTGAAATTTAAGATTATTTCTATTATGTACAATTTATTAAGGTGTTTTACACTTCTTTGAAAGGTTTGTATTTTGTGGTAAAATTTTGTGTGTATTTATTGTTTATTTATTGAATTGTTTTTTTTTCAATTATAGAAACATTTAAATGCAAATAAATAATTCGATGTCACGCAGACAAACTACATTCTACAAATGGTTGAAACAAAATATTATTTGTGATAATTTTTAGTTAGGCTTGAGTTCATTAAATTTAATTTTCATTAAATTATTATTTTTACTGAAAGTAGGAATTGTTTTTACAACACGAAATCTTATTAAAAGAATTCTGATGAGAGAATGTGGTGATTCTCGAAACATGTAAATTCAACCCAGGTTCAATCCCCAGCTCAGCCAAGAAAAATTATCATTAAAAATTTTTAATTTTTTGTTTGCATTTTAAACATAATATGAGTACAAATATAGAAACTTACTATTTACTACTAATAATTGTGGTAAACATTTTTTTAAAAATAATTATGTTCCAGTGAACCATATTCAATTTTATAATTGCGATAAACATAAAAATGTTTATAGGAACTAAAATAATGTTAAAATCATTTTAAAATAACAATTATTTTTGTACCACAACAATATATTGTTACAAAAAAAACACAGAGTGTTTGTCGTAACCATGTCCAAACATGTTTTTTCTCTGCGTGATCACACATTTTTGGGCGGGTTTAAGTTAAGTTTTGGGCTTAAGTTGTACAAACAATGAAAGATTGATATATCAGAATTTGTCCCATTGTGTGTCCTTTTGGACAGCTCGTCTATTCAGAAACCTGAGCAGGTTTAGCTTGATAAATAGTCAGTGAATATTTTAGTACTTCTGACGTCAATATAATCTCGACGTAGTCTCTGACAATATAACATGAGAGAACAAGAGAAGGGAAAAATGGACAAATGTGTCAAGATTTGCTATTGCGAGAGCCATATATTTTTATGGACTGTTACCACAATACATTTTGCATACTTATCACTGCAAATTGTAGTTTCGATGTACATGCCTGACTTATTGGACTCCCTTATAACGATTATTATAGAAGTTGTCACAATAAGGTGAGGATGACTCTAATTAAGATGACTGTAAATAAATGCATATCTTTCACTGGAGATTAAGCTATTAGGTCTTATAGGACGTTCGTCCTTTGAAGACCTTTCTGATCTACTATGAAGGACCATTTTCTAAAACCATATTTTTAAACGAATTGTTGCTTTTGGGAACATTGTTACATCCCTACACAAAATTTAGCATCTAAACTTATATAAAATGTTACTGTACTCATTCCTCCCACCAGCTACTGTTGAAATGTTATGTTTGAGCGAAAAACATAGTATTTATGGTTAAAGTACTCACTTACTCCCGGGGAGGTTGGTTTAAGATGGATGTTCATATAAACTCTGACAAAAATAACAGCAACAAGAATAAGAGCATCATAGAAAAGAATATGACGGAAATGTTGTCTTCCCAAAAATTTGCGGTTATCATCAAAAACTCCTGTAACTATGTACATAGTGTTGATGAGCCTGCCATAGCGGTTCTTATGATGTGGGGGTGTTCTAAGTATCAACGTTATCCTAAGCAACCATTTTTTTGTTATTGGTCTTGTTCGTAACATCAAGTATGAGGGATTTATCATTTCATTTATGTGTGTTTTTTTGTACTCCTCTGTTACATTTTAAAAGATCTAGATTTTTGTTAACTACCCAAATAAAAATGATTAATGATAGATTTTTATAGACTTTTCAACTCAAACGGAGACAAGAAAATGTACATTTTTGTCTATGAATGGTAATAAATTTTCTTAAATAACGCCATTTTTGTTTTTCTTATTTTGTTGGAAATGTTTTATTTATTTATTTGTTGTGCTTTTTTTTATATGGTACATTTTAGTTATTACAGTAGATTTATGTTGATAATTTATATATTTATTTTTTGGCATTTTAGAGTTTTGTATTTGATTTTATTTAGAGACATTTAGAAAATTGTTTATGAAGGTTATTAAAATTATTTCTATGTTGGGGAGACATTTTGTAATTCTGGTGGTGTTTAGTTTAAATTTATGGCAGAAAGATACTTTTCCTTACAACTGGATAAGAAGTAGGAGGAGGGTAAATTATGAAGCTATTAACCCTTTTCTGACTTTAGAGATTATATTTATTTATATACTCGCAAATAGAAATTAATTTTTAGTTTCTAGTTAACAATTTTAAATGTTCCCTTAAAGCTTCAACAAAATGCTGTAACTGTCAAAAAATAAATTTTAGCAATCGAATCATATTAACAAATCAGGGTCCAATTTATCAACTTTTCTCTTTGCGTTGCATTTTTTTGCAAAGAGATAATTGTTTCTGTTCCACAATATGCTTTGCAAATCTCATTTTGCTCTAAGAATTTTTTTGCAGGGACTTTTCACTCTTTGTAAAGTACTTGCTCTGCCCAGAAAAGTAATTTCATCACTTAATTGCATTTCTGTCTTATCACTTTTATATTTGCATTGCTAAATACAACTTGTTAAAATGAGCCCCAAAATAAAATTGGAAAAACAATTTGCAGTGTTACATGTTACAAAACAAAAATGCAAAGAACAAAGATTGAAGCAAAATTTTAAGAAAAATAAAAGAACCAATATTGAAGCCATATTTTAAAAATCAGAAGAACAATGACTGAAGCTAAATTTCAAGATTAAAAGAACTAAGATTGAATCATGATTTAAGCCAAATTTCACGATTAAAAGAACTAAGATTGAATCATATTTCAGAAATGAAAATTACCCGGATTGTAGCAAAACTTCAAAAAAGAAAAGAACCTAGATTGAAGCCAAATTCCAAGAATAAAAAGAACTACGATTGAAGCTAAATTTTAAAATTAAAAGAAATAATATTGAACCATCATTTAATTTCAAGAATGAAATAAACGATGATTAATTCTAAATTTCAGAAATGAAAAGAACCACGACTGAAGCTAATATTTAAAACTAAAAGATCCAAGATTCAAAATAAATTACAAAAATTAAAAGAACCACAATTGAAGCTAAATTTCAAGAATGAAAAAAAGCAAGATTGAAGCCACATTGCAAGAATCAAAAGAAGCACGTTCATGCTTATTTTCAAAAATGAGAAGAATCACGATTGAAGCTAAATTTTAAAATTAAAAGATTCAAGATTCACGCTAATTAAAAAATTAAAGCACCACGATTGAAGCTAAATTTCAAGAGTGAAAATAACCAAGATTGAAGCACATTTCAAGAATCAAGAGAACCACGATTCAAGCTATATTTTAAAATTAAAAAAAATCAGGGTTGCAGCAAAATTTCAAGAAAGAAAAGTACCAAGATTGAAGCACATTTCAAGAATCAAGAGAACTACGATTGAAGCTATATTTTAAAATTAAAAAAACAAAGACTGAACCATGACTAAAGTGAAATTTCAGGTATAAAATAAACCACGATTAATTTCCAAATTAATAAGGAATAAAAATAACCATTATTGAAGCTAAAATTTAAAGTTAAAAGATTCAAGATTTAATCTAATTAAAAAAATTAAAAGAACCATGATTGAAGTTAAATTTCAAGAATGAAAATAACCAAGATTGAAGCACATTTCAAGAATCAAGAGAACCGTGAATGATGTTAAATTTCAAAAATTAAAAGATTCGCGATTGAAGCTAAAGTTTAAAATTAAAAGAAGCTAGATTTAACCTCGATTAAGGCCAAATTTCAAGAATGAAAAGGAACCGCCATTAAGAATATTTCGTTAAAATTATTATTATAAACTTTTAGAAAATATTTGTATGTAAATATTTTGTAATAATATTCTGGTTAAATTTATTAAGCCTGAGTATTGTCTTAGCACTATGCCTTGTGTTTTTTGCGGCAACGATTGAAAGCCTCTTTAGCAATGTTATCGGCGTAATAATGGTATCAACAAGTTATTCAGTTCTTAATCAGTATCTACCTATCCTTTCTCAAGTATTGTAGACGTATACATTTTAATAATTCTGACATCCGCTCAAACACAAGGAAATCCAACCATCATAAAAAACTTTTCAGCAATACCATTGATGTCATCGGATCACCGCATTTTCTTTTGAGATAAATCGTCTAATTTAAGGTCGACAACTTTATGGATGGTTCTGCATACTGTTGATTTTGCAAAACCATGAATTGCTGTACCTTCGCGGTTCTGGCAACCATTTCCGAACCAATGCAAGCACAGTAGCAGTTGTTTTTTAGCCGTAAAAAAAATTGACTGCGTGCTGCTCTAATTTTTCTATATATGTACAGTGGGTGGCCAAATTATTAGTTACACATGCAAAATTGTTTAGTTTGAAGCCGTATAACATTTTAAAATAGTGGAAATTTATCCTTTTATTTGTTCTTTTAGGTAAATTAAGTGTTTCCAATTCAATTAAAAATAAATTCTTTTGTTTTAAAAATATATATTTGAGGAAAAGAAATATTACAAAATTTTTTGAAAAAAAAATCTTAATATTTCGTAGAACCTTCCTTGGCATCAATTACAGCTTGCACCCTTTTTGGCATGCTCTGAATTCATTTTTGAACATTTTCTTTTAGTTCTTCATCGTGGTGATGCCAGACTTTAATCAATTTAATCAAAATTGCATATTTCACACTTCAGAGCAGAATGACAGATAATGATCTACAACTGCACTCTAATGTCACCAATTATTGTTGACACTGCACAAAATATTTAACAGTATTACCAGAATTAAAATACGAAAACATCTGGTACAAGAAATAAATTTATATACGTATTAAAAGCGGTCGAATCTTAATTAATAAGTGTCACTAATAATTTGGCCACCCACTGTATGTCTATATTTATATTTACAATTAAATGATCTAGGATTTGATTTAAACGAAAGCAAAATTTTGTGGTCCCAAAAAATAATTCTGTGTCTATAATTTCTTTTTATAACCATTTGTTTACTATCGTCAAACAAAAACTCATGTATTAACATTTTGAAAGCTTCACTAGTTATAATAATATGAATTTGTAAAATTGTAACAAACTTATCAAAATTTGCTTTGCAAAAATAAAATTTACAGTTTTTTGTGCAACGAAACAGCGTAATTATTTGCAAAATCTTTGCAAACTACTCTTTGCAATATAAACTTTGCACTTTGCATAAAAGAACCTACATGAAATTGTAAAGAGAATATAGGAATTTCAAAAGCAAACAAACACTTATTAATTTCAACTTATCACTTTTCAAATATGTAGTATATCTATAGTTTTGAGCAAGTTTTGCATATTGACGAAAAATTGCACAAGTGCAAAATGAAAAGTTGATAAGTTGTTTTGAGGAATACAGCGCAGGAGTTAGACTTTCATAATATTGTGTTGAAAACTATCAAGTTTGAACCCAGATCACACAAGACAGAACCAAAGTTAGCCACCTTTAGTGTGAACAACTTGTCAGTGCTACACATTATATCAGTAGTTTAGAAGTTTTTCTACTTCCTTATTACAAATTTACTACAAGATATGATTATGAACATTTTAAGCTGCTGTTAACAAATTAATAAACTGCAACTTATCTTAAATTATTAAAGATTTTTCAAAAGTTTTTTTTCTGCAAGTTATCAATACTTAAATAAACCCTCATTTTATGTTAAATAAATTTATAAACTTATATTATCTTATGTTTACACACAGTTTTATCTACCGGATGCCTGGTTTATAGATAATTTCAACAGTTTTTTTTTTACCAGCCAACCAACATAAAACGTATGAAACTTAACGAAACAAATCTTTAAAAAACGCTTTAGTTATCATTATATCAATTAGTTTGTATTTATTTTAATTTTGTTATTTAACAAATATCAACAATTTAATTATGTAGTTTATGTATACCAATTTGGTATCTAAGTATCTATTAGTGTTTACTTTTGAAAAACGTTTGAAGTTTGTATCCGCACGTTACCACTAGCTAGCTTGTATTAGCAAGCGGCAAATTTCATTAAACATTTCAAGTATTTTTAATATTTCCAAATGTGTCTTTTTCTATGGTCGTTCATATGTAATTAACATCCATATTTACTTAATTAATTTCAATAGATACGTTGTTTCTTTTTTTCTTTATTAAATTAATTTTTATTATATTTACATTTTTATAAGTGATTCTTGCCGCCAAGTTGTATAAAGCTTAAAGTTGAGTTTCTATAAAAATCTACAAGAAAATTCTTAATATTTGTTTTCAAGTGTTTACATGCTTTATTAAGTAATTGAATCAATTAATTAATTTAGTGCTTAAAATAAACAATTATATGACATTTGTTTTCTTAATTTTTAATTAAAACACAAATATTTTGTATATTTCGTAAATTACTGAAATTGTATTGTAAATATTTAAATAAGTTCAATAAAAAGTATTCTTCTTAAGCTAAAAAATATTGTTAAATAATTTAGGTGTATAAAATAAGGAAATTGTTTTATGAATTTATTAAAAAGCTGATAAAGTGCTAAACGACATGAGATCATGATCTTAATAATGCTATATCAAGCTTGTACTATAAATAGTGTGACCAACTGGGCCGGAAAATTCAGGACATGGCCCGGTTTTGGAACAATTGGACATCCCCCGGATTTCCCGGATTTTTATTTTGAATTTAATTAAATAAAAAATATGTGGACTTGAACAACAAAACAGTCTATTTCATTGAAATTTGGCACAATCGCATCATATTTTAATGGAAATTAATTCTTTTGAATGATTCATTTTAAAATCATGTGCCTATGCATATCCCCAGCCAGTTATATGAGTCCGAAAAGAGTCTTTTCTGCCACCTTTTCTGGAGCGTGCATGCTCTTTATGAGCCCAAAAAACAATCATTATTGCTACGAAAACCTTCAGAAAAGAGGGTCATTACATTCGAAAATGATCCGTCAGAAAGACCTCTTAGATAATGTCAGAAAAGAGTCATTGCATTTTTAAATACAACAAATTTAAAGGTCGCATTTATTACTTTTTCGTATTTTTTTTACTTAGTCCCTTGCTGCTGCACCGAATTGGAAAGATGTAGAAACAACGATCAAATTTATGGTTGAAAAGACTTGGTTAAAACCTGAAGACAACAATGTAGAATTGTTTGACGAGTTTGGTTACATATTGAAATTTATTACCCCAGACAAAATTAGCGAATGGAATAAAAATAAACCTCCTACTAAGCCACGTTCTACTAAACCACATCAACGTTGGCTGGAATGTTTAAAACATTTTCAAAGTAACAATGTATATTTGGTTTGGCAGCAACATTTGCAAGTGTAGAGCGTATATTTTCGTTGATCGCAAAATTATGGGCGAAAGAAAAATCGCAACTCAAGCTAGATACTTTGAAACATATGCTATTTCTCAAATATAATTTAAAGTACGAATGCGTTGAATTTTACAATTTTTTGAAAGAATCCCCAACATTGCTGAAGCAAAACTATTTTAAACAAAAAGCGACAGAAAATAAAATTCAAATTACTTATAAAATTATAATTGTCTAAATTTAACTTGAATAATAAACTTTTTTTCCCATAAAAAATGACCCGGTTTAAGTTTGAATGTTCCGCATTTCAGTACTTTTATCGAAAAATGTCCCGGTTTCGCTCAAAATTGAGGTGGTCACATTAAGTATAAAAGGTTTTCCTTTGGTTTTGGCGGTTTCATTTAATTTTTTTATTTATTATTCAGCCACTGAAATCACGATTAAACAGCGTGTGGCAAATTCACTTTCAAGGTTAAAATTATTTTTTCCCAAAAATTTAAATTAGTTAGTACAATTAATTTTTGATCTAAAATTTAATACCAATTTTCTTATATTATTCCTTGCATACTATACATTTTTCAAGGACTATCAATTCATTCAGGTATCTGCAGCTAAGCTACATCATTTGTATAGGCTGTTTATTTGTAGATGTATAGAACTTTAAGTTGGCAACACTTTTTTAACTAGCGGCCATTTTGTCAGCTGTCAAGTGACTTTTAAAATCGCTGTTTAAAATCGCTAGTCTACGCTGATAAGCCTGAAACAATTGACCACTTGGAGGAAAACATTGCCGATAAACCGCCACAAATATTGGGAAAAAATCATCGAAAATTGGACCTCCAGATTAGACTACGTCCGAACCAGTCATATGCCAGCAGCAGGGTTGATCAAACTGTAATCTAACTACTGATTACTAACTACGATTACATTAAAACCCAATTTGAATAAAATTAAAACTGGAGGAAAATTCAAGATGTTTTCTCTTCACAAGAAAAAAAACAAGTAAGAAAGTCATATAATACCCTACACCCAGTACATGTATAAAACCTATTGTGGACCGATAATCCAAAAATTTTGTGTTATGATGTCTGTGAATATAAATATTATGTATGTTAAACTTTATCTCGATATAAATACTTTTAAACGATGTATGGAGCTTAAAGTGAATTACGGAGAGGGTATTATATGAGAGTTTCGACTAATTATGGACCAATCATAATAAAATTGTACCGCATTATTTGTATATATATGAAATATATTTGCGTTAAATATTATTTGAATACCAACATTTTTGAGAGAGTTATACTCTAAAAAGTGATTTTCGGAAGTGGGCCATATATGGGAGCTATGATTAATTATGGACCAATCTGCACAACATTGATAGCTGTGATTTGGCGTCATTTACCACTAATTTTTGATGAAATTTGTGTCGATACTTGCATAATTCAAACATTTATGATCGGTACACCACAATTTCGGGAGGACATTTGTATGGGGTAAGGTGAAATAATGGTCTGATTTCCACTAGTTCCAATCCCATCCGTCCTTGGGCCGAAAAAATATCGCGTACCAAATTTTATCGAAATATCTTCAAAATTGCGACCTGTACTCTGCGCACAAGGTTTACATGGACAGCCAGCCAGCCAGACGGACGGACATCGTTAAATAGACTCAGAAACTGATTCTGAGCCGATCGGTATACTTTAAGGTGGGTGTTGGACCAATATTTGTGGGCGTTACAAACATCAGCCCAAATCCAATATACCGTCCCCACTATTGTGGTGTAGGGTATAATGACAAAAGATACAGATTTTTTGCCGATGAAATGCTAATTTAAATATATGGTGATTCAAGTAGAGATACTTTTTTCAATAGCCTTTTTTTGACAGATCACGTGTGAGTCGTGTCATGCTGTCATGTTATATTTGTTTAGTATTCCTTGGCATTTCATAAGACTTACGTCTGAACAACGTTTACAAATCGTTCAACTTTATTACGAAAATTCACGTTCTGTGAGGAATGTCTTTCATGTACTTCGCTCGACTTATGGTCAATATAATCAAGCTAGTGAGCGCACTATTCGCAACAACATCACCAATTTCGCGAACCAGCATTCATTATTGGATGATATTCGACCGAATAGGCCATGTCCAGCACGCTGTGAAGAAAGTATAGCGGCCGTAGATGAGAGTATACATGAAGACCATGGAGAGTCGATTGTATCAATGGCGACTGTTATAGTTAAATGATAACCGACTATTTGATGCCTGAAGTTCAAGCTCGTCATCTCGGTGACATTTGGTTTCAGCAAGACGGCCCTACTTCCCACACATCGCATCAATCAATGTACTTATTGAGAGAAAACACTTTGGTGAGCACATAATTTCACGTTTTGGGCCGGTTGGTTGGCCACCAAGATCGTGTGATATCACACCATTAGAATTTTTCCTGTGAGGATATGTAAAGTCTAAAGTTTATGCGGACAAACCCGCTTTGATTCAGGCATGTCATTCGCCAGTTAGATAGACCATCTGCGACGTAACAACGACCAACATTTGATAGACATAATCTTCAAAAAAAAAAGTAGGAAACCTCGAAATGGATCACTCTTTATAAAAATGCGTTGACCTTGGTCTACTATAGTCATGGTCTACAAGATTATGTTGTATAAGGCAATTATAAAACAAAAAAGGTGGTATGACATGGGGAACAGTCTCACCTTCTAATATCGAAAATAAAGAAAGCAATCCAAACTCTTAAGAATAATGACAGACGCTTCATGGTACATACGAAATAATATTGTAACATTTATAGGAACCTACATTTTTCAGCAAATACGGTTTAGTAGTTTAACTCTTGAATTATTTAAATCTCCTTGCAGGAAAGCGGCTATGTTATGTTTTGAGGGACTTGGGAGCTTATCAGATAATGTTACTCATGGGCTACTAATGTTATTTATATCTTGTATTAAACATTGGATATTTCTAAATAAAGCACAAGAAAATTCTAAAAATATATTAATTATGTTTTTAATAATGCTGCAGTTTTTTTAATTTCTACTGTATATTTACACTTTTGACTTTTCTGCACTGAAAATTACTTTCTATTATTTAATCTACATTAATGATTTTAATTAGGAAAAGCTGGTTAAAAAAAATTAATTATTTACGTAAAGATTGATGCCTAACTTTTTGTACATTTTATATATTAAACAACAAAACAAAAAAGTAAACAAAATATTTTTTCAAGACCTTTTCATTAAGGAGAAATTTAAGGCCCTTTATTTTCCTTTAATGCGACGGGTTTGCAATGGAATAAAAAAATAATTATCAATATCAAACTAGGATCAGAGTAGAAAGTTCCACTGATGACAATCAGGTGAATCAAATAAAAATTTTCTGAAATTATAGTTAAGTTTATTTCAAACGTATGCTATTTGAAATTCCGTTGTACAATAAATATTAAACGTTACTTTTGCTGAGATATAATAAATTGTTTAATTGTTCCAAACGAAACTTGTTACATATTTGCTTAACTGACAAGTCCGAACTGTTAACATCGTGTTTTAAATTATAATCAAAGTGACAGTTCAATTTAAACGAAAAAAAAAACTTTCTGTTATAACTACATATATATGTATATATAAATATAGTATTTATAGTAAAAAGTCTCATTTCTACTAAAACCCCTTCTATGTATAGAGTTTCCAACATAAATTAAACAGAAAAAAAAAAAAAACTTTACTAACAATTACAAAAACATAATAAACATTGAACATACCTGTCAGTGACAACATGTCAATACACTAAACGCACTTTATGACACACGCATTGTCACAAGTAGTAGCTGGAGTAGAGCTGGAGCAACAACAAAAATACCAAAAAGAATAAAAAAAATAACAAACTTAAATATTTAATACAAATTCCAACATTGAGCACAAAGTTTTATATGATATTTTAACATTTAAATGTAGTGAAAAAAAACAACAGCAAACTACTGTATTATATGCATTGTAGTGACATGTGAATTGCTTTGAATTTAGTTGTCAAACTACACAATGTAAAGTCATAAATTGTTAAAATGTGTCAAAGTACGCACAATTGTTGAAATGAATAAAAACAGAAAAAAACAGAGTATGAAAACTGGGGGAATAAAAGTGTAGCGTACATTAAACATATATAGAGCGGAGGAATAAATGAACAACATTTCCTTAAAACAATGTCAGACGGACATACACGTACAAACGAGTGCAGAAGCACATAGAAATAAATACAAACTGTTTAATACAAAACTCTGATTAAAATGAAATACAGATTTATATAGAAAATATTTTACATACACACTGCATAAATATGTACATACATATGTACACATATATGTATTGCAATGCATCAATGAAAAACTAAAATAAAAATGAAAAGAAAATTATTATGAACAGTTGAAACGAATTGTTTACACCCTTTAACAGAACACTTTTTATTTATTACTATTTCCAGCATTACCTTTAAAAAATTCTGCAACAACTTCTTAGTAATTTGTATAGTAATATAATTTTGTAAATAACTTGCATATGTTGTGTTAAGTAAAACCCTACACTATAAAACATTGACTGTAGATTTTATGCAGGTTCGAAACTCAGCTGACTTTCCAGTCTCCCTAATACAATTTTCCATCTTAGTGAAATACACTTCTGATTAATGAACTTCTTATTCGAGACCTTTTTAAGTCCAGCAAGGCAGTCTATTCACTGTGAACGTCAATATAAAGTAAACACCTCATATTGTTATAGTTAAAATTTTATTATATACACTTAACAAAAATAATAATTCAAAAAATTTCGAGTGCTTAATGTGGACAATAAAATAGGTGTATGTAAAAAAACAATTTCAACATGTAAGCCAGTCTTTAAAACAACTATTGATTAAAATATTTAATAGCCACAATATCCACCATTATTTTTGAGAATCAATTCTTCGAAGCATAGATGAAATTAATTTACGACATGTATCGACTATGATGTTATATTTTTATTTTTGATATTTTGCCACAATTCTTTCTTATTTCTGCAGCTTAGAAACCTGTCCCTTTAGCTCGTCCCAAAGTTTCTTTATTGGATTAAGATCAGGTCTGGTTTGGTCAATCAATAATGCGAATATTGCGTTTCCGAAACCATACTTTCACCAATTTGTAGGAGTGTTTTGGGTCATTATTTTGCTGAAATTTCCAAAGAAGTGGCATATTCTCCTCAGCATATGGTAACATAACCGTCTCTAACAAATTCAAAATCTGTCCATTGTGTTTTCTATGATACGTATCGGACCAACACCCTCCCATGAAAAGCAACCCCATACCATAACATTTCCTCCTCCATGTTTTACTGTCTTTTTTGTAAATCTTATTTGGAATTCATTTTCTTTCGGAAACCGCTTTAACTTCTTTATGACAAAAGCCAAATATTTTTTATTTGGACAAAGATGGGGACTATTAGAGAACTTCATACGTTTTTCTATCATAACGAATTGATGTCTAATTCTACATTTGAATAATGAACAGGGAACCAATTCGCAAATAACTTTACTTACGAGCCTCCAGCCATTCATTTTTAGAAATATCCGAAGTTGAAGAGGTAACAAAGAGAATATTCTTCGAAAGCGAAATTTTGTTCCATTTATCCGGTATTACTGCCTTTTGGTTATCCTTGCAAGAGATATTTCTTCGCTAATTTTTTTGTCCAGATATTCTAAAGTTTTTTGACAATGATTGAACAACCACTCTTTCACAATTTTGGACGTACGCTTAGGCCCTGTTGGAAAATCAAGCTCTGCTCTAGTTCTAATTTCCCAAGACTAGGGGCTCATTGTTTTTAAAAATGTCGAGATTATTTTATATTTTCTTTGTAGGTTCTATAAATGTAGGATTACCGACCCCTGATGACACCATACCCAGATTATTAAAGGCTTCGTTTTTGGTTTGCCATATGTTTGGGGGTTTTTGACTCCAAATATCTCAGACTTACTTTCATCGGTCAAGAGAATATTATTCTAAAAAATCTAAGTCTCGCTTGTATATTATTTGTGAAATTCAAGCGTTTGGTTTGGTTATTCTTTGATATAAAGGACTTTTTACGTGACACTTTGCATTCTAAGCCATTTTAGATCAAATATCTGCAAATCTTACTTGCGCTTAAAGGTTTTGCAAAAGTTTTTGTAACATTTTCAGCTATTTTTACAGCACTAGATGTTGGATTTGCTCTTACTTCTCTAACTACAGCTCTGACTTTAATTTTTGTAAGACACTTTGGTCATTTTACACCAGGTAAATTTTCTACAGTTTTGTTTTTGGTATACTTGCCTTTAATTTGTGTTACTATACAGTGATATATTTCAAGGATTTTATGATTTTCCGAGTTTCAATTGATGCTTGCCTTGCCATTGGAAATTTGTCACTACCTAACATCACAACTTAATTTCTTTTAATGAACGGAATATTATACTTTCAAACAAAGAAAATTTAAAAGAATTGCCACTGCTTTTGGAGTGACAGGGGTTTTTTCCATAAGGACGATATTTTGACGCATAAAAATTGGTCTGTTTTGACATTACATCAATTAAATTTGTATACGCTTTTTTTCTTTTTTTTTTTTTTTTGTAAATTCAATTCTACTTAAATATCTATATAAGAATGCAACATAATTATCAAGCATTATATTACTTATAATTAAATTTTTCTTTTTATTAAATGTGGTGTGGACTTTATTTTGACGCTCACAGTATATCTTCCTAGATAAATTGCAACATGTTCCCAATCGCATGACAAAACTAATATGCCTCCCATTAAAAAAAACTGTGACAAACGTTAAAATGTCAACACAATTGCCGGTCACAAACCCAACCCAATAAACTTACAGGCATCGAAGCCTGAACTGGAAGACGGAATGCCAGCAAATGAGCAGTAGCGAAGCAGTAGGGAGAAGTCTTGAAAAGACATGTGCATTTAATTTGCATGACATATGTTGTTGTAGTTGCTGCATTGTTGCGCAGAGGAATTTCTGTGTCCAACACAAGCAGGAACCAGTGGCTAAAGAAATGGAACGCTGAGAAGTCATACTTCAGCCGAGTTAGGTGTAATGGCACACAAACAGTAAATAGTAAACACTAAAGAATGTTTAGAAGAAAGCTTTATTTGCATTTATTCTAGGCTCATTCTTCTTTGGCATTGTGCAACCATCTTTATGGTGCTGGTTGTTTGCGTTGACCAATATCAGCAACAAAGTTAGTTTGAAGTTGTACAACTTAACGATTTGTACACAAGTCACTGTAAGCATGTTTTAACAAATGACACCTTCACACCATGTGTTAATGTCACTCCTAACCCCCTCACCAGCTTCAACACATAATGCTTGTGCTGGTGCTGCCACAGCTTCATACTTGCATACATACAACCATGGCTAAACTCACGTACAAATACTACATGCCACCATATAAGGCCTATTTAAAGATTATGCTTGCTGTAGTTGTATTTAACTTTGTTTCTCCTAACAAATGTGCGTTTACTTACACTTTACTTTAAAGTACAAAATACGTACAAAAAAAAACACACACACCAAACAAAACAACGCTCAGGTGTTATATTTTGCCACCATTACCAAAACCATCTACAACAGCAGCAGTAAACAGCCTCATCATCAACATTATTATTACAATCATCTGCTGCTGTAGCCTTAATAGTGTTGCAAGTAGGTAGTAGGTTTTCATAAATCTGTTTTGTGTAGCCTTTATAACGGCCTTCTTAAACCATCTCCATTAAACTGTGCATTATTTAAATAAGGTGAAAATTACACTATTCAAATTGTTCTCATATAATGAAAACAATTCTTTAATTTCAATATTTTACAATTCACAATGGGGCAGAATATAAACTTTTTGGAAATAAATCCTGCATTTCTAAAGAGCTGGTTCGATTGAGTTAAAATAACTTTGCAGAGTATTCAAATTTAAGTTTTGAAGATGGTCCCCCACAAAATCTGCAGGGTCTGAGCTATGGGGGCTTAAAATGACTGTTCATATACTGTTTACTATTACTACATGAAGTAATTAGTTTTCAATTATTTTCTTCCCTATTCTAGTGCTTCGCAGTGTAGCATATAAACATACTAAAGAGTTATTGTTTCACCAGTTTCACTTATGCGATTGTATTTAAGTTTCCCATTACCCAGTCATTTGTTGCATGCAGTTCTTTTTTTATTTCTATTTATTTAAATTGTTTCTGTGTATTTTTTTTACAAACTTGCACACAGCTTAAATTGTTGCTGTGAAATAATGTGTTTTCCTTCGTTTTTTTTTAGCTAGATGCTGCTGCTCTCTAGTTTGGCTTTGCTTTTGTGTAAACTGTTTAAAAATATAATCGACCATGTTGTAACCTTTAAGCAAAAATTAACCTGTTGCCTGCTGCCACTACTGTTGTTTGGTTGCTGTCCTCGCGTGAATTTTAACACGTTTTCATGCTGAAGATGCCCTGTTTGCTAATAATTTCTACTTTTTCTTAGATATTTGTTTTTATACAATATATATAAATATTATGATGTTTATGTGTTTATAATAGTTGGCTTAATAAATAAATATGTGCCATGGAAATTATATTTACTTTGTATGCAAGGTATATAATTTTAGTGGGTATTACTAAAAAGTTGCAAGTAGCTTTGTTGCAGCAATAAAGAACAAGTGCTACTTAGTTGTGAATAATAGTGTGTGTTTTTTTTATGGGTTTAAAAGATTATCTGATAATTGTGTCTCTACCTAGGCCAATAGTTCAACATTTTCCCAGATACG
Organism: Bellardia pandia; assembly: GCA_916048285.2. Lineage (NCBI taxonomy): Eukaryota > Metazoa > Arthropoda > Insecta > Diptera > Calliphoridae > Bellardia > Bellardia pandia. The sequence continues at coordinate 86,110,792 of OU696530.1, read as the reverse complement.
TTTTCGGGGAAACATTGCTACAGTTTTCAAGACGTCAAATACTACTGTCAAATACAGTGCTGCCAGTATTTTTTTAGAGCTTATCCCCAATTTTTGATTTGTCGTCCCCAAAAATCCCCAAACTGATTTTTTTCATTCAAATTTTTATTTTATTTAAAAAATAACATATATATATATTCAATAAAATTCATTTTTATCGATATCTACATATATTAATATTCAAACTAATCCATTTTGTGATTATAAATCTTGTAAAGAAAAAATTATACATAATATAATATATAGAAGTATAAAAAATTAATTACATTAAGCATTTAAAAAACTTCAGAATCAAAATCTTCTGATTCATCAGAAATGTTATTATACATATTGCTTGTATAAAGCTTTCGTTGAAATTACCTTCTATGCAACTGAACCGGAAGTACTGGCTTGTCAGGAGTATTAAAGTCGTTTGGTTTAGGAAGAAAGATTATTATTTTCTCATTTATAATTCACAGCATTGGTGAAAATTTGTGCTTTGGTAAGAAGTGACAATAGGTCTGTGAACTGTTACAACTAAAATACTAAGAGATTCTCATGCACATCTTTTCACCAGTATTGGAGTTACTGGCACGTTCTTACGCGCTTGAGAGGTCAAAAATCTCTTGCTGGATAATATAATGCATCATATCTAAACAAACTTGAGATAGCAACACAATTTCTATTTAATTATTAGTTAGTAGTAGTATTGTGAAAATTAATGACTTCTTGTAACAAAAGCCATTATCTATTTCACAAAGCATGCCTAGAAATAACCATATCATTTTAATCATTCTGCCCTCAAAAACCAATCAAAAACTCAACAAAGGAAATATTTTGTTTTAAATTAGACACAGCAAAAGATGGGTGTACGGCGGCAATCAACATTTATCATCATGAAAAAACCAAAGTCTTCAACTCATTGTCAGTTATTATAAAATTTTCTTTAATCAAAATGATTTTTCAATTCGTTCTGCTCTAACAACTCCAGCTTAATTTGCATAAAGTTTAATTTTCAAACAAACAACAGAAAACTGAATAAAAACTCACGAAACAACAAACGGCAGCAGCAGCAGTTACGGCAGCTGATTATATATCTAAATGTTTATACATGTATGGATGGCTAAAATCAATACGTGCGAGTGTATTAAAGCCAAAGTATCTGTGTGTGTGTGTGTGTGTGTGTTTATATATTGTAACGAAATGTCGGCGACAGTCAGATACACACAGTGTGTTAATGTCTTATAACGATGATTTTAATCAAAATATCTTATAAAAGAAATATAAACAACGTTGAAAAGAACCAAAAACAAAAAACGACAACTAAAAGTTTAACATTTTAACGCAAGCTATTTATTAATCGATGGATGGATGTGGCTACGCTACGATTATTTTATTTAAGTTTGTTGTTTTTTTTTTTTTTTTTTTTTGTAAGACGTTGTTGTATTGTCGTCATCATCTATAAAACATGGCGTTTTAATTCATCTGACGGATACAGCAACAAAAGCAACTATTTACTATCATACAACATTTAGTCGCAAACTCGTCAGCAGCGGTTCGTTCATCTCGCTGTTTTTGGTAGATGCCGTAAATACGTGAAAACATCAGCACTTATAATGAATAGATGTTTTGTATACTGAATGGTGTTTAAGTAGTGACTGAATGCTGATGGTGTTGTTGCTGTTGTTGCTGCTTGGAGACTCAATAACAACAACAACAACTCCAACAACAATAACATTAATAACGAAAATGAAAATGAAACATAAGCAACTGTCAACAGACAAAATGATTTGTATTTTTGTTTTTTATTTATATTTTATAAATTATCGGATATAGTAAAATTTTTTATTTAGTTTTGTTGAGATATTAGTGGATTGTATTAAATGACAGTAGGGGTGTTCATTGTTGCAGGCAAATATTAACGTTTCAAAAACCATATATGCTAAACTATCTTATATATCGAAATTGATTCTTAAGCGACACATAATATGGTATTAGGCTTAAGTCTTCAAGATCAATAACTTCCTCTAGAAATATTCCTTAGAGATACGGATAACGTTGAGTCAAGATGCAACGGCACAAGCGAAAAGGAAATTACCTCATTCTCTTCGAGTAATTTGTTTGTTATGAAAACTTAGTTTAAAACGGATTTCACATTCTGAAATGTAGATCAAAGGATTGAATTGCATGATAGCAAATTCTACTGATTTTGATATCGACAAGTTCCATTGGTTAACAGCATTAACAGTCTTAATTCAAATTAACTCGGGAATTATCCCATCTTAATGCGCATTAAGTTAGACGTAAATACACAAAATCAAACTAAATTTATACTGCATTTAGCTATTTCAATATGGAAACATCGTCGAAAATCAATAATATGTTATCAAATTGTTTACTATTCTAAAAGAAGAAGACGACAATTGTAAAATTAAAATAATAAAAATAGATTTCCACAATTGCCTTTCTCTTATTTCAGAGTGTCCCACTGCGGTCCCCACATGTAGCAACACGTTCAGGTTGATGCTTGCTAGTGCATGAACAATTTTTGCATTATGGAGCAGTTTTAGCAAAAGTAATTTCAGCTTTTTTTCAAAGAAATACTGTTTTTTCAGCAAATGCCAAACATATTTTTTCATAATTAAATAGTTGTTGACAAACAAACAGCTGTTACCTAAATGCAGTTTAAATGCAGAAACTGTCGTCTGTCACGGTAAAATCTTAATTCAAATTAGTGAGATTTTAATGCGCATTAACTCTGTCGTCTAACGATATGATATCACACGATCTTGGTGGCTACTCGACCGGCCCAAAACGTGAAATTATGTGCTCGCCAAAGTGTTTTCACGAGCTTCAATTTCAGGCATCAAAGAGTCGGTTATCATAGCACGATAACGGTCGCCATTGACGGTTACGTTCCACCGGCATCATTTTTAAAGATATATGGACTATGATTCCACCGGTCCACAACAAACTTTACAGCGTGCTGGACGTGGTCTATTCGGTCGACTATTATCCAATAATGAAGGGTCTCAAAATGGGTGATGGTGTGCGAATAGTACGCTCAGTAGCTCGATTATGTTGACCATAAGTTGAGTGAAGTGCACAAAACACATTCCTCACAGAACGTGAATTTTCGTAATAAAGTTGAACGATTTGTAGACGTTGTTCAGGCGTAAGTCTTTCCATTATGAAATGGCAAACAATACTAAACGAAAATAACATGACAGCATGACACGGCTCACACGTGATCAGCCAAAAAAAGGCTATAGAATAAAGTATCTCTACTTGAATCACCTTATAGTTTCCTTACAGTTGTGACAATGACAACTCCTGCAGAAGTCATTGTGGGGTAGTCCCAGTGTTCTTGCATGATTGCCAAATTTACAGTGTCCAGTAATTAGCGTTAGCAAGTAGCTAAATTGAAAGCGTTTTAAATTGAGTAAATATGCTGTACGTTCACTATACGAGTATATCCAACTCAACAGCAACACAGATGCCGATTGATAAGCATACAACGGAACACCCATAATATCAGCTAACAGTCATTAGCAAAAGGTTGTTCTAAATATAAATGTTTATTTCTACCTTAGGCAATCACCAATATCGCTCGTTTTATAAAAAAAAAATACATATTTATTTTGTTGATGGCGTTAATCAAATGTGTTTATATCATTTTGTTTTATTTGTTTCAATGATTTCTACTTAAATGTTGAAATAAGATGAAACAACAAATTGTCATCATTAATATTCTTGCAAATGAACGTTTCTTGTCATTAATTTATTATATTTTATTTGATTTTCTTTTGTTTCGTTTACTAAATTCAAACATTGGATTTAAATAATTAAGGTCAGCATTAGTGGTTTTTTGTCTTTAATCAATGGCGCAGCGGCGATTAATATTATTATTAATAAAGATTTGTACAAATGAGCCATTTATTCGGGGTAATTTGGATATTAAAACTGTCATAAATAACAAATAAAAATAACAATTTAGGATTAACTACAAGTAAAAAACAAAACTCATATAGTCTGCTTAAATATTATTATAAACTTTGCATTATAAACTTTTAAAATCTGGAATACAGTCCTGGGGGGTTAACTTTATGAACCATGAGATTTCATCATATTATTAGTCATTTGAAACGTTTTAAGAAGTGAGAATTACTGTTGGCCTCAACTCAGCTGTCATTTGTTAAACTAACTATCTCTAAACCAGTTCGTTAAAAAACAACTAAAGTAATTACACTGCTGTCTGAATTTCAAAATTCTCATTAATTATGACATAGTTGCACTGCTGCAATGCTGTAGGGTATTTGTAATGCGTCCTTGAGCCACCATCAGCACTGCCATACCAGTTTTAAAAAAAATTGTTAAGAAAAAAAAAAAGAAAACAATAATAAATCTATTATACTAAATTAATCTCATTAAAATGTACTTTTTGCAACTAAAGCGATTATTGCGAAATTTTTGTTTGTTATCAAATGAAACGAAAATATTCAGGTGCGCCAAAGAGACAAGTGTAAACAATAAACAAAATGTTAATAAAAATTAATTTTAGTTTAAAACCGTTAATAAAACTGCTGCAGCAAATAACTACAAGTTAATCATAAAAAAAAGTTATAAAATAATCGCAATATTTTTCGTATTAGACTCGTAAATACAAGAACAATCACAAGAAACAAAGGCAACGATAACTGCACTACAAGTTTGATCGAAGTATTAAATGGCTTAAAGTTTAAGACAGAATTAAATACTAAATTTAAAAAGAAAGACAAGTATTAATTTTAAAGTTAGGCAATAACGAATTATGTAGCACCAGCTCCTAAACTTGTGTAAATAAAGGGTGATTTTTGGAAACTTTAATTTTGGCAACTCAGCTATTTTTGTGTAACATGTTCAGTTTCGTCTAAAATTTAACCATGAATTGACTTACAAACGAACAACGCTTGCAGATAATTGCAGTTTATTAACAAAATTTATGCTAGGTTCAGAAAGTGCATCGTGCACTTTTTTTATTGGAAAATTGTGTTCAGCGACGAAGCTTATTTCTGGTTGAATGAATACGTTAACAAGTAAAATTGCAAAATTGTGTTTGGTGTGAATAGCTGCCAGAAGCATTGCAATAACTTCCAATGCACTGTTTGGTGTGGATTATAAGACGGTGACATCATGGGACATTACTTTTTTAAAGATGACCAAAATGAAAGAGCTGGACTTGGCTGCAATGTGGTATCAACATGACGATGCCACATGCCACACAGCATGCGAAACAATGGCCCAATTGAAAGGCGAGTTCGGTGAAGTGTTTATTTCACATTTGGGGCCTAGATCGTGCGATTTAACACATTTATACTATTTTTTGTGGGGCTATGTTACGGCTCAAATCTGTACAGACAAGCATGCAATGGTTGACGCACTGGAAGCTTATATTGAAGAACCAAATTTTGAGATACCGGTCGATATATTGGAGATAGTATGCCAAAATTAAAACCAGCGTATAAACCATTTGAGGCGTAGCAGCATCAACATTTACATGACATCATCTTTTAAAATTGATTTCTATAGATCGTTGTATCGACTCAAATAAAGATTTAATACATTTCTCTAAATTTTATTGATATTTTCTTTAAATCAAATCCGAAGCTCTTAGAAAAACACTCTTTACGCAATAATTTACAAAAATATTTACTTACATAATTCTTTTTAAATTGGTTGGAGAAAAGGCCAGGATCAGTTTAAATCTAAATATTGTATAGCTACAATCTCAACTTTAGACTCTTCTATTGGGTGTGTAACATAAAAATGAGGGACTTTTTAAAATATTTAGATTTTATATTAAAATATATGTACATAAGTACATACATATATACAATGTAAATTTATTAAAAAGATGTTACCTACATATGACCATTTCCCATCTTTCATCATCTTTTCCATATCCAGTAACAATTCGATGCAAATGAGTACCTTTAACAGCGTTTAATTAGTACTTCTTGCATGCAAAATCGTTTTTAATGTCTTTTGGCATCAATTCATATGGTGTCCAATTTTCCAGCTTTTGATTGCATTCAGCTGCTTCGAAATTTCTGTTTGTGTAACTCCCTATGATTAGGCAAACTATTGTTGAGCTTAACAACAATTGTCATGGAGTATATGGGCGATATTTTGCTTTCATGTGAAATTCATCACTTCTGAACAATAAAAACCATCAGTCACACATTGAAATCCATGGAACACATTCACCATAAGCTTCGGTGAACAATAGGTGTGCTGCTTTAGGAGCAATTTTTTTTTCAAATTAAAGAAGTAAACCCTTTCCCCGATTAATACTCCGTTGGCACAAAATTCGAAATTTTAATAACTAAGTGCGAATGAATGACAAATATATAACCTTCAAAAATGACATAAGATATTCCATCAGTTATGAAACATAAATTTTTATACAACAATGTTTTATCACACAAAATCCGGTTGCACTTTAATACTTTTACACCACCAAAGCCACACTCTTTTAATATAATATTCATTCATTTCCTCTTATAAAAATCTGTATTTTTGTTTTGATGCATTAACTGTTGCACAACATTTCAATCCAGCGCTTATACAAAATCACTAACAGTTTTTTATTGTCCAGAACTACAGACCTCATTAAATTTCTTTTGACAATATCCCAATTACTTTACGTCTTGACAAGCCATCGTTTTCTATCTACTTTAAAAGTAGTACTTTTGAACTGTTGGGGACACAATTGTTTCGATGATTTATGTTATAGTTTTCTTTTGAATTTTAAAAAATTTTAAAAATGCCGGTCTGTTTGTGTGAAAATTAACACAGCTAAAATGTGTAAACAAATGTTCTGACAATATTGTTCGAACAAGAATTATGTTCTTCATTGACAAAAGTTGTCCACACGAGACAAATTCATAAGTGGACACTGGGTGTTCATATATATGTATTTCTATTAAATCGACCTAATTCCTTCAGGAATTTTTATTATTTCCCAAAAGAACAATGGAAATTAAATAGTTGATCTTGTGGATGTTAAACAATAAATTCTTTACGTTGATAACAGGGCGCCCTCAATGTGCGCACTGGTTAGTGAAGATTTAGTTAAAGCTGTAAACGTGCTATTGGGAAGGTTTCAGAAATAGATTCACCTTAACCTCAAATAATTCAACGAAAGATACTAAACAAAAAATCCAACCTAGACTATCATTGCGTTATCAACAAAGCAAATCGCTGAGACTTACAAAGCCGGCTTTGGAAGTCCTACTATTAACTTCCCCGAGGAATTACTCTTTACAAATATAGACTAATCGTATGTCCTGTTTTTTGGTTGGACATAATATCTACACCTAGCATAATTTACTGGTAATTTAATGTAATTATAAAGTCAATGGTGTCTATTTGCATCTTAGCTTAGCTAATAATCACTGGAGCATCAAGCACCTAACCTACATTTGCCATCAGAGGTATTTTGCACATTCCACATAACATGGACCAGACTTGTTCACACGAGACAAATTTATATGGGAACAAGAAACTGTTCACTGCGTGAACAAATTGATCGCTTGACAAGACGTATGATTAGGACTGTTCGTGTATATTTCTATTACAGCGACCTGATTTCTTCAGGAATTTTTATTTTTGCCCTTAAGAGCAATAGGAATTAAATGATTAATCTTATAAACTCAGATTTATTTGCTTTTATTCATAACAAATCCTTTCATGTTGTATAAACCGTACCTTTGGTCTCAGTGAGCCATATTTTAAAGTGTTACAAACGTAACACTACAATCAATACACCAATCATATTTCTGCAGTCAAATTTCAAAAACAAACACGCCCATATACATTTTGAGTTTATTACAACAAACAAAACAATCGTATCTAAAGCAATTAGTTACAAAATCTTACGAAATTATTGTTCTTAGATTTTTTTTTTATTCATGTTATATGTTCAACAACGGCCAACATGCAACAACATTTAACAGCCCCAACCTCAACAATAGCAGCAGCAGCAACAAGAACGAACCACAACACACTTATACACCAGAGAAATAACAAAAAACTAATGTTAATAAAAATGTAAAAACAGCTAAATAAAAACGCTAAAATCCAAACAAATAGGAAAAATAATATAAATGCTTTAAATGTCATTTAAAGCAGAAATTGCAGCGAAAATAAAACAACAAAAACAATCACACTAAAACTCACACAACAAATTTAGATAAAAATCATTGATTTGTTTTTGTTGCAAAAACTTTTTATTATTTATAGTATTTTTATTGTATTTATTGTATGTATTGTTTGATACAGTTTTGTGTTTGCTTTTGTTGCTGCAATCCTTGTGCTAATACAATTTAAGCTGTTTTGTTGTTTTTTGAAATGTTGCCATAATAATTGTCACAAATTGAACTCATGTCATGATTTGCAAGCCAGTTGTCATGCAATAATCGACTGACAGGTGCAAACTATGCTTTTGAAATTGGTTTGTTATAAGGGGCTTTGCATACACATACATATATAATTTATACTACGATTAATACTACTACTACTGTCGGACCACTACGAACAAATTTTATATAAATATATATTTTTTTTTTTTTTTGATTATTTCTTTATTTTGGTTTATGACTTTGGTGGAGTAAATTTTTAAACATATCTGTGGCATTAACTCTACCTTGGCATGGGCAGGTGTGTTTGGTAAGTTGTTCAGTTTAATTTGCTTCCTGGTTTAGATAAGTTAAAAATAATGACAAAGATCACTTGCTGAAGCATCCTCAGTTAAATCAAGCCTTCTGTAAGAGAGAGGGCAAACGCTTTAACTTTCTTAAGTGCTTTGAAAAGAACTCAGTTTTTTACTGGTCGCATAATTGTTCCTACTTGTTGCAGTAAATCTATATCACGTAACTATAGTTGAATATTGAATAAGCAAGATCAAAACTTTAATAACGTTTATAAGCTAGTGCAGGAAATTTAGAGCCGACGTGTCATCTCTATACGAATCTTCATTGGAAAACATATGAGTATCATTACGTCCTGTAAATAAACCATCGATACAGTTTTACTCGTGCGCAATATTCTCATTTGAGTCTATACATCTCAAAGAATTTTTGCACCGGCGACTGCAATTTGTCGAAATTTATCCATTATCGTCTTGTATAAAAAATTAAGGCCAATATTTCCATCTAAATACCATCCAACTTATGCAAATTCATCAGAAATTCTCTTTTCTTCATTCAGTTTCAATTTGTGCTGAAATGAAATGAACCAGAAATGAAATGAAAAGACTTGTTAGTCAGTGAGTAAATATTGTTGATTGCTACACAAAAGAATCTTGTTTAAAGTTTTCATAACTTTCTGATAAACTTAAGGCAGCTTGCATAGATTTAAGTTCGATCATGAAGGTGCCTTCCTTTTCTTAGATATTTGGTTTAAAGGTTTCCACTTTACGTTCAAGAATCGTATTCTTCGTTGACTGCTGGTTTCAGGATTCTATTAAATTTAGATCATTCGCTTTCAAAGGCTTGTCAAATAAAGTAATTTAACAAGCAATACCCATGAAATACGTCCTAGTCTTTATTCTAAATTGGAAGCTGCAAACGGTCACACTTGGCAAATATTTGACGGAAAAGACGGAACCACTATAAAATATATTTAAAATAGTTTATTTATAAAAAAAACTTCCTTTGCATTTATCTATTTTAGATTTTCTTTAAGGACCTATGTAGTTAGGATTTGCATATTTTACACCTTCTGTTAGATGACTAAATATTTCTTCACTCAATTCTCCTTGCAAAAATGCAGTCACAGCATTCATTTGTTCAATGTCAAAGTTGCATATTACAGGTAGTGTCATCAACATTTCTTTTATATACATCTAACTCAACTTAAATTTTGAAAAACACACTTGGTTTTGGCAGCATTTCTACAAATGTAGTGGTTGACTTCTGTTAAAGTGTTGATGTCTTTCAAAGAGTTGACTTGTGTTTTGGAAAATTTCTTCTTGTGACGTCACAAGTCAAAAATATTTTTATTTTTGCTTAACTTTTATATAAATTTTAATGCAAATAAAATTTTTAAAGTGAAGTGTGCCGTTTTTAATTGAGAAAATATTAAAAAAATATATAAATTTAAGTTTTTTCCATTTTCCAAAATAAAATAAATTTCAAAAAACAAAAAAGAAACAAAAAAAATATATATATCGTCACCTAAAATGCCCAAAGACGTAACCCTCATTATCATAATTTTACAGGAGAAGCAAAAAACGTTATAAAATGAAAACTGTTCAATTGAAAAAAAATCAATTTGGGCATTTTAGGTGACGATACAATTAAATATGTATGTATGTAGAAAATAGTAAATAATTAAATGTTTTATTTTGAATAAAAAAATTTATTTTTTTAAATAGTTAACAAAATTTCAGTTTTGCATGTTGATTATACGGAAAAAATAACCTGTGACGTCATGCGCAGAGAGAGAGGAATTTTATTTACATTCTATGCGCAATCTTTATTATGTGATTCATGGTTTCATCAGTTTCAATTTAAAATTGATGTAAAGGAGGAATTGAAAACCAGTACATTAATCAATCGACTTGGCATAATTCAATGACATGAACTGATAGAGAATTTCCTGTAATAAATAGGAGTTTCCTACTACAAATTTGTTTTTCAACTGAATTGAGGAATGTTTACAACTAATATTTGGTCATTTTGTGCAGATATGTCTAACAAGGACATGGGGTTTCATGTCTCACACAACCACCGACACAATGACTTAAATTCCTAATAGCATAATTTCACGAAATTCAACTGTTAATTGACCGCCTTGATCTTGCGTTTTAACATCACTGGACTATTTTGTGTGGGGCTATCTTAATACAGAGCCAATCGCAACGATTACAGCCTTAAAAGTTCTAGTCCCTTCTGAAAGTAACTTCTTGTCTTTGGCGTTTTTTTTTCGTAATTCTAGAACTTGATGTTAAAATTTCTCTGCTATAACCATCAATAACTGATCCCTTTTTACTCATAGTGACTAATTGGTCTTGAAGCGGTTGGTTTCGCGCCCATCTCCTTTCTTTTTGTCAATTTATGTCCATTTAACCTACAACATTTATTCATCTAAGCCTTTGCTTTGGATGTGCAACCTACATATTATATAACCAAATCATGAAATTCAATACGAGATCATTTGATCAACTTTCTTAAATGTCACCGTTTTGGACATTCTTGGCTTTAAAGTCAAGACTGAACATCAACTTGGAGTACCTTGAGTATTTTAAAATTGAATTTCATTAATTCATCTCTGGTGCTCAAACAATTGAGGCTCTTACACTGCAGCCAGAGAGGTGGTAAAGAGTCGCATGACAGAAGATATCGAACAAGATTTATTAGGACCCATGTTCTGGAATCTTTATTCTAGTAGTAGACTGTAATTACTTCATCACCAAGGGTATTTTTAATTCGTTGCCATCAAATACACAAATCTCAGCTCTCTTTTTTTACATACACAAATACATACATATATATCACAATAAATTTTTGGTGGGGGCTGTCCCAAGGTACCTACTGTATGTATGTATATATACACAACATCATGTATTGGCAATAATTTTTGGGTTTATTCTCATAAATTAAGTTAATTAAATTGGCTTTACATTGCAAATGCAATGCAATATGCACAAGTATGATTTATGGCCAATTTATTATTGAAGGTTTATTATCGAAGTAGTGTCATTAAAATTGTAGTTAATCTAGATTGATATTGTTGACACATTTACATACGAATACGAACTTAAAAGAAAATGAAAATACAAACCAAGTACATACATACATAGATAAATATGCATATGAGTATAGAAAACAAATCATAAATATATTTCAAAAACCGGATTAAAACGAACTAAAATAAAATAAATATTTATAGACTTTTTATTTAACATCTTTTTTTTAGACAAATACTAAAACAACTCTAACAAAGTGCATTTAAACATTTAAATGAAATTCCTTTACTGTCCGTACATACATACATACATACAATGTAATGTCAGTAGTGTTGTGTTGATATCTTTTAATGAAATCTTTCATGGTGTCAAATATTTTCCTACACTTGCAAAAGGTCTTTTACGAATGACCCCTTTATGCCTCAACTGCAACTAAGACGAATTTGCGTGTTCAATCAATTGTTGTTGCAGCAAATAACTCAAACAACAAAAAACACAAAAAATGCCAAGACTGCTGTAGCCTCTGTTCTACGTTTATAAGCACCTACAAAACTATGCACCACCACTGACTATCAATACCAACAACAGCCAAGCATTCATTTATTGCCACCAACAACATTTATTTTAGAAACTTCCAAAAACCGAATGAAAAAGTAGCAACAACCTAAAACACATTGCATGCTGCATGTCTTCGTGCTCATAAAGCAGTCAGTGGCCGTCACTCAACTGGCCAGGCAACTAAAGATTCCAGTCGAGGAAGTATAAGAGGAACAGCACAGAGCACACACAACCAAATCGTATCAACAAATGTGTGATCACCACACATTGCCAGGCTAAGTACAGAAATGAGCAAAAAACACCATGATTCCATAACCAAGTGCCAGCAATAGGAGTGAAGGAGAAATAACAAAAATGAGGGAGAATAAATAAAATATTGATGGGTCCAAAACATAAGCACGGCATGGCAGCAATTGCTCATCTGTCAACTGAATCGAACTGTGGCTAAGTGTGTTTGCTGGTGGTGGTAAATGCGAATATGTTTTTGTATGTATTTAAGTTTAAAATATTTTTGCAAATGAAGAAAAATTAATGTATGATTGCATGTTGGTCTTCAAGCAGAATAATGTTTTAGTTTTATTGGCTGAGGGAAGCTGTTTTTGCCTGTATTTAAAACATATTAATGGTCTAATATTAATGATATTAAGATCGGCTTAAAACAATAAATTTAACTTTGTACTTGGGAATTTGCAGTTATTATCAAACACCAACATCGAAATCATCAAACGATCAACAAATTCTTAATCCAGAAACAATGATTTGTTCTTGGTAATCGGTCTACTTTCAACGAATGTTGGTCGAGCGGTCCAAGGTAAAGTCATGTGTATGGTCTTCCTTATCTAGAGTATGTTGGTATATGATTTCTTCATGCCAACTCAGACCTCGGAGATTGACTATCGGCAATGATGGCAGGATTTTAAGAAAATTGAGTTCATATTTGAATGTTAACCATTGAATCAAAAAGAATCACGGTTCATCTTTTGTGCGGCCCTATATAGTTCCCTATAACTGTTAGAATTTACGAATAATGCTCAAAATCCTGTGTGCTTAGACTTTAATGACTTAGCTTGAAGTCAAAATACACATGCTCTGTGGTTTTGTCCTACAGCCCAAACAATCTAAGCAAACGAGTTACAGCATTACCCAGAGCATATCTACTAATTTAAGTAAGTATCATTAGTTCCCATTAATCGAGCGTGGTAGCTTCTGGGATTTACTCATGAATAGCGAGTCCCAATATCGAACATGTTTCTAATTAACCTACAGTTTTATAATTTCTCTGACGGGTCCATTACCAAAGAGATGTCCTGCTGCTGATGTTATACAGTCCATGACAACACACAACATCATCTCGAACGACGCTAAGGACATGATCGAAGATTGAAGGACCCGTCAGCATCACCAAAATATTGGAATATCATAACCTTTGCCGAAGCACTAGGTATTTAGCGCAATAGAAGATGACATAAACTTTTGCCTAAAAGTTTGTAGATATTTTCCAACAAGAATCGCAATTTATAAATTTGCTCGGAATCTCAAAAATAACGCTCATGATATATTGATGGTTCTATGCTGGCAAGTCGACAGCACAACAAGAAAAATTAATTAATTAATTAAATAAACATGGATATGCAGTTCAGGTTCTTTTGGTCCCAGTGTTGAATATGAAAAAGAGCGAATACACGAATTTGAAGTGACCTAATGTATAATAAATCGTTGTGAGTTTTAGATACTTAGAAGTAACGATATGAATACACGCTATACACAACAGCAGCTGATTTTTACTTCGCACATACTTATTATGCGTAACTATGAGTTTACATCACCACTTCCTAAAGGGACCTCGACCAAAAAACACCAATACTCTGGTTTGCTGCGAGTTTAAATAGATAAATTCTTATCAGTTGGTAATCAAGGTTAATGAAGATCCCCAAGATAGCAAGCATCAGAACATCATCCGTGATCATTACTTTGTCAAACCTGGTAACATTAGTTATGACGTAGAGGCGAGTATATGTAAACCTATAAGTAACCTTTAGTCTCTCATAACGTTTTCGACATTTCAAAATAAATAAAATTGGATGTGGAACTGTACACAAATTACTCTCAGACTGGTCGGCAAATTGGAAAAGTTGATTTGGACTATCCTCAAGGTGACTATCTGAAAGTATATATGTTTAGGTCTGAAAGATTATGGCTATTTCGCAGATTTGCCACAGGCCTTCGGTATGGAGACCACTATAATCCTCGCCTAGTTTTTGGCACATAGTCTGTCATTGGAATTTAACAGTCTCACAGTCCAACTGCAGTTGAAATGCAAACATTTCATAAAGGTTAGAAGATTTGTAAAAACTAAATTTTAAATGTGGCCATAAATTTAGTTCCTGCCTAAAAATTTTTTTGGCATGACTCCTGTATATGTGGGTCAAATCACCTTTTGTCTGATTGGCTCTATTGAACGTATATATTGGTAAATTGAGTTCAAAGACATGTAGATTCTCTTAACTGGCTATGACTGTCCAGTAGTTATTCCACTGTCTACATACGAGATTTGGATGAACGGATGGTAATATTTTGAAAAATTTTTAAATTAGCGACCGGATCAAAGTCGTCTGATCCCTCAAGTCTTTGGTATATAGTCTGTCAAAATATTTGATATAAACAGGAGACATATGTAGATAAATGTCATTCAGTTCAGGAGGTTTGCAAAGGCCAAAATTTCTTGCTGCAATGTTCATTTTAGCATGACTCCTGACACTTTGCTAGTCTCCTAAGTAGATTAATCCATTGTTAGCCAAAGGAAATCAGTGCACATAGTGTTTCTAGAATTGAAAAATTCATGTTCATAGTTTAAAGATTTCTCTATGTCAGAGATGAAATACTGATGTTCAGATATTAAACTTTATTACTAGTAAATGTTGATATGTAACAGATAATGAATATATAGTTACTAGATAAGTCAAGATATATGTTAATTATCGGGTAATAAATACAGGTGAGTTAGTGACTGGATTAGTTAAACGTTAGAAATGCTCTTGTGATAAACTGGACAGGTTGTGAATAAAACCTTTTTCAAATACAATTTTCTCATGATCGTAACTTTTGCACATTTTAATGAGTCTTGATAAATGTGGCACGCTCAATATTATATATCTTTTAAGAAATTTATAAAGAGTATCTTTTAACGAAATGACTTTCTCACACATGCCAAAGTTGTTGACTAAATTCACAATTTCATTTGCTGCAAACTGAATCTCCTACACCCAGTCCCAGTCAGTCATATACTCCACTGGCGATTGCAACAACAATAACAAGCGGTAAGAGGTACATACTAAATATTTCTTACATGCTCGTATATGTATATATTGTTGTTATTGTTGTCGATTGTGCATATTAAAACTGTCAGTCAAATGCATTTTAGCAGTTTTTTTTATTCCTCCATGCCATGGAGGTGCATACACAGTGTAAAGCTTCTGGCTTTTAGAGACTTGTTGATGATGAAGGTTTTTTGTTGTTGTTTGTTGCAAGGCAATTGTAAGGTTATTGTAGTTGTTACTGGTGTGTTCTGGTGATGATGATGATGATGATCGAGTATAAGATCACTACATGAATTGTTGTTGTGGCTGTTTTTGTATGTAGACTCTATCAAAATAATGAAATGATATGAAATGGTTCTTGTAGTTTATTCCTTTTCTTTTATAGCAGCATGCGTGTCTGTACGAGAGTGTGTGTGAGTGATTGTGTTGGAATTGTTGGTCGGTTGGCTGATTGGAGTGATATGTTTATGGTGTTTAGTGGTAGATAGATTGTTGCCTTTGCTGCTGCTGGTTGTTATTGTTGTTGTTGTTGAAAATGATATGTATGAGTAAATTTTTTAAATGCGTATGAATGGTTGTGTTGTTTGGCATTTTATCATTTCCTCTCTTTCATTTAATTGTAGCCGTAGCTGCTGCTGCTACCTGTGGATCTTTAAGTCATAAATTAGCATTTGAGTAAATTGCTTAAATTCGTTATTGGGAATTAGGATCCAATGATGTTATTCCAGCTTTTGGTAAAACAAAAAACAACAACTACAATAACAACAAAAATGGCTAGAGTTCATTCATATTGTGTACTCGTAACTGCTGCTACTCAATTTGATGTTGCAATGAAACTGCGTGATATGCTTCATCAACATTTGCCTCATCTTCTTCATCATCATCGTCATTATTATTATCCAGTGAGTGTATCTCCAGTAGGTTTGAAAAATAAAATACATCAGCAGCATGTTTAAATTTTTCTTGTTGTTTCTTTCTTTCGTCGTCTCTGTATGGTAAATGGTGGGATCTCATCGTCATCATTTTCATCATCACCACCATCACCATCGCCACCATCTTAGCGGGTTTCTTATTGGTATTCGATAATATATATTTTTTTCTCCTTCTTATTATTTCATTTATACGTTACTTTTTTCCATCTTCTTCATTTCTTGGGATATTTTTTGTTTTGTTAATGAATGTTGTTCAATTAATCGTTATTGATTGATTTATTTTTATTGTATATTTTATATTATTTAGAAATGGGTAGCTACAGTGTGTTTTAGGGAAAAATTTTACTTTTTTTTAAATGTTTGTTACATTTGATATAAATGAGCGGATAATATTTATTAATTGTAACTTACTGGGCTTTAAATTAAAATACAGAGTTTTGTAATTTCCACTAGCAATTCAAAACTGGATAACGAGAATTTGAGACGGCAAATATGATTTTACATCATCTTTGTGCCTCTAACGGTGGTTTGATATTTGTCGTTGCCTTCCACCGAGAAAAATTTTATGTTTTCTCTCTTTAGATGCTACTGCAGATGATCTATTTTGCTGGTTCTAAATTTTAGAATCTAAAATAATATGTTTCACTATGAAATTTTGTGATAATAATTGCTATTATTAAGGAATGACCAAAAGAAAAATCTCATTATATTTCTTGTTATAGCAATGTCTATAGGTTATGAAATTTGACTAGCTTCAGAAGCCCAGTATGTTTTTTTATCCAGTATACACATAATCTAGGTATTTTTACAAACAACTTATACCTTATAAAGCTATCTACCACTGCAATAGATTAGTTGGGATCTCCAGTAGGTATGTTTGGCATTATAGTCACCATATGCCAGAAAGAAAAGAAATTTGAGAAAAGAATTTTTTAAACCTTTTTTGATCATTGAAAAACGTGGTGAGTAATACGAGTATACTGTATACAATGTTCTTTTGGTTTTTTTTTATAGTATATATACAATGTTGATTTAGATAGCACAAACATTAGCCATTTAGTCAACAAGAAAACAGTCAGTGCAAGTCCTGGGCATAACTCTCTCTGCTCAGATGTGATTCTAAACGCCTGAGGGAAAGGAAACTCATCAAGATGACATACCCCAAAGAGGATAGTACCGCAATGGGCCTAAAAAGGGTACTACTAAATCGTCATTTACCCATTAGTATACAAACATACATGCATTCGTATAAAAATACTTGGAAACATTTGTACACATTAACCATTTGTAAATGTACAAATGTACATTCAAATATCTGTGTAATCGCAAGTCCGTCTGTCATTCTGCCTGCCTGTCTGTCTGTTTGTCTTCTTAATAGAGTATAAGCGAAGTGTGAGAAAGTTATTTATGGAATGTTTTAAGGAGTCCGTTTTTAGTTTATGTATTTTTTTTAAAAGGTAGTTATTTAATGTTGAAAATGAATAATAATAATGACGATTATTACCATGATTATGTAGTTGACCCAGCGACGATGCCTTAAGTAGTGGCCATAATTCTATGATGGCTGTTTAGTATAAAAAGCTTTTTTTTTGTGTTTTCTGTATTTCGGCAGCGGCCTTAAGTTTCAGCAATGGAGGTCATCATGTGCGATTATTATTAATCGAAAGATTTATGATTATTTTAAAGATGTTTTTTATTACAATATATACAATTATTAATTAAGATAATTATTTAATATTTGCGTGTTTTATTTATGGCTGTTTTTAAACATAGAAGCTGGTATATTATTATATGTATATTAAGTTGATGAGCAGTAATAAATTACAGAGGCTACGGTTTATTGCGTTTTATTAAGTATAAGAATGTTAATATTTAACAAATTTTGAATAATAAGCAAAAATAAAAATAAATCCAAGTTTTTTGCACAATTTTTTAATAATTAAGGTACGCTCATACTTGGCAAATATTTGCCGAAAAAGCCGTAAACACTAAATAAAATATATTTTCAGTCGTTTATTTATTAAAAAAAAAACTTCGCTTATTTAGGACAGGATACAACAAATATTTTAGTTTTTTTATTATTCAC
Organism: Bellardia pandia; assembly: GCA_916048285.2. Taxonomy (NCBI): domain Eukaryota; kingdom Metazoa; phylum Arthropoda; class Insecta; order Diptera; family Calliphoridae; genus Bellardia; species Bellardia pandia. Next base: position 86,092,150 of record OU696530.1, on the reverse strand, counting down.
TGCTGTTTGATCTTGCAAAACTCTTGTAAGAGTAAACAACGTCAAACAAATTTGTGCTGAAAGAAGTGGTTACGCTTTTTTGGAGTAAATATTTGCCATGTGTGCCCATACCTTTACTCCTCTTTGATACTATTTTTATTCCATGCTCACATCCTAGTTAGAATTCCCTTCTATTTATTTACAAAACCTGTCACACATTGTTATTTTCGTCGTCATCATCACAGCGATCAACAGTTGCCGTACAAGTGTCAATTAAACTGTTTCGTTTTTACATAAAAACATAAAATTTTGTAGACAACAATAACTTGTTGCAGCAGCCACAACTATCTCATTGCACGAGTACGGACACGGCTAAACAATCACAACACTCAATGCTCTCGTACGCAATACAATTTGACACTTGGCAAAACGCGAAATATCTCGCTGAAATACCATGTGTCAATATTGTGTTTTTATATGTATAAAAAAATTACATTTATTTTGTTTTTTCGTATTTTAAACAAAATACTCCAAGTACAATTGCAACAGTGGCAGCAGCAACACAATAACAGAACAATGAAATTGTGTGTTTTTTTATTTTCCACAAAACTTTAGCTGGATTTTCTGTTCTCTGTGTGATAAAGTGTGACACATGTGAATAAGGAATGAAGGAAGGAGCGACCGTATGAGATTGTAACATGTTGCATTGAAAATGTCTCTTTTTTAGTTGTTGTTTCTATTATTATTATTGCTACAACAACGTCAACGACGACAACAACAACAGAAAAATAAAGTAGCAGCAGACTCACAATCGGTGACGACGACGTCTGTCAAGCCATATGTGTGCCAGTTGTCTCTCTTCTCAGTTGCAACATTAACCCTACATTGTGTATGCACATGTGCCCCTAGCCTCTGGTGGAGCCCCCCTCTTTGGCTTTTATGCAAATGTTAAAGTTTTGCCACATAATGTGTCAATGATAAAATACACATTCATGTGTATGAGTGTAAAAAAAGTTTGTGTTGAGCTTTTATTTTATTCTGTTGTGTTTTGTTCCTGCATTATTTTAGTTGCTGTTGAACAAACTATTCGGAATTGTTGTCGCTGTTGTTGTAAGCATTGTTGTCGTATTGTGTTGTTCTGGCTTGCATTTTGTGGCAATGTACACTTGCATTTGACCAAGTTAATATTGATTGTCGGTGTGTTAGTATTGTTATTGTATTGTATTGTGTGTAATGCAGCTGGTTGATGCTGATGAGATATTCTTGCAGATATTTAAAGGTGTTCAACATCAAAATATCAGACTATAAATAGCTGTGCTATAAGAAAAAAATTGCATCCCTACTTAAGAACTGAAGTATGGAGAACCAACCATTACCTCTGAAACATTTTACTAAATTCATCAGTGAAGTAAAATGTGTTACACTCATTTTTTGTTTTGAGATCTCCGTACTTTTGACAAATTTTATTGAACTCATCAGCAAAGCATATTTAATACAGTTCAGGGGGCTAATTCTCGCATTCGTATGCGAGTAAATTTTAATTCGAACGTTCGAATTTTTTAACATTTGGGATTCTCTCATTCGATAGCGAATAAAATGTATCGAAATTTCTATTGATGGCATTCGATAACGAATGATTATTCGAACGCAACCTTGCGAGTTTTTACTCGTAAGCAAAGAAGCGTTCGAAATAACGTTTTTTTTAGCAAACAGAAGAAAAAAAGAAAATGTTAGTAAAAAATTTGTTAATTACTTTAAAAAATATCATAATATTAATAATTTTATTACTTTTAGGTCAAAAATTTCAAAAATAAATTTTAGCTATGCTTGCTTTGTGAGCCTAAAACGTCTTTTGAGTCTAGAAAAACACATGCATACATTAATACCTTCATATGTAGGTATGTATGTATGTACTTATTTATACTTACTCATTGTTTGTCAATCTTAATGGGACGAAGGTGTTTCTTATGTCATTCATATTTTGTAAGAATCAAAAGACGAAGAATAAAAAAACATAACTGGGTCCATTTTTAATTTAAAAGAACTTCTTTAAAAAAATTTGCTTTTACTTGAGTTATTTTTTGCAGAACCATATGTTTTTTGTTTATATTTTCTTTTATTTTATTCAGTGTTGTAATACGTACTTATTTAAGTTTTTTACAACACTGAAGCAATGAATCGATTCGATTCGTATCGAGTACAATCATTAGAAAATTTTGCACTGTCGAAATAAATTTCGATTCGAAAACAATTTCGATCACGACTGCCAGAATAAGCCCCCAGATCATGAAAAAACTTATCCAAATTATTTGTTGAGCGGGTCATTCGCAATTTTTACCAATTAATCAACATTTAGCTCTAAGTTGTTAATATTTGGCAATCTTTAAGAATTGACTTACGACAATGATTCTCATTCAAAAGAAGGTATTGATTCGTACTTCGTTATATACATCTAGACAACTTCTGTAATTGTTGTTACTAGGGTAATTTATAACTTTCGACATAAGTTCTATAAGAAGTCTAATCGAGTTTCTATCAATAACTGACAGACTGTTGGTTCTTTTCTTTTCATATTTGTTCTCTGTTAACGTCTATTCTTTAATCATACCTTAATCAAAGATATATATATAAATCAAGGTCCCTTTGAGCAACAATTTCGTCCAAGACCGATCCGATTGTTGCGCATCCATTCTAGAACCCATATTTACTCAACAATATGTTACCTAAGTATGGCTAGAAAATTAATGCAATTGACACAACATTCCGGCATTATTACGTTGGAGCTAAGAGTCTTAATTAATGACAGACTGTCCATAGAAATATCAATGGACAACGTTTCGAGGTTTAATTCTCGATACCATAAAATTCATCATGTAAAACGGTGCTTTTTTGCATTAACATTTTGGAACAATAACTTCCATTTCCAACAGTTAGTGTAAATTGAAATCGTATTGCCCCAAGATATGTCTACTAATATTTCGTTAGAAGGTTTCCTGAACGAGACGGTCATGCTTCAGTACGATTGAGTCTTGGGCCGTCTAAGCAAATATGCATTCAATGTAGATATCAAGGAGTGGTACTTGTATCCAGCATCTTCTCTTACTCTGACTTATCTCTGTACCTTATGCACCAGGTAAGAGCAACAGAGAACACTATTAGTATAATGTCCTTTATGTACATCAAATGAACAATATTAGATTTGAGACCCCATATATTCCCAATGGGTTTTTTACATGTATAAAAGTTACGGGGAAACAGAGTTCAGAATTACGTAAAGGCCTTCCTCGAAAATTAAAAAATAATCCAATAAAGTCTAAATTCAGTCTAGTATTTCACCAAGTTTATCACTTGATTTTGGAGGAAACTTTTTAACTTAGGAAACCATTTTCTCCATACTGCCCTGTAGAATTAAACCATGGTTAGTAATAACAAAGCAGGCTTTTATCTTCCCCTTGCTTAGAATTTTGTTTACAATGCTCTCTACCATTCAGTCTTCTAGTTTTTTATAGTTGAATAATAAATTAGCTTGAAATATTCAGCATATGTGATCAGTCGTTCTTCTAGACTAAAATTAAATGCAGTGTGACTCTTGTTACAACGTTCCTTATTCTTACCATTCCCAAACTAGAATTAATGGCCCTGCATATTGAAGACCAAAAAAAAAAAATGATATAACATTGTCTATCTTATTGTTTCCTTAATAGTACCGACAATCTCATGTAAGGCTTTGTGAATAAATAACACTGTAGCCCCTATATATATTTCCCGGAATATGCCACCCAGTACTCACTATACTTAATTATCTTGCTCTTTAGCATTTACCGTCAGTTGCATATTATTTGTTCTCATACTTAATTGCTATTTAATATATAAATATTCACATTGTTAAAGACAACTTTAATTTCCAGAAAATATGCCCAATATTCTCATATAAATTGTTTTCTCGATAATACCGATAATCTCACGTAAGGATTTGGGAACAAATACTATTGAAAACTACTTCCATTCACTCAAGATTCAAGATTATTTTAGCCATAATATGATGACTGATTCCGATGGAAATATAATACATTCCGACTATCAAGATATAAAGGGTTTTAATGGTCCATTTGCCTTTGCAATGTCCTTTTCTCTATAATTATATTACCTTACTCACTTATGCGGATTTTAGAAACTTCCATCTTTTCCCAAACAGAGTTATTAGCATCACCACTATAAGCCGGGAATTATAGCATTCCATATTGGTATTAAGGGATAAAGATTGCACAAAAAATTCAGCCGCACTGAATCTGATACTGTAATGGCTACCAGATAATTATAGAATAATCCACGCCAAAATTGTGGGTATAAAAGAAGTCAACAGATTAATGCAATTAATGGACAATTTGAACTGGGCAATAATTTATAACATGAAAGTAAATTTATATATTTTGTTAGGTTTTCGCAGTAAGTTTTTAAGAATTAATAAGTTTTGAAGAGGTCATAAAACACTACATAGACATGAGTAAAACAAAGTGGTGGACACCTGAACAGCATCAAGTTATATACCAGATGAACTCTAGAAGCAAGCACCATTGCAATGGCGAGATTGCAAGTTTAATTTTCTTCAGGAAGATGATCTATAACTAGCAATGCCAAACGGAACTGGTTTTTGAAATCCCGGTATTCGGGATTTTATAAATGTAAATAAATGTAATTTTTCGGAATACCGGGATATTTTGGGATTTTTTGTTTGATATTAAAATAAATTTTTTTATAATAATAAAAACTATTTATTTCAAAAAAGTATCTTATTTTACATGAAAACAAACATTTTCTGTCCTAATTGCTATAATTTTTAAATTTATTAAAAGAATAGAAATAAATAAAAAAAAAAATTTTGTAATCAAAACCATTAATAATTTAAAAACACAATAACATTACATTGAAATATTATATTGACAAAAATAATATCGCTGGCTTAACATGTAAAGGCGCTAAGTCCACTTTTTTTTAAAAATTGAGATTTTTATGCAATTGTGTTCAATAAGTAAAAATACATCGATTACAAAAAAAATAAAGGTATCTAATTTGTTGTTGTTGTTTTGTAGTGATAAGTAAAGGCGCTAAGTCCAATTTATCACATCTTTGTGTAATATCTCACTTCTTCTAATGTGGACATATCAACTGTTTCGCGCGAAATAGTCTAAGAGTCCAACCAATTGACATAATATTATTTCTCATTGGCTACACCATTGAGAGTCATGACATTAATCGTCTTAATGTTACTTATTTGGATCATTAATTTTTTAAACAATTTAGCAATGTACAATTTTGCAAAAATATTCGCCCTGGCCGAGGACGGACATTCGAGGAATACAATACACACCGAATGGTGAAATTAATTGCAAACTTAGATTTTCTGATAAAAGAAAAAATTCCACCAAAAAATAAATAAAAATTTAGTCGCACTAGAGTGGTCGAATTTACACCAACTTCATAAAGAAAGAAGAAAAATAAGGACTAGAAAGTTCGAAGACTTACAATATCTAAAATCTACTTGGCCTACAAAACACCATAACTTTTATGACGATTTGACATACGAATAAAAATAGTCGTCATCAGTTATCTTACTTTTAAATCTATTAAAAATTTAAATTAATATTACTTTTTTATAACAGCAATGAAATAAGACTGAATAATTTTTGTTTTCATTATGTACAAGTATATACAAATATCGAAATTGAAATTATATATTCATATTTTTGAATAAATTCTGTTTCTTTTTTTACAATAATCAAAACAAACTTTAACTTTTTACATATTATTAGCTTCTTACATAACAACAATAAAAAAGCAACAAAAGTACACTTTCATTGTAGTAAGTAAGAAATATAAGTAGAGACAAGTTTTAAGAAAAAGATCTAAGTCCATGAAAACATACAAACTAAGTAACAGAAAAGCTCTAAGTCTAAAAAAGCTTTTATCTCTGCAAATACTTATTTTTTGATTTTGCTTTTACGCAAATAAAAAACAAAGAACAATACAAAAAGAAATTGCATTTACAGATTTCAAAAATGTTTATTCAAAAAAAGTTTGATTGTTTTTTGTCTCTCCAGTAATATTGTAAAATGTGGACTTAGGGCCTTTACATGTTAAGCCAGCGATATGTCATTTCGCCTTTAATTTCTATTTTAATTTAAAGGCAAGAATATTATCTTTCAACCTTAAGGCATATTAGGTGATGTGGATGTCTTTTACATATTTCAATTACATACATTCATTCGTTTCGCAATCAACGTTAAATAAATTAATAAATTTATTTATTTAATAAATTTAAATTGATAAAAAAAAGGCATATATGAAATGTCCACCATTGAAATATTGATAAACATATATGTAGGTACGAGTAATTAAACAAAAGATCATTAATATAAAAGTAAATTAAATTTTAGTACACTAACCTTGAAAAAGTACCATTTGATACCAAACAAAACTTTTATTTCGCATCCCTATTAAAAATATTGCAAATCACTTACCTTAAATTGATGTTTATAATAAAGATGCTGGACGATGTTATTATTTCAAAAAACACTATGATATTTTAGAAATTAAACATTACATTTATTTTTTTCTTAATTTCATTACAGATTGCTTATTTTTATAAACATATGTACATACATACATATATTTTATTAACTTCTTCTCATAATAACAACAATACTATTTATACACACTAGCACTCTCACTCATTTTTGTTATTGTTGCCTAAACGAATGACCAAACAAAAGAAAAACACCGACCGCCTCCTTACTACCAATTGCATTTTTAAATTTTTTTGCAAATTTCTGACACTTTTTTCACGAAATTATTTAACACTTTGGACTTATATTTTTACATATAACTATTAAACAACATTTAATTTATAATTTAATAAAAAAACATTTTAATATTCGCGTTTAGTTAACGACAATTAATCACCAAACCACAGAGTATAACTCCAAACAAACGAACGCTTTAAAGATTTGTTGAAAACTAAAGAAGAAAGAGTGATTAAGGAATAGTTATGGTTTTGTTGTTGTTGTTGTTTTTGTCATTAGTACACTATTAAGAGTAAACAAGAGAAAAAACAACAGTGATGGGTAAATTAGGAAATGTACTTTTTTGCACATTTATTGTATTATAATATGAAAGTGGAGATTTATTATAAGAATTAATGAAGTTTATTAACAATTAATAACTTTTTATAAATATGAAGACTCTAAATAATAAATTATAAAAATATAGAAATAAACATAATTGTACATAATTTATTATGCTCTTAGTGATTTTAAACATATATTTAGCTGTTAAATGAAAATGTTCACAAACCGCCAATTTAACTATTATTTAATTACTAAACCATTTTATTATTTTATATTACATGAAAACGATTTCATTTAATTTTATTTTCAAATAACTTTATGTAACCACTTTTAACTAACAATAGGTACTTGTATAAAATTATTTTATATAATTAACTTTAAACCCTCATTACACAACTTTGTGACAATGACAAGAATGTGAAAAAGCTAATGTCCGTTAGTTGGGGATATAAGACGCAGAATTATCCCACAAGGAATAGCTTTTGATAATACCTGTACATCAAGAACTAATTTAGTATGATCCACATCTTTAGTAAAAAAAAAACAAGATTACCTGTAAAGTAAAGTAGGATGAATGGTATGGAAACAAAATATTGCAAACGGCCTAGGGTGTTTTGTAAGATTCTCGTCATGAAGATTTCACTCCCTGATTCTAGTATATGAAAAGCGGAGTTACACAATAACATTCGTAGCAATTTGTAAGGTAGAATAATTAAATATGAACAATACGATACCCGTCACAATGCTGCTGGATGCTATTTTTATATTTATTTATAGTGTAATATTCAGACCAAATTGTAATGGTAGTGTTAAACGATTAAGTAAGTTAACATGAACTTGAACGAAGCTGCCAGCACCATGGCATAGCTTTGATGTATTAAGTCACCGCTTTCTAAAGGAATGTATTTAAATGAAACAATCCCTCTAAAGCGTTGTGTATTGAACAATGAATCTTAGTTTCCAAATACGTTCACTCTGCCTCAAAGTGTATTACAGACAACAAAAATCGAGCTCTTTCACAACAAACAATTAACTCTTTTATATATCTTCCTTACAATCCATAAATGTTATCGACGTCATCATTGCCTTCATTGTAACGCGTTTTTTTTAAGTGTAAATAATAAATGTGCAACGTCAAAAATCCTTGCCGATGTTGCTGCAACTCTAGAATGACTTGTAAAGGTAGAAAGAAAGCAACAAAAAAGTGGCATTAGTAGAAAATGTTTGTTGGAATATATGAATGAAATTGTATGTTGAAGGTTGTGTATCTAGCTGTAAGTATTGTTCAATAGTTTGTTTGTGTGCTTAACACTTTGGTCATTGTGGCCAATATTGTCAAGGAATTGTTATTTAATTTTTTGATTTCTTTCAGCGATACATTTCAGTTAGAGGATGCAAAGAATTTGACATTGAATAACTGGGAAAAATTAAGAACATATAATGATGTTAAAATATCTACCTGTCATTGCTATAGAAAATTACCTGTTGTAACTTATGTCAGGCAGTTAGGTATTTTACAGATATTCAAACATAAAAATATATTAAAAATATATTTCTTTTTGAATAATTCCAAACATCCCTCCTATACAAATACGTATGTATGTATGTATGTATGTATATGGCAATTGTTACTTCAACTAAAACTTACTGCATATTGAAACCCACTTAAAATTTTATGTATTTAATCTAAAGACCTAACTATACCACAATAAAATGTTCCATAATTTATGTCTTCCGATGCTTTCAAGTTTGAAAAAAGCCTGCAAAGACTGACAGACACGCTCAAAATTAATGACACTTAAATGCATCTGATAGTGAAGTCAATAAATCGACAATCAAGCCAGCAATCAATTGAAAATTTATTTTCCATCATAATTATCGACTGCAACAAAATGAACCAAATATTACAATTAAGTGTCTACGCATGATGACGATGAAGATAATAATGATGATGATAATGATGATGACGACGAAGTCTGTCTGCAGCATACTACATGACCATGTAAAATTAATATTAACTTTGACTGATAAATGTTGAAAGACTCAGGGTAATAAAGTATTGAGTAATGTATTTTATAATGCAATGACCGCTTGTATAAAATTCTGTTGTGTGGCAAAAAGTAATGCTTAAAATCGGTAGAAACAGAAATTGTATTTAAGATTTTGCATAATTAGTTTTTAGAATTTTTTTTTTAATGAAAAATTGTTGAACTTTTGATATTTATTATTAGAGAACATTTTATTTGCAAGAGTAATTCCAAGAATACCATTTTAAAGTAATATTTTTAGACAATTGGCACATGTACGGAATCTAGCATAAAGGAGAAACGACAATAATAAGAAGAATACACACACATTGTAAACGTATGTAAATTTCGTTCTAACTCATAACATGTAAAAAGAAATATGATCAAGTCCCGAAATCTATTTCTTAATAATGCCGAGTTAAATAGATGTTATTTACAAGTAGATCTTGGACAACAAACATTGCTGATGGCGAACTTGGCAGGACAGAAAGTCTATTCCAATGCGCATTTCAAAATTGTCTAAAAATATTACTTTACAATGATATTTTTTGAATTATTAAATTAATTTTGCATAATTTTAATGCCACTGGTGCTGACATCAGTTCAAGTCTATAAACTTATTAGTTCCTGATTGACCGAGCACGTCAACAACCGATGAACACATTGAAGCAGTGAAGGAAATGATTTTGGATAATCGTCGACTCACTCTCAGATTGCTGATGATGTTGGCATATCGTTCGTCTCATGCCAAGAAATTTTTATGGATGTTATAGGTATGAAACGTGCGGCAGCGAAGATTGTTCCAAAATTGCTAAATTTTCAGCAAAAACAACGTCGCAGTGACATCGCTCAGGAGCTGTTGAACATCGTCAATGACGATTCAGATATGACATTGAAACCAAAGCCCAAGTATCCCAATAGAAACGTTCAGAAGAACGAACGAAAAAAGCACGTCAAGTTCGGTCAAATGTGAAGGTTTTGCTGACTGTTTTCTTTGACTGCAATGGCGTGGTGCATCATGAATTCTTGCCACAAGGTCGTACGGTCAAAAAGGAATACTATCTTCAAGTTATGAGCCGTGAAGCAATTTGTCAGAAACGCACAGAATTGTGGAAAAACCAATCATGGATTTCGCACAATGATAATGCACCAGCACACTCATCGATGCTTGTGCGTGAGTTTATTGCCAAAAAAAAAACCATTATCATGCCTCAACCGCCGTATTCACCGGACCCGCTGACTCTTACCAAAACTGAAGACACTAATGAGGAGATAAAAGAAAAATCGAAACAGGAGCTGTTGGTGATACCAAAAAGCGCGTTTCAGAAGTGTTTCGAGGATTGGAAAAAACGCTGGCATAAGTGTATTATGTCTGAGATTACTTTGAAGTGGACAATATACATAGGTATTGATGAATAAATAAATACTTTTTGAAACAATTTAAAATAACGGTTTTTTTGATCAGACCTCGTATGTCAAAAAAAAAGATAACGAAGTCTACTTTTGGAAAATATTGAAAAATACTATTGTTTTTGTAACTTTCATTTAGTTAAAGGGTATTTAATATTATGATACTTTAACTTATTTATATATTATGTATTTTGATAAAGGGTGGAAACGAAAAAAATTTTACATTTTATTTTATTAATAACATAAAAACTAATAATAAGAGAAATAAAGTTATTGTAAGAAATTAACATAGTAACTCCATAGATACATAAAATACAAATTATTCTTCACTTTTAGATAAACAAAATTTACGGATTTTTGATCTTAAGCCCAACATTAGTCTTTGGACATACTACATATATTCTACCAACTTTTTGCACAACTTTCTACCAATATATATATGCAATTTTTTCACATCCTTAGCCTTTTATGACGTTTTTTTTTTAAATTTGCTTCACAATTGCTCAAAATTAGAGTCTAATGCTTTAGTTTATTACACTATTTTCTTTTTCTGTTAATACTGAAAATGACGGAATATCAGTCCAGTATGTTAATGTTGTGAAAGCTGTTTATGATGATGATCTGAATCAGAAGCCACAACATCAACAACCATTGATGACTGCTGACGATGCACCAGTATTAGGGTGGTTTTCAAAACAGTTCTTAAAACATTTGTTCTTTAAGCTTTTTTTTTATTGAGCTGGATCTAAGTATAAAATCAGTTATTCGTAACCATTTTGTTCCATGTAAATTTTGTAGAATATTACGAAAAAATCTGTTTGTTACTAGTTGAGCTTGAATTTGCAGAATCTGTACTGGCTGTAATTTTCTGTTGTGCTAAATAATAAGAAAGATTCTTGGGTCCATTTGTGAATTTGTATATCAAAATATTAAATAATCTATTAATAAATAAATAATAATAAAAGAAATAAGAGCGTTCATAAAGTAAAATCCCGGACCTTTCAACAATAATGGCAAAAAATACAATAGTAGTAAAAGTATCGCAAGAAGAATACATTAAATATTTAAATCTTAGTGAAAAGCAAAATGGTGGTGGTGAAACATTTATAGTAATAGACTTAAGGTATGATCACGCACGGCAAATAATTCCTCAAAAAAGCGTAACCACTTTTTTTAGCACAAATTTTTTTGACGTTGTTTACTCTTACAAGAGTTTTGCAAGATCAAACAAGTGTCAAATAAAATAAAACTAAATATTTGTTGTGTCCTAAATAAACGAAGTTTTTTAAATAGGGTTTAGTGGTTAGTTTTTTTTCGGCAAATATTTGCCATGTGTGATCGTACCTTAAGTGAGAATAAATGACTGATATGTAGCCTCCAAAAAAACATATAAGTAACTTGAGACAAGAACCGCATTCAAAATATACGCTATCTGTTATAAAACCCGCAATTTGAAGTTATACGCCCAATAATATCTTTCTTCGCTAAAAAAAAATGTCCAATTTTATGGCAATTTTGTGCATCGTATTAGCGAAGTTTTGCGTTACTTCTTTAATTTAATAAAAACGTGCCGCTGAAGCCCAACGATTGCTCACCGAAGCTTATGATGAATGTGTGTCATTGGTTTCAATGTGCGAGAGATGTTTTGTTGGATTTCGACACTGAAGACAATGTTTGTTCAGGCCAGCCAAAGAGGTTTGAAAGCCTTGAATTGAAGGCATTACTCCATTCAGATTGTTGTCAGACTCAACAAGAGCTTTTAAAATTAATGGGAGCTAATCAAGCAGTAATTTCAAAATGTCTGCGAACAGCAGGATTCATACAAAAGCAGAGAAATAGGGTATCATATGAATTCAAGCCGAGAGACTTTGAAAAACGAAAGCAAATTCTGTTTGCATCGAAACAATAATTGCGATGAAAAATTAATATCCCGAGATGCTAATTAAACGTATGTGAATCCTGGCCAATCGTATTGACACCAGAGCTAAATATCCATGGCGCTAAGTTAATGTTCGGAATATTGTGGGACTAAAGGTTCCTATCTATTATGAGCTGCTGAAATCAGGGGCCAAATTACCGCATTCGATATCGAGTAAAATTGATCGTAATTTTCTTATCTGAGATTATGGCATTCGATATCGAGCAAGAAATTTAGTACATTTTATCATAATTTCGATATCGAAATCATTTTTGGATACGATAGCTCATTCGATCACGAATGCGGTAATTTGGCCCCTGGCCAATCGTATTGACAGCAGAGCTAAATATCCATGGCGCTAAGTTAATGTTCGGAATATTGTGGGAGTAAAGGTTCCTACCTATTATGAGCTGCTGAAATCTTATCAGATTATCACAAGCAACCTGTACGGAATGCAACTGTTTCATTTGAAGCGAGCATTAGCCGCAAAATGTCAATAATATGCGGCCAGACATGTAATTGTAATATTCCATCTATTTAAAAAAAAGTGTTTGGGAAGTTTTGCCTCACTCACTCGCTTTTTAGTCAGAACCTTGTCCCGCCCGAGTATTGCATTAGTTTCGAACACTGCAGAGCACTCTCTTTGTGCTACGCTTCACTTTAGAACATGATATTCAAAATTCACTTGATTTGTGCTTGATCTCAAAATCTGAGCTGTTCTTTCGACGCGGAATTTAATAAAAATTATATTAAAAAAAATTTTTCAAAATAAAAGTTAAAAATTTAAAAAAAAAATCCCACATTTAAAAAAAACAAACTTGTCATTGGAAACACCGTTATTTTAGTATGTTTTTTTTTATATATTATAGGGATAATAAGTAGCAGAGATCAGTTATGAGTACTGAAAAAGTGAGTATACTTGAATCATGACTTATAATTTGTTATACTTATACGTACTCATACTTGTCTCAATATCATCAAACCAATATTCATCTTTAAAGTTTGAAGTACTCATTATATTCAGACTTAATCTCATGTATGATGTTGTTTATTTAGACTCTCCTTAACTTAATGTACGTAGACGATAAAAAAAATAAGTATGACTCGCATACACTCATGCGAGTGTTGTTCATTTTTACAGTCCGCTTATAAAAATTATATAAAATAATAAATGTTATATTTTCCCCAATATGTTTTCCTATAAACTTATTTGTATGTTTTTATATTTCTTTTTTACTTATTTTGTATAAATACCTAACGGAATAAGCTAAAATTTTTTTAATAACTTAACTGAGTTGAATACTTTATGAGTATGTGAGTATTTTTCTTAAAATTTAAATCTAAATACCGTTGTTTATGAATCAAACATATTGGGAATAGTATGAGCTCGAAGTCGGCGTAGTACTCATACTTATATCCACCCGCATTTCTAAGTCAACGTTGTTGTGAGTTTGAGTAACTCAGAGTAGTTAAATTTCAATGATTTAAAACAACTTATACTTAAAATGTTATGAGTAGTTGTGAATCGTAAAAAAACTATTCATTGCCGATCTCTGATGAGTAGTAAAGTAGGGTGGTGCATTTCATGCAATATATTTAATAAAATACCAACAGGTCTTAAATTTTATTTCATAACTCTTGTACTACAGGTTCGATTTTAATGGTTTTCAATAACAAACTGCCTAGGGCAATTGTAAACGTTTTTATATAAATATTGTTGATGTGGGTTTAGTATTTTGGTAGTGGAAGTGTTTTCCACACACAAAGATCACTACTGTATAATATAGTAAAATTTACATTGGCTTTGAGATAAATATTCCTCCATGTTACAAGTGAATGACAAGCGTATATTAATACCCTAATTCACCGTTTTTACTGCTACAGAGTCTAATGTAGTGAAGCTTCATTTAATTCGGGATTATTGTCTACTGAGCCACCCTATTGTATTGAGGTATGTGATGCAACATAAGATGAATGCTGATGATGACGATGACGACATGATTGTATTCAACCATTCATTCCCCCATATTAAGTTGTTTTATATAGCGTAACTTATGTTGAGAATGTACATTGGAGAAACTATCATTTACATATATGTATGTATATGGACATACATACACACTTATTTATGGCCATTATAAAGTAGATGAATTGTCTGTGTCTCTGCCATGGGTCATTTATTTACACATACATATGTAAGTATATGTAATTCTAAGCACTTAAAGTTTTACATATATATATGTATATATATTACTTTAGATATTTATCATTATTTCTTGTGATGAGCTCGATTTTGAAATGAGATGTTTAAATTTAATGTCTCAACGCCATTAAAACTCTAGTTTGATTTGACTTCATGTTTTTATTATGTCGTATTTTTATGACCATTACAAGTTGTCATTTTTGAACTGGGACTCACAGGCTTTGTGATTTGCTTCGCTTTGTGCTGTGAAAAAATTAAAACGTTTTTAAGAAATTTATGTCTTTTTTTGTATGTTTGCTATTGGCTGAGACGATTTTTTATTGGTTACAAATGTAAAAATATCTGTAATAAATCTACCATTTTTATTGATTTTTTTTAATTCATTATATTGGTTTTTTGGCCTTTTTTTTTGGTTTAAATACTAAAGATCCTGGTGCCATGTTTAAATTGATATATCAACTTGAATTTTGTTTGGGATTTTATTTTATTTCTTGCATTCTTTAAGTAATTTTTGAAATCCGGGTAGATATTATTGGTTGGTTTAAAATCATGACTGTTGTTAACTGAATTTGTTTTTCAAAGTTATTTCTTGTAGACAATTTTTAAGAACTTTTAAACTCCCAAGAAAACATGTTTAAACACCTATGTAATACAAATTAGGGACAATTAACAATAATAATTGTATGAATAAACCTAATTTGATCTCAATCAATTGCGTTTAATATCTATTACATTACCTGCAAACCCATTTAGTAGCACCTGACTAAGTCGATCTGTACCTTGGTTTAATAACACACAAAATGAAATCAGAAAACTAAAACAAAATCCTTGTATCATGTTTATAAAAATTAATATATCAACCTCATTTTTATGATTTTTATAGATTTTTAAGGTTTCAACCATTTAAAATAAATTTCGTGGTCTTCCACACGGACTCCATTGCATTTCTCAGGCTGCCTGCTGCCTGGTTTGTCACTTGCCTCTCTTTCATCTGGTTGTAAAAATATTTTATGACTTTTTTCGTCTACTTTTTCCTTGCCTAAATGCTTTGTGGTCATTATTATAGAGTTTTTTTTTTCATTTGGTCGTTTCATCATCTAGATTTTGTTTTTTACTTTAAGGTTTTTTGGCTGTCTTTTGCGTTTTTTTTTTGTTTTTTTTTTTTGAGAAGTTGTTGTCGCCTAGATTGTCGCCTTTGTACGTTGCATGCAGTTACTAAGGGATTTGTATTGTTTCTACTGCAGCTTCTTACTTCTTAAACCAAGTTTATTATATTGAGTTCGTTTAAATGTGTTGTTCCTTCTAAAGTAAATGGTCAATAAATTCGTTTGATTTATATTATCGAAAGCGATTAAATTGTAACTTATTCGTCGTCTTGTATATTTGTTCGTTTAGTTTTTGATTATTATTTTTTCTTTCTTTCTTGCCATTGGTTTGATTTAGTTTTATTGATTGAATTTAAAGATTTTCAATTTTAAGGTTCTTTTTTATGAGTTGAGAGAAAAAAAAACAAAGATGATTTTATAGTAATTTTAAGTTTGAAGTTGGTGTGTTCTGGTATTTCGTTCGCTCCATTAATTATTTTATCTCTGGAAAATCCAGATTTTATATTGATTCCAGTGATTTCATCGAAATCCACTTACCAAGGTTATTAATTTATTTTTAAAGGCAAATAATTTTAACACATCACATCTCCAAGAGTTTGGTATAAATTATTTTCTTTTAAATAAACTTTTACACAAAATATTTAGGATATGTTGTTAAAAATTGCGTTATAAAAAATGGTCAAGAATGATACTATATACATACTAAGTGCACTTCCACTTGGATACCCTGTGGTCCATTGTGGTTCCCTTCAGTAGAAAGAATAAATAGAGAATAGAAAGATAGAAGAGAAAGAAATAAGGACAACCAAAACCGCCTGCTAAGGGGAGAAAGAAGATATAAGGAAAGAGTAAAAAATCCCCTTACGGATTTGGAGTCGTCGTAGAATATCCCTTAAATAGCCACCCTATTCCCCTAATGAAACCCAGGATGTTACTCGGTTTGCAACCAGCAACATCACTGAGTTTGTCCAGGAATCTATTTCCTAGCCACTTAAGTCTACGACTCTGCAACCTAGGACAGTAGCACATGATGTGCTCTATTGTCTCTGGCTCCTCTGCATCCCCACACACTCTACAGAAATCCTGTGTGTCATTATCCCATTTGCCTCTGAAGGCCCCAATCGAGCAATGCCCTGTTATCACTCCTACCAGAATCCTGAGACTATGCCTGTCCAATTCCATCAGCGTTTCGGCCGCGTTTGCATTTAGTATTGGCCATAACGACCTGGACACTATACAATGCGACCTATTGCCCCAGGATTGGTCTGCACAGTCACGGAATCTTTCCTCATTCAGCCTGTAAAAGTGACATATAGGTGGCTTGACCTCTAATATAATCAATATTAAAATTTCAGAGAGAATAGTGCTGATAAAACATTCTAATTGTATTATAAAGCTTCTGTTAATTTAAGTATTAAAAATCCAAAAAGCTATTTAAGACTGATGAAAACACATTCCTTTGTTACCTAAAACAAGTTGTCGAGTAACAAAAAATATGTTCAATAATGTCATCATCTACCCATCTAAGCAATTTGTGTTAAATTCATTGGTTTGAACACAATAGCGGAATGTATAAGTGTAAAGTTTCTTAGTCCGATACATTAGAAGGACCATCCAACAGTTTGGTTGCAAATTTTTTCGATTTTAGTTCAAAACTTATGTTATGAAAAATACAAAACTAGTGGAAAACGTTAATGGGTTACATAAGAAAAGGTTATCCAGTAACAAAGAAGATGCTCTCGCCAACTAAGCAAATTGTGTTAAATTCATCATAGCTAAGTGAATATAAGTTACTTTGCCGTCAGTCCGTTGCATTAGAAGGACCATCCTACAATCAATCATGCTGTCTGTAATTTGTTTGTCAATTTTCACGGTTTTAGAACAAAATTTAAGTAATGCAAAGTTTGCAAAGTCTGTGCAAGGAAGTGGCATTAGTGCAAAGTGAGATTTGTGCAAATAATATTGTGGAACAGAAACATTTATTACTTTGTAAAGAATGCAATTTGAAAAAGTGAAAAGTTGATAAGTTGTTTTGTGTGTAATAGGGCCGGATCTACCACCGTAATAATCTTAGGTCCATCATGACTATCAAATAAGAGCAAATAGATTTCCGTTTCAGTAATAAGAATTATAGAAACAAAGAAACTAAAGTAAAAAACGCGAGATTTGTTAAAATCTTTTTCTTAGTTTAAATAAATTGTAGAATATAAATTTATTCAAACTATTATCCATTGTTAGCTAAGTTCGTTTCCCATCTTTCGGACGGCATATGGATTTATCTTTTAAGGCCAAGAACAATACACACCAATTTCGGATAGCCTGTTCTGAAGTGTTGTGTGTCCTTTAGTGAGCGTTATGCATCGATCGAAAAAAAACAGAAGTAGGGCGAGGATATAAGAAGGGTAAGGCAAAACTTCCCAACCTATTTTTCTTTATAGTTTTTAGCACAACATTGCAACATATCTGGCTGCCAAAGCTCGCTTTAAACGAATCAGTTGCATTTGATGCAGGTTGCCAGTGATTGTCTGGCCAGATTTTAGCAGTTCATAATCGATTTGGCTGGTTAGTTGGGCTTCACATACGATTTTTTACGTTTTAGTCATTTTAAGCATTTTTTTATCGCAAGTATTAATTTGTTATAAAAATTATTTTCTTTTATAGCGTTTAAGTAGCACCTCGGACATGCAAAATCATCTTTCAATTTCTCTCGGTTTCAAAAATATTGGTATTGTGTTAACCGAGTTTTTATTTAAGTATTTTGGCAAACTGCGTGCGCATTGCACGATGAACCATTAAGGAACAAGGAAAAGCAAGCTTGGCAACGTTTAGTCATTATTTTGTAACGATAAAAAAATGATAAAATAATGTTACTGTGACTCTGGAAGGAATAATAGGCTATATGAAGTTTTGATTGTACAAACGGGGGTGGCACCGCCCATATAACCCACAAATTTAAATCGCCATATTTTGGGAATTTTTTGATCTACGTCAATGATATGAGGTACATATGGTATTGGCATAATTAGGAATACCAGAAGAAAAGTGGGTGGGACCACGCCCCTTTTTAGGAAAATTAAAAATCGTAATATAGTTTTAACTACTGGACCGATCGTCATTAAATTTTCACAACAGGATATTCTTACGAAATAATAAATTCTTGACTATGTAAGTGGACAAAGGGGCATGGTCTCGCCTAAAGCATTGCAATAAATACATTAAAATTAAATAAATAAATGTTTGTAAATATATAAATACGTTTTATTTTATTTTATGACGAGGGGGGGGTAGCAAAGCACACCGGGTTTAGCTAGTTTTATATATATAGATAGAAGATGTATCTATGTCTAGGTTTGAGCAACATTATCTGTATCTGCTTTCTAATATTTCTAACATATAACGACATTTATAATAGTGCATTAAAAAATTGTAAATTTCCTTAATTCAAAACTTCTTCACGACCAACAAACAACAAATAATACGTATATTACGTATACCGATAAAGTGGACGTACAATGGGGGTGGTCCATTAACCTTGAACATGCATATTTTCCAAACTTAATCGTTATTCGTACTAAGTGTAAGCGGAATATATAAAAAAAATAACATAAAAAATGTAAAATCACATTGAAAACACAATTTTACTTTTTTCAGAATTTTTCAATTTTCCAAGCTTCTTTTCCAATTTTTCTTTCCATACAAACCTTTCTCATACTATTACACACATTTCAAAAAAAAAAATAGCGAAATCAGTCAAGCCGTTCTCGAGTTATGCGCTTAGCAACACACAAGATTTCATTTTTATTTATATAGATTTTGTATTAAAAATTAACTAAAAACGTACATAACAATTCATTTGTATATATCGTTGGTCTCATGTAGAAAGGCTCTAACTCGCTATTTTTTCGAAATTTGTTTTTCTTGCGATTCCAATGCATTTAACGCAAATACACCTCCTCACAAAAATTTATTGCAATAGTGTAAAAAATAACGCTTTTATAAGCAGTTGTACAAAAAAATTTACATGTTGAATATTACAGTTTCTCTTATGTTTTTACCTTCTCCTGTAAAGTTTCAAATATGCGAGTTAGGGCCTTTCTACATGAGACCATCGATATGTATATACTTGTATGTGTGTAAAAAAATCACAATTACATTGCAAAACACGCGAGTAGTAGGGTATTTTTTAGATGTTTAAAACTAATGTATAAATTAAATAAAATAAATATAATTTTTTTAAATTGTCACGAAATTTACTACATTAAGAAATCGGTACAGTAGAAATTCACTGCATAAAATAAGCAGTGACGTGAAAAACGTATATATATATATTTTTTTACTTTTTTTATGAATTATTGAATCTGCCTTATTATAGTTAGATATAACAACGTTGTCATATCTACCAATGTGCTATCAATGTACTGACATTGAAAAATTTTTAGCAAAAGGTAAATTGTCAGTTGACACGACTGTAAGAAAACTAACAATTTCATTTGCACACAATTATCACAGAATGAATTTATCTGTCAACCGAAATTGTCAGTTTACACGGTTGTCAGATTGTTGTGTGGCATTGTCAAATTCGTTTTGCAGCTCTGTGTGTGTGTTTAAAAATTTTTATTAATGCACACTTTAATTTAAGTCTTTAATTTTCTTCCATTTTTTTACAAAATTTTATCAATACACACTTGTTTGTTTATTATTTATGTATATACCGAGTTGCATTTAGAAATAATTTCTATGACAATGCTGCCATTGGCAGATACATAAACTTTGCACATATGACAATGAAAAGTGTTTGTCAATTGTCTTAAAACAATGACAATGACAATATTATGTGTTTACACGATTGCTAGATGTCTGAAAATATTTGTGTCTTGCAATGTACTGCAAAGGCTTTTTCTTACAACGTTGGAAGACAAAAATTTTAAGTTTACACGGTTGTTAGACATTTTCGGCACATTTTTCGGACAACGTTGTAATATCTGACCATCGTGGACACATAGCTTTAGGCCTAACAATAAGTATTCAAATCTTAAAACTAAAATTAAATCTAATTACTCTCTAACAGAGCATTAATTTGTTATTGGCTGTTAAGCTATACGAAGCCTCGACTACGTCTGGCTCTGAGCTAGAATTCTAGCAAGCGGATTCGGGTGGGTTTGTAGCTCTTTTAAGTTTCTGTTTTCTTTTAATGGAGTTTTCTTTTAATGGAAAACACTGCAAAAATAAGCTATTCATCTTGAGTAATTTCGCTTCAACTCACAGATCGATACTGGCTGTGATTTAAAGTATCCATTTAAAAACATTTCTCAAAATTCAGTAATTGGGATGGAAAATTAAACGCACACAGCATTGCAGTCCTTTCTGTAAAGAAATAAATATTTTATACAATTGAGTGATTTATTCATGTCACTGTGAAAAAAAAATGTTTTATTCAGTTTGAAAATAGAAATTGAAAATTATGGTGGCAAAAGTTAAAAAACCAACTAAACAAACGGAGAAAAAAAGGACACACAATGTAAAATATTTATGTACATATGTATGTATTATAAGGGTCCTTTTTGTTGCCATTTTACTTTAGTGTTGTTTGTTTGTTTTCATTTTCATCATTATTGCTACGTTTTTGTCGTTGTTTTTTATGACATTTTACTTGTTTAATTTAACAACGCCCCAAGTTGGAAAATGAAATTTATGAAATTTTACATTAAAGTTTCTTTGTTGTTTTTGTTTTGCCATTTTACATTTAGGTTTTCTGTAGTTGTTGTTTTTTCTGTTTTCTGGCCCGTACTATTTATAATTCGTTCAGCTTCGTCTATCATCGTGACATTTACTGCCGTCTTTTCTTTTATTTATTTCATTTTTGTTGTCGTTGTTGTTGTTGCACAGTGTTATGTACTTGTACTTTTTATTCATCTCCTTCTCATACTTCTTAGTTCACATTGTCATCTTAGTCCTGGTGACTGACAGTCGCCGCGGCCATGATGTTAAATGCCAAACTTTGTTTTTGATGTTGACTTTTGTAAGTTGATGTAGTACGTACAAACGTAGACGTAAACGACGTCAACGTTAACTTTGTTTCGGTGGCAATTGGAATGGTGGCAGTGTAAAGTTGTTGTTGTAGTTTTTTTTTTTTCGGTATCAAGTTGGTTGTGTGTTGGTGGATTCTTGATTGTCCTGCCAGTGTATGTGTCTGTCTGTGTGCGTGAGTGTTTGTGTGCTGGTGGTTGATACTGCATACATTTTTCTTCACTTCTTCGTCAATTTCTTTTTATATTTTTTTTTTGTTTATTCATTTTCTTACGCTGCTTAATCTGTTTTTTTTCTCTCTCACTCTCACTCTTTCATTCTTAAGTTCCTCTTAGTAACTAAAGTTAGTGTTTTGTTTTTTGTTATTTTCTGTTGTTTTAAGATTTATTTAATGTCTAAATAAATTAAGAATGTCATTGTATTTTATTCAGAATTTATGCGTTTTTATCCTTTGGGCATTGTAGGTTTGTGTTTTTAATTTGATTAGAATGGTTCGTTATGGCTCGTTCCAACAGACTGTTTTACTACTGACCGTTGTTCTAGTAATAATAATGAAAAATCATTATTATTACAGTACAATTTGATATTTCGGACACATGCTAATCCGGACAGCACGGTAATCCGGACACTTAATTTTTTACCATAATAGACTCTATAATCCGGACATCATCATTTTTTTCTCCCTCAATAATTCGGACAGCATTTATTCAACTGAGTAACATTAGTTTTATTTCTGAAAATTTTTAAACATTAGTTAAAAAGGTATCTCAAAGAGAATAATTTCTCTACGATAACGCCGAAGTAATTGATTTACTTGTTGATCTAGCACCTGATATCTACAATTCCAATGAGGTTAACGATTGGCTTAATGATAAAGTTGAAATCACAGACGATGAGACTGCAGAAGATGATGAGGTTGAATCATTTAATGAAGAATATGACAATAATGTTCCAAAAACACAGCATTCGCAAGCCATATCTGCTCTTAATATTTGTATAAAATATTGCGAAGGGCAGGAGCTTCCAGCTGGGGATATTTTAAAACTTATAAGCCTCAGAAATATTGCATATAAAAAGAAAAATTAATCCAAACTTCACCAGATGAAAATCTCCAACTATTTTCGCTACATGTGATATGTATGAGAGAATTGTAAAGATACCATTTTGTAAAGATTTAATTTTGAAATAAATTAATTTTAATAAATAAAGGTTTTCTTATGTTTTCAAAAGGTTTCTTAAATTATTTCTCCTGTCTCGGTAATTCGGACATTCCGATATTTCGGACACCACATGGTTTTTAATTGTCCGGATTATCGAGATTATACTGTATTATGAAGTTCAATTGTATTTGGAATGTTTATTGTAGTATTGTGATTAAATGAAATGTGGACTAATGTAGAAGGAAGCATTTGAGATAGTAATTGAACGTAGATGGCCAACCAAAACAGGCTTTTGAAACCTTTCTGTTTGTTTCTAATTGTATAAAATAATCATCACAAGTCCTTGCAAAACTTGATAAAGAACCTCTAAACCTGATAATACCAGCGAAAGATGCTCGACATTAGCTAAGTTATTTACAAAGCTTTCGGCTATTACATTTCTTTTACAAAATACTACAGCCCTATTACCAAATGGAGGAACATCGTCTTTATACGATTTCTAACCTGCTATCTATCGATACTACAATAATTAGTATTCTGATGAAACTCTACAATAATAAATTGCTTCTCACAACATCTAAAGAATTGCTCACTTGAAAAACAGTTTTTATATGCAAAAGGCTGCTTAACAATCACTGACTACTTTTTGAAATCTATCTGATTATTTATTTAACATAGAATTCCCAACCAATTCTGTCTTTAAAAGCATTAATCATGGGCCAAGGATACCCATATTGTACAAGGATACAATATGGGTATCCTTGGCCTATGATTTCCTCCATGAAGTCTATAATTATGAGCACAAAAATTATTAATATTAATTCAGGAATATGGCATTACATTTAAAATTTAAATAGTTATTTGATATAGAAATAGATATATCTTATACATTTTTTAATGCAACATAGAAGTTAGAAACGACAATTAGCCAATTTCATTATAAAATATAAATCTCTTAATGAGTTTTATGTTCTTAAGGTGGATCCACCCATTCGTTCCAAACTAAATATTTGTTTGGCCAAAGTATTTGTCGTATAAAGTTTGACGTCTCTCTTTTTAAGAGAGAGAGATAGAAAATATTCATATGAAAAACGAATGGGCGAATCCACCTTTAGGCTATATTCTTTAAATATAAAAACTTCGATTTACTGCGTCCTACACTTTTTAGAGAGAGTTAATTTTTTTGTTACATTATATATAGTAAGAACTTATCATTACATTTAAACAATTCTGCGAATCCAAATGCGAAAGAATTATGCTTCAATTTCCTGCTAGTTCCATCAACTGACATCATAATGGCAGATATATAGATAACAAAGAATGTAACGAAAAATAATAATTTTTGTGATGCGTGCTAAAATAATAAATCATAAGATTGGACACAGATATCATAAAAATTATGATATAAAACATACACACACATATGCACAGAAACACTTTCATTAGTTAAATGATGGCAACTGTTATATTTAAGGTGGTGGTTGAAGACACTTCCTTTACATTACTGTTTTGTTTTTTACATTTTTGCCTTATTTTGCTACAAACATCCAACGGACATTAATATTTCCAAATGATTTGTATGAATTTCTATGTGAAACCTGAACATAAGAAAGAAGGCAAATAAAGCTTTGCAGATACTCACTATTCAAAAGGATAATGACAGGCACAAATACATACATAGTTAGGCGGACATAAAAACCCTACTAATATATAGCTAGATGTGAATGTATTATTATTAATATATTATACATGTATTCTAAATACAGCTCAGCCTTTTTTAACAAGGCAGGAATTAATAAGAGCCAATAGTATTTTGAAATGTTACCAATATTGCTAAATATGTACGTGTGTCCTGGATCTCTTTCAATTATGAAACTATGTCAGTATTCCCAATACTTGGTTAAGAACAGAGTTGTAAACGAATCATTAATTTTTTAATTAATTCGCGAATCATTCATGTAATGAATTGGTAAAATTTTTAATTAATTCTTTTCTCCAAAAAACGAATTGAATTAAATTTTAATCAATCCATTTGAATTTAGCGAACATGAATTGCAATTCATTTCACCAATTCATTTGAATTGAATTGAGTTTGAATTAATATAAATGAGTTAGAAAAAATGAATTGCAATTCATTGCCAATTCATTTGAATTGATTTTGAATTAATTTAAATGAGTTAAAATATGAATTGCAATTCATTTTACCAATTCATTTGAATTAACTTGAAAAATGAATTTGTTATACATTTCCAATTTATTTAAATTGAATTGATTCTGAAAAAAAAGACTAATTCAAAAGCATCACCCTTTTTCCAAGTACTTCTATTCGGTATTTTATAATAAATATTACTTAAATACACTGTCTAACAAATTAAGAGTTTTTGAATGGAACAGAATAGCGACCCCATAATTCTGAAAGGGTATGTTGAGTAGATCATTTTTGTAGAACAAACTTACGGTCCAGCACGTCTGAGTTTTTTTTTACAGTGGGTCAAAGTTTTCATTTTTTGGTCGAAGGGAGCATTATACTATATGAATAAAATGTTGTAAGTTAATGTCTGAGAGAATTCTTATGGTCAGAGTTGTATTGTGGAATTG
Source organism: Bellardia pandia (assembly GCA_916048285.2). Classification (NCBI taxonomy): domain Eukaryota; kingdom Metazoa; phylum Arthropoda; class Insecta; order Diptera; family Calliphoridae; genus Bellardia; species Bellardia pandia. The sequence continues at coordinate 86,066,598 of OU696530.1, read as the reverse complement.
TATGAGGATTATTTTTGTGGAAGATCTTAACCCTCTAACTGGTCTCTTTATGGGTCAATTTGACTCTTTTTTCGATGAAATCAAAAAATATCCTTTAAAAAAGGACATTTAAGGATTAAAATATTTTACGAAAATGTTTGGCGGAAAATTTCAGTGGGGGTCGCCAAAGACACCATTGTTGTAAATAAAGCTCTTTACGATTTGTAAGCTGATTTGTAAGTCACAGCTGACTAGACGCGAGAACTCAGTGTTTGGCCCGGCCGAACTTGACGATGTTTTCACCTGCTTTGTATGTGTTGGCGTTTAATTTTGCCAATTAATCGTAAAGAGCTTTATTTACAACAATGGTGTCTTTGGCGACCCCCACTGAAATTTTCCGCCAAACATTTTCGTAGAATATTTTAATCCTTAAATGTCCTTTTTTAAAGGATATTTTTTGATTTTATCGAAAAAAGGGTCAAATTGACCCATAAAGAGACCAGTTAGAGGGTTAAGATCTTCCACAAAAATAATCCTCATACAATTCCACAATACAACTCTGACCATAAGAATTCTCTCAGACATTAACTTACAACATTTTATTCATATAGTATAATGCTCCCTTCGACCAAAAAATGAAAACTTTGACCCACTGTAAAAAAAAACTCAGACGTGCTGGACCATAAGTTTGTTCTACAAAAATGATCTACTCAACATACCCTTTCAGAATTATAGGGTCGCTATTCTGTTCCAAAAATGGTGTTGGACAGTGATATTAAAGAAATATTGCATACATAAGTATTACTAAAGTGTTTGTCCTTTAATGTTCGTGGGTCACAAAATTTCATAAATTATTAATAGGTTTTAAATACTGAATGTCTTATTATTCAGCGTATATCAAAAGCGAAATAAGTAGTACTTGAAGAACCAAACTCCAAACACCAAGTTTACTTCAATTGAATGCAATTTATTTTTGATTTGATAAATTTTAATTACAAGTTACTTTTGTAATTCATTTGAATTAATTCCAAATCATTTCAAATGAATTAGAAATGAATTGCGATTCATTTTACCAATTCTTTTGAATTAAAAAAATTAATCGCAATTCATTTTTTCTAATTCAAATGAATTGCAACTCATTTTGCCCAATTCATTTGAATTGGAAATGAATTGTAATTCATGTTCGCTAAATTCAAATGAATTGATTCAAATTTAATTCAATTCTTTTTTTTTTTGTTGAAAAGAATTAATTCAAAAATTAGCTAATTTGTAATGAATTGAAATCAAAAAAAGAATGATTCATTTACAACTCTGGTTAAGAAGGCTGCCACTAACAAAATGAGATGAATATCAAAGTATTTCCTCAGTCATCAATTCCATATATAAAACCAAGATCTGAATCCTGTCAGTTATGATTTTTAACAAATCTATCTTTTCTTAAGCCAAAACAAACCCAAGTACTGCATCGAATGCAGCACATTTGTAAGAATTTCTCATATATCAGCTTCGTTAACTTTCGACGTTGCTAAACATATTTTCGAAAGCAAAATTTGAATTTTTTACATTCAAATAAAAGTGTATCCGTCGTGCCAGGCCTCTGTGTGTATCCTTAGAAATAGTATGTAGTAATAATAATAACCATCACATGCCTAAAAATTTGATTTGTGATTTTGTGATAGTAAAAATGAATTATAACCTAAAATACAAATGAGCTGAAATAGACACAAACACACAGAATATGATAAAAAAAAATAATTTGAGCAGGGGGATTGAAACAAACCCCTTCTTATATAATAATTTTCAGTTTTTCCTTTTGTATTTTTACATTAATATTTGTCAGCACTATATATTTAGTGGTGACAGTTCACATTTCTTTTTGCTAGACATTTCTTCTCTTTCAACTGTCTGACAGTCCGCCAAATGCTCAAACTGTTTTTTTATCCACACACACACACACACACAGTAATATTTAACAACCCTTAATGCGCATAAATTATTTTTATTACCTGTCATAATTTCGTTGCTGGTGAGGGTGGGGAGTAGCAAACAAATCCAAATACAGCAAGTAAGAGACAGGGTTGCAGGTTAGAATATTATAAATCGAATGGTCATACATTTAAAGGCCGTATACATATAATTTGGTATAAACATATTTTTAATATTATTGTAATATAAATATGTACATTGTACATACACTAGATATATATTTTGTGTGTAGAACAACAACAAAATCATCAGTGGCTATATTTTAATTGCCAACTAGATTCATAAAGATAAATATATGAGATGAGTTTTTATACATATGATACAGAAATATATGTATATAGAAATATCTATTGGATGGTTGCATTTTGTAGCAGTATCATTTATAAATATTATAATTTTACATTGACAGCAGATTGAAGATATTTATTAATATAGATTTTCTTTTCAATATCTATGTATGTATAAATATAAATATTTTATACATCACGTAATTTACAAACGTTATTTAGGATTATACTCCGTTGGTATTCATTAAAATGAAAATAGCTACAATTTTAAATGGTAGATTTCATTTTAGTTAGATTATGTTATTTAAGAGTAGTGAGCCAGAAGAAACGTGCACAAAATTATTTAGTCCCAATTTACACGAAGCAATTCACCGAATTTGTCCAAGGTGTCACCATGTAAAGCTACCCCATTTTATGATGATCATTCCGTGCATCATTGTTTTTTTTTACATTGTGTTTTTGAGTTATCTGGGTTGTTGGGCGCTCTAGTAATATTTTAAAGCAAACCCTGATATTTTATATGTGGTAGCCTAGGCGAAAACACTCACAAAAAAATATCTCTTGATCCAAAGCTCAAAAGTAGTAATGCCACTAACACTTAAGTAAGGCTCAAATTATTTCCTCATCACCGATGTTTATTTAAAAATAAATTTCCCCTAGTTTTATGCATTTGTCATCTGTTTGATTATGCATATTTTCAACATTTCCATTCTATCCTGTCATACCTTTACAATCATATTTATGTGGCACATTTATTTTAGTTTTTTCTTTTTTTTCATATAATGATTATTTAGAGGATACAATGACAAGGCTTCATAATTTTTTGCAATAAATTGTAATTATGTTTTGTGAAATAAAAATTAACATTTTAGACATTTGATTTTGTTGCAGTTAGGGCTGCGAAAATTTAATAAAAATCTGGCAATTTAAATGAAAATTATAATTGAGTTAATAAAATTTACAGTATTCAGAAGCTTCTGGCAATTATTCGGGACTCTAAGGGAATTTAAAGTTAAGAAAATATATAAAGTTTCGTAGAGTGCAATTACTACGAGCATATAATCAATAAAACTGATAAATCCTTAAAATATCCGAGACATTTTGTTGAGACATGAAAGAATTAAAGACTATTTTCAGCAAATACAGTCGAACTTCTATAATTTGAACTTCGATTACTTGAATTTTCTATAAGTTCAAGCAAATCCCGTGGCATCTTGGAAAGAAATTGTATCAGGGGCCAAATTACCGCAGTCGATATCGAGTAAAATTGATCGTAATTTTCTTATTTGAGATTATGGCATTCGATATCGAGCAAGCAATTTAGTACATTTTATCATAATTTCGATATCGAAATCATTTTTCGATACGATAGCTCATTCGATCACGAATGCGGTAATTTGGCCCCAGGTTTTGCAACTTCAGTCAAAAATTACTCATTATTTTAGTAAATAAATAAATAAGTAAAGCACATCTACACAATTAAAAATAGAAGTAATTTGGTGATAAATAAAAATTAACTGATATTAAAAGTATGTACAGGGTGGCCCAAAATTAACGAAGGGGTTTCAATTCGTTATAACTTTTTATTAAGTTATAATTATTAATTTGTTTAATACAGTATATAAATGGGGAATTTTTTTAGTTTAGTTATGAAAAATAATATCCCGCAAGTGCTGGCCATTTTCTGCTCCACAATTTCGCACTCTTTCCAACACATTTTCCATAAGCTGTCGAAAAACTTCAGGTGTTATGTTGTTTATGTCATCGCGTATATTGCTTTTTAATTGCTGGATGCTTCTAGGCTTATTAATGTAGACTTTTCCTTTCAAATAACCGCAAAGAACACAGCCTGGGGCGGGGCGGTTAAATCCGGTGAACCCGTAGGCCAATTAAAATCACTTTTAGCCGAAATAATTCTTTCCCCAAAGATGTCCCGTAAAAGAGCCATTGCAGTGTGCGCTGTGGCTCCATCTGGTTGGAATCATACTTGCGGATGGTTTTTCACGACTGGCCTTAAAAAATGTTCCAACATTGTCCGATATCTGACACCATTGACGGAAACGGCAACCTCGTGTTCATTTTCAAAAAAATAAGGACCAAATATTATTTCCGATGAAACACCGCACCAAACCGTATACATATATATATATATATATTATTGAAAATGGACTTCATCCCTCATAATTAAATTATGAATAAAATTATGATTTTCTTCTAATTTTTGCCGGAAAAAAACTCCATAATCAAGTCGTTGCTGGCAATCTGTCGGTTTCAATTCTTGGACAAGCTGAATCTTGCATTAAAATATTCCTATTATGTGCAAAATTCTCTGCAGCTAGGCTCGTGAGAGCCAAGTTGTGTCAAACGCCTCATGGTTGATGTTTCTCCAGATGGTTTGTTGTTGTCTGTAAGCATCTAACCCGCACATTAAAATAACAACGATATGCACGCTTTGTCAGCACAATGGATCGTTTTGATCAATTTGAAAAATAAAGCTCAACAATTTGGTCACGTTGTTCAGTTGAGTACTGCTCCATTTTAAATTCCCCAAGTCTTCTTTACAAAATACTGAACAGAAAAGAAGAAAAAAAAAATATAATAAAAACGTTATAAGCAATTCAAACCCCTTCGGTAATTTTGGGCCACCCTGTAGTTGTTGTGTATTTAATTAATGCAACATTTTTAAATTTTCTTCCCAAAGTTAAAGTTTATATAAAGTTTTTTCCTAATTTAAAGAAGTTCGACTATAGTTGCAGACAAAATAAAGAAATCTCATAAAGACTAGTTACTTATGGCTTATAATTCACTTCAGATATGTATATAATTTCTTTGGTGCTCTCGATAGTTGCAAAACTAAATATATCATTGCTATAGTTGTTAAATAAATACGTTTTAAAATAAATCTCCTTTTTCTACAACACTTTTCTGTCTGTAATAAAATCTATAAATAACCTTTTTAACAAAGATTAAGCTTAAAAGCACATTAAATTAAATTATATCCAAATAATAATTGTGAAATGTTCAGCAAAAAGAACAAAACATAAACTCAATTGAAATCATAAACCTTCCTTCCTTTCATTCTACTCCACATACACTAATGTCTTTTTCCCCCAAACACTTTGGCAAAGGGATGCCTTAAAAAGAGGGAAATATTTCTTTTGAACAAAGACGAAAATCATGTTCTAATTTCCAATGAATCATTTTAAGCACTAAATAATGTCCTTTTCCTTTGACACTTTTAAAATGAAACCTTATCAAGCACACATCACCACATTAACGACTCAAATCCACACACACACACACACACACGCACACCAGCACAATAAAAGGATTCTCAGCCATTCACCATGAATGAAATAAACTGTTTCTGAAAAAGAAACCCCAAAAACTCAAACCAACAAGAATAACAAACAACAACAACAACAACAACAACAACAGCAGCAGTAATATTAAATGGATTGATAGAATGATTTAATGTTTTCAATAAAAAGCAAAAACGAATCCAACGTCATTTTAAATGGTCATACTCGTTCAACAAACTGCCAAAGCAAATGATATGAAACGTGTTTAATGTCTAATAGTATTTCGACAATTTCTACTCACTCCTAACGTAACTTGTGCAGATTTCTAACTTGAATCCCCAGTATAGGAGAATACAAGCTGAACATAAGATGGAAATAAAGATGGCTGCTGTGTATTAAATGCCATAAAAACGGTCATTCGCATGTTCAAATGACATTTAATGTGTCAAATAAGGGTTACTCCTTAGAGTTATTTTTTTTTTCATCCACTCACCATTATCAAGTTCAAATTCTATTTAATTCTATGCTGTTTAGTTTGCGAGTGAGTGAGTGAGTGAGTGTGTTGTGTGTATGATTGTCATTTGATGTTTTTTCTATATGTTTCGTCTACTTTTTGTCACTTTTATTCGTTCGTGTGCTGAGTACACTTGGTGACAAACAAAAGTTTGCAGTGGGAGATTTTATAATAAGACTAAATATTAGGCCAGGTTTACATGATGATTTTTAAGACGTCTAATTTTCTGACGTTGCTTTTGGTTTAATGGCGAGCGGTGTAGTGAAGCAAGCGGGGTAGAAAACAAAGACACGAAAGCTTCGTTTAGAAATTCAATATGTACAAATAAAATAAATAAATAAGATGAATATTTTTGTAAACAAGAAAATTAATTATTTTGTTTGGATTTCTGTAATAATTTATTTATATGTGTAGGTTTTTTAGTGCGTACATTCCCAACAGACCAAAAAATAAGTAAAGTATAATAGTACTTTAGAAGAAGCTTTTTAAAAAAAAAATGCTAAAGTTTTTTTTAATCATGTTTGAGAAACTATTATCCTTCACAATATGTTTTTAAATATAGTATATAATAAATAGTATACAATAAATATATATTACACATGCTTGTCATATTTTGTCATTGTTAATTTTGATTTAAAATAAAAAATTATATTTGTAAAAATGTTTTGTTTAGCCGGAAAGTTTTGATTTTTTTTGGAAAAACCCCCTGACCAACGTTCGCTTAGATAAGACTTAAGACACAAACTTGATTGTGGAATAAACAAACTTGATTGAGTAAAAAATAGATACGATAAAAAGTTTGTGTCTTAAGTCTTCTCGAAGCGAACGTTATCGTTCAACATCGATGGCCAGGGGGTAACTTTTTCCTTAAAGGTTTTTTTATTTATTTTTTTTAAGGAGAAAGAAGAAAGACTTGTCGGTAGCCAAAGCTCCGAGTTTTCTTATTTGCAAGCATAACCAAATTCTACAATTGTTGAAATAAGCTTATTCTACAATTATTGGAATAAGTTTATTCTACAATTGTAGGCATAAGCTTATCTTTATTTTGTTTAATAAAATATTATTTGGAGAAGCTTTTTCTAAAATTGAGAATATAAGCTTTTCAAATAATTATTTCAGTACTATTATCACGAGGGTTCCTTTTTGAATAATAATTTAAAAGTGTTTTTCTATAGTTTCTCAAGTCTTTTTAAAGCTTAAGGCTTATGCTCGCAAGCTTTATTATAATATTTTTCTAAAGGGTTTTGGTCTATTGGGCTGTGTCCATAAATTTAAAATTATTTATAAAAAGGCAAAGACAAATTTTTAATATGAACAATAAAGTAAAGAAGATTCAACAAGAAAATCTACAACAAAAATTAAAATTTGTAAAAAAACGACGTCCAAAAAACAACATCGTATGAATGCAAACAAATTTTCGTAGCATCTTCAAAAGAGAATTACTAAAAATAGACGTCTTCAAAAACATCGTACAAACCTTGCCATAGTTGTGTCTTATTCTAAATAAACGAAATTTTTTTTTAATAAATAAACGAGTTCAAAAGTATTTAATTTAGTGTTTACATGTTTTTCGGCAAATATTTTTTCTTTAGTGAATAAGATTATTATGTTTAGCAGTAGCTGCCGGATTCTATAAATTTATTTACTTCGCCTATTATACGTTGAAAGACTAAGGATTCCAAAACTTTGTGGATTCAAGGACTAATGACACTTTTATTTGTTCTAACAAGTTGCTATTGCGTAAACTTTCTTCTGTTCTTAAATTTTTCCTAAGCTCATTTGAGTAAACTCCCTAACATGTGTTTCTCATAATATTTATAAATATAGGTGAAAACATTGAGTCTGGAAAAATTTACTTTTCTCTGTAACTAGTCCGGCAACGATGAAAAGGAGGTAAAAGTTGCAAGAAGTTATGTTTTCTACTGCCAGATTCTCCTTTTGATATTGTCATTAATTTTGATGTTTCAAATTATCGCATTTGTTAAATTCCAAAAGTAAAATTTTAAAAAATCAGTAAAAATATTTTTTGTTAAAAAATTAACGTTTTAGTCTGAAAAATATTTAAGAACAACCTGATAATATTTCTGTAAACTTTTGCAAAATGTATACTGATTTTAATTGTAATATATTTTGAGTAAGCCTCCCTCATATATACTTTTTCTTTGTCACCAGTTGTACAATTAATACAATGCAGAATTTATCAATTTTATTTTGTTTTACTGTGGTGATTTCACAATTTTTATGTGAAATTGATATCCGGTTAAACTAGGACGGGCAAAACTAAAACGAAAATACACTGTATATGTACAAAACCTATATTTAAGAAACCCAACTTGTAAACCCATACACACACGTAGCCATATACATTTTTATACAGTCACACATGTAGATAGAAAACATTCAAGTAAATCACTTAAAATACTCAGGCATACACACATATGTATAAGTGAGTAATACGAGGGTATTTGGAAAAGTTCTTACAAGTAATATATGGAATGGAAATTTAGTTATTAAGAGGATTTACAAATGAACTTGCTTGCAACTGACCAAAAATACTATGTTAGTTTCTTATGATATGTTGTTACTATGAACTTTGGATTGGTTTTATTAAAAATTTTAAAAAATCTCTAAATGCAGCACCCTTTAAGGTTCAATTAGTCGTGACTTAACCATAGCCATAAAAAACAGCTGTTCAAACCAACCTTATGGGCAGCACTGTAAACGATTATTGCCGACTTAACATAATGACATAGCCATAACCAAGGTGAATTAAATACTAGGTGATAGCGTAGCGCCAGCTGATTATTCATGGTGAATTTGAAAATGCCAAAAAGTTATATAAAAAAAAAACTTTTTGACAGTGACGAAAGTTTTTCATATAGAAAAATGCCTGTTGTTCTTGCCTTGTTGTAATTGTTGTAGCAATGCGGTCACCTGGTATTTAATTTCACCATGGCCATAACCATAACCATACATACAAATTGAATTTTGGTTTTCCGCCATAACCATAAACAGCTGATTGCAATATTTACTTATTTGTTGCTTCTTTTTGTTTTTTATTTTAGTTTTCACATTGGTATTGTTTGGTAAGTTGTTTTAAATTGTTTAATAACTTCTTTAATATAATTTAAATTTTTGTAGTAAATAAAATAGATGACAAAAAACTTATTGAGTTGGTGCGGAACTGTCCATATCTTTATGACAAAACCCACGCAGACTTCCAAATAGCATCACATGTCTCCAACACAATGTTTCGTACAGTAGTTTTTCTAATTTCATAGCTCCAAACGAGTGTTTTGAAAGGAGTTCCATATGCTAAATATCTAGAAATTCCTTAAATTAATTTTACAAATTCTGTTTTTATTTCAAAACTTACAAAAGTGTGAGTGATATGCTCATAATTTTGCTTTTATTTAATTCTGCACTTTTGAGAAATTTAAATTTAAAAATATAAACAGCTGTTCACGGTTATGGCAGCACTAACTGTTGCCAGAAAAAAAGTTACGGTTGTGGCTAAGGTTATGGTATGGCAATATGGCAAAGTCACGACTAATTGAACCTTTACGAATAGCTTTCTTATACGCTAAGCGGTATATGTCAATCTGAGGAAATTTGAGGAAATCGTAGCTAGCTTAAAATGACAGCATTGAACCTTGTTTTCGCAATATACAGGAATTAAAACGATTTTACCCAAAATTTAGACAACTGCTTTTCAGCCTGTCCTCGTTTAATGTCATGTACATGTAGTATATCATTTTTGTTTGATGTGCGTAAAGTGCGTTCATTCCTCATTTCTCTCAGTATTGTGTCGTTGTGTGTGCAAATGTGTCAGTGCGTGTGTGCATGTGTGTATTGTTTAACATACATAAATCTGTCACTTTGCTTTTTCTAGTCCTTTTTTTTTGTTTCTTAATTCATTTCAGTTCATTCTTTCTTTACACATTTCATACTACTTTTCATTTCATATTTCATACTCTTGTTGTTGCTTTGAATGTTTGCCATACTTTATTTTTGTTATTGCTGTGCTGCTGTTGTTGTTGTTTATTTTTTGTGATATGCCTGCCTTTTTAAAAGACAGTATGACATTTGTGTTTTGTGTGTGTGTAAGTTTCTAGATGTCAGTGTGTTGCTATTATATTGTATATTCTATTGCCACACTGCGCCTGTCAATTTATAACAAAAATTATGATCCTGAAAAGTAGATTATCCTTGATTTATCGTCTCATCATTTCAAATGAAAAGTTGAAAGTCTGTAAATGAAATTATTGTATGTACAAACATGTACATGTGTATGTGTTTATATAATTTCTATTATGTATGTATATATAAAAAAACATACTTAGTTGCTGTTTTGTAAATCCATATTTTGTGAAGTTCAGGGTTAGAAATCAATATGATAAGGGTTTATGTTTAATTGATTGTAGTGCTATTTAGATATGTGACAGACTTCAATTAGAAATATCAATAATAAAATCGGTCATTAATTGGTATGGCGAAGTTTTGAAATATTTATAACTCTCTAACTATAACAGATAAATAGCACAATATAGGGCTTTAAAATTATATAAGAATCTTTGTCTTTTAAATGAAACTCAAAATTCAGTATCCTATATAAATGTCTTCCCCTGAAAGTATAACTGCCAAAGAATGCCAATTCAATATCATTCGTAATTTTCTTTAGCATTAAATATGACAACAATATTGCTGTTACTGCAACAAATATGTTGTTTACCTTCATAAATTATTATTATTAATACTCTCGTTCCTTAATCTCGTTCCTGAATCGAGACATAGTTGAGAAACTGTCAGCGCAGCAAAATTATGAACGCAACCTTTCATAGAGATCACTAAAACTTTCGGATCACAATTAACATAGAAGCTTTATATTTCAAAAGACCTGCTGGACTCGTACTGTTTTATAGCAATGTCACTAGAATCACTCTGAAACTGAATCAATCACTTAGTGAATTCTTTTGCATAAATAATATGTTATATTAAATTGCTGCTATCGTAAGGATTTTAGTCTACAACTTGATGGCAAATTTCTTCTTCACTTTTTCCTAATACCACGTCGTTATGATCCACATCATTCTTCCAATAGACTTTAAAGATATACTCAGCTTGGACGGATAATAAATATAGGCAAGACAAAGCTTACTAGAGCAAAGTCAAGCTAGTTGACCATCCATGTCTGTTATTTGTGACTAACTGGCTAAGTTTGTGAATTGTTCAAAACAAAAATCAATATATACTGTGTTTCATTACTATAATTACACTTGATGTTTGCTATGTGTTGTAATGTTACAAACAGTTTGAAAAAGAGTAAATTGTAGTTTATATAAAAAGTAGCTTAAGTTGTAGAGTAATTACCAAAACACAAACCATTCACATATTGTAATCAGGCTCTAAAAAACTATTCAAAATCCCGACAAAAAAGAAAAAAAATCGTCATTTCGAATTTTAGAATTGTCAAAAAAAAAACGGAAAAATAAAAAGTCACAGTTTCTATTAGTATTTTTTAATTTTTATATAAATGAAAACATAAAAATCCAGTTTCTATAGTCTCTTGTACAATACATATCATAAAAATAAATAGATTTTTACTTTTTTAATAAAAAAAAACGGATATCAGCTCACGAATACCAATGAACAGATAATTTGGAAACTCTAATTTCATTTCAACGACTCACCAGAACTAACAATGATGCACCAGTTAGGCACGAAATCTACATGTCAATTTAAAGAAGAACAAATCTCCAGGAGAAGGTTTTTTAAAATTCTACCTATTTAAATGTTTATTAATTTTTTTCAAAAACTTAATTCTTCCCTATCTGACAATCTCTGTTAACTCAATTCGTTAATGTAATGGGTATTAAAATAATATAAATTTCATAAGCTAAAAAATGGGAAAAACCATTTGGGTTAAATTGCATGATGTTTATAATCAAGAAATTTCAACTATTTATTAAAGTAAATTCTATGAAAAAATAAAAAAACACTAAAATTTTGTCTGAAATTTTCAAAATTTTTGAATTAAAAAAAAATTGTTTTTTAATTTTTGATAACCCATTGAATGCGCCTCTCAAAGACCTTTCATATGATGCCAAATTTACATATAGTTCCTTTGGAAGAAATGTAAAAAAAAATCAAAAAAACTCTAAAAATGACATTTTTATCCTTTGATCCAGCTCACCAAATATTGACCCCAGGACAAAAAAAATTGAGAAACGTAGTCTTAAAATGAATCAAACTTTATTTTGGGGCCACCCTAAAGTAAACACTTGAGTGTTCTAGCAATTCGTGTTACTCTCTTATTCGTATTACATACATATGCATGTGTGTACAAATGACAAATAAAAATAAGAGCGATTTAAGCAATAAGAATTGTGCTGTGTGAACACTGAAGAAATTTCAAGGAAAAAGTTGTAGCAATCCTTGCAATAAAAATTGCTTCCTGTAAATTGAGACTAAACTCCTTGTACAAATTGAAACATTTTGAAATGTAAATAACATGTCTGAATAATAATGAGAAAAAGGTTTAAAAATTAAATTTTTTTTCATACAAATTTCAAAATGAGACCCTATACTTGTCTAATAAATCGTATTTTTTTCAATTTCTAATTTTCATCTGTTTTCCTATGACACATTCATTAGAATTGAAAGGCAGTGCACCTTCAAAATAACAAATATTTACTTATTTTCGTTTTTTATTTTTTGACATATTTCTGTGACATCATTTTGTTACCATTGACCATAAATATGTATGTATTATTGTTTGAGTTTTCCTACTTTTTCATTTTAATTTATTTCACTTTAATTTTACTACAATTTTAACCCTCGATTAAAAACATCTTTAAAAAATACAACGTTCAGCAGTGTCCTTGTCATTGTAGAGCATTTTTACTTGAATTCTTCAAAGATAAGAATACGACAAGTAAATGTCAAATAATTTAGTCACTATTGTTAAATGTGAATGTAGATGGGTGTCTGTATATATTTTCTATTAAATCTAATTCTAAACATTAGTAAGTCTAACTATGTACATACAAAAAAAGAAATAGAATAGAAAAGATTTGTGTGGGTCTATTTTTGTGTGTTTGTTATGAAAACGATAAAGGTGCGTTTGTGAGTTTGATGATGATGATCATCGTCATCGTCATCATCATCATCATCATGGTGAACACATTATAGATTTGCTTTTAAGCGGTGGAAAGAAATCAATAATTTATTGTTTTTAACATTTTAAGTGATTGAATTATGTGCGTGAGAAAGTGAGACATGTGAGCGGTATTTGTACTAAAATCTTTTAGTATGAGTCAATGGTTTGAATTGAATGTGTTTTTTCTTATTGTTTTGAAAAGGCATTAGATACCTATCTAGAAGCACATAAATAAACCTTTAAAAGAAATTCTTTGGCATTTGTCTATCACTCAGGGGAGATTTAAAGCCTTGTACCTAAAAAAGTATATATACAAATACTCTTTACTTTGAAAGTAATGAACATACTCGCATTTGGATCTAAAGTAATTACCGGCAAACTTAGTTTACACTTACTAAATCAGGAATAACTTACTGATGTACATATGTATATTTTAATATACATACATATGTATATACATTGTACATACATACAAATCTTTATTAAATTTTATTTTTCTTATCTTTTGTTAATAGTATTAGTTTCATTTAAAAAACCATAATTTTAATAAATTCTTTAAATCATCATCATTTAGTTTTTAAATCCAAAACAATACCATTAGTATACGAGTATGTATGTATGTATTTGCTTTTCTAGTCATAAAAATTTATGATGACCATAAAAAACAAAATATTATTTTCTTTTTATTTCACACACAAAATTTTTAATCAATAAATATTGAATTTGTAACGCACAAAAGCAAAACTGAAAATGTAGTAGACATGAATTGTAATAAAACTGAAATGAAATCTAAAGGTTAAAACAAGTCAACTAAAGAAAAAAAAATCAAAACTTAGGCAGGGGTTCTTAAAGTAAATTTATTCTTATGTGTCTAAAGAAATACTTAAAGCTATTCCCTATAATTCTTTGTATAGAATTAATATATTTAACAAGCTATTAAATGAGAAATAAGTAACAGTTCTAGCAGGGCTTATAGGTACGTTCACACTTGGCAAATATTTGCCGAAAAAAAAAAACGTAGAACAATTTTAGACCAGTATATTTTAACACATACAGAATTCATCGTAAAGATTAAGTTCCTTGTGATCTAAAAGTCTAATTTTTGGTAATCCAGCTTAACAAATGGAAATCGAGCTATAAAAATTACTAAGGATTTTAATCCTAAGACTGTGCAAATTTTGGGTCAACTACATATATCAATAAAGATCATCATTAAACTTGAATATTTTTTTAATTTATGTAATTACTTCAATATAGAAGTTTCTAAAATCGTTATACATTACAGTTTGTTGTAAAAAAAGAACAGTGTGAAATAGTATTTTGTGTATGAAATATAAATTTCATTTCGCTGTGTAAACAGCTGCTTGTTTGTATGATCCATAAAAAGAAAATCTGCTTTTATATAACTAACTAATATATTTTCACAGCAGCGCTGTAAAATGATAAATAAAAAACAGAACTGCCAATTCAAAAAAATTATTCAGTGTTGGTAAATAGTGCAAAATTACACAACAAATTTATAGTGCAAACACAGTGCAAGAAATTTTTAATAGTGCAGATTTTACACTATTGCAGAAATTGGCAACGCTGGCTAAAATATTATTACGCTTTTTTCAGTAAATATTTGCCAAGTGTGACCATACCTTTAGAGTCGAAAAACTTTGACGAGATAATCTTTATTTAAGACATCTTTCGGAAAAAAATGCTAAAGTCGAAATAATACATGAGATCATTTGCAATGTATAATTATAACTCAATAAAGTAATTACTCTCTATCACCCTGTTTAAATGGTTTAAAACCGCATCTATGTATGTACATTAGGGTTGCCCCAAAATAAAATTGCGGATGTTCCCGACTAATATGAAAATTTGATTCATTTTAAGACTACGTCTCTCAATTTTTTTGTCCTGGGGTCAATATTTGGTGAGCTAGATCAAAGGATAAAAAGATCCCTTTTAGAGGTTTTTTGATTTTTTTCACATTTCTTCCAAAAGAACTATATGTAATTTTAGTATCATATGAAAGGTCTTTGAGAGGCGCATTAAATGGTTTATCACAAATTTAAACACAATTTTTTTTAATTCAAAAATTTTGAAAATTTCAGACAAAATTTTAGTGTTTTTTTATTTTTTCATAGAATTTACTTAAATAAATAGTTGAAATTTCTTGATTATAAACATCATGCAATTTAACCAAAAAGGTTTTTCCCGTTTTTTAGCTTATAAAATTTACGTTTTTTTAATATCCATTACATTAACGAATTGAGTTAACAGAGATTGTCAGATAGGGAAGAATTAAATTAAAAAAAAAATTAATAAAACTTAAAGTAGGTATAATTTTAAAAAACGGGAACAATTATTTGGGATAAATTGCATGATGTTTATAATCAAGAAATTTCAACAATTTCTTTAAGTAAATTCTATGAAAACATAAAAAAACACTAAAATTTTGTCTGAAAGTTTCAAAATTTTTGAATTAACAATTTTTTTTTTAATTTTTGATAAACCATTGAATGCGCCTCTCAAAGACCTTTCATATGATGCCAAATTTACATATAGTTCTTTTGGAAAAAATGTGAAAAAAATCAAAAAAAACCTCTAAAAAGGAATGAAATTTTCATATAATTCGGGAACATCGATACATTATTTTTTCTACATACAAACGGGGCCACCCTAATGTACATATGTTTAGTTTATAAAATATGAACATGTACATTAGTAGGGAATCACTGATTTTTAGTATTAACTCCGTTTACGAACAGCTTAGCAGTCACATGAAATCGACAAATCTTAGAAATTATGATTAATATTTTATAATTATAACAAATTGATAAAAATTAAGAAAATCTATAAAATTAACACTATCAAAGAAATTTCCAAAAAATAATAGAATTTAATGAATAGCATTTGAGAAGTTGTCTAACAAAAAACCATAAACAACATAAATTTAATAATTGAGATTGACATTTAACCAACTTGTAAATGTATAAAAGAATAACCAATAAAAAACACACACAATAGCACAAAAATATGGCAATTAGAACTAATATACATACATATGTATGTATGCAGAAAGAAATTTTGAAGATCTTTTAAATCTATCATAAGAGTTTTAGAAAATTAATATTTAAGAAAAATATCAAATAAAACCAAAGATAGACAGATACAAAAAAGAAAAAAACTCAATAGTACCCATGAAAAGATCTCTCTCTACTCTTAACTCTAAAGTGCCAGGAAATAGGCCTCATAAACAACATTTCATTTACTTTTCGTGTTGGTAAATTAGAAATTAATATTAAGAAAAAAATTATTATAACATTTACAGACCTTTAAAGAGTTCCTAGCAACAAAATATGCTTTAAAAATAAAAGATAAAAGGAAAAAATACCGTATTTTAACCAATTGATGATCATAAATTTGATAAATTTCAAAAAATTATTGTTTTTCATTGTCTGGCTATTTGTTTGGAAAACCAGAAACCAAACAATTTTTTTTTTTAAAGACATAAAGATGCTATAAGGCTGCTCATTTGAATTTAAATTCAGAAAAAAATAAAGAAAAATCTAAAAGTGTTATGGCTTGTTAAGTTTTGTTGGATTATTTATTATTTTAGTTTCAAAAATATTTCGTTGGTCGTTCTCCTACTGCTACATTCTTTCCATCTTTCACTTATGAAAATGTTGTAAATCATCATAATTTTCATATTTTCCATATGGCAGGAATGGAATATTACGCAGTTTAATTTAAAAGAGCCCAAAAGATGAGATATTAGATGAGATGAGCTGTACTGTGCTGTGCTGAGTTGTATTGAATTGTATCCCACAGATTCTGCATCTGCTTAAATTTTTCTATTTCGTTTTCATAATTTTTCTTCAATTAAATAACTGTTTGGCTGGTATTAGTAAGAGTAAGAGTGAGAGCGAGAGCAAAAGATATTGCAATGTTCAAAAAGACATTTAGGCAGATAGATAGACAAAAAAGTCATGCTAAATTAGAAAACACAAAAATTTCCATCTTTTTTGACAGTTCATGTAATTTATGTTTGTATCTTGCTGTGTTGTATCTAATATTTTGTATCTTTAACAGTCATAAAGTCAATTGTACTTGTAGTTGTTGTTGTTGTTGTGCTGTTGCTGTAAATAAGCGAAAGTGCAGTTTAACACAGTGACAAAATTTTCACTTTTCCTGGCAACCTCGTTGTTTAGTTGATTAACGTCTGTCTGTCTGTCTGTCTGTCAGTCTGTCTACACTCAAATAAATTTAAACCATCGAAAATAGTTTGGTGCCTTTTACTAAATTACAATTCCTTATAACTTTTAATGTTCCCAGTGTAGTGTTGCACAAGTTGCATACATATTTCGTAAACTAATAAAGATTAGGAAAAATTGCGTGTAAATTGTCAACAAAAAATCAAACTGTGTTTGTACATTTAAGTTGGCTTAAGCCAAAAGGCGGGTGGTATTTTAAATGTTGCCTTTTCTCTGGAGGCTAAATTTACCTAATTTGTGCGCTACCATCATATTTATGACTTGTTGTTTTGTTTGCATTTGCTTTTCATATTTTCCTTAAACGGAATTTTTAAGAACGTGACTTTTTGATTGTAGATGCCTCAAAGATTTGAGAATAAAACCTAGGGGGTGTTTTATTGATTTTATAACGTCATTTTGTTACTGTGACTAGAGATATTTTTGAATTGTTGAGGGTTTTGTTTGTAATTATGTGTGCGAGTTAAAATTAGGTAATATTTTTGTATTTAATTATTGATATAATGGAAATTTTACTAATTTTAGAATTTATGAACAAAATATTTGTGCGGACAAAGTTTTTTTCATATGAAGTTTAACGTCTCTCTTTTTGAGAGAGACACAATATTTTTTACGAACAACTCTTAGCTTAGGTTTAATTTTAGTTCTGTTTCAACTTTTCAGTTTTAGCTGACTACTTTTGTTCAGTTCTCTTTTGAACTTGTCATGTCATTCACACACGTCAATTCAATTTTCCCACTTTTTATTGCAAATTAACATGCAGGAATGAAAACAACAAAAGGAAATAAGAAAATTGATTAGTACCGTCAAGTTTGTACCCCTTTTAATCTCTTTTCCCTTCTCATCCAAAAATACTTGCTTTGACGAGTCAGAATACCAACTCATGCTGAATGATCAAACGTGCTAATCAATTAAGCTACAGCATCCTGTAGTGATTTTGTGTAATCAGTATTCAATTTTTTGCTTCGAAACTCCAAATCATGCTTACTGTCTCTATAAAAAGCCCCTTAAACCAGCAAAGATCTGCCTTTGAAATTTTTGTTTGAGAAATATGTTGGTTCCTTTCGTAGGTCTTGCAATAGCTGTTGAAACAATCTGGGGCATCAAGAAAAAAATCACCCCAAGTAAATATATGTTTAACTGGTGCAACTAAATATTAACAAGGATTATTGGCTTACATATTTCCAGTTACTTTGTAAGTTTCTTTTATCAAATTCAAGTCTAGCGGTTTTGTGACGGTGTAATAGCCCACACAATGTCAAGATCTTTTGTCGAGCAATAGTCAGGAATTTTTTAGCTGTTTATTAATGCTGGATTTGAGCATTAATAATCTGACCAATACTATTGATTGTGTTGCTGACGATTTTCTGCGATTGTCCTGTTCAGAAAGCTTAGTACCGATTTAAACGAAAAAAATAATTGATGCTATTATTTCCTTAAAATTTTCCTAAATCACTTGTATTTTTATTTGAGTGAAAGTAGACACACATTTGTATACACATACAGTCATGTGAAAAATAATAGGGACAGTGCCCACTTAAACTTAGAATTTATTTACAACCGGATAAAAAATCGAAAATTCCTTCTTGTTTAAACGATTTATTTTTTCTTAATTCGGTAGAAAAAGACTAATAACAAAATGTTTGCTATTCTCATAATATATTTTGATTTTTTTGTAATTTTGTATGAATTCATATAGTTTAACGTGTGAAAAAAATAGGGACACTTCATGAAATTTTAAAACTATAACTAAAGTAAAACTAAATAGATATTTATACTGAATATTTTATACTGAATATTATTGAATAAAGCCTTAGAACTTTGTTGCGGATCATTTGTTATCCAGAACAGTAGCACATCTTCTAGGCATTGCATCGACTAAATTTTGACGAGCATGTAGCGGTATTGCATTGCGAAATTTGATGGACACTTTCCCCTGATTGCCTTTTAACTTCTTTCCACAAATTTTCTATTGGGTTCAAATCAGGGGACTGTGCTGGCCATTGTAAAATATTGATTTTGTTGTTCTGGAAACACTTCTTTGTGGAATTTGCCGTATACTTTGGGTCACTATCCTGCTGGAAGATCCATTTGAGTGGCATATTTTCTTCTGCATACGGCAGCATTGTATTTTTCAAAATTTCAGTGTAATATAGAGGACCCCCACCATAATAAGAGAATGACCACCATACTGTGATGCTACCACTACCATTTTTGACCGTCTTTAAAGTATATTTTGGATTGAATTCTTGATGGATAGGTCTTCTTATATGGTGGACACCTCAATCAGTAAAAAAAAAAACAAGTTTACTTTTGTTTTACGCCATTTTTCTTTAAGCCATTTGATATGATTTTTAGCAAACTCTAATCTTTGTTTTATATTCTTATTGGATAACAATGACACTAGGTGTAATTTTTGGTTTTCTGCCACGGGTTTCATCATTGGGAATCCATTTAATAGCGTTTTCAACCACCGTTTTACTTAGATTTGTAATATTATTTCGAGTAGCGTGGTCGCAATGCATACTTCTACCCATATTTGCCTAAAAAGTTACAAAATGCAATTTATTTAGCAATTAATGGGAAGCTATAAATTTGTTTTACTCATTCACTTACAAAAAAAGTTTTTTTTTTAATTTTTACTATTGTCTTTTTCCCAAAAAGAGAAACTGTCCCTATTATTTTACACACGAGAAATAGCGCGTTTTACAAATAAAATAATTTGTTATCAAAACGAAGGGGAAAAACACAAATTGTAACGGGATTTCTTAATGTCGTTTACAATCATTGCAAAACAACTCTCTTTTATCACTAATTCTTTCATTTTATATGAATAGGGAAGAACCAAAGACGGCGAATATAACTGTCCCTATTATTTTTCACATGACTGTATGTGTTACTCTCTCATTCGTATTTAACAAGTACAAGAAATGCTAAATAGTACAATCGAGTGTGTACTTCGTCTTATCTTCTCCTCACTCCGATGTCTAAAAGCTAAGCAATATTCAGCGTTGTCAACTTGATGTGTTTCGCACCATTATTGGTGCTTTTTTTAATTGTTTGTCCGAAAAATTCCTTTGTTGGTGCTCGGTGCGCTTTTTTTAATTTTGTTGCTTTTTTTTAATTTTTCCGAAAATGGAATGAAATTTTTATTTTTTTTTAGTAATTTTTAATTGCAGTTTTTTAATAATTCATTATCATGAAATCTATACGGTGAAAAAGGACCCAATTGAATGTATTTTAAATACGAATGTATGATAAATGAATACATACTGTCAAATTTGTCACATGAAGGTTATTGCTAAAGGTGAATAGGAAGAAAATATTTGTTTGAAAATAAAATTGAAATTTTGAATATGGAAATAAAAATGCCTGTGTAGCCTGATGGTTTGGTCTACTGAACTGTAGACGAACAAGCAGGGTTAGAGTTCCAGTGGAGCTCGAACAAATTTTATTGGAAAAATTCAAATAGAAGTACCTAAAATAGAAACCAAAAATAATTTTTAAAAAGTGCTAAATATGCAACGAAATTTTACCTCTTTCTTTCCAATTACTACTTCAGTTTCGAGTAGTATATTGTGAGTTCAATTTTGAGTGGGTAAATGCTTCATTTATCTTTATTAGCTCGTTTATTAACAAAAGGCTTTTACTATTATTAATTTTACTATTAATCGTTGATATATTTTTAAAAAGTTTTATATGGAATTTATAAAACTAAAGAAAAAAATAATCACATACATATCTAGACAAAGCAATACAAACAAATTTGTTTAGTTTAATTTTTATTTTTGTCAAGTTTTATTTTATTGTAAAAACACTGAACTGTAGAAGACAGTTTTATTGTTATATTTATAATACATAATATTATACTTTTTATGTAAAATTAATACAATAAACATTTTAAATAAGAAAGATATTCTAAACTTGGTGCATTTTGAAATTTCAAAGTTGACAACGCTGGCAATATTGCTGCAATATTTTCTTTTGAAATTTGTTAATTGTGAACAACTTGTTGAAAATTGCATAATTAAAATAAATAACACTTATACTTTTGTTTTTCTACTACTCTTCTTTCTTGGTTTATCATAATATGTAATTATAGTTATGAAACAGTAAAACAATTTTGGATAATGGCAGATTATTAGCCATACTCTTAAAAATTGTTACAAGTTTTAAAAAACTGTTTGTAACTTTGCAACAAATAGTCACGTATTTAGAACAGAACTCATTCTTCGAAGCATTTAGTAATAGAAGGACTGCAAAACATTGCTTGATCATTGACATTTGGTTGGAAGTAAAGAACAAAATTCTAATTCTACCTATATGGCGTCATAATTAAAATAAATGTATCAGCTATCATTTGTATATAATTTTACAATTCGAATGAAATTAATTCCAAAATACATTAGTATGTGGTTATCTCTATTATAAATAAATTTTAATACAACTTTTTAAAAATTTTAAGACTATTAGATCTTTTTCAGCTCTTGCTTTTCTATATTTCATATCATATAACGTAAAATAATTTCCATTTCACACCGAGACAATTCCATTAAAAAAAATATGAAATTTATGTTTACAAAATTTATGAACTTCTTAAATATGAGTTTGTTTCAAACGCAACGTTAGAAGTGACAACCCATTGTGATGTCAACTGAAACGAATTCCTTTCTCTCTGTATGATTAACTTAACACACAGATACTTACCAATACAAAACTACCCTGCCAACATTTTCTATTGCGAAAGTGACTCAGAAGTGACGCTAAGAAGTTGAAACTCATCTTCTGCGATACCATTTTCTGATCGTAGAAGCGTCTTCCGTATTGAGAAGTTGTACCCCCCGGAAGTAACTTCCAGAAGTCACTTCAGCGTAACTTCCAGAAGTTATTTTATTCGCCTCTCTTTTGCTTTTGATTTTTGTTTGCCTTTACAGATAATACACTCATATTGACTATGGGATAACAAATATGTAAAAACTACAACAATAACAAATCGAAATCACACTTTACCACTGACCGACCACAGCAAATGACAAAATAAAACTAATTTCGATGATGTCGAAAACTTCTTATTTGCATTCTTTTCATTTCTTTTATAACGGGGCATGTCATTTTCGGCTGGTGTTGTAAACAACAAACAATCTTCCAAACGTCGTCTGGATGATTAAAAGACGACTGCAATGTAAATTGTTATTGTTATCTTCCAATTAACGTCTGGAAGTGAGTAAGACGTAACGCCTTTGACGATGGACGATGAAAGAAACTTCCAATTGCTGGCAGGGTAAGTGACATAGACACACACACACACACACACTTTGTGTCATAAACAATAACACATGCATAAATACATGTGTATTTTTAAGAGTAAATACCCTGCCAGCAATTGGAAGTTTTTTTCATCGTCCATCGTCAAAGGCGTTACGTCTTACTCACTTCCAGACGTTAATTAGAAGATAACAATAACAATTTACATTGCAGTCGTCTTTTAGTCATCCAGACGATGTTGGGAAGATTGTTGTTTACAACACCAGCCGAAAATGACATGTCCCGTTATAAAATAAACAAAAAGAATGCAAAAAAGAAGTTTTCGACATCATCGAAATTAGTTTTATTTTGTCATTTGCTCTGGTCGGTCAGTGGTAAAGTGTGGTTCCGATTTGTTATTGTTATTGTTGTAGTTTTTACATATTTGTTATCCCATAATCAATATGAGTGCATTATCTGTAAAGGCAAACAAAAATCAAAAGCAAAAGAGAGGCGAAGAAAATAACTTCTGGAAGTTACGCTGAAGTGACTTCTTGAAGTTACGCTGAAGTGACTTCTGGAAGTTACTTCCGGGGGGTACAACTTCTCAATACGGAAGACACTTCTACGATCAGAAAATGGTATCGCAGAAGATGAGTTTCAACTTCTTAGCGTCACTTCTGAGTCACTTCCGCAATATAAAATGTTGGCAGGGTATATATGTACTCGTATGTATAAAAATTCACATCTTTGTATTTGTATCTAATAAATATTTTATACATGAAACAAAAATTTTGAAAAACAAAAACAGCCGAAAACAATGAAAGACAGAAGAAAGAATATTTTTTGTCCGTCTGCTGCTTGTAAATCACTCAAATTTTGACAGTTTTGTTTTAAATTGCGTGACATTGTTTTATTACGTGTGTGATGTATAGTCACTAAAATATATATTATCACTAGATGTCTGATATTGTTCTTGTGTTTGTTACTCTGTAGTATATTGTTATTGTGATTTACCAAAAATAAAATAATAACCAAACTTTGGTATTTTCAAAAACTCCACCTCCTCTCTGTTCCATTCTTTTCATTTCAATATTAATAAATATACTAAATATAACAATTTCGAACGGTTGAATGAATCAATGGTTGTGGATTTTTTTTTTCTATAAACTATAAATTTGATAAGTTTGACATGTTTCATTTTTCCTTTTTGTAGCCGCCATACATATTCTCACCCAAACTCGAACTCAACTGTCAAATTCATGCTCATAAACATTTGTTGTCTTCTTTAGCTTTAGCTTCATCTTCTCCTTTGTTGCTTTCTGTCTCGCTGTCAGACTCGCACGTTGATGTCTTTAGTGTAGCCTGTAAAATAGTATTTCTTGCTCATCTTTAATTTCATTTTGAATTTTTTTTTATGGCCATAATAGGTGGATTTTATTGTCAAAATCTAAAGTTGATTAGTTGTTTTTTTCTTCCACCTCTACTTTATGATTGTACGTCTTTTTGGTTGTAGTTGTATATATCAATTTTATACTGTCATGTCTCCTTTTCATTTCATTCTATTTTGTACATTTTTTATTTGAAAAATATTTTAGTCACTATTTATCAAAAAGGGTTTTAATTTAGTTTGTATCTTCTGTTTTTATTTTTATTTTTTGTTTAAATGACATGATTAATGTCCATATTTTCTTTACAAATTCAATACTTTTTGTGTATTGACTTGTGTCATCTGTTCGAAATGCCCCCAGAAAAAAAAGTTTAAAATATATTTTTTGGGTGTAACACAAATTTTTGAGTAAAAGGTTCATTTCATCTAAAACTAATTAGAGTTCTGTGGATTAAAATTATTAATGTAAACAGCAAATATTGAAAACATTTGCTTTTGATTAATTTTGTTATTGTATTAATATATATTATTTCATGTCTTTAATATAAGAAAGACTGGCTAATCCTACTGGAAATGAAGAGTTTGTAATGAGACATTTTGACAATAATATACTACAGACTTAAGCTAGATTTACACGATTGAAATTGCTCAAAATTACTCTTCAAAATGTTTCAAACTCTAAATTAGTTTATTTAATAGTTATTAAATAAATAAATTTTCAAGAAATTTTGCTGTTTACACAAGTTTGAAGCATTTTGAAGAGCAATTTTGAAGAAAATTTCAATCGTGTAAATCTAGCTTGACATTTTTCTTTTTAAACTTGATAAACTAAATTAATACTTTGTGGGAATATACAGTGATTGTCAATATAAATTAAACACCTAAGTTGATAAATTAAATTAATACTTTGTGGGAATATACAGGACTGTCGACCAATAACACAATTTTCTCGACAATAACACCCAAATTTCTCCAATTTTCTTAGATAATATATATATCATTCAAAATATCTTAGTTTCTTCTTTCCAAATCTAGTAAGAAATTGAAAATCGGATCATTATCAACAAAATTACAGGCATATAAGTGCGCAAAGGTACAAAAACCAGTTTTTTTAAACCGGACTCACTATTGGAATCCTGTTTTGCTCGACAAGGCCTACGAGAAAAATAATATCCGGTCCCAGGTTTTTCTATTTTATTCAATTTTGTATCACTGTATAATTTATATGTATCTTAAGCAGAATAAAACTCTTTAACAAAAATTTGAAAAATGAGAAACAAAGAAAAATAATTCAATTTTAAAAATAAAAAAAGTACTAGTGGAAAAGTAAAATTACTTCGTGTCAAAATAAAGTACGGGTATAAATAAAACAGTCATATTAAAATTATGTAAAGCATTGTGATTAATATTTTGTTGTAGTCCTTTTGCCTTTATCACAGCTGACAATCTTTTAGTCATAGAATCAACTAGTATTTTTAGTGAAATCAGGCGAAATTTTGTTTCATTCATCCTATATTACTGCCTTTAGGTTATCCTTGCACGAAATATTTCTTTGCCTATTTCTTTTATCCAGATATTCCTACAAGTAGTCAATTGGATAAAGGTCTGGTGACTGTAGCGTATAATCTCAACCTTATATGTAGAAGATTTGTTTACACATTCTAAAAGATTCGATACTCATTTCACCTTGCCTTCTCTCAGAAGGTGTTCTAGAAGGTGTTTCACACACATTCAAAATTGCAATTTAAAAGAAGGTCAACAAAACATTATTTAATTATCAAACATAAATATTGCTCACTTTATTATACGAGTAATGAAAATTAATAAAGAGAGCGTCTATAAATTTACCCCCTTATTCATAAAACTTGCCAAAGGTTTATAACAGGCTTATAAAGCAAATTTTGTATGGATATTTGCTCTATAAGACAATGAACCGCCGTGTAAAATTAAAACGATTTTACCTATACAATGTTGTTATTTTTTAATTAATCTTTTAAAAAGTTTTAAATAGCTAATTTTAAAGATGCCAAAAAAATTGTTGTTTAACTAATTTAATAATTTTCATTCGGTTGATGACATGGAATCTCTTCATCCGATAAGCGTAAAATTTTGAATTGATTAGTTTTAGATGCTATAAAATTAAATAAGATCTACTCAGAAAATCTGATTTTGAAAAGTAAGTAATGTAAAATGAAATATTATTTTTTAGTTTTTCAAACATCTTTACTTATAAAATAGGTTAATACAAACGGAAGGACAAACTTAATATAACCCCAATCTTGTTGGTGGTGGGTACGAAAATGCATTGATATCTTTCAAATTAATTTTGTTCGTGGCAACACTGCTGGTAAATGAAATAAAAATAATACAAGAGAAAAAAAGAAATGACAAATTTGTCACTTCGTTTCACAAAACCTGCCACTCTAGCTACCCCATACTCTCCACTACGTATTTCATCTATAAACACGAGTCGCAGGAGAAAAGTCGCAGGTAAAAGTCGCAGAGTGTGAACTCCCTCTAGGTCGAGATTTTTGAGGGTTATTATAACTCTACTATAGAAGTTTCTGGTATTCTTTCATTAAAAAATGTTACAAATTCTTTTTAACTAAAATATCATAACCCCAACACCTCTTAATTAATGTCTGTTTCAGCTATATCGAGCCATTACCGCCAAAATAATGTATCCCACACCATAATCGATTGTTGTTTTTTATCGAAATCGATAGTTCAACATCATTTGCATCATCTGTCAAAATTTCATGGCTGTAGATTAATCCGTTATGATTTTATAACAAAAACAATTTTAATGTAAATGCATATGGTGAGTTGTTTACATTTTCTTTGAACGCTTGTGTGGGATACAATTAAATTCTCTTTTAAAATAAATGAAACACAAGGGAAAAATAAAAAAACACAATTTTTTGAGACTTTAATTAAGGATAAAGATTTGTATTTTTGGAAGCTTTAGAACAATATGTCGAAGGTATCCCATGAATTTTTTTTTTTGCAAAATATGTTTTTGTTTTCAATTATTGGATATTTTTACAGCTCTCCCTGGTACCGTATATGAACATTTTTGGGGAATAGGCAACAAAATTAGACAGAAAGATTGTCTTCTTGTGTTAAACAAGTCGATATTAAAAGGCGATATGGAGAAAGTGACAGAAAAAAGTGCAGCTTTAATTATTTTATCAATATCAATAATACCAGTTTCAAAGTTTGTCAAAAATTTTCATTGAAAACGTTGAACATTTCACAAACGATTTTAATATCCGTAATAAAAAATACAAGTTCATATAAAACTTGCCTTGAAAATATAAAAAAGCCAACTGCACACAACAAATCTGAGGAAGCAAGCATATCGCTAGTAAAATCCCTTATAGAATAATTACCAGCGGTTCCTTCACATTATTGCCGGAATAAAAGTAAAAAATTATATCTACCTCAAGAATTTCAAAACATAAAAACTGTATATCAGCATTATGTAGAACATTTGAAAACTATTAATAAAGTAAATAGTCAGTTATCGTTAAGAGTATTCCGTAATATTTTTAGAAACAGTTTCAATTTAGGCTTTCATTTACCTAAAAAAGATAAATGTATCTTATGCGAGAATTACAATAATTTAGACACAGAATCTGACAATTGAATCGTTTATTCGGAATAGAACTATTTGGGCTCCAAGTGAGTGGTACACCATAATATCAAATGCAAGAACTAACCCAAGAAAATATAATTGTATTGAAATAACTAACAGTGATTTTAAAGACTGGAAGACATTTTCACAGGCATTATTTCCAAATTCAGTGAAAATTCAATTTACAAAATTACGCTCTGTTACATTGGACAAAAATATTCCAAATATTACTCTTAAATATGGCTACTTTGATGAATCTGAAACCATAAATTATGATCTAAATTCACATCCACGATCCAGACGAAACTCCGAAAAAGTTTCTAAGGGACCTACTCAATTATATGATGATATATTAAACATTTCTTCTGCTAAATATAAGGATTTGAATACGCTTTGTATTTAAATTTAAAATGGGATGGATCTGATAAAGATTTGCTACCTGAAACCGACCAGGAAGATAGTATTTAGCGGTCTTTATATATTTTTATCTATCGTTATTCAAGTTTACAAGATTTTAATATGAATAACATTACTTTGTTAACACAAAACTTTAAATACAATATGAATTACATTATTTTATTTTTGTTTTATCCAATATACTATGAAATGTATACATTTATTTTTTTTTAATGAAATTTAATTTAATTTTCAGGAGTAAGTAAAAAAAATAAATAAAAAAAAAACGGGAAGTCACTTCCTTAAAATAAATTTTTGTGTAACCCACACACTTTTTTAATAATAGGTTGCCAGAAGGAAAAAAAATGTATGCCACAAAAACAACCGTTATGATGCAAATATCTATTTAAAATTATTAAAATTAAATGTATTACACAAATCAATATTTACATTATAAATTTTAAAATAATGGCTTTATTCAAACTGATTTTATTTAAAAAAAACCTTCCCCTGTAAAATTTTGAGTTTGTGGGATACATTTTTTCGGCGGTTATGGCTCGATATTAGCAGCAAGTTTTGTATATCAATTTATGTTAGATACGGTCATCTGTAGATAATGACCGCGATATGTGCGCGTTGTAAGAACAATTGGAACTAAATGCAGTCATTCTAAGATTCTGGCTACTAAAGATTATGAATGGGAGGTAAATTATTTGTTTAAACGTTTCTATATGAAGCTGATATCAATCATCGGAGTTCGGTAGGAGGAATTGTAGGATGATGTGATAATATGAATTATGCATAATTTGAGTTAAAAAGCGTAGTGTTTGTACCAATTGAATGATTCTTCTTTAGTAATCGAATTTATCATTAATGAACATTTGATAGTTTCAATGCTAATTTATCTTTAGCAATTTACTTTCTATTACAAGAATGCATTGAAGCATTTTAATGTACTGGCTGCTTACCTTCGATGACCAGGAGTTATATCAGAAAATCTCCATTTTAACTGGAGTTTATCCCTGTTTAGAGTTTAGACTGGTTTCCCAAATCAGTTTTCCCCGGTATCCACTAATTCAACCACCTGTTTTATTTACTCTTACAAATAATTAATACGCAACATCTCAAAACTGTCAAACAACCAACAACCACTTGTATTCTATTTCCAGATAAAATTAAATTATTTTTAAAAAAAGTTTTCAATTTATTTTAAATTCGAAAAAAACAAAAAACAACCATCTATATTTTGAAAAATTATAGTAATTAATAATGCTCATTAGCCGGCTGAGGAACAAAATTCATGTGTGGCTCTTCAAACATCTACTGCAGTATGTCTCTTTTTATAGAGGTATCTTTATATGTATGTATGTAGAAACCTGCTTTTTAAAGTCTTTATAATTTAATTAGTTACTTTCACAAGTAATTAATCTTTAGCAGAAATTCATTTCATTTTAAGTGGTTTGTTTGTGAAACTCCAACACTCCCGCACTAACTTACACGCTCAATTGACATTTGTATGGGTACCTGCCTGTACACCACCATCATGTTTTCTTTTGTATAGACTCCTAGCCCGCCATCATTTCTTAGGGATCTTTTGACATTTCAATTATTTAGTTTTTCATCTTATTTGCTTTCCTTTCAAAAGCAAAACTCTCTACGTTATGGCTTATCATTTGGTAGTTAAATGCATTCGTTCAATGTTTTGTAAAAGACTCAATCAGCCATGTGTTAAGCATCTCTGTGCTGTTCACAGAAGGAACTCAGAAGATCGTCTGCTTCATCTTTAAACCACCATATGAGTAGATACATGAGTGGATACATTCGTACAACATGTTTTATTTATTTTCTGATTTGATTAATTGTGTAATTGTTCCTTCATTTTTATCATCTTCATGATCACCATGCTCATCATCGCTACTTCTTCATCTTCAAGATTGAAATTATTTAGTTACTGGCATCTCTTTTACTCGTTTGCTGTTTATAGAAATCCACAAAAAAAAAAAAATTCTCAATTTTTTAGTTGTTTGGTTAAGAGCGTTTTCCTTGCTGCAGGTTTTAATATTGTAATTACAAGTTGAGAAATGACTTTTGACAGTTTCGTATTTGTCTTGTTATTTATCAAAATCTTTTTTTGAATAATACGTTTCTATTGTACCTTTAAATGAGCATCCATTATATTGATTATGCTGTGTAACTGGCTCGTTTATTGCTCTATTCATTTCTTCGTCATATGTTGGCATTTTTTCCTTTCGATTTTTTTTTTTTTTGGTATCTCTTTGTATCTGTATCTGCAGCCAGCCAGTAGTTGGTTCTAAACAACCTGTTGTTTTGATTGTGCGTGTTTTGTTATTGTAACAACAATAACAAATATGCAGAGGAAAAATTAACATGTCACTTGTTTCTTTTATTAAGATTTTATTATTACAGTCAGTGTTTGGTTTTATTTTAGTATGTATCTGTTAGCTAGTTTAGTCAAGATTCTATTGTTTAGGACAAAAAAAAACTCTTTCTTAGTTTAAAGATTAATATTTCAAGATTATTTTGATGTAAAACTATTCATATAATCTTTTGTTTGGTGCCAGACATTTACTACTGTTACACGTTTGATTTAGTGTTTAGTTGGTCATTTTTATCATTTAACTGAAAAAAGGTAAGAAATACTAACATATATAAAATGCTCACTTATTTACATAAAGGGGTAATATCTTAACTTAGGGAACAGATATAAATTTGTCTTGAAAGCTTTTTTCTACTTTAAGCCCGGGTAAATCCATGACGATAACACGAAGCGTAAGAGAAGCCAATTATGTGAAGCCAATTACTATTTATGGCGCTAAGAATAATTCTCTGTATCACAGGCAGCTGTACCGAATTTAACTGATTTGTTTAAAGCGAGCATTAGTAATATTCCATCATAACAAAGCTCGGCCACCGCATATTAAAATACCTGTTAAAAAGTATTTAGAAAGAGCTGATTGAAAGTTTTACCTCATCTGCCTTATCGTCCAGACCTTGCACCGTCCGACTACTATTTGTCTCGTTCTGGCTGTGCTACGCTTCCCTTCAGAACGGTTGTGAAATTTTTGTGGGCTCAAAAGAATCTCGCCAATTCTGATCTATTATGCAATAAAGATTTGTTTGAGCCAGTTGTGCCTGGTTAATTGGCAATAAATTTAAGTTTAAAAGAAAATTGTGGTAAATAAGTTCAGGAGATATTGTGAAATTAATCAATCTTAAATTTGAAATTGTTGAACTCTTCCATATTTAACCAAAATTAGTGGCTGTTAGAGAGTTGTGGTAAATACAATAAGTTCGGAACATATTATTATTATTATTTAATCTCAAAAGCACGTACGTGCTCCTCTTCAAAGCATAACACCACAAGCCAATCTTATATAGAATAACTAAAAGCTATTATACAGTATTGATCAGTGATGTTCAGTAGAATTGTGCACGGTTCATTTCAGTGACCGGTCATTTTCGTTCATTTATCCAAGACTGATTCGTTCATTCAATTCGTTCACTTTGAACGAATGAATACAACAGTTATTGAATGTGATTTTCTTCTTGACTTTTGATAAACAGCAGCTGATCGAAATTGATCTGTACACTATTGAACGAAAACCGTTCAGTTAAATGACCGGCTCATTCTGTTCAATGAAGTGATCCGTTCGTTTTAACCCGTTCGTTCCTGAACGACACAGCTCTAATGTTCAGCCCATACAACAATAGTTTAAAAAATTTACACACATTTGTTATGCTCTTTTAACAACTTGCATTTCGTCGTCGTTGAGCAAGCGATGAGAACACATGCGGATGTTTATTGTCATTTTTACAGAAATTTATTAAGCATTGTTGTTGCTTCTTGTTGGACGAGGCAAACATACGAGATTGAATTACAATTAAAAACTAAAAGTAAAAAAATGTTTCAGATACTCTTATTTTTGGTTCTGCTCAAAAGAACTGTTCTAAAATTATTTCTTGATATTGATAATTGTTATTTACGGTCCCGGATATTGTTTCTAAAGGTGTTTACATCTGGCAAAAACCCTGCTTTTTTATTGTTTTAAGCGTTTGACATTATAATTGCTGGGCAAAACCTCTCACCAATACTTTGAACATCACAGTTCTAGACTCCAAATTTTCGTGGAAGCTAAATTAGGAAATTAAGAGCAGCTATTGCAATATAAGAGGAACCCAAAATTGAAATCAAGCCCATATTAATGTATGATACACTCGTTTGTTGCATCATCTTCTCCGTCATCTTCTTATCAAAAAGGTTCAAAAGCACGCTATCGTATACTTGATTTATTATAATATACTCTGTGCCACTCAACTCCATGACGAAACTATTGGCTCTTAGTAGTTCTCGTTTAGGATTAGTATTACAAGAGTTTAGAAACGTTTAAATACTAGCAACGATACTCTTTTACATTTACGATTACACATCTAGGCTTTTTTCTTTCCATTTTCAATTGGTAATGCATCCTCTTGACATGAGACATTTGAAATCTAACTGATGCAATCAGGGTAGACGGGGTATTTTCTACATTCACGACTTTTGGAATGCTTCCATAAATGTTTTTGACTATATAGGATAAAATTTTAAATCTTACTTTGATTTTGTACTATTCCCCAGTTTCATAACGCCAGTCATTGCCATACTTCACCAGTGACTTAATGTGGGTATTTATGTATGTATGTATGTTCCTTTACCTCCAAAGATTTCTACCATTTTACATCAACTGAGCACAAGAGCTTGAAAAAAAAGAAACCCATCAAATCCAAAACACTAAAGAGGAGAATGTTCAACACAAATCTAAAAGCACTTGTGTAAAAATCGTTAAAAAGAAAGCAAAATCAACAACGAATGAATCCTTTTATGTCAAAGAAAAAACCATTTTGATTGGTTATTTCAACTTGAATACACATACTCGTACACAATTCTATACCCAACGACTCTTCCTTTCAACATTCATTGTCTGCTGCATAATGCAGCAACTCAAGACGAACGAATGAACAACAACAACAACACAAAACGAAGAATGAACAAAAAAAAACAACACACATAAAACAATTCCATCAACTGACATTTTGATGGGAGACATGACTTGACAGCTCAATGAAAATGCAACATAAACAAGAAACATTATGTGCGGATGTATATATACGAGTATAAAATACTTGTAGTTTTAGATTTCTTGTACTGCTCTGGTATGATTGGATGGTGTGTGCGAAAGAAAAGAAAGAGTGCAAACGCTGACTGACGCACAAGTTGGTTTCAATGTTGGTTGGTTGACTCAAAAACTTTTATAGAAAAGAAAAAGAATCCATCAATTTTTATGTTTCTTTTTATGGTTGTTGCCATGTTTTGGTAGGGCTTCATCTTCTTCTTTTATGCCATAAAATGCAAATCATTTGTTTCTGTTGTACATATGTATATAAGTATGTATGTATGAATTTTACGAGTATTGTTGTTGTTGTTTTGTCATTGCCTATGCGTGTACTTAAATTGTGACCATTGTCCTTTTATTTAAGAAAAACTATAACTGAGACACCCTACTTCGTAATAGAAGGGTGTGTGTTTAGTTTGTTATAACGTTTGTTTACATATGTCTGAACCATGAGACAATCTATCTGAGTAGCATTATCTGCGTAGGGCAATTGATACTAATATTTTATCGCCGATCCAAAAAAAAGTTCCTTGAATTTGTTCCTGTATTCAATGATTAAATTTCAGCAGTTTGTAAGAAATCAATGATGAAAATATAGTAGAGGAAGAAGTAGTCAAAAATTAGAGACCGATGTGAGCCATTACGAAGGCCATCCTTTCTAGTCAAATATCTTAGTGTCACTTAATGTGACGGAGTATTTGAAGGCAACTTCTGAATAATGCAAACCAGTTATTATATAAAATTATATTAATCCCAAAACCCTTCAGTAGATATACATCGCAATACCTAATACAACTGAATATGGAAAGGGTTATAATTTTGATCTTAATCCACAGAAGCAATTTTCCTTGAAATAATCACACCACCGATTATGCCTTCAAAGAATCGTTCCTGAAAAGAATAGCATTTGGTCGACATAGCAAAACAGTTTGACATTCGCAATCCCAGGTCACAGAGACCTGCAAAGTTAGAAACTAGTAAGGATCTGGAAACCTTAAAAATTTGTGCATCTCTTTTGATGACAATTTCTTTGCCTCCTGGCAGAGAACGTGATGATTAACGTCAAAGTACCTCAATGTTCTCATATGCTAACGCAACTGTTTTCAAATACTGATGACCAATCGCAAATTAACTGCAATAAAATAAACGTTACAGAGACCTTCTTAAGATATGATTAATTCTTCATACACAAAAAGAATGCAGCAAACGGAGCACGTCAAGAACATGACGCTGAATATCACATTAAATATCAGGCTGTGGTAAATGATTATCTTAAGCATATGAACCCAGCACTTTTCAGGCAGTTGCTCAATAGAATTTCATATCAAAGTTTAATTGGCCTCAGACTGAGAAAGTACCTCGTGAAATTGACTAATTTTGAACCAAATCCAAGAATTGCAAAGGAACTAGTAAAAAAGAATCTGTTGTTGGCTTTAGAGACTCCTGTAGTGCAATGTTTGTTATGGATCACAATAGAGAAATTACGGCTCCGAGCTCAACCAGTCCAATTCCAGCATCATTCACAAAGTCCTGTTGATGGCTCATTTAAATATAAGGTTATAACGAACTTAAATGGACAGAGTTTTTTATGGATCCGATACTTGCCAACAGAGATAATGGGTCTCAGAGCTCAACCGATCCAGCACCAAGAAAGCGATTCTGTTATTGGCTCGTTTAGATATGGGGTGATAACGAACTTAAATGGGCAGAGTTCGGTATGGATCAAGTACTTGTTTTTAGAGATAAAACGTTCTCAGACTAATTAAGTAGACACACAAATGGGGCAACAACAACACCAGTCAAAAGGCGATCCTTAAACAAACTAGTAAAAGAATCAATTGTTTTTTCTTTGGAGAACGAAAAAGAAGGCTACATTACTTCTGTAAATACAAAATGGAGTGAAATTGATCTCGATTTGTCAGAGTTCATTAAGAATTAAGTACCCACTAATAGATAAAGTCCACCATTTCGACTCAACCCAGCCTAACTGTAATCAATTGTTTTAAGCACATCTTTTCCCTTAATTACTTAGTGTAAGATGGAGTTGTTCAGACTAGGACGTCAAACTGGTATTTGGGTATCTGTGATTACAGACGACGACAGGCCAGCATACTTCTCCTGTATACGATGAGAAATGTACTACAAAGATGTTGAATAGGAATCGGAAGAATATAATAAATTTTATGGCTGCGTTACTAAGCATCCAGTGCAGCACTCCTATAAAAGGAGAATAACAGTTTTCCATTTTCTTTTTTAAGTGTCCGGAATCTCCTATGACAAGTCAAAAGACTAACTAGGGTATCGGAAACTGAATTTTGTGATCTGATTGGATATATGAATGCGAAAAGTAAGATGATCATGTTCATTGATTGCTTTTTTATTGTTATAATGGAAGCACATAGATTAAACTTGAAAATATGAATATTAATATCTCAATTATTTTCATATCTAAATACTTTTGCACGACAGTCAATAAGAATCAGACATACGAACAACTCTTAATTTTTGTTTATGAAAGCTTTTTTTGCCGCTTGTTGCCTTGATATATCGAGAGAAGATTCTTGAAAAGTATTAATATACAAGATATAGAATTCTGAACAAACAGTATCTTGTGACCTTATTGGATACATGCCTGCGACAGCTTACATGATTTTAGTTTAGTTCAATGACATCATTTTCAACTTCTTATGAAATGTAATCATATTGGTAATACTTTAGTTTATGCGTACATTGAGCTACCATGTACATATCTCAATCAATATGAATTCGATTATTAACAGATGGCGCAATAACTACGACAGCAGGGCAATTATGTTAATACGTTCAATGGAAAGAAATTAATGTTCACTTCCGTACTAGAGAAACTTTAGCTATGAGATTATAAATATTAAGCTCTTCTTCCAGAACTAGTTTCCTCGATCTAATAAAAGAAAATTCATATAAATTACAGTGAATCTGCTTGGTAGACTTCCGCTAGCATTAAAATGTTTTGTTAAAATCCATAATCTCTTGTAGAGCAAGGTTTAAGTCATATATGCTAACAAAGGTATTGAAGTCTCGATTTAAAGGATCTTTTAGAAAAAGAGTACATTGATCTTTGACTACCCTAAGCAGTAGAAAAGAAAACTCAGCATAATGTTATTAAGTTGGGGCAAGTAATGTGGGATGACCAGAATAATTTAACAACTTGCAGGATCTTTTAGAATGAGATAAAGACTATTGAACAATTTCTCATGGACTAACCTAAGCTGTTGAGAACTCAAATAAACTCAGCTTGAAGACGTGTGGTAGGGGTAAATAATTAAAGATGACCATGATATATGATCGTTAAACACTTAAACATTTGCAGGTGCTTTCAGAATTATATAAAGATAATTTCACTATATCCTAAACTGCCGGGAAGTAGACTAGTTCAACAGTTTAGCATTTTAAGGATCTTTCAGAATGTGATAAAGAATATTGAACATTTTCTCATGGACTATCCTAAACTGTTGAGAACTGAAATAAACTCAGCTTAAAGTCGTGCGGTAGGGGTAAATAATTAAGAATGACCATGATATATCGAGCCATTACCGCCAAAATAATGTATCCCACACCATAATCGATTGTTGTTTTTTTATCGAAATCGATAGTTCAACATCATTTAAAATTATTAAAATTAAATGTATTACACAAAACAATATTTACATTATAAATTTTAAAATAATGGCTTTATTCAAACTGATTTTATTTAAAAAAAACCTTCCCCTGTAAAATTTTGAGTTTGTGGGATACATTTTTTCGGCGGTTATGGCACGATATGATCGTTAAACACTTTAACATTTGCAGGTGCTTTCAGAATTATATAAAGATAATTTCACTATATCATAAACTAGTTAAACAGTTTAGCATTTTAAGGATCTTTCAGAATGTGATAAAGAATATTGAACAATTTGTAAGATGTCGAAAAAGAAACTCAGCTTAAAGTCAGTTGAGTTGGGATAAAAAGTTTATTCGGTAGTAAGAGCATGTTTTATTACAATTACTAGATTTTATGGAATTCAGGGACATCTTAGATTAACTGTAGTATACTATAGTACTCAAACTTTTCGTCTCAACTGTCTGTAACCATCTTAACTGCAATCGTTTACAGATCTCCCTAAAGTGATTGTTACTTCTTTCTTTCCTTCTTTTTTTGTTTGCTTCTCTCAATGGTTGCCGTTTATTTATATATACGAGTAGGTATAGTTTTTTCTTTGAGATGCTTTTTTCAATTCATTTTTGTTAAGGTTTTTTTTCCAAAACTGTTGGTCTGTTTTGTTTTGTGCCACAAAATTCCACCCCTTTTTCTATTGTTCTGTCCATCAAAAATTTTATATAAACTTGTACAAGAGATCTTGGTTGCTTTAGTGTTTTTGATGTTTTTGGTTTAGTTTTTCTGGTTCATGTTCGTTGGTAGCTTTATGAAAAAAGAAAATAAAACGTTGTTGCATGGTTGGTTTTAAGTCTGGACTTTTCATTGTAGTTTCTTTCGTATTTAGTTTTTTTTATATAGGATTCCTGATAAAGCTCTGCCTTCTTTTACTTGTCTTTAAAATGTGATTGTACTTTAAAGTTACAGTATTTGCTGAGCGCTACTACATTTTGAAAGGTAGAGGAAAGTGCATGGACATGGTCATTGAATTTGTAGGTAAATAGTAATGTGTTATTGGTTTTTACTTATTTTCTTTCTATTGTAAGATATTACAAAAGATTGTAAGATATTTGTAAGATATTACCAACTTTGATTTTGACCATTTTTAAAAGATTTGAAATTGCTCAATCCTTCCTACCTTTAGAGTATCAGGAAAAATTAGTTAAAATTCAACAGAGTATTCCATTGTATGTTGATTTGCATTTAAAAGTACGAAAATTAAATTGACATGTGTGACTCAAATGGCAAGTTCAAAAGAGAATTGAAGAAAAACTGGCCAGCTAGAACTGAAGAGTGTGAAACAAGACCTGGAAAAAATATGAGTCAAATTGCTTCAGGTTTTTAGAAATTCCATTGAATAGTGTTTTTTTAGATTTAACCAAAATGTAATTAAATCTTTATTTATTAAAACAATACAATAAAATTTTCATAGTAATTTTTAAAAAATCTAACAAAACAATAAAGGGAATCTTGCAATTCCCAAAAAAATATGAGGAAAATCCCAAAAATGGAACTTTTACAATTAGGCTCTTAAAATCCACATTTCTTTTAGAACTGGTAAAATACGTTAAGGAATATATAAAAATTTTACAAACTGTTTTCCGTTTTGGCAGACCAGTTCTGTAATTTTAGAAAATATTGCTTAAAGTTAAAATTTAGATAAAAGAAAATAGATCAAATTTGGCACAGTGTAAGAGCTACAATTAAGGACAATTGGCAATGTTTTTTAGGTGACAATAATCTCTCTAAAGATAACTTTTAGAAAAATACATAAATTTGTTATATACAGGTATGTGATGGAAATCGATTTCAACTTACCGCATACGTGATCGAATGAGCTATCGTATCGAAAAATGATTTCGATATCGAAATTATGATAAAATGTACTAAATTTCTTGCTCGATATCGAATGCCATAATCTCAAATAAGCAAATTACGATCAATTTTACTCGATTTAAAATGCGGTAATTTGGCCCCAGGTGTCTATCTTTCGTTTTGTTTTTAATTCTATATAAAATTATTATCCTTGCAGTAATCTTTTCAAATGCTTTAAGTAGCTTTGTAGAAAGTTTTTAATAATTTTTAAAAATTATTTATTATTTATTTACAATTTGAAAATATTGATTGACTACGTTCTGTTCAATAAATGTAAAACGACTTATCAAATTATTACAATAAGTGTTTTAATATTTTCTTAATTAAATGCCAATATTTTGTAAACAACTGCACATAGATACACTGCAAAAAAAATGTGTATTAATTAATATAGTAATGATAATAATTAACCTGAGAAGAAATCATTAAATCATTATCATTCAATTTAGCTTTCAATTTTACTGTTTGCATTGCTTTCTTAATGCCTTTAAAAATTCAAATCAAATATAAATTTTTTGTAAAGTATATTTGCTTTATCAATATGTTTCTAAGAAATTAGAAAATAAATAAAGATAATTTATAATAGTAATAACTTATTCAAGTCCCAATTTAAAAGCGACTTAAGTAGGCCTCTATTTGTAAGCGTTTGTGGTAAGTACTTGCCTCCAATGACATAAAATAATAAATTCAAATTATTGATAAGTACTGCAAAGTAATTCTATAACTTTTAAATGTAATGCCGGGACTTTGGCCTTTTCTTATAATATTACAGAAATCTGTGAACATTATTGCTTGATTAACTTTCCCCATGACTAATTTTATTAGTGATATTTTATATTTGCCTTTAGTTTAGTTTTATAAAAAATTGAATGCTCCCTATTTAAAAATAATCTAGACTTGCCTTGCATTTTAGTACCTAAAAGTACAACTTTCAAAATTTTAAACATGTATGAGCATATCATTAGCATTTTTTAATAACCAATACTTATGCCTTTATAAAAATTGTCTAATTCTAAATTTTATATTGTATAGGTGACAACAATTTTACACTTTCTTTAGTCATTTTACTTAATATATTTTATATTTAACATATTAATTAGCTTTGTTCTATGACGACATCATCATAAACTTATTTTTAAATACTATAGCAAATTGTAT
Source organism: Bellardia pandia (assembly GCA_916048285.2). NCBI lineage: Eukaryota > Metazoa > Arthropoda > Insecta > Diptera > Calliphoridae > Bellardia > Bellardia pandia. Next base: position 86,026,559 of record OU696530.1, on the reverse strand, counting down.
TAATTTAATGTTTATATTAACATTTACGTCAAAAACATTTCGAACGGTTTTTTATGGAAATAAATTTATGAATAAAATTGATTTTTAATTCATAATTTATATTGATATATGAATGTCTTATATAGTGCGCTGACCAGCAAACAATACTAACAAGACTGTCAAGATTTAAATGGACACTTCAAATAATAATCAGTAAAAAATCTAAGCTAAACTGTTAAGTTACGGTCACACTTGGCAATTGTTTACTTAAAAAATCGTAACCATTTGTTTTAACACCAATTTGTTTGACGTTGTTTACTTTTACTAGAGTTTTGCAAGATCAAACAGCATCAAATAAATTAGAACAACTAAATATTTGTTGTGTCCTAAGTAAACGAAGCTTTTTCTAATAAATAAACGAGTTCAAATACATATATATTATTTAGTTGTTACGTCTTTTTCGATCGAAATGTACAATTAAAATGTTTTTCCTGCTGCAACATTGTTTGCAGGAAATTCGTTGCCATAAATGTTTAAATATTTATTTTATATAAATGGTGACTGAATACTTTGAAAGACTTCTCAGCCTAGCACTGAATGAAAATAGTTAGTTTTTCAAAAACATTTTTATTTTTCAACCACGGTTGCCACATTGGGCCAATTGGACCAAAAATTGTCCTTTTTTACGTTTGGTCCACTGTTCCATTTTTTTTTTGAATTGGTCCTTTTTAAGAAAATGTTTACGATTGTGATACAAATAAATTATGATTTAATTTAAAATTTTTTGTAAATGTAAAAAGAATGTATATAATTACAAAAAACAGACAATTAACTAAAAAATAAGAAAAAATGCTATTATCAACGCACAAAGTTCTATCGATGGCGAAATTTTGGATAAAATCGGTGAGGTGCACGTAAAGTTAATTTAAGCCAAAAAGCTTAATGATATGGAATTTTTTTTGCAGCTTAACACCTTTTAAATTAGTTAAAGCACTTCGACTTTATTTTTTGTCTTCGAGTCTTGAAGTAAGTGGCTTTAGTGCATTTGAATTAGCGAATTCAACGGGTGACCCCGATTTAAAAGTATATATCGAGCCATTACCGCCAAAATAATGTATCCCACACCATAATCGATTGTTGTTTTTTTTTATCGAAATCGATAGTTCAACATCATTTAAAATTATTAAAATTAAATGTATTACACAAAACAATATTTACATTATAAATTTTAAAATAATGGCTTTATTCAAACTGATTTTATTTAAAAAAAACCTTCCCCTGTAAAATTTTGAGTTTGTGGGATACATTTTTTCGGCGGTTATGGCTCGATATGCTGTTTTAGGAATACGTTCTGAAAATAATTAAAACACTGAATAAAGAGTTCCAGTCGGAAAACGTTCGCTTACCTTTTTTGTTCTCGCAAATAGAAGTGCATTTTAAACTGATTATGAGTAATTTTATGGAGAGCGATTTTGTTAAAAATATTGACTGTCTGGAAAATTTTAATATGCACGACAAAACGAATTATCTCCTAACTAAAAATATTTTTATAGGAAGTAGAGCAGAAAACTTTCTTGAAAGTGACAACTTTACGGATTCGAAACGAATCATAACTAAAACAAATATTTTAAACTTTTACGTTGAATTGTTAAAACAAATTCAGAAACGGTTTGATTTTGGCAGAGCTGACTTAAAAAATATAATAATTACACCCAACAAAATTTTATCGGACACAGAAACGTCAATAATGCCTTAAAACCAAATTAAGGAATAAATTAGAATTCAAATCAATTAACAATATAATGCTGTCCAAAGAACTTTGTCCTCAAAAATCAGAGCCTCATTACGTTTGGTCAGTCAAAGATATAGGCTGGTTTTAAGATAGCGATCACAGTTTAACTGTGGCAAAAATATAATGTTAGTCATATATGTATTACGAACTTTTATACAAATCTTTATATGTGAATACGTTTTTTTATTTTGTTATTTTGTTTTATGTTATATATGTGCAAATTGAATTAATTGAATTGAATTGTTTTTGTTTACGTTTCATTGTTACTTATGCTTTTTTTAAGTAAATGTTTTGTTAAATAATATTGTAAACATTGCAAGTTTGCAAATAAAAAAAATGGTTCTCTTTTTTTATTTTGGTCCTTTTTTGATGAATTTTGGTCCCGAAAAGAAATTTAGAGTGGCAACCGTGTTTTCAACATAATCTCCTGAAACTTCAATACACTTAGTCCAACGCTTATCTAGCAATTTTATCCTTTGATTAAAATAGTTTTCCTCAAGGCTTTTAAAATAGTGATTTACAATTGTAATTGCAGCTTCATTTGAGTTAAAACACTTGATAGCTAGGATTTTTTTTAGATTTGGGAAGAGCTAAAAGTCGCTGGGAGCTAAATCAGGAGAATAAGGTGGGTGGTCGAGCAACTTGTACTTTAATTCGTTTAATTTAGCCATTGTTAAAACACTCTTGTGCACTGGTGCGTTGTCTTGAAGAAAAATTATTTGTTGTGTTGTAAGCCAGAACGTTTTTTTGCAATTTTTACATTTAATTGATCCAAAATGTTGCAATAGTACTTTGAATTTATTGTTTTACCCTTTTGCAGATAGTCAATCAATAAACTAAATATCAAGTCCCAAAAAAACCGTTGCCATAACCTTACCAGCCGATTCATTTATTTTTGCCTTCTTTGGGGCCCTTCCTCCAGCTTCAGTCCATTGCTTGAATTCTTCTTTTGTCTCTGGAGTATAGTAAGGGATTCATGTCTGAACAACTGTTATGAAACGATGCTTAAAATCCACTTTATTTTTCTTAAAGCGATCCAAAGAATCTGGAGAAATTTTCGGGAATTTCTTGTCCCGATAACCCTTTTTTATTTAAATATTTCATGACACCACGAATTTCTAATTTTTCCATTGTCGCCAGATCAAAAAGAAATTTAACATGTGTTCATAGCACAGATGAAAGTTTCCACTTAAGTTTTTGCTGTTTATACCGCGTTTTCTGGTCTAGGCTAAAAAGTTTCCGAACCGTCCTAGTAAAATAGCACTGGATGCATAATTTTTATTATTGTCCGAAAGACTTATGGCCTATTTCACGATGTCGAAAGATAACGTTCGCTTAGATAAGACTTAAGACACAAACTTTTTATCGTATCTATTTTTTACTCAATCAAGTTTGTTTATTCCACAATCAAGTTTGTGTCTTAAGTCTTATCTAAGCGAACGTTATCTTTCGACATCGTGAAACAAGGGGTTAAGCTAGATTTACACGATTGAAATTTTCTTCAAAAGCATTAGCTTTAATATTTACTTGTTAAAAATAATTTCATTGAAATATTTACCGAGACTATGCTGTCGGTTGGCCATTCGGAAGGTCTAGTTTTCTATCAACTCTCCAAAACGCCAATAAATTATGTTATAGATTTCTTAGGAAATGGTTTTCTTTTAAACAAAAATTAAAACACATTGCAACTCTAGACGCACTCTTAAGAGCTGTCAAAAAAACAAAATATTTGAAAATTTTTCCTGCCATACCTACCAGACAGCGATTGAATAGTTGTTACCATTTCGAACAGGCGAAGCAAATAATACGTGTAACAATACTACTGACGAAGAGAATATAGAAAAATAAGAATACTGATGTTGATTTGGTACCACCCAAAGTATGTAATGTTGCCACAAAATTCATTTTAAGATAAATAGATAAATAGACAGACTGACGATCACACAAAACAAACCAAAGTCATACAATAAGAATCTGTATTTTTTTTAAGGAAAGAAAGCATTTCCTGCAGTTTTTTTTTAATTTCTTCTGTGCCAGCGGCAGCCAAAGAAGTTCTAAAGTAGATGAGTAACACAACAGCAACAGCAAAAATAAACATAAGTGTAATAGTAATAATAACAGCCAGCACCAACAAAAAAAAAAAAAAAAAACAACAACAGCTCTTAACGGGCTCGTCTATTTCGATGGCAATAATTCAAAAAATGAAGACGGCTCGATAGTCATAAATCTGTCAAAAATCCATTTTTACCATTACTTATGGCTCGCATGGCGTTTCCTTTTCTTATATAAATACACAAACACACACATATTTACACTTACTTATACAAGTCTATTAGTATGTGGCTGTGAGTATTTTGTTTTATGTATTTTCAATCTAGATTCTAGAAGAAGAACCACAACAGAATTAAACAATTGAGTTTGTAAAAGATTTAAGCTATTGTGCAGATGAGTGAATAAAAGAGTCAATGAGTTTTACTTATATACATTTTTTATATACGAGGGTCATGCTAAAAATCTTTAAGTTATATAACACAACATAATTTTTAAAGGTTTTTCCAAAATCACTAGTTCCAGCACAATATGACTAGAAACATTTCAGATTCTTTGCAAGCTGTAGGATTTATCCTAAAGCTAAGAAATTGGGTACCATATAAATTGAAGCATCTAGTACTTGACAGACGAATTTTAATGTCCGAAATGCTTCTTGAAAGTTGTAAAAAGGAATAATTTATGCGCCAAGTCCCGAATCCAAAATCCCGGCAAACCAGCCAAATCGACCACAAACCCAAATATATACATGGCATTAAGGTAATGCACGGAATTGGTGTAACCAAAAGGGTCCTATCTATCATGAGCTGCTAAAATCTGGCCACACCATCAGGAGGGAACCTGTACCGAATGCCACTTATTTGCTTCAAACAACCCTTTGTCAAATAACGCCAGTCGAGAGGCGGCTTGACATGAAAGCCTAATATTTCACCAATGAAACGCTCGCTATTGCTTTGCAATACTTGTTAAAAACTTTTTAGAAGGAAGTAGTTAGAAAATTTTTCCTCACCCGCCTTATAGACCACACTTTGCCCCGTCCGGCTACTATTTCTTTCCTTCAATGCAAAATTCTCTCTATCTGGAAAAAGGTGTATTTCAGAACAGGGTATCCGAGATTGGCTGAATTCATTCTTGACCTCAAGTTCTATAGGCGCGGAAGCCATATAATGCCAGAGAGATGGAAAATTAAAAAAACATCCCACATTTTTTTAATTATACAGCAATAGATTTTTGTTCTTCAAATAATGCAACAAATGTTTATTAGCTCCATGATTCGTTAGCCAGAATTTTAGAAGACTAATGAGCTAATTCACGGTACTAGTTCTAGAAAAGTGTGTTACTTTTTTATTGCTTTTTCAACAGAATTATATTATGAGCATTAATTCAGCAAATATAGATCCATTAAACACTGGTTCCACATGTAATAATTTTGAATAAAACCGTTTACGCTAGAACTAGTTCAGTGCAGGAACTGTTCTTAAGAAGGGGTGTTAGTTATTTATCGCTTCCTAAGTACTAATTCCGAGGTTAAAAATTTTAAGCGTATATCATTGCTTGCAGAACTAAATAATGGAAAAACTTCATTTGAGCATGAAACTATTAACTGTATTTTAAAAATGAGCTTGCTAGCATCAGTTGTGTTACTCTATAAGGGAGTTGAATATGAAAGATATTTATTTAATATCTAGGAAAATTTGAGTCCAGCAAGTAATTAATTAATCAATTTGCTAATTGTGAGAGATTGATCGTGACCCAGTTTGCAATGTCTTCCAGACATCCTCAATGACAGGTAAACAAAAATGTACATTCCTTATGGACATTTAAAAAAAACAGGCAGACTAAATCGACTTTTTCAAAAAAATCTAATGAAAATCTTGGACGACTAAAAGATGTCGGCAATGTCGGTCAGTTGCTCGAACTTATTGAACCAGTCTTTACCCTTGAGATCATTGGTTTGAGCCGCAAATTAGGAGAGGTTTAGAGAAGTACTTATCTACAGATTTAAACCTTTATGGTCCATTCTCTGATTTGTTTCTAACGACATTTAATCTGATCGTATTGTAAACTGCTGGGTATCTCTCAACGAACTGGTAAGACAATACTCAGTTGTACCCTTCTGGAAATCGGGTCACTAAAATACCCTTTCGTATCGCAGTATGGCATAGCGAATCAGAGAACAGAAAGAGACCAATCACATTTGCTAACCATTCGCAAATTCATTGCTTTTACTTGACAATAATAAAAATGCGCATTGCTGTTTGTTTACTCATTCCTTATTACTGTTTGCTATTTTACATTCCCTTTTTGTTATGCGGTTATACATCAAGCAACGAAATAATTCAATACCACATGAAAAAACTAAAAACATTCACACCATTCGTCCAGTATTCGTTGCTTTCAGTGAATGAAAACATAAAGAAAGAGCAAAAACAATACAAAACCTAATGAGAAAATAAATATTTTTGGGTTGTTGCTTTATGTGCGATTTGTTGACAGTAAACTAGTAAAGTTTGCTATTTTTTGTTAGTATGTACAACTTATTCAATCAGCATTGAAACCATTCATACCAATCGTTAACCATTCGTACCAATCGTTAAGTATTCGTCGCTTTTGGGAGTATACGTTTACATTTGTACAAGACATGCAATGTGAATAATGACAAGTATTGCTTTCCGGAATTGATTTATGTTGTCAACATGAGGTTCGTTTTTTGTGATTGTATTCAAAATCTAAAATTAACCAATCAATCCGTTCTCTGTAGCGAATGCAGTGGCCAACAGAGGAGGCTTATTATGGATCAGGTGGTTATTCAATTAGTGTTAAGTGCAACTGATACCGAGACACCACAAGTCCACAAGTAACAGGACTTTATAATTGTTCGTAAACAAGATAGATTTTAACTATATCATTGTCGCCGCATCCAAACTCAGCTAAAGCTTTAGCGTGATCGCATACATAGTTGTGGTAATCACTGATTAGTGTACAGTCATATCATGAGTTCAGTAAAAGTGGACATGATAAAGAAGAACATGAGGCTATGGTGGATCCACTTCTCTAGAACTCTCAACTAAGTATCATGGACGGGTTTCATAGTCTTTGGCTTCTTTTATACAACAGAATGGTTTGGTTAAGAAATTAAACTGGTCAGTTATGGGGTATTATTTCTTTCTGACATCTTTCTACCCAGATATCTCAATGGGATCCATGTGTTTCACTCTTAGGATATATCGAGCCATTACCGCCAAAATAATGTATCCCACACCATAATCGATTGTTGTTTTTTTATCGAAATCGATAGTTAAACATCATTTAAAATTACACTGTCCAACACCATTTTTGGAACAGAATAGCGACCCTATAATTCTGAAAGGGTATGTTGAGTAGATCATTTTTGTAGAACAAACTTATGGTCCAGCACGTCTGAGTTTTTTTTTACAGTGGGTCAAAGTTTTCATTTTTTGGTCGAAGGGAGCATTATACTATATAAATAAAATGTTGTAAGTTAATGTCTGAGAGAATTCTTATGGTCAGAGTTGTATTGTTGAATTGTATGAGGATTATTTTTGTGGAAGATCTTAACCCTCTAACTGGTCTCTTTATGGGTCAATTTGACCCTTTTTTCGATAAAATCAAAAAATATCCTTTAAAAAAGGACATTTAAGGATTAAAATATTCTACGAAAATGTTTGGCGGAAAATTTCAGTGGGGGTCGCCAAAGACACCATTGTTGTAAATAAAGCTCTTTACGATTAATTGGCAAAATTACACGCCAACACATACAAAGCAGGTGAAAACATCGTCAAGTTCGGCCGGGCCAAACACTGAGTTCTCGCGTCTAGTCAGCTGTGACTTACAAATCAGCTTACAAATCGTTAAGAGCTTTAGTTACAACAATGGTTTCTTTGGTGACCCCCACTAAAATTTTCCGCCAAACATTTTCGTAGAATATTTTAATCCTTAAATGTCCTTTTTTAAAGGATATTTTTTGATTTTTATCGAAAAAAGGGTCAAATTGACCCATAAAGAGACCAGTTAGAGGGTTAAGATCTTCCACAAAAATAATCCTCATACAATTCCACAATACAACTCTGACCATAAGAATTCTCTCAGACATTAACTTACAACATTTTATTCATATAGTATAATGCTCCCTTCGACCAAAAAATGAAAACTTTGACCCACTGTAAAAAAAAACTCAGACGTGCTGGACCATAAGTATGTTCTACAAAAATGATCTACTCAACATACCCTTTCAGAATTATGGGGTCGCTATTCTGTTCCATTCAAAAACTCTTAATTTGTTAGACAGTGTTTTTAAAATTAAATGTATTACACAAAACAATATTTACATTATAAATTTTAAAATAATGGCTTTATTCAAACTGATTTTATTTAAAAAAAACCTTCCCCTGTAAAATTTTGAGTTTGTGGGATACATTTTTTCGGCGGTTATGGCTCGATATGATCGACAGTAAAATGTGTTTGCAGTGATAATATCTTTCCTATAAAAGTTGTGATGAGGAAGGAGGGAAGTAGACTTAGAGTCATATACTCTGCTATTTGCCCAGTTCTGACTAATCGAAGATTGGAAAATATGGGCAAAGGGTTTTTCCACATTAAGACACATATACTCTGCACTCGATGAAATTTGGAAGCATTTGACTTGTAGATCGCTTATAAGGCTTAAAGAATAATAAACGGAACTCTGTCTTGCCTGTTCTTCATATGTACAAAGGAACATAAAATTTCTAAAAATAATAATTTCAAACAAAATTAATTTCAGATAAAAGCAATCACATTACCAAAACCCTAAACACGTAATTCCAAACACATAAACAACCAGACTAGAAATGAATTATTTCATAGATTAATGCATTTCCAATGGAACTACAAGGAAAAAAACCCGAAAAAAACTCTTCAAGAAATATATGAAATAATTATTTAATTTTCTGGAACTCATCATATGTGAAGTCATAAATTATGAAGAAAAAAAAAATTGTATTTTAACAACAAAAGATGAAAATGAAAAGCATCATAAAGCAATAATAAGTGTAACGAAATGGTCTCCAAAAAATATGAACTCTTAAGAATTAAATACACACAGAGTCGGCACAGTAACACAACAACAATTGATAGAAAAGAGAAGAAAGATGAATAAATGAAAAGAAAAGAACTTCGAAGAATGAATTATGACAGTACTAATTGACTGAAATATGTTGTAGACTCATTAAAATACAGAAACAAAAAAAAAAATAAATACACGCAGATAGAGTTGAGTTTGAGTGTTTGGTGGCCTGTTGCGATGTTGCCTGCTTTTCATCATAAACAACGAGATAAAATTATGAAAAATTAAAAAAAAAATTATTAAGAAAACAACAATAATTTGAAGGGAAAATTATAGGAATATAATAAAAATGAAACATGTGAATGAATGAAAACCCAAACGAATGGAGGGGGTAAAATTATTTTTTTTTTCATATTTTCAGTTTTATGGCATTTAAAATTTATTTAAAAACTGATTTACAAGTAATTTAAGAAAAGATAACAAAAACATTTTCAATATATTTTAGACATCGTGCAAATGTACAGCTGTACTTACTAATGAGATACAAAATACCAATTAAAATGATTCGAATTTGGGCAGATACAAGCCCTGGACAGAAAGACTCACAATTCACTGTACTTTCCACTACACAAATCATCCTGATGGTAAAGCACATGGTGGTACTGGCATTCTAGTTAGAAATAAAATAAAACATTATGCCCTAGAACATTGTTCTAAAGAATATATACAGGAAACATCCATTCGTCTTGAGTTCAGAGTTGGTGCATTAACTCTAACCTCAGTTATTGTCCTCCACAACTTTCTGTGACCAAGGAAAAATTCGAGGATTTTTTTTTTTTGGTACACTAGGAGATTGTTTCTTGGCTTGTGGTGATTTATGAATCCCAGTAGTATACAGCTATGCAGGAATGTAGTTGATCGAAAGATCTGCTTGGATTGCATATCCCCTAAGCAACCTACTTGTTAGAACTTTGATCCTGGGATAATTTCTGGCCTCATAGATTTTTCCATATCCAAAAATATATATAGAAATTGTATTACCACGGAGTTATACCTTATATACAATATATCTTCTTACCATTCTCCTGTAGTTTTAAGCTATTACAGGTAAAATAGCATTCAAAATTCTAATAGAGTAACACAATATTTCAAAACTAATTGGTTGATATATAAAAAAAATATCAGCAGTCATATCCACACTGATCCCTATATTAGGGATGCAAAAGTTGGTACAATTGTATTTTTTTTTAGCACTATTTGAGAGCCAAAAGTGCAATAGCACCCCAATGAATAATTTAGCCTTATTTAAAATATTTATATTGCACAAATGTATTTTAAAAAGGTCATCATTATCCCATTTTTTGTGTTCGTTTCATTTTCATATGGCAACAAAAGATGCAGTATTTGTAATTTACATATTACAGGCGGTATTTTTTACATTAAACGACAAGAATTAGTTAATTTTTAATAAAAAATATTGAAAAAAAAAATGAAAAAATAATTTATTACAATCGGACTGAAAAGAAGTACACTTTTTCTTGAAATTTAGTACAATTTGTAAAACCTTATTTTGCATTCTGTCCTACATACAGTGTGAGGAGGCTTCACGTCAATGATTTTTTTCGGCCATGGCACTTACAATTTCTTTCAAAATTTCTATCTCAGATATTGAAAAGCTTCTTCTCGAAAAGTGGAAACTTAGACGAGAACAGCAACAAAGCAGATCACCAGCTGCAAGGCAGAGGCTGTCCAATGCAAGTAAAAATTAGGAAGTGCCCTTCTTTGAGAAGAGGATCGCAGAAATGTAAATTTCATTAAAAATTTAACAAAGCACACTAAGCACATAAATGTCTTCATTTGAAAGGCAGCTAAAAATATTAAACCACCGGTAGAGGGCCAAAGTCCATTACGAAAATCTGATGGCACCTAGGTGCAAAGTGCCTATCAGTTCATTATATTATATTTTTTTTTTTTAATTAACAAACACAAACTTGGAAGCTTTTGGCTTGTCTGCAGAAAACACCCAAAATCTTTGGCGGGAATCGAACCCGAAACCCTCTGATTGATAGTCTGGCACACTAACGCCTAGTCCATCGGGGCACCCCTATGAGGGCAGTTCGGAAACTTCTTAGCCTAGCACAGAAAGGGAATAGTTAGTTTTTCGAAAACATTGTTATTTTTCAATGTAACTCTTATCTAGCAATTCTATCCCTTGATTAAAATAGTTTTCCTCAAGGCCTTCAAAATAGTGGTTTACAATTGTAATCGCATCTTCATTTGAGGTAAAACGCTTGATAGCTAGGAATTATTTTAGATTTAGGAAGAGGTAAAAGTCGCTGGGAGCTAAATCAGAAGAATAAGGTGGGTGGTCAAGCAACTCGTACTTTAATTCATTGATTTTAGCCGTTGTTAAAACACTCTTGTGCACTGGTGCGCTGTCTTGAAGAAAAATTATTTTTTGTGTTGTAAGCCATGACGTTTTTCTCGACTTTATTGTTTTACCCTTTTGCAGATACTCAATCAATAAAATACCTTTGAAATCCAAACAAACCGTTGCCATAACCTTACCAGCCGATTCATTTATTTTTGCCTTCTTTGGGGCCCTTCCTCCAGCTTCAGTCCATTGCTTGAATTCTTCTTTTGTCTCTGGAGTATAGTAAGGGATTCATGTCTCAACAACTGTTATGAAACGATGCTTAAAATTTATTTTATTTTTCTTAAAACGATCCAAAGAATCTGGAGAAATTTTCATTCTTATACGTTTTTGTTTGACTGTTAACAAATGCGACACCCATCTTGAGGGTCTTCATGAAAAATTAAATGGTCTCTATAATTTCAGATGCCCATGATAATAGCTACTTCACGCACTTTTATTCGGCGATCATTTAATACCATATCACGCACATTGGTTACAATTTCTGTTGTTGTTGCTGTTTTTGGACGTCCACTACGTGGTTCTTCCTCGATGCTTGTACGACAACGTTTAAATCCAGCAACCCAATTTTTTACTGTTGCATATGAAGGAGCACTTTCACCTAAAACATTCATCATATCATTATGAATTGCTTGTCCCGATAAAACTTTTTTTATTTAAATATTTAATGACAACACGAATTTCTAATTTTTCCATTGTAAAAAAATTGCGGATGCGTCTTTTTTGAACACCTGTTTCTATAGGAAGGAGTGGCCAGATCAAACAGATATTTAACATGTGCATATAGCACAGATGGAAGTTTTCAAAACACCGCGCTTTCTGTTCTAGGCTAAGAAGTTTCCGAACCGCCCTCGTACTAAGCACATAAATTTTTCCCTTTAGAAGGCAGCTAAAACGCTTGATAGCTAGGAATTAGATGATGGTATTGCAAAACTCAATCAAGATCTGAACAAAGTATATTGCTGGGCGTCGTCAAATGATCTATACCTGAACCCCAAAAAATCAAAATGTCTGATTGTATCCCAGCGGAATCAAAGTATTATTGCTGATACTCCTATAACCTTAGGAAATCAAAATATATTGGTTCTAGAATCAACTAAGAACCTTGGCATAATTTTCAACAATTCCCTTCAATGGAACACCCATATAAACTCTGTTTCCGGAATAATATTCTCAATGCTTAGAACTCTATATCCATTGCAACATATCACACCTCTTCATATTCGTGTGCTTCTTGCAAAAACTTTTTTAATGCCTAAGATTTTGTATGGCTGCGAAATTTTTGCATATTGCGACTCAACCAGTAAAACCAGACTAACAGTAGCGTATAATGCTATTCTTCGATACGTCTACGGCATAAGAAGATATGATGGTACCTCTCTCTATTCTAAATCATTATACGGAGTTGAAATTATGGACTTACTGAAAATCAGGGCATTAATCTTTTTGCACAAAATTATTTACACACAAGAACCTGCTTACTTATTTAATCGCATTCAATTTGCAAGATCTAACAGAGGAAAACAAATTATTCAACTTAGATATCGGACTTTAATATCTGAGTGGCAGTTCTTTACCAATACGATACGACTGTGGAACTCGTTACCAAACCCATTACAAATCATTAGCAACGCTTTACAATTTAAAAAAATGTTATTTTCAAACTTTTAATTTTAAAGATGTGTAATGTTACATCTTTGTTTTTATTCTGTTTATTCTCTTTTTTATTATTATTATATTTTAATTTTAATTTAATTATTTAATTACTATTTTACTGTGCACATCTATATTGTAGTCGTCATAAAATCACATGCTGTAACTTAAAAGATTAATTTCTTGTTGCATGTGATATTCAATAAAATAAAATAAATAAATAAATAAATAAATAAAATAAAAATATTAAACCACCGGTAGAGAGCCAAATTCCATTCCGAAAATCTAGCGAAGTGCAAAAGATAAAGCCTCATTATACTTTGGAATTATAACATTCAGTCCTGAAGATATTCTCCAAAACTATAAAAGATGGCACTAATCCAAGAAGGTATCCAGGGGCCAAATTCCGCATTCGTGATCGAATGAGCTATCGTATGGAAAAATGATTTCGATATCGAAATTATGATAAAATGTATTAAATTTCTTGCTCGATATCGAATGCCATAATCTCAAATAAGAAAATTACTATCAATTTTACTCGATATCGAATGCGGTAATTTGGCCCCAGGCTTTGATCAAATAATAACATCCTTGATAAACTTAGTATTGTTGTGCTAACAGTATTATTTAATGCGCACTTAAAACTAGGCGTTAGACAAAGATATATGTGTAAAACTAAAATTGAACTACATAAAAACTTAAAATTGAAAACCAACTCAACAACTTTTCTAAATGATATTCCAATTATCGATCAATTACTTCCCCAAAAACTTGATCTTCTTCATGTAATACCTCTTATACATTCTAATTGCAGTTTTATTATATCCAACTTTCCTACTTACAGTTTCAAATTGAGTTCCTTCTTGAATTAATTTCAGATTTAATCAATTTCAATTCACCAAAATAAAACCAAAAAAAAAAAAAATAAAAAAAATTAAAATAGAATTTATGTTATTGACAAGTCATGAAAATCCATACATAATAAAAGATTCTTTCTTAAAACTGACAACGTAGACGCTGATAATCAAATATAATTCGGATTATGGAATGTTTGCAACAGCAACATGGAAAATAATAATGTTTTTGTGCATAAATTTTGATTATTGCAGCGAATATTTTGTTTTTATTGTGCATGAGAAGACAATAACTACTATGCACACAAAATAGCAACAATACAGAATAATAAGAAAACAGAAACAACAAACACTAGCACAATGAACGTAGGAACGTAGAAACGAACGTACTAGCAAACCAGCGAAGAACGCATTGGCATTTTCTTTTTATATTTGACTAGCCAATGAATCACCCAACGACGACACAACCAAAAATGGTTGAAACACTGACATTTAAAACAAGTTCAGATGCAAAACAATGGATCATTATCCCCCAGATGCAGATGCAGTTAAAAAGATATTCTCCACATACTGCTGCAACAACAACAACAACACCAACAACATTTAATATAGCAGCAGCAGCATCACCATCAGCACTGATAGAAATTCACTCAAATCACCATATCGAACATGAACGAGAGGAATCACAAACGAACAGGAACCAAAAAAAAAATATATTTATTTAACAACAAAACTTTGTACAATATAAGGAAACATATTCCCATAGGTTACATGGAGAGAGATGGTTTGGACGGTTGGTTGTTTGGTTGGACGACTGATTTGGTTATGGCTGGGTTATTTGAACATTCGTTTATTTGTTTGTTAGTTGGTTGGTATGGACGGTCGGCTCGCTGGTCGGTCGATTGGTTTGGTGATATTTTGTTGTTGTAGTTTTCCAAACCCAGTTTTGTTTTTCTCACTGTCTTGTCAATTTATACACTTAAACATAAGATTGTGATAAATTAAGTTTAAGGAAATTAGCTGGCACATTTGTTTTTATTAGGTCGTGTAAAAATTGGTCAAATGTCATAAGAAATTACGAATTATATGATGAGAAAATGAGCTTATTAAAAACATTACAAATTTAAGAAAGTGGAAATAGATGGGACGCACTCTTAATAGGAACACAGCCAGAAGAAGTCACCATCTTCTTGTCAATTTACAAGTTATTCAAACAACATTTCGTAAGAAGACAATAAAGCAAGAATGTGATAAAAACATCATTAATCATTAATTAATTAGTTTAGAAGATTAGTTTTAATTGTTTATGTCCATTTTATCATTTCCCACCAGCATATTCCAATTTCGTAAAATCCTTCTTAGCGGATTTATGCGCTGTAAAAATAATTTTGTACCATAATATGGTAATTCATTCATCACTAGTCAGTTACTTTAATATTTCTATATATACAATATATAGATTGCATATAGCTGGAAAGTACTGAATGTACTATTACAAATACGCTTTTCATATACAATCTTGGTCATCCTTATGATGAATTTCATTAAGCTGCAATTAAATTCCTTGATGTTCCAATGTTAGAATTTATATTTAAACATTATTATATCACTTGTAGTAAAATGTATTAAAATTAATTACTGTGTGGCCTACTAATACAATAAAAAAAGCATAAACATATAAACGGTTCAATATTGCTGACTCACAACATGATAAAAATTATCCTTTCGAAATTTTACGTAATTTTTATCCTCATATGCATAAGAATTGCTGTTCTAAAATTTAAGAAGATCGGGCCATAATTTGTCACAGCTGCGATATAAGAACCATTTTCGAAAAACAAATAAACCCACAAAAATGTCTAATAAATATTGATATCGAACCAACTTTTATATAGATCAGTTATTTTAATCCAGAAATCATGCTAATATCGATTATACGGCAATTATTCTATTGAATTTTGTAGCTGTCAGTCAATAATAATAATACTAAACAACCATACAACTGGATTTAGCAGCTATCAGTCCATAAATGGTCCACTTCTACTATGCCACCCATAAACATTTTGTAAATAATATTATTGAGATGAAATTCAAACAAAAAAGCCTCACCTTATATCTTATACCGTGTTCACATATGAAACTTAATTGAGTCAATATTCGGTTAATTGGCAATATTATTTTAAGTGTTCAGGCATACGCAATTTTCAGCTTACTCAATAATCATTTGACAGTTGGAAAACAATACAAAAAATACTCTATATGGTTGTTGTGTTTCTATGTAAAATCATTTGACAGTTGGAAAACAATATAAAAAATACTTTATATGGTTGTTGTGTTTTTACGTACACAAACTTACCTTCACATTGACTGTTTACTGATTTCTTTTGTTAACATTTGCATTTTATACAATTTTGTTCACTAAACACAGTTGTGCACAGTGTTGCATTCGAAATCTTACTCAATATTATAACAATTTCGTACTTATTGCGCAATAATTAATTGAGATTTTATATGGAATATTGAGCTCAATAATGGCGTTAATTGCGATTAACGCAATTAAGGGTCATATCTGAACACGCTATTATACTTTTTTATACTCTGTTTCTTAACTTGTTGTGAATATCGAAAATTTTTTTTTAATTTTAAAAATTGTTAAATTACACTCAAGTTTATTATGAAAATCAGACAAACTATGAAAATTACAGTAAGAATTGGTAATTACATCAATTAGAATTGACAATTAGATAAAATTTCAAAATATTTAACATAAATTATGTTGGTCGTAAAATTGTCTTTCAAACAATATATAAAATTCTAATAAAATTTGCACTAAAACTGAATAGAAAACACAGAATAAGAATATTTTAGTCCTATAGCCAGTGTAGTTTCTGTATTTCTTATTACGTTTAGGTGGAGGGTATTAAAGATTCGGCACAGCCGAATATAGCACTCTAACTTGTTTAGAATTAGTTGTGAAGCTTTCTCACTTCCACCTCCTTTCTTTAATCGGTTTGATTTAGACAGCTGAAACTCAACATATAGGCTCATCGTACAAATATATTATACCTATATATTAGAAGTGATTCTTTCACTGTTATTATCATAAACAGCAGTCCTCGGCATTAACTTGGCAAGATAACAATTCCAAATCGTCACCTCTCAATATTATCAATTTTATTATTATATAATATCAATACCAAGCAAAAACTTCACTTACAAATTAAATTAAAAAGTAATAGCAAATTGTGGACTAGTTTACATACTTGTAAATCTCCTAGAAAAAGTATTTTATTTTTGTTAGTGATGCCCCAAAAATAATCCGTTATAATTTTGCCAATTTGAACCTTAAAATTAATAACTTATTTTTATACTGAAAAATATTATAAATAGAATAAATTAACAAACTGAACATATACTAAGAAAACTTATTGTGAAGAAGCTGGAGTCTTGAAAGCATTCCGGTCCGTGTTCCACTGTATCCAAATAAATCGCATGTCGAAATTTTTAATAACCTCCTTAAAAGGCTAGCATCCCATTTAACTCTTTTAAACTACGTTTCACGGTACATGCTTCGCTCTCTATTCATGCTTCACACCCCAATTATGAGCGAAACAACTTGCTTCACCATACAAAATTTTAAGAGCGAATCAACTAGATTCATATTGAATCAACTTGCGAAGCACGAAAAATTGCACTCTTCTCTAATTTTTATCGCAAGTTTATCTGCACTAGCTGTACAAATTTAATATTATTGTAAACAAAGCAAATTATTTTCTTGTTGCTGGAAGTAAAGAAAGTAAATACGTACGAATGTATGTTTTTTTCAAATAATCTAACTAATTTTCACTCAGTTTTTTTGTCCATTAAAAAAAAATATTTTCCACAAATTGTAAATTCTGTTTTTTTTTTATTCTGTTTGTTTATTAAAAACAACTGTCAAATCGAAACAAGTTTTTTGGTCATGTAAACAGCATGATTCATAAACATGATTCAGAGAGCGAAGCAGGTGATTCAAGTCGTCGTGGAAACATAGTATTAATAAGGATTGTAAGATCATCAATATCAATTATAATTAAAATTGATCTTAAGCATTTTGAATCGCCTGTATTTATTTATTTCAGTGTATCGAAAAGTAAAAAAATATAAACATTTACGTGATATTTGCTGTAAAGTGAGTGGTAGACTACAACAGCAACAACTACAACAACAACAACATTACAAACAAGAAAATAACTGGCAGCAGCAATAACAACAAAAATAAGAATAATCAGCTTTTCTTCCACAGCTTCTTGTGGAAGAAGATGATGGTCGATTGCAACGAATGTTATGGCTGTTATTGATACGAATACTATTTCCTTGCATCAGCTGCTGACACTGGTAGTTGTTGTTATTATTGTTGTTATTGCTGTTGCTGTTGTTATTGTTGTTGCTGCTGATGTTACTGCTTATTGATTACATTCCTATGGGCCATTTTCGGTTTGAACTAAACGAAATAATAGTGCAACATCAGTTGAGACAGTTGCCACCATAAGACATTGTTGCTTACTTTACGTTCTTCGTTTGCTGATATGGTTTGAATATATAACCTTAAGGTTTGTTGTTGTGGCTGCTGATGTTGTTGCTGTTGTTTTACGCTTGCATGCCAAGCATGTACAAGTATTTTGTTGATGTTGCCATGTTGTTGGTTTGATCGGTATGCCAAGAACATTCACAGATTTCTTTTTTTGAACATTGGATGAATTTGTGGCGATCGCTGAAGATGAGATGTTCTGTTTTTTTGTTTGCAATTTTTTTACGGTTCTTTGTTGCTGATGCTACTTCTGATGTTGCTATTGTTGTTATTGCCGATGTTGATGACGATGATGATGCTGCTGCTGGTGGTGGTACTGGCAATTGTAGTGATGGCGATGCTTGTCCCAATAATATTGGTTGGTTTGCTATTATTTTTGCTGAGACAGAGTCTGATGCTGTTGTCGATACTTTTGTGTTGCTTTTTGGTTGGTAGGCTTCTGTCTAGTCCATTGGTTATAGAAAAATTTTGAATGCTTAAGCAATATGCAATTCAATGCCTTCAGGAGCCATTATTGCACATGCACATGTTTAGTTATATGGACAAAAGAGTACTAAATAAATGTTTTTTAATATATTATAGACTATTACAGAGTCGTAGCTCATCTACAATTCATAAATGTTTTTATATATGTTTATAGATAGATAATGTTAAGACCAGAAGGTATACACGCAAGGAGATTAATTGTATCCATATCGATTATAAATACTATACATTAGGGTGGCTGCAAATAAAGAGTTGTTAATGTTCTCAGATATAATCTTTAATGTTTCTATAGAAAACTGTCTGCTGGAGACAGACATGTTTCGCTGGAAAACTGTTTGGTGGAGGCAGACATGTTACTATAGAAAACTGTCTCGTGAAGACAGAAATATTTCTATAGGAAACTGTTTGCTGGAGACAGACATGTTTTGCTGGAAATTTGTCTGCTGCAGAAAAACATTTTTTACTGTAAAACTATTTTGTCTGGTGTAGTTAGACAAGTTTCTATAGAAAACTGTCTCGTGGAGACAGACATGTTTCTATAGCAAATTGTCTAGTGGAGACAGACAAGTTTCTTTATCTCGTGGATAGAGACATGTTTCTATAGCAAACTTTTTGTTGGAGACAAACATGTTTCAATAAAAAAATGTCTGGGAGACTTACTTTCTATAGAAAACTGTCTGCTGGAGACAGATAAGTTTCTATAGAAAACTGTCTGTTGGAGGCTGACATGTTTCTCTGGAAAACTGTCTAGTGGAGACAAACATGTTTCTCTGAAAAACGTTTTGGTAGAGACAGACATGTTCCTATAAAAAAATGTCTGAAAGAAACACTCTGTCTTTAACAGACATCAGTGATGCCAACTTTTGAGATTCAAAACGCGAAAACATTTTTGAAAAAAGGGCTAAATAAAAAAAAAATCCGTTTAAAGCCACATCCTAGCAAAATTTTCGATAAATTGCGAAAAGGGGCTAAATTATAAAATGTTTCTTTTAAAAATCAAAACAACAAACACATTTTTATAAAATAATTTATTAGAAAAAAATTACTACCATGAGATACATATTTCAATTACTTCCTTTGCGAATGCCCGGCCCTATCGATGAAAAGGGAACGGATACTCGGGCACCCTTTCTTTCATGTTTAGGTGAACTATCAGGGATAAATCTAAGCTGCATCAACACCTTTGCAAGGGAATCTGGATGGTTTGATAGGGAAGCAACCAATGCGGAGTGAACGGACAGGTTGTCCACCAACGGGTAACACATTGAGATCAACACGATGGACCCAAGTGAGCTGTTTTCATGAACGGCTGCCCACGGAACCTAAACCTAAACCTAAACCTACATATTTCAATTACATTTCATATTACATTTTAATAAATAAGATACATACGTAGATTAAATATTATAATAAAATATTTAGATTTTTTATATGTTTCATTCGAATTGATTTTTGAGCACACTTCGTCAGGTATTTCAGTTTGAACTATAGTAGGCTATATTTAATGTGTATTAAACTGTTACACGTATTTAATGGCATTTTGTTTCTAATTTAATTTTGAAGAAATTCATGACACTAAAACTCCTCTCGACTTCTGCGTTTGAGTACGGATATGTCAATATGTGTTTGGCAAAACTGGACAGTTTAAGGAATGGATTATTACCAATAACAGATTAAAGGAAGAAAAAGTACGAAAAGCCTAAAATGTAGCCATATCGAGCAAAAAGTAATAACGGGCTAAAAGGGCTAAAAGATAATTGTAAAACGTTCTAGATTTAGGACCAATTTTCTTTTTTCGAGTTTTGAGTGACTAAAATTGGGCTAAATTTAGCCCGAAAAGGGCTAAGTTGGCTTCGCTGACAGACATGTTTCTATAAAACTTTGTGGAGATAAATGAAAATTTTATAAACTGAACCACCCTATTATACATCCATGTGGTGTATAGAATGCGAAGAGAATGTTTGTATGATATTAATCATATTAATAGAAAAACTTGGTAAATTAAATTAAATCGGAAACGGAAAAAATATTTCAAATAAATAAATAAATTCTGATAAATTTATTTTATAAACAGTTTCACCTGCTACCATATAAGAAAACTATTAACATACAGTGGGGAAGTTGGTAAAATTAAATAAGTACGATTCTAATAAACTACTAAAAATATAAATATAAATATGTTATCCTATACAAAGCCATTTGATTCAGGTTGAACATCTGGTTGAGTTTCTTTCCTCTTGCCAGTTTTGATCACCCCTTCCCCTTCCACTACCACCCTGACATGTTTGTTTGATTTCTGTTTTTAGTACTAGTTGCATTGTTTAGCGAAATTTAAATGCAAAATAACACAGAACCAAAATTAGCATTTGTAACAATAGCGAATTGCTAAAGAAATATTATAGAACCCAAGCTGACCTCCAATTTCTATTTGTTGCTGTGTGTTTTGTTTAAAACAATACCAAACAGCAGCAGCAGCAATTGCAGCAAAAACAACAGCAACGTCTACAACAAATAGCCGAAACAAACATATGCAGGCAAAGAAAAGAAACAAATAAATATCGATGGGCATTTAATAAAAATTCATAGGAAAACCTTAAAGCAGTTAAATAACTACTGTTTATTTTAGTTCAAATATGTATTTTACTCCCATTCTAGAATAGAGCTGAGCTGAACTCGCGTAAAGCGAGTGAAACAAGCATGTATATGTGCAACATGATGATGATGATTACGTTGGTGATGATGATGGTATATTTCATGGTTGTTTTAGCAATAGTGGGCACTAAATTTGTGTATTGGCAACGTGTGATGTCGTCTGTGACGTTTATTTTACATGCATGCATCTTAAGCTTCTTTAGCCAGCCATTTTTATTTCTTTGCAATTTTTTTTTATGTTGCTGCTGCTGCTGCTGTTGGTTCAAAAGCTTAAACATTATCAAATTGTACATGTTGTTTTGATGACAACAATGTCCCTTAGTTTACTCCATACTCCATGATTTTTTTGGCTTAAGAAAATTCCGCGCCATATTTGTATCATGTTTTCCACTTTGTGTTCGCGTATTCCTTTCCCATTTTAATTTATCTAAGATATTTTTTTATTTGTTTTTGCTGTTTTCTTCGACTTCTGGAGCAAATCGTTACAGCGCCACACAATCATTTCATACGTTTCAATATATTTGTTTCTACTTTGTTTCCTTTCCATTACGATTCTGTGATATTCCATCAGAGTGCTTTAGGAAAAACCATTGTTTGTGTTGTGTTGTTTTGTTTTTGTCTTTTCTTTTTCAGAGTGTTGCATGCGGATGAGGACAAACTCTCAGTTTATTACAAACTTTGATATTTTATGTGAACGCGTGCTTAGAATGATCGTTTGAATGTGTTGTTTTTTTTTTCAACTGGTAGTACATTTCATTTGAAAAATGTCGTAAAGTACATTTGTAATATAGAAATGTACAAAAAGTAAAGCAAAGGAATTGGTTTATATGTATTGAAGTAAAATACCAAATACGTACGTAAATGAAAATATAATAAAAAGAAATTTGTTTGCAGCTATGGGAAACATTGAGTGCGAAACTCTTTCATCAGAAAAGAAAAGGTTGGAGTTTCTGTGCAGTAGAATTTCGAAATTTCTATTTTCACTTCTACGTCCCAGAGAACAGCTGTGGAAGAATATACTAAGAACCTAAAGCTATCTCAAACCCATGAAATAGGAAGACATAGCTCAGTCCTTGCTCAAGGCTATCTTATTATAGGTAATTAGTGCCCGAATTCGAACTGTTTCAAGAAGGCAAATTCATTTTTAACAGACTAATTGTATAGAATTGAATCGATATTTAATAACGGGTTTCAGAGAATGTTAACCTTTGAGGTCGAGATCGTTCTCATGGTTCCCGGATTATTCAACCTGGACAATGACAGATCGGAGAAATAAACTGACTACGTTTGTAGTTATGAATGTGAAAATTATGAAAAGATTCAGTTGAACGAATCATGGTGTTCATAACGTTCAATTCGGATAACTAGATCCAAACAAGTCTAGCAAAACTAATTCAACCAGTATTTCGAATATTCGATTCACTTAAAGAGTCAGAAGTAAAGACGTATGTGAAACAGTACAAAGATGGAAATTAGCTCAAAACACAAATGTTTCGATCAATTCTATTATGCGAACAATTTTGTGGGCAAATTCTACTACTTTCCATTACTCAATAATATTCAATACTTTTCATTTGGGTACTCAATACTACTCGATACTTTTAACGGATTTTTTGAAATTTTAACGCAAAGTTTTTATCTGCAAATTGAAGTAGTTTCTTCAAAAAATAAAAATAGATTTTCAACTATTATTGGTTTTGTATGTATTTTATTATTGAATCAAAATAAATGTAAAGCTAACTTTTAATTCAACGTTAACAACAACTTAAGAAATAATAGACAGTTTTATTTCGGCGGTTGGTTTTTACAGTGATACATTTTTATGCACTATTTTACCCACTCAACTTGATTAAAAATACAACTCAGAAAGTATCGAGTAACTACTTTTGAGTATTGAGTATTCAAAAAAAAGGGCAAATACTCGATACTCGGTACCCATTACTCAATACTTTGCCAGCACTAGCACAAATCAAATTCAACCAATTTCACCAAACCACCTTTCAAAGGTGCTATTTTGTGATTATATTTCATCATTTTTGATTACATGATTGATTTTGTTAGGGAAAAAATTAAAACTAATCAAGAATTGTTACTAGAAACAAGAGACTAGAGAGATAACAAAAAAAATATTAATAGCCTGTTCAGCGATCTCGAACGATAACGTTCGCTTAGATAAGACTTAAGACACAAACTTTTTATCGTATCTATTTTTTACTCAATCAAATTTGTTTATTCCACAATCAAGTTTGTGTCTTAAGTCTTATCTAAGCGAATATTATCGTTCGAGATCGCTGAACAGGCTATAAGTTTTTATTGTTATTCTCATAGTATGTACTATCACAATTAAGCAGTGCCAAATAATCCCAACACCAGCATCTTATATACATAATATTTAAATAAAATTTTATTGTTTTCTTAACAAAATCGGCAAATGCAACAAATGAACTTTAACAAAGTCAAATCTAAAAAATAACAAAAAAAATTCTAAAGGATACCAAAATAAGTCTAAATAGAAAAATTTACGACTTCGATCTATTTAAACTTAAATAAATGCGAAAAATATTGAAAATTCTACAAAAGTAAAGGATATACAACGAAATGTAATAAAGTTTATTAAAACGATACGCCAGAGGAAGACAAAAAAACACTACAATCGAAAGGACAAAAGAACAGAAAACCTAAAACTACCTTAAATTGAAAATGCAACAAACTACAAACGATTAATGTATCAGTAGTAGCTGTAAAAAATACCAAACACAAAACTATCTAACAGCAAACCCAGCACATTAGACGTTGCAGAGATGTTTAGTACAGTGGCAGTAATGTGATATTAAACAAACAGAAGCGACCAACTAAAAACATATTTATGTTTCCATACACATATGTAAGTATGTATGTACTCGTATGTATAAGCAAGTGTTGATTTAACTACTTGCTATATGGCGTAATAGAATCAATGCACAAAGACACAAGTAGCGCAAGGATACAAGGAAGATGTTGAGGAACCAGAATACAAGCGAGTACATACGAGTAAATAAATAACATGAACAAGAACGATGGCTACATAAACATGGTATTAGCATGCAATATTAGAATACTCTTTGTATGTTTTTTTTTATTGTTTCTTTATTTTTCTTGAAAAAAAAAAAAAATTATACAAATTTGTTCAAGCCAGCCATAGTAATTTAGTGTTTGTGTATGATTTTCATAATATACAACTATTAGAAAAAGTTTAGCTAGTTAACCTTTGGATGGACAAAGTGGTGTTGTTGATTAAGAAAGAGTTATTTGGTTTGGTTTGAAATTTTAAAATCTCACCAAACTGAAAAAAATAACTATTGAAATTAGCTTCTTTATTATTCAAAGAACAGATAGTCGGCAGAATAACCTCAAGCTTATGACAAGCCGACAAGAGCGTCTAAGATACTACGCCAGAGTTGCCATTTTGACGCTTTTCGGGTATTTTATGATGCTTTTTTGGTCTCGTTACCCTTTTATTTTTTTCAAATATCCTTTTTTAAAAAAGGGTATTTTTTGACGCTTTTTCTGTTTTTTTGGTGCTGTTTTGGAAGAAGTCCAAAAAGTAAATCTAGTTTTCGAGTCAGCCAATGCGGACCATGTCAAGCTTTATAGCGATTTGTATTACCTGATTAAAAGAATTACAAACTTTGATTATCTAGAAGGTAATTTACTACTCGAACGTACTCGAACTAAGACGTAGACTTCCTTCAAATTTTATATTGCTTCAAAAATATCGTTATTTATTTAAAAATAGCGAAGCGGATATTATTGATTTCATACAAAACTTCATTGATGATTCGTCTCTAATAAATAAAATAGAAATTTCCCTAAAGAATCTAACGTTGTAAAAATGGAAAAACTGAACTGATGAATTTTGGATTGAAGTCTACAATTTTAAAAATTATTTGGGAGAAAATCCTTTTCATGTACTAGCTGACTTTGTTATTCGTATACTTTTCTTTCCTTACTCAAATGCCGAAGTCAAAAGAACGTTTAGTTTAATGAATTTTTTTAAACCAAAGATATGAAACCGACTTTCTTTAAACTCAGCCAAAAGTTTGTTGTTGCAATTACAAATTACCTTCAAGTGATTACTTATAAATTAATTAAAATCAAACTTATAAAAAGTCTAAATATTTCATTAGATCTGTTTTGTGGCCCGATGATGATGATTATGAAACAGATGTATTTGAAAATTAAATTGTTTTTCTAGAAAACTTTATATTTTGTTTTTTATGAATTGTTATTTTATTTTAGTTTTTTGTTTACCCCTGGTAACTGAATTGATAATAAAATTAATTATTTATTTAAAAATGTTAACATGATTTTTGATATTCTAAGTTTCTTGATTTTTTTCCTTTGTTTTATTGCTAATTTTAATCTTTATTTAGGTGTTATTTGCAAAACAAAACAACACGATACCAAAATTTTTGTTAATTTTTTTTGGCGCTTTTACCCTTTTTTTTGTAATTTTTTACCCTTTTTACCCGTTTTTACTATACACTTGACGCTTTTATTTATTTCTAAAATGACATCACTGTTCTACGCTATTCTGGGATGCTCCTGGTATAATAGTTATTTACTATTGAGAGACAAAAATAGCATAACTGTTAGTCTGAAAGTCTTCTTGAATTTGATAGGGAGAAATTAAGCTAATTTCTATTCCATCAAACACAACACTCAAAAGCAGTTCCTGCTTACAAACTTGAAAAGATACTATGAAAGTCAGGATTCCTATTTTAAATATATTAAGATATCACATGTTTGGAACTAGTTTTAAAAAAATCTGGAATTTTTTTTTTTGTTGCAATTTATTAAGAGAATTTAGAGTCAATCTTTAAAATATAAACCAGAAAGTTCGTAGTTGTTGTTGTAACAGCTAAAACTATAAAAATTTCTAACCTGGGGTTCTGCATTGACGTCCAGTCCATAAATTATGCTACATATCCTAGGTGGTGGTGGAAGCTGACCTCAGTTGCACCAAAAATTACACTTCGAATTCGCGGCCGTGGTATTGAACGTCGTTGAATACTGTAGTATAAGAGTTTTGATTCAGAGAATTATACCTTAGTTTATCTTCACACCTCTGACTGGTATGGCTCTGAAGAGACACCAACTGTGTGATATTAATGAATCTTCCGATGACATTCCAGAAGGAATTGTTTTTTTTCAAAATAACGCTATGTTTGTGTAGATGGTGTTCCGAGGTTATTTTCATTCTGCTGCATGCTGTACCAGTTCTGAAGTATTGGTATTCTAGTTACTTTGAATGGTTCTTCACTGAGTTTCACTCAACTCAAGCCTAGGAACACAATTGGAACGAACGATGAATTTCGCACAACACGACGAATTAGTTGGTGACAATTCGCTGTGTAAATTCGTCCTTTGAAGCACAATACATAATGACGAAACAAATACAGCTGTGAATAAATTTTCCATTCCGCCAATTGTATCCCATAAAATAATTTTTTTTAATAATTTCACTCATAGCCATTTAATGGCACTGCTCAAATATTTATAACTTTTTGTTTTCCTGTAACAGCTGATAAATAGAGTGACCATATTTAACAAATATACATAAAAAATAAACTTTAACAAAAACACAGATAAAAACAATTTTTATAATTAAATATTTTGTTTATTTATTTTAAATTAAATAAAGAAAAAAATAAAACAAAAATCAAAGTAAAAATTAACATTATTTACTAAAACATTGAAAACTAAAACGAAACATGGTCATCCAGTATTGTTTGTTCGTCGTTCGCTGGTGTAAGAAATCGAAATGGACACTATTTCAGAGTTCACCGCTTATGACGAATTCAGCCTGAACGCCGTTATTGTGTGTATTTTCATATACCAAAATGTGCTGTATTTTTAAAGACGAAAAATCGCGACCAAAAATTCGTCGTTGGTCCCGGTTGTGTTTCTAGCAATCGTCTGAGCGAGCATGACCCAAGTTCTTTGAGAACCTTGTTTCAGCTTTGCAATTTGTGTTTGCTTGCATAGGCATGAGCTGAGAAAGGTTTTGGTGGTTCACAATTGGAATTTGTACTCTATTGACTTTCGGCCAATTAGTTGTTGTTGTAACAGCAGTAATTGCTGAGTTGACAGCCCTTGGCCGAGTGATCTCGGGTCATTCCGGTGCGTAGAACCGGCTGTCGTGGGAATGTTCGACCAATTGGTGAAGACTGTTGTTGACTTCGTGGCTGATAGCTGCAGGGTCCGTTTAATGAATAGCTGATGATTCTGTCCGACTTACTCCACAATCTTATAACCGCTATATTCAAAATAAACTTGATACTTGATCCAGGAAAGGATTTCAAGCATAAAAGGTGTTACTCAAAGAATTAGTAATAGCAACTCGTACAAATTGGAGGAATATGTTTTAACCATAGGTTGGAATAGGTCGTAAGACAGTTTGAGAACCCATCTCTTACCAAAGGCTCTGCAGCGATCTCAGCAAAGTCTGAACTATAAGACAGGTGAGGTAAAACTTTCCAACCACTTTTTTCAAAATAGTTTTGAACAGTAGTTTGCAACATGTAACTCATGATGAAGTATGTATTAAGATTTCATGCCTGGCTGCAAACTCTGGGGGTTTTTGGACAATGCTCATTTGTATTTGGTACAGTTTCCCACTGACATTCTGCTCAGATTTCAGCATATCATAATAGATGGCAAACTTTTGATCCCACCGAATACAGAGCATTACCTTAGTACCATGAATATTTGGCTTTAGAGTCGATTTGGCGGGTTGTCCAGGCTTTACGTACGTAAGTAATGATTGGGTGCAAAAATGATTTCCTTTTACAGCGTTTAAGCATTATTTCGGACATGCAAAATAGTATTTCTATGTCTCTCGACTACCATTCACATCCTGTTGTTGGCAAACGTCCTTAAATTGCTACTTGAGTAATTCTTGTTAAATTCTATAACAATTTTCATGGAGTAATGTCTTAATTATTGGTCTTCAAACTTGGCTGGCTTTGGCGATCTGTCACCACTTTTCACACTCAAAAGCCATCTCTATCACGTTAAAAGAGATGAATGGAACACTTTCAAAATAAGCTTCGGCGAGCAATTGAAACTGCCCGCATATGACGCTTTGTTGACACAAAATTCGACATTGTTCTATAACTAAATGAGAATAAATGAAAGATATATACCCTTGACAATGACATATAAGTTAGTTCCAATTTACACGAAGCAATTTTTATTAAAAAAAAATTGTTATAATTTTTTGATTGAAATTTCTTCGGTGTTTACACTGCACAATTTTATTGCTTAAATCCCTCGCAGAATATACGATACACACATTTGTATACATTTGTTTACACATATGAAATACGTTTAAGAGAGTTGAACGAATTGCTAGTACAATCAAGTGTGTACTCGTCTTATCTTCCCCTCAGCTTAGTTTAAAGAATTGCTTCGTGTAAATTTTCACTTACTAAAAAGAGAAACCAATTTCAAAAGTTATGCCATCTGTTATCCATCCCGCTTTTTTACTTCTCCATTTTTACAATCATAGTGAATTGAACTGTTTTTTAAGCCATCATATTTTAAAATCGCTGCTTATTTAGTAGACAATATTTCAATATTGCACAAAATAAAACGCACGTTATTTTCTGCCATTCTTACAAAATCTAATAAAGCATAATTTCTCATGTTAACTTGTATTAATATCATCTAAATCTGTATAAAATTTCATATGCTACTTTGTACTTGAGCTGGCGAGCAACTAGCAAATAAAATTTAAGAGCTGGAAATGGAAAAAAAAAAGAAAAAACACAGTAGTAAATTATTTGTGTAAAACAGTTTCAGAAACAATATTCGATCAAATCATGAAAATCTTTAACACAAATTCCAAAAAGTCTCTTGCTAGTAGATGAAACTATAGTTTGATTGGTATTATAATGCCTTTGTATGACTAAGTTGTAACTAATTTAATTTGTTTGATACACCACCATCACAATACTGGAGCAAGTTGCTGGTGATTGTGGTGGCCATTGCAGTGCAATACTCCACCTCCTTTTTGTGAGAAATGCACTCGCTCGCTCGCGTATTGAAGAACAATAATCACACATTTAATATTGAATCTAAAACAAAATCAAACAACAGCAACGACAACAATAATACAAACTAAATAAGTATGTATTAAGTAAAATAATATTGTTTTGTATTTAGTTGGAGAAGTTCGTAGAGTTTTTTCTTTTAATATTTTTTTTCTGGCTAAATTGTATTTGAGGATACAGCGCCGGTGCCTCAATTTGCTGTTCATATCAGTTTCATGAAACTATGGTCACGATTCTGTAATAATGTTTTCTTAAATATTGCCATTCAACTAGTGTACGAGTTTAAGTATTGAACTGACTGTCTGACTGTATGCCTGCCTGCCTGCATGCCGCACTAAATAAGCCAACATCTCAACATCTTTTTTCCTTATTCTTCTGTGCACAGTGGTGTTTGAAAGGTTAGCAAGCCTTTTAATAGTTTATAATAATATTAAAGATATACAGTGTACTGCCTCCTAAAGGACAGTTCCCATATACGGACACTTTTTTCAGTACCAAAAAAATTATAAGGGATTTTAAAAATATTTCCCTCTTAAGCGGACAATCCTCCCATAACAGGACGTGTACACTTTTCTCCACGTTATTTGACATTTTATTTCCCCATAACCGGACAGTTTGATAGTGAAAAATTGCTTTAGAAAAGCTGGTTTTAGAGAAAATTCTAGCCCAAATGATGATGGCTGTTGGACTGCAGAAGATGAGCTTTCACTATCAGCGCTTGCTCAGTTCTCCGGTATCGTTAATCGAGTTCAGAGCCAGATACAAGTTGACGTCGAAGATTATATCAATTTAGATCAGAGGTCGGCATCCTATAGCACAATTGTGCAGAGAGCGCTTCACACATACGCTTAATCTCTTTCATTCAGTCGTAATTGAGACACCAATGTCTGCACATGCGGCGGATGCCTTTATATTTTTTTCAGAAATACTTCCCAACAAACATTTTAAATTAATAATGAATTACGAAAAATATTTTATGATTGCTAATGCATTTGGTAACATGCATGTAATCAGCTTTTGAAGTATTCGAAGTTCCGTTTATATATCAATCCCGTTGTTAATTTCTTATATCTTACGGAAAATATATTGTGAGTGTATGTTTCCTATCTAAGTTTTTTTGTATAATTTATATAATTATGTTTATGTTTGCTGGGTAGTTCGCTCACACACACAACCTCATTTTACGCTTTGCCTACCTCTGATTTAGATAATGACATAGTTATTAATGCTGAAGATGTGGAAAGCATTAGTACTGAAATGTTAATAGCTTTCGAAGAAATGGTGGAAAGCTCGTCTGAAGATGAGCTAGAAAATTAAATTGAAGACAAGTTAACTTCTTATAAAGAGGCTTATTTAGTCAAAAGAAAACGTAAAGGGTTTTCTTTATATCACAGCGACCTTGAAAGTGTTAAAATGCTGACTGATCTTCAAATGCGTTTCTAAGATATTGAAATTAAAAGAAAAACTGGCCAAGCTAAAATTTTGGACTTTTTTTAAATCCAGTTGCATATCTGGTCTTTCAAGCTTTTTCTTTTTTATTCGCAAAAATATTATGTAATGAATATTTTGTTTACTTTGCCTTATTTTTAAATTTTTTTCGTTTTTCGCAAGAACATAAATAAAAATTCTGTTTATTTTGTCTGATCTTTATATGTATGTTTTTGTTTTGGAAATAAAAGTGTTTAAAGATAAATATATGAATGTACATATGTACAATATTACAGATTATTGATTAATCTTTTTGTGTTTCTCTCAGAAACGGACACTTCTCATAAGTAGACAAACTCGTCAGTCCCTTAGGCGTCCGCTGAAGAGAGAGTACACTGTAATACAATACATATATCCAGGATGTCTGTTGTAAATACACCATCTAGGCAGCTTTAAATAGCTAGTATTAGAAATTTAGTAATTTAATTATTATTTTACCGTTTTTTTCCACCCCCAACCCACTGTTATTGAGTGTCTTATAAACATACACAATTTATGCGCCATACTCTTCTACATGTTGCCAAAGAAAATTGCAATTCTGTGTTTTTTTTTTTTCTTATTATTTCAATACGAAAACTCTTCTCATTTTTGTTAAGTTTGAAATAAACAAAAACAACTGCAACAACTACAACATCAATTTCAACAATAATAATAATAAAAAAAAAGAGGCAACAAAAAACATTCATTTCTGGTGTAAGATTTGTTTAACGGATAAAAATAAAATTGTTCATTTAAAGTAGCTGCTGTTCGATTGGTGTTATTGCTTCTGTTGATAATGTTCAATATGAATTTTCTTACTGTTGTTGTTTTTGCAATATTAACAGCAGCATCTGCAGCTAAAATAACAACAACTTTTCAATTGCCCACCCCCTTCTTATTTAACACCAACATTATGATTATTTATGAGCACAGCAGTAGCGGTCAATTTTTATTAGTTTATTTTTTTTTCTTCATTCAGTTGTATTGATTGAAAATGGACTGGCAGAGTTTAATTAAAAAGCTTAAGTATTTTACTGGTATGTCTGTCAATCAATTGATGGTTCAAAAGAAATTGTCTAGATTTCAGAAGATTTGAGCTAGTTGTTAATTAAATTTCGTCTTTTTAAAAGGATTTTGCTGGAATAAACTTCTTGTGATAGCATAAGATAATACAAAAAGAATCTCTCAACATTTAAACAAGAATTTTGTTTGATAGTTAAGGTTTGCTCTGCATCACATACTATAATAATAATAAGTTACAGCGCCGAATCTTAAATATTCTCCAGCTAAATGAGAGTTATAGCAACTACAGTTATTTGAATATTTTCAAAAACTAGACTTCTTTACCTTTCCAGTGATATATAATTTGTCTTATCTCATTGTTTATTATGGTTTAAAATAGTACTGTAAACATTACTCCTCTTGAAAAATTATCAGCTAACTTGGCTAATGTTAAACATTGCTTACTATGCGCTTCTCATTATTTCATGTACCATGAGCTATTTGCGCATGCGTCTGTGTTTTGTTAATGTTTTTTTACGGCTCGTGTTCTATCGGTTTTCTGATTATTGTTGGCTTTAGTAATTGTGCTGTCATATTTTTTATGGTTTTGAGACACTTAAGAAGTTTGTATACATTACACAATAATTTATCGTTTTTATAATGAATCAGCTTTTAATGAAAAATAGTTTTATTAAACAAATTGTTCGACCTTTCTGTTTTTATTAAAACTTATATTTTTATCAAGCTTGAGGTCAAAATTTTTTATTTATTTATTTTTTATATTTTCAGATCACAACTGATAAAGTAAAGGGTGTCCCAACTAGAACGCAATTTTGAATTTTTAAACAAAACACAGATATTTAAAAAAAAATCGTGAAACTTTATTATATCGTACAGCAGACAGAATGAGGTTATGTATAGAACAAGATATCGTGCAGATGGCCGCCGCGACTTTGCTGGCACACACGCGATCTTTTAATGAAATTTTCAATGACCTTTTTGCATAAATGCTGCGGTATTTCATTAATGCAGCGTCCAATTTTCTCTTTTAAGGCTTAAGTCGTCGTCGGCTTATTCGCGTAAACCATCGACTTTAAAAAACCCCAAAGAAAAAAATCTAAAGGTGTTAAATCGCAGGATCTAGGCGGCCAATTCTGGTCTCCAAAATGCGAAATAACACGACCGGGAAATGACTGATGCATTTTCTCTGGCTGTATGACATGTGGCGCCGTCTTGTTAAAACACATTCCCTCCACATTAATTTCTTCAATTCTAGGCAAGAAAAAACTGGTTATCATTTCACGATACCAAACACCATTGCGTTCTAGTTGGGACACCCTTTATAAGACATTGGTCCTGGTAGACATAAAACTCATCCATAAAACATAAAGAATACAAGGCAATTTCATAGCAACACCATTCTGTTTTTATAACATACGGATATTTAATTGCTACCTAATAACCTCTGAATTTTGGGCAAATTTATTCTGCAATAAATTCATTGTTTCGGTGGCTATGTGACACGTGCTGAAACCACAATTCAGTATCCATTTTACCAATAATAGGACAAAATTTAATTCTTAACATCTTTTGGTATCCTAATCAACTATATTCAAATATCCAGAAAAAAATTTCTGTTTTCCAGATTTACGAAATGTAACTTTGGCAGAAACAAAGTGAATTTTGTTGTGAAATTAAATTCAACATAACAATTGTCAAAGTTTCTATTACTGATGTATCATCAAGTATAATGTCAAAACTTTCATGTTATTCCAATATGACCCTGTTGGAAATCCCTTTCATAATACATAATAATACGACTACTTTCTTATCAAATAACCTTTCATATCTGATCGATATGATAGCAACCAACCAACCATTTATTCACATCATTTATATTTCACAAACTCATAAATTTGTGGCCTTATGATCAACAGTGACATTTTTGGTGGATTGAAAATTTGAATAAGGAACCAAAATCTATAACAAAAGAATTGTGATTTTTGTTTAAATATTCATGTCATCATGGTCGTTTGGATACGTTTACAATGAACTGATATTTGTCTCGTTTAAATAACATTGAATGTACAACATCAATTGGCAAACTGATGCAACATGTAGTCCTGGTATATGTTGTCAAAGTATAGAAAGGACTTCTTTTCATAAAACAAAAAAATTTAAGTTCAAAAACAATAGTATCATTTTTATTGTTCATTGTCATATATCACCACATTTTCGTAACCAATATGCAATATGCTCTCTTATGTGTGTGATTGTATATGAAAATGTGTGATAGTTTGAGATGGTGACGTTTAACATTAAATCCCTTCTTATTATTAAATGTTTGTACATGTGCTTGCCTCGTCCGTCTGACTGTCTGTTAGTATTGTTACGGGCATCCGAACAACAAAACAACCCATTGATCGTTATTGTCAACGCGACCGTGGTTTTGTGTGAACGATATTCGTATCTTTCAACTGACACAAAAGACAAGTATTGCACGATCTTTTCTCTTTTTTCTTATTTTTTTTTTTGTTTTTTTTTTTTTTTTTTGGGTGAATTGTGTGTACCAGTTGTATTGGTTTATTTGCCACATTTTGTATCTTTTTTTCGGTAGGTTTTTGAGTGATTTATTTAGTTTGTTGCAATTCTTGAAATTATTTGCAAAACTTTGTATTTTCTTACTTTTTTTTAGAACCTTTCGTTTAAAAAATACCTTTAAACTTATTTTGTTGGAATATTCATGTTGGTTTTGTGTGTGTGTGTGTGTGTGTGTGTGTTTTGTTAGTTTGTGAAACAGAGCATTCATTTCGTTATTGACATTGTTGTTTGCATATCTTAACACATTTTTAAATTCTTTGAAATTTCCACAAAAACCAAATTTCAAAGAATAGTTTATTTGTAAAAATATTAAGATTTGATATGATCGAGGAATTTTAGCTGGTTAGAGATTTGTGTTGGAAGATTTATTTATGATGGGTTTTTAGAAATTTGGTAATAAAATTAAATACTTTTGGGGATTCACATTGCTTTGGTTTGTAGATATTGACAAGTGATTTATCAGTATTAGAAAAAGTGATATGTTAAGATTATGGGGAATTTCTACATTTATATACCAACATCAAGTAACTAATGCCGCGTTTTCACTATGTTTTCACTATGTCATTTTTGTTGTCAAATTGTCCAAATTGTTGGCAATTGTATGAAAATGGGTTGTCATATGGCGTCATCTATGGCATATATCATGATTGCAAACATAAATGACGCCATATGACAACCCGTTTTCATACAATTGCCAACAATTTGGACAATTTGACAACAAAAATCACATAGTGAAAACCAAGCATAAGAAAGTGTTAATAAGAAAGCTTTAGTCATTTTTCAGTAAATCAATTAGAAAGAATAATCCAGATTTTTTTATTTTTACTTTTTTTTTATTATTTATTGAATCTGCCTTATTTCCTTAGGCCTAACAATAAGTATTCAAATCTTAAAACTAAAATAAATCTAATTACTCTCTAACAGGAGCATTAATTTCTTATTGGCTGTTAAGCTCTACGAAGCCTCGACTCCGTCTGGCTCTGAGTTTGATGCAATTAGATGGGAAAGAAAATTGAAACTATAAACTAAACTATATAAACTATAGTAATTGCTCCGAGGTTTGTTAGTATCACAGTGACATAGTCCTTCTTCGTAGTCATCATATAGTTTTGTCAGCTTTGTTGATTTCACAGTATTTATCCATTTTCTTCAATTCAGTTTTTTTTCAATTCAATTCCGATTGTGTAGGCTATGGTTATCTTAACAATTAAGTTGCATACCAGATTGAACAGGGCATCTATCAGCTACTAAGCTCCCTTGGTCAAGACGGTGGAATAGAAAGAAAACCAAGAATTGTTGATATAAACTGAAGAATGTGCATTTTCAACGTGAAAAATGTAAAAATCCTCAGAAAATACCCTAAAAAATTAAGGAATAGTGCTGCAGTGATAGCCAAGCAAGGAAAATTAAGAGGGCAAGAAAGAAAGTAATATTTTAGCAGTGTGTTAGGATGGGTTCTTTAGTCAAACAATTGATACTAACTTGTAGTTCAAAAAAAAAAAAAACACTCTAAGTAATAACTTTTTCTAGAATTTACAGCGTCCATATTGAGCAGATTTATGTTTATGGTGAAATTTGTGTGAATACTCGCATAATTAAAACATTTATGATCCGTAAACCACAATTTTGGGGTGATATTTGTATGGGGGCGAGGTGAAATAATGGACCAATTTCCACCAGTTTCAATGCCATCCGTCCTTGGGTCGATAAAAAATCACGTAACAAATTTTATCGAAATATCTTCAAAATTGCGACCTGTACTCTGCGCACAAACTTTACATGTACAGCCAGCCAGACGGACGGATGGACATCGTTAAATCGACTCAGAAAGTGATTCTCTGTCGATCGGTATACTTTAAGACGGGTGTTGGACTAATATTTCTGGGCGTTACAAACATCAGCACAAATCCAATATACCCTCCCCACTATGGTGTAGGGTCAGAAACATTTCAATATTATTTACAAAGTCACCAACAGAAATTAAAATTTTACAAAATTATATTGAAGAAATAAAGGTGAAAGATACAAACTAATTATGGATTACCAAACTCAAACGCACTATTAGATGTGTCTACGATTTTTAGAATTTGTTTTTTGAATTGGAAATTCTTATAAAAAAAGCATTAATTGATTTAAAAGCTCGACGGATAATAAAGAATTGTTTTACTTAAACAAATAGTTGTGATTTTAAATTCGTTTAAAGTAACAGTGACATGAATCTCTGCTGATATTGCACTTTTATTTAAGTTCAAAGAGTTATCAAAAAGTTATGGCAAGTGATTGAACTGCTGATACCAGAAATCAAGAAAGATTTACTTAAAAAATTTAAATTTTTAGAAAAAAACCAAAATTGAAGAGTTTTATTCTATTTTCTTCGACCTTTTTGTATGATTTTTTATTAAAGAATTTTTAAGCTTGAGGTCACTTTTTGTTTTTTATAAAAGATTTTTTTATTTTTATATATAAATTACTCGATATTGGAAATCTCTTCTAAAGAAGATCTCCAAAGGAAATTGAAATATCGATCATGCGTTTTTCAACAGGGACGCTACAAACGTAGACCGATAGGGATACGACGCCATATTTTTTGCCGCTCTTTAGACATTTATCTTCAGTAAGATTTGTCATTTCATGATGGAAAGATATACGAGCCAACAACGAGTTGAAATTATTATAATTTACTACCGAAATTCGGAGTCAGTGACCTCAAATTTAAGAGCGCTACGTCCAATTTCTGGTCGTCATAATCGTCCTACCAGATCAACAATTGAAAGTCTAGTGGGAAAATTTGAATCCACCGGCACAGTACAAAATGTTCCCGTGCCAGTGAGACAAAAAAGTGCCCGTAGTGTCGAGAATATTGCTGCCGCTGAGACTTCAGTTGAAGAAAGCCCAAATGTGTCTCTCACACATCGTTCTCACGCGTTGGGCATCTCTGTGACATCGTTGTGGTGAATTTTTCGAAAAGATCTTATTACATTGTACGAATGCCAGAATAATAAAAAAAATCAATCCCTGAGATGCTGGAAATATTCCAGTGAAACGTTGGAGAAAGAAAAATTAAACAAATTGTCTTTTATTTGAATGAAAATACAGACCTTGAAAGCCTGATTAGAAAATTCTAAAACATAAAACTGATTCGGCCTACATCCTTACAAGATCAAATTGACGCAAGAACTGAAGCCGCTTGACCACCAGAAGCGTCGTATGTTCGTGAATTGGGCTTGAAAATTATTTGGATTTTCATCGAAAAATCATCTTCAGCGATGAAGCTCATTTCTGTCAGAATGGCTTCGTCAATAAGCAAAATATGTGTTATAGGTCAGACAGCAATCCACACGTACTCCATGAGTCATCATTGCATCCCGAAAAAATTACGGTTTGGTGCGATTTATGGGCCGGCGGTGTCATTGGACCGTACTTCTTCCGTGATGATCAAGACCGGCACGTTACTGTGAATGGGAATCGCTACCGTTTAATGATAACAGAGTATTTTTGGCCCCAATTGGATGATATGGACTTGGAGGACGTGTGGTTCCAACAGGACGGCGTCACAAGTCACACAGCGAATGTCACAATCAATTTATTGGAAACCAAGTTTGAAGAACATGTTAGCTCACGAAATGGTCCAGTCGATTGGCCGTCTCGGTCGTGCGATTTGACGCCGTTAGACTATTTCCTGTGGGGCTATTTCAAGTCTATGGTTTATGCCAACAAGCCAGCGACGATTGATGAACTTTGTACGAATATCGAACGTGAAATTGCAGCAGTATCGGCCGATTTATACTTGAAAACCGTCGAAAATTGGGTTTAGCGTCTGGACTTCTGCAAGCGTACTCGTGGTGGCCATGCACAAGAAATAGAGTTACATACATAATGACATCTAACGTACTTTTACAGGAATAAAGAATTTCATTGATATCCAAAACCGTTTTTGTTTTATTTAAAAAAAAACTTTTGTAGAGCTCTTATTGAAAAAGCCGATATAATTGTCAAAGCTTACTTTTTCATATACAAAAAAAATTTGCTAT
The DNA here is from genome assembly GCA_916048285.2 of Bellardia pandia. Lineage (NCBI taxonomy): Eukaryota > Metazoa > Arthropoda > Insecta > Diptera > Calliphoridae > Bellardia > Bellardia pandia. The sequence continues at coordinate 85,987,828 of OU696530.1, read as the reverse complement.
TCAAGAATCCGGTATTATGATTATAAACTTATATAAACAATAAAATATACAAATAATTAATAGACAATTCTTGCAATAACGATCTTGCTTGTTGGAACACTCAAAAAATTCTGTACGTAAAATTAACTGAAATTGTAATAGAAAATAAATGAATATTCAGTTAAAAACCGGTCTACTTATTATTCATTTAATTTTAACGAAAAGTTTATTTAATTTTAAAGGTCAAAAATTCAACTCCGAATTCCGTAAAATCAAAAGAATTTTCAGTTATTGTAAAATTAACCACAAATTCCGTAAAATCAATAGAATTTTCAGTTATTTTATGTATTTTAACTAAATTAACTAAAATAAAATTTTATGTATTTTAGTGATCAACTAAAGTAAAATAACTGAAAATAACTTGAAATAATTTTCTAAGGGTCGGTCTATACATAGTCATAGCTTCCCTATAGTATCTACATATACATATCTTATATTAAAATTCACATTGACTGTTTGAGAATTATAACATTTGAAATTAAATTAACTTTTTGTTAAAATGAAATGAAAAATAAGTAGATCGGTTTTTAAGTAATTTTTCAGTTATTTCAAATTACAGTTTCATTTAATTTTACATACAAAATACTTTAACGTAAACAACTGTCAATAGCAAACGTAACTGAAAATCCGTATTAATTGCACTTAGTTTTTTGAATAAATGTTAGATTCAGTTAAGAACAAATTTTCTTAGAGTTTTAAATGTTTATTTAGTTAAAAACAACTGCTCGGAATACTTCCTAAATAAACTACATTCCGTTACTGTAATAATATTGTGAGTGAACAAATTTTTTTAATAATATATTGTCATACAAAGTCCACATATCTACCAATACATACATACATATATGTTATACATTTTATAATGTGAAGAGTTTACAACTTATCAACTTTAACAGTTTTAAACACAAACAACTACTGTGAAATAATGTTCTTTTATTGATCTACACCTTCAATCTATATTGTTTAAATAATATTAATGCTTTATAGAAATATTTTCAATTTAAAACATTTTCTAAAAACAAAAAAAACCACTAATAATTTCATTTTCTGTAAATCATTTTTTTGCCATCACGATTTCTCAATAATAAAACCAAATTTTAGCTCATTTTCATTCCATTTTGCTTCCGTTTATATGCCACAAACATTCAATATATTGTGCCATGCAAACGAAATTGCGATATCGAGGTTCTTAAACAAATTTATTGTATACAATGAGCATGTGCAGCGATCAGTAACAGGCAACAAAAAACAGTTTTGTGGCAAATGCAACAACATCTCGTTGAACATAGATTATGTGAAGTTTTCGTGTTTTTGTCATTTTATCCATTATTACTACTAAATATAATTCTATATGAATATTTTCTTGTTGTTATGTTTTGTATTTTTTTTTGTTGGATTTTACTCGTACGTATGTACATGTTCTTTTCATGCCTGTGTCTATTAACTTATTGCCAAGTAATATTATGAAAATTATTGCTAATGTTGCCAACTCTTATGGCCCAGGAACAACATAACACTGGCACAGCAACAACAACAACAACAACAACATCGGCTACAACTAAAACAGCAACACAAAACAAAAACAATACCAAATGTATAGGAGTTTAAAAAGAACACAAAGTGCTTGCAACAAGTTGTTGCAGCTAGAGAAACGGCAAATAAAAATTGCAAACATTATCATGGCTCAAAAATCTAAAGTAATTTGACGACTTTTGGCTAAAAAGGCGTTTAAGTATTTAATTTTTTTTTTAAATTAAATTTATTTCAAAATTATGTTGCCACAATTGTGCAAAAGGTTGCTTAATCTCTGACATTTTTAAGAAAGTCTGAAAACTAAACATGAGTAAGTAACTTTAGCATAAATAAACTTTAAATTTTAAATTCTTTTATGCTACATTCTAAACCTTTGATCCATTTGATTATCCATTCACTATCTGGCCATCCCTGCATTCCTCAACTCATTATCATACATACTCTCTCTATCCTTTAGCTTTTCCTCCATCATAGCACATCACAAATAAACACCAATTTCAAGTTGTGATCATTAACAGGTACAAAATAAATAAATTTTTGCGCGCTCAATGTTCAAATGACAAAACTGTCAATTGAAATTGTTTAAAGGCAGCTGCACCATATAACAAGTCACAAACCAACAAACAACAACACCCAACAACACATTGAGGCAACATATTTAAACACATTTTAAATTAAATCGAAAACCGATACAGGCAAACACAATGGACACGAGAGAGATAGCGAGAGACAGAGTGAATAGAAGAGAGATGAGAAGAAATATAAAACAACTGAAATAAAAATGAGACAGGTTAAACCCTTTTTAGCACATATTTCACATTGACCGAACGAACATAATGAACAACAACCATGATTGTTCAACCAAAACCGATCAAACTGATCATGAAAGATGTGTGTACATGAAATACAGCAACAACAACAACAGCAACATGAAATGAAAATAAAAAGGAAAGAAAAATGGTAGAGATGATATTGATGATCATAATGGCTGGTGATGGTGGTGGTAGTTGGCATTGTTCTGTGTGTTTCGTTCGGTGTTGCCTTCTTTCTACTTTGTGAAATGTCGACGAAATATTAAGTTAATGATAGAAAAAGCGTTAAATTGAAAGTTTTTTTTGAATGGAAATCACACAATCGATAATTAAAAAAATTTATTCCATAACACTATGCGACAGTCAAAATCGGGATGGGAAATTTTATATCGGTAAAAACAGAAGTTATACGTGTCCCGGCGTTTCGCTGGGTCACGTCTAGGAATCGAGATATATCGATTTGAAGTTAGTAACTATCATATAGGGGGAAATTGTCACCTTTGGTTGTCCTTTTTTTGACATAACTCGAGAACCACTAGTCCGATTTTGCTGAAACAAATTTAAAATTCAAAAATACACTATACACTCAAGATATGTATGCACAAAATTCTTCGGAAAAAACATTGATGACTTTTTTATGATGACTTGCATATCTCGAGGAAATATTTGAAATTCATACCTTTAGTTAATTGGGAAGCGAAACGCGATCATCGATTTTCATGATTTATGTCTCATTTTGTTCATAGGTTATGGAGAGACAAAGACCGGAGGCCAATGACCCAGAGGATTATTGGTATCGAAAGCTTCGACGACTTAAGTGCAATGGAAAGAGTGTGAAATGCAAACAAACCGACAGTATTCAGATTTAATATCTTAAAAATAACAGGCCAATAAACTCTCAAACCCTTAATGTAAATCCAATCCAAATCTTAAGGGGGCTAAATTTGGGGGCAAATAGGGGTGATGAACAATGCAAAACAATGAACAGTCTACATATTCCTCATCTCAAATTTCTGCATATTAGATTATTTTTACGCGACAACGATCATGAGATTAGTAGGTGTCTTCAACTAGCTTGACAATTAAGCTGTAAGAATACTCTGGCCCTCTTTGTCATGCCAAAGGACCTAAAGTTGTTTGTCCTATAGAAGGAACTTGATCTCGCCTCTAGCAATTCGTACTATATATTTGGAAGTTGGAATCATTGGGTTATAGTTGTTCGATCTATAAGAGCACAGAAATGTCGATATTGGATCAAATCAGATTCTTCAGAGTCTCTAAATTAATGGGGCCGGGTTTATCTTTTCGAATACAAATTAACACATGTAACTATTTAATAGAATCACAAAGGCTCTTTGTAACTTAACCTAAGAACTTTTAATTAATATTTTGCGAAGTCTACTAGCTAATGTCTACTGACTGAGTTCGAAAAAGCTCACACATGCTTAGGCACTTTATTGACCGAATTTTTCTAATGGAAAATTCTTCTCACCAAGTTTGGAATGGTTGGGTTAGTGCAACATTTACTGTGTTTTGGATCGCAAAGCTAGACTGTCGTGTTCTTTCTAAAAATCGCCTATGTTATTTCCAAAAAAAAAAAAAAGCCAAATTAGCCTTCCTCCCATTTAACTTTGCTAAATATTGAGTGAAATTTTCTCAAATCGATTGAAAGATGAACGTACCACATAAACCAAAAGTCCAAACAATATCATGCCAAGCAGTTAACTCTGAATAAAAGTGCATGGTATGAACACATAATCGTTTAAGTAAAAAAGAATTAAATAAACGTTGTTGCAAACTGTTGCTGCCGTTTGATCAGTTGCTAGTTGCTACCTTTACGCCATTAAAGTGAAGAGAGCTAACCAAACAAAAAAAAATAAGAAAGAAAATTATTATTATGGTGGACGACATGTTATGGCCAAAACAAAAGCTTATACCTTTTTTTGTTTCTGCAAGTCACGTTTTCTTTTACTCTAGAACTACTACACCAAAAAACCGACTTAAAACCTTAACAACATTAATAGCATTTGGCACTTTCAACCAATAAGTGTGTGTTTAGTTATACGTTTTGTTGTAAGTACTCGGCTGTTTATGAAAATGTTCAATGTTTCATATGAAATTGATGTTAAAGAGTCATCATTTTCATCATAATCATTGTTAGTTTTTTTTTTGTTTTGGTTTTTATTATAAAGACACTAACTTTATACATAACTATTAACCATATTTTCCTTGTTTTTCAATATGTCTTTAATGTCACCCCTTCTATGCTATCTTTGCAGTTTAAACGAGTCTCTTACTTTAACTTACAACCAGCTAAATATTACACAATTGTCGGCAATATATAGAAGCAACAATTTAAACACAACAACAACAACAATAACAACATACTAGTACACATTAGTAGGCATCATCAACAGGCTGAATTGCTTATTACGAATTTTACACCATATAACCAAACACACATACACATTGTTACTGAGACTCATAGATACAAATATCGTACATGCTTTAGATTGTAAATAAAACAGTAATGCACGTTTTGTGTACTTTAGTACAATTTTAAATTACATTAAAAGTACTTTTCCTATTTAACAAAATTTTATCGTTTTTATTTTATTTATTTATTTTCTTGAGATTTTTTTAACCAATTGTAAATTTTACTTTCTTAGTAACTTTTTTTTATTTAAAATAACATCATTGCTATTTACAAACTTCCAATTATCAACTAAAGCGTGATCCATTTCGAGGTTCCCCACTTTTTTTTTAAAAAAAAAAACACAGAAAATTCAAATCTAATGGGGAATGTTTATTATCATTTGAAAGAACATTCTTTGGCATTTATTTTTTTAAGATTATGTCTATCAAATATTGGCCGTTGCTACGTCACAGGTGGTATATCCGTTGAGTCCAATTTTCGATGACTCGTTCGAGCATTTCAACTTCAATTTCAGGCAGCACGATAACGGTCGCCATTGACGGAATCGACTCTCCACGGTCTTCGTGTACACTCTCAGCTACGGCCGCTTTATTTTATTCTATGCCGCACACCTCCAAAATCCGGTTTTACGGTTAAAAAACCGGTTTTTGTACCTTTGCTTACTTATAAGCCTGTAATTTTGTTGGTAATGATCCGATTTTCAATTTCTTATTAGATTTGGAAACAAGATATATGTATATATTATCTAAGAAAATTTTAGAAATTTGAGTGTTATTGTCGAGCAATAACACAATTTGCTATAACACAATTTTCTCGACAATAACACCGAAATTTCTCAAGTTTTCTTAGATAATATATAAATCATTCAAAAGATCTCAGTTTCTTCTTTCCAAATCTAAAAAAAAAATTTAAATCGGATCATTATCAAGAAAATTACAGACTTATAGTGGGCAAAGGTACAAAAACCGGTTTTTTAACCGTAAAACCGGATTTTGGTGGTGTCTGCAATATTTCACTATTGGAATCTTGTTTTACTCGACAAGCCCTACAAGAAAAATAATATCGGTTCCCAGGTTTTTCTATTTCATTCAATTTTGTATTACTGTGTTATTTGTGCAACAGCAGTAATTTACTAAAATCCTCCAATTACATATGTATTTATTTTCTTATATCAAAATCAAAATTATTAGCATCTAAATTGAAAACAAATGAGGCGAAAAAATAATCTAGAACACCCACAATTTTATTAGATCATATTTTCTTACCTGCCCTTAAAAAGTACCACCAACATACTTAAAATTTAAGTACCCAATTAACATCTCCAACGAAAGGTACACACACACTTATATACATACCCAGTTGGCCAAATGGTCATAGACGACATTGTCTTTGACGATTTGTGTAAGACATTTTTGAATTTGTCCCCTGTCGCTGAAGTTGGCGTAAACGATGATGTGTAAGAAATCTTCGTTAACGACAAGATTAGTGACAAAGACCTGAAAGTTGTCATCTTTTAAACCTTATTAAAGACAAAGTGAGCGACTACGTCTTATATATTGTCTTGTATAGACTATGTTAAAGTCGTCAGGGAATATATAGCCGAACTTTTCATTATTATTTCGTGAACGACAAACTGAGCGACATTGTCTCTCTTTTAGTCGTCCACGATTTACGCGACATTTGTTCGAAAAAGTCTTTGACGATTTGTTCTGGCTGTCCTACATTTGTCTTCGAGTACTTTACACTGTCATGCACCCATCATTGAGGGTGTCTTAAAGACGTGGCCAACTGGGTAGATATATCTATAAGCACGCACACATTTAAACATTAACTTACACATGATTCATAATGTGCGCCAACTTACAAAAGTAACCACATGGTTGCCATTATTTTAGTTGCCCCCTCTCTCCACCTGCCTGCTTGCCATACAGACAGCCAAGACGACTGACAGACTAGCGGCTACCCTACACTGCGCGCCAAATAAACAATTTGAACGTAAAGAGAGACTTACAAATAAAAAACGCCTAAAGTTTAGTTTTAGGGAACAGGTATGTGTAAGTACTTGTTAATATTGTTGTTGTTGTAGTTTTTGTTGTTATTATTTTTCTTGCAATTTAAACTTATTTTACAGGTTTTTCATTTACCTCGTTGTTGTTGTTGCTCTTTATCGTAACATTTTTACGTTTTACCGTCGGCAAATTTTGCATACTACTTTGCCAGCCAGCGTAAACAAATCTAAAACAAGTTTGCCTGTTGCTCTGTTGCTATTTTCTGCTGGTTGTTTTCATTTCATTTTCTACAACAAAATGTTATAAAAACTGTTGCGCTAAAATATTTAGATTAGTCAATTAAATTGATTAAAATTGAATTTTTCGTAAAATGAAATTCAACGATAAAACCACAGACTGACGATGACTAGTTTGATGCGATGCCATGAACGCAGGGATCTCACACAGCGTTTTAGTGTTGATGGGCAGTTAAAACAGTATGGAAATAGTATTGTATGTAAATTTGTAAAAGAACATCAGTTTTAATTGGTTGGACAAGATGAAAAGTATTTGATGTTTTAGAGGGTTCAAAGATGTTTTAAATTAAAAAAAAAAATATTTAAAATTTAAATGTTAGGTGTGATTAAATATAATAAACTAAACTATATTTAATACTGAACGCCAAAATTTAAATATGTATTAACTTTTCGTGTTTTTAAACTGAGACAGGGAATTAATCACAGTGAACACTAAAACTGTGTTGCATTACTTCTATCGCCTTTGGACGAATGGCAAAACAATGCCTTTTGATTAAAAAAAGCGCCAGTAGATGTGGCAGTCTGCTCTATCCAAGATGTTTTGTATTGATCCGTCAATTCACTTACCAAATCGAGCAACACGTACAAATGACACAATTCCATCATTATCTTAAGATACGAGAGCCTTTTTTAAATAAATACTATAAAAAGTTTATCCAGAACTGGATGCATTGCTACATCTACAAAAAAGTTACAGTTGATACGGCCGACATCATCATTGTTTCATACTTCTTTGAAAACGGCTTTGGTGAGTCCATCTCCATTATCGACGAGCGCCACATATCAATGATACCTAATTTCTTTCGCTCCGAAACGAACGCTTGACTTCACCATGTAATCCGATCGTAATAGTTAAAATTCTTTATGAACGATTTCTGTTTAAATTTATCTCTAGCGGTGGTGACATGAATCAGCCATCGCGTGATTTTAAACTGCTAAATTTTATCTTGAAAGAATTTCTGAAGTCGCAGATCTATGCCAATACGCTACAATCTATCGATACTGCAAAGTCACCTTAAATCAGGCTAACGCTCAAATGCAGCCTGGATGTAAATTCCATTTAGCTTTTCCCTATTGCAATGGACTTTTCTTTAAAAGATGTGACAATCAACATATCATAAGATCAAAGCCAAACGAACGAAGAACTTCTTATCAAATATTCACCGATTTAATCTGAACAAATAACAGGAAATGACATAAATGACAAGTCACCGGCAAAAAGAGTTTATGTTTATGGAAAAATGTGTGGTTTTAATTGACTGCCTCAACAAGTGAGTTTTTAAACACTTTTATTGACTGGAAGGTAATGAAAGACAATCAGAGATCTAAACATATTATACCCACCATTATCTCTTGTGGATTTTTTTTAAAAACCTTTTAAGAAATGAAGACATAAAAGCCAAGATTGAGCTCTCTTTTGAGAACTTGGCGATAGTAGTATCTGGAAAGCAATGCTTGCGATTAGCGTGTTGTCCTGTTGATTTGTTGTAAGTTTAAAAACGAAATAACTAATTTTCAACTCTATTACATAATCTTCTTGGTTGAGAAGGTTCTGTGTAGAAAAAGTTTCGTTTTTCTATTACATATTCGTGACCATTGCGCAAGTGAAAATGGAAGCTAGATTTGTTTGTATAGAAATTAACAATGTATGTATATAGTATCTCCATTTAAACTACCTGTTGTTTTAAGGGAAAAAACTATTTACAGAAGAATAACTATTTATATGTTTAAAAATAGGTCAAAGTAGAATAAACATTGCTGGAACGTTTCTAAGGACAAACATTTTCGAAACTGACTGCTTACTATTGCCTGTAGAGTAAAGCTTTTTTCAGTCATGTGATTACCAAAGATTATATTTTTTAATAACAAGTTGAAATCTTTATTACATACCGTATTGCAAGAAGACGAGTTTCAGATCATTTTCTATTGAGATAAAATGTTTCTGTAATGCTGAGTCGTCTGCGTGTGTTTGGTAATTTGATTTAACGAGCGGAAACATTCTCTCAAAATTGTCATTGCCTACTTGACTCTCTTACTCAGTTAAAAAGTTTGATCTCTTACCAGTTTACATGTAAAAGATTTGAGTGGATCTCCACGGACCCTAGGAAGACTATCAGATGAAAACATTTCGTAGCTGTCTTAAAAATAATATGAAAACGAAGACCTGGGGGGTTACTGCGTATTTCGAATCGAAAGCAAAAGCTTTCGAAATACAATGTAAAAAGTATACAAATTCGAATGATTTTCTTTTCGAATCGAAATACGCAGTAACCCCCCTGTATGGTTATTTCAGAAATCAGAATTTCCTAAAATCTTTTTAAAAAAAAAGTGCAATCGTTATATAATTTGAATAGCTTTATATGTATCAAAGCAAGGGAAAAACTCAAAAACTCTCTAAAGATCTAGACGGCCTGGTTTCTGCATCCTTAAATTATAATGACAAAGACTCGCGAATTACTTATAAACTCATAACTACCGATAGATAGTTTCTTTATGAACTCTTTAAAAACTTTTTATTTTGTTACACAACTAATTTATATCTCTTTTATCAAAAATAATTGGTAGCCCTGAAAAGGGCTGTATTTTTTTTTTATTTTTTTTTTTTTTGTTTTGAATTTTTAGATCCATAAAACTGTTGGTTTTTTCGTAGTACATCCAATTATATTGTGGCAAGATTATTTTCATTTAAATGATCGTATAACTGATTAATTTAGGCATCCAAATTGGTATATATGTATGTATATACAATATATTTAAAAAGGTATAAACAGCATACAAAGGCACAAGATGATTTATTCAGCAAGTGGGTTTTCAAAAGATACTAAAAGCAGACATTAAAAGAAGAAAACAATTAATAAAATTTGTATATCGAAAAAAAGACAACAACTTAAATATCCGTTAAACAAAATAAATAATAATTTTGTAACATCATTTGTATAGAATTTAAAAGAAAATGTGTAAAATAATTACCTTGTGTCTTTGAAGCTTAAGGCTTAAAGTGAGGTTAAGTCTTGTGTTTGTTTCGTTTATTTAATTTTATTGTAATTCATATCGGAAGCCTTTCGTAAAACCTTAAAGACGGTTTTCAATATCCAGTCTCTTATTTCTACCGCGTAGTCAGCTTTTCCTAATACTCTTCTTATTAGCTCCTTTTAATACATTTTCCATATTCTTACTCGTATGCTACATTTGGCACTTTTACGAGTCTCTTTCGTAGTCTTTAAACTCTGCTTATTTCAGTGTAGCAAAGTGTTTTTTCGTGTAGAACAATCCTTCCGCTTTGAGAACTTCCATGGTGATCCTAACTTTCGAGGAAGTGCTAGAACACTCTTTCAGATAAAGCAAGCGCGCTTTATTTTTGAGTTTCTGAATCTTGTGTTTTAAATGGCGGCAAGTTTAATATGTTTAAATTGAAGTTTAAAATTTGTGTTTAAAAATCATAAATTTATTAAGACACACGCTTGTCTTGCTGTCGTGGCTGCTAAAGAGCGTTGTTTGTAATAAAACAGAAATCATAATTTCACGGCTCAATCTCCGGCTGTGAGACACGCGAGACGAATACCAACGAAATTATATAGCAAAAACAAAAAATATGTTTTCTCACTGTTTCCATAATAGAAATGAAATAAAAAACGAAATAAGACGAAAGCGTTTTTAAGCGGTTTTCTCTTTCTTAATGCAGAATTGACGTAAAGCAGCTAACGAATTGGATGTGGTAAGATTTTCGGGTGAATCGATTTTATTACTGAGTATAGCGGTATTCTGGGGCTGAGGACGATTGCTGATAGTGGAGGAGTTGGTGGTGCTGCCCAACGAATCGAACATTGAGGAGAGGGCATTCAGGGAGTCACTGGGATATTTTTTTTCACCACCATCGTAAGACTTAATGCTGGAAGCGGGCGATTTGGGTGTCATGGAACGGTGACTATCGGTGGGACTGCGTGGTGGCATAACGCGTGGTTGTGGACTGTGGGTTTTAGGTGACTGATCATTGCATTCTTTGGTGTTGTTATTGTTGGAATAATCGGTGCCATTAGTGGTCACATCACGTTCGCCACTACGTCCCCTTTGGCTATTGCGTTCGTTTTCATCTTGCTCATCTTCTATTTCAGCTTTGATTTCCATTTTTATGTTAGTCATTTGCTCTTCGCGTTGTTGTTGTTGCTGCTGTTGTTGTTGTTGCTGCTGTTGTTGATGATGCTGCTGCTGTTGATGGTTTTGCTGTTGCGGCTGTTGTTGCTGCTGCATTATGGGCGAGTGAGTCTTTTCCATTTCTGGTTCTTTCTTAATCTCTACATCATAATCCATTTTATGTGTGGCATCCTCTAAGTCTGTTTTCTCCGGTGTGGGATTTTCCATTTTCCGGGAATCATTGTGTGTCTCAGCACTACATTCACTGGCACTGCGTTCACTGCTGGTGTAACGATAGTGCTGATAGTAGGGATCATTGGTATCAATCAATGGTTTGTTGTAGTCTACATTTTCATCAATGCCCAAACGTTTAAGTATGCTTGAAGCCACGGGCGAGGTATTTTTGGTGGACGAATTGGAAGGACTGGAGGCTGGCAAGGCAGCATGTCTAGTGGGTGTATCGAAACTAGTGGTAAACATTTGTTCTATGGCACTTAAGACTGAGGAAGAACCCTGAGCAGATTTGGTGGCACCATTTTTTGGGGACTCCATTAATTCGGGCGATTTAGTTTTGGTGAGTTGAGCCATTACATTTAAATTGTTCTTGGCTGCTTCATCTGATTTAATGCCTGAAATATACTGGCGCATACGTTCGGCAAACAGAGCTGCTTCTGTCTTATCTGAACCAGGACCCATGCCAGCTCGCTGCTGCATTTTCAAGTCGATTTCTTGTTCGCTTTGATCTTGGGCTCCTTTCATTTCTAACAGCTTTCTAACAGGCAAGGATTTTTCACGCTTTTTTGGAGCTGGTCGTTTACGATTGCCAGCAGTGCCCATTGATTGCATCAAGGGTTCAGCATAATGATTGTTTTTGGCCATGTGATTACTAAGATCACCCAAAGAGTTGAAGGCCTTATCACACACCTTACAGGTGAGCACAGCACTAAGAGTACGGCTTTCTTCGGAGCTTAAACTGTTTTGACCTTCCTTATTTTCGCCCGAATTGGCAGAAGACTTCATTGAGATCGTTTGCTCTTGGGACAGAATATTGGTGTAATGCTGAGTCTCTTGCATGTGTTTAGTCATTTCATTTAAGGAGCGGAAACTTTCACCACAACGCATACATTTCAAAATCTGCATGGCCTGCTCTACACCCTTACCCAACCAAACATTTTGTCCTCTTACCAGTTTGCGTGGCAAAGGTGTAGGTTGATCTCCACGATATTGGAATGCATTTTTGGCCGCCTGAGAAGGTCCCGAATTGTTGGATTTATTTGATTGTTGTCGGTGATGTTGGGGACCAGCTGGTGCTTGATTTTGTTGTACAGGAGGTCTTTCGTTTGCCGTTGGTAGATTGCCAAATGGAGGTACATTAACACCGCAATGCTTGCTGTCTTTCATGTGTGTAGTCAAAGCTTCTAAAGTAGCAAAACTTTGCTTACACCACACACAGCGGAATACTGAACTGGCTACACCCTTATTCTGCCAATGAGATTGCCAAATATTGTGGCGAGTCTTGGTTATGCCCTCATTGGAAGCTGGCAGGGGATTGTTGGCCACTGGAGCTGGAGGTTGGGGATTATTGGGTTGTGCTGTCTGCTGCGAATTGTGGTGCTGTTGGGCCATGGAAGTTCTGGCTGATTTTTCTTTGCGTGGTCCTTTAACAATATCGGACATTTTCTCCAAAGGATCTACTACCAAATCACTTTTACCGTTCCAATCGGGAAACTGACCTGATCTAAAGATGTTGGCAGCGGCTACAGCAGCCAAATAAGGATTTACGCCCGGCATAAGGGGATTAGGAGGAACTTGTTGGCTGGGTGGCGGTTGGACCACCAAAGGAGGACTGTCGGATTTGAAGATTTTCTTAACCTGTATTTGGCCTATCGCAGAGTCTGGCTCTGATTCATCATCGGCCGAACGTTTGCGTGTGCCCACTGACAAATCCAAAGGATTATTGGCATCATTGGCCTCTTCTTCCTCCTCGTCTTCATCTGAGCCGGCAGGTTCTGCAGATCCTGAACGGGCAAACATATTAGTACGGAAATCTAAAGCCTCCGAATGATTGCTAGAAGCTGTGGGCGAAGCCTGAGGCGGTAGTTTGAAGGAAGCAGCAGCTTCTGTGGGTAGAGGCAGAGGTAGGCGAGGACCCGCAGCAGCGGCAGCAGCCGGAAAAGGAAAACCATATTGTTGGGCGGCAGCAGCCACCATATGAAGATAGGCCTCCATGGAGGGTGGTTGACCGGACATATTTGGAATGCTGGAGAAAGCTGTACTGGGTGAGTTGGGCAAGGGCAGCATACTTGCTGCTGGATGATTTATGGAATTCTCACGATGTTCTTTGCCATTTTCTGAAGAATTCGATTCATGTGAAGGACAACGTTCGCTGGAGTTGGCCGATTCTGTTGAACGAGGCCTTGCAGTGGGTAAAGCCCTGTAATGATTAAGAAAACAGCAAATTAATAATCAGGATTATTTGAATTTATTTTCTTTATGTATGTATGTACATATGTATGTATGTACAAAATAACATAATAAATCTTAAGAAAATTTATGAGAGCTACGCTAAATATTTCACTCCTACTCTTTTAGTAGTTGTCCCAAATCTAAAATACAAATAAAAAAAAATAATAAAAAATTGAGCCCATTAAGTTTTGAAAAATGTTTTCTATCATCACTAAATGATTTCAACTAATCTTAAAAATAGCTCACAATATGTCAACGTTTTTATTTGTTATGCAAATCAAGCGAAGCGAAATGCTGAACAAAAAGACCAACAACAACAATAACAAATTTTATAAACAACAGCAATAATAACAAAAAAAAAAGCATTTTATTAATCTTCTTTTTCATGTGTTTTATTTATTTTTTTTTTATAAAAATAATAAAAATTATAAAAACGTGTGGCTGACAAGTCACTATAAAGTGAAACAGTGGGCCGGCAAGAATTTAGGCAGAAACAAACTCGTAGTTTCTTAATTGCTGAGTAAGTGTTTAGTTTAAAATATTTACGGGTTTGTTGTTTAGGAGTTTTTTTTTTTGTTTTAGGTGCGACTGTCTTAGGGGTAATTAAAAATTATGAAACAATAGAAATAAATTTATAAAATATCAAGTTAGCAATCAATGAATATGAAACTTAACAATAAAACGCCAACAAACTTTTTTTATGAAATGAGCAAACTATTGCTTTGTTTTTCTTAAATATATTAAAACTAAAACAATGCCAGTAAATAATGTTTAGATAAATGTTGTTAAATTTTTTATTGATAAAATAGTTTTGCTTATTATCCTTTAGTTATCACAATTTAGCTTTCATACCTCAATTTTAATTGCCTTGAAATTTTGAAAGTGAAATTTTACATGTTGTATGTTTAAAACAAATTCGTTTTGACTAGTGTCTAATTTAGAGGTCAGCATTTCTATATGCTAATTTGAACTACAATCAAGGTAAACTGTTTTTGTTCTTATGGATATGAAGATGATTTAAGTTTGCAAATTTGTTTAAGCGTCCCAGATAATACTACAACAGGATTTTCGCAAGTTTAAATTTATTTCGAGTACAATGTTTTACATTCATAGTCTTAAGCAGTTTTCTTATTCGCTCGTGATTATTAATTAAACTATGTATTTATTATTAGATCAAGAATTATTGTTTTCAAAATCACAAATCTATGAGACGTTCAATTTAAAATTTAATGAATCGAGTCATGAGTTCTAAGGCACTTTTGATTAAAAAAAAACTCTCTTTTTGTTAAGACTGTATTTGGCAGCTTAGCTGTTTTTGCGTAACATGTACATAACTGTTAAACATGTTGAGTTTGATCCATAATTTAACCATGAATCGACTTACAAACGAACAACGCTTGCATATTATTGAATTTTATTAACGGTTAAGAAAGTGCATCATACATTTCTTCCATAAACAAAAAAAAATTTGATGTGAAGGGCAGTCAGCAGCATTGCAAGAACTGCCAATACATCCCGAAAAATATACTGTTTGGTGTGGATATTGGGCCGGTGGCCGACATATTGGAGAGAGTATGCCAAATTTGAACCCAGCGTATGAACCATTTGAGCAGTAACAGCGGTCAACATTTTCATGAAATCATTTTTAAACACTAAATTATATAGACCGTTATATAGACTCAAATAAAAATTTTATATATTTCTGTTATTTACTTTTTTTTAAAGAACATTTAAAATATCTTCAAAAGTCCCTCTTTAGTATCACAGAAATTACGATCGAATACCATTTTTCCCAGCTAGTTGTTAGTCTTAAATCAGTTTTACAAATAAAAATAAAACTTTCATAACATTGAAACCCAAATTATAATAAATACAATTAAGGAAAATTCTCTACATACTCCACTTTAGTTTGTGTTTTTAATGTATTCTCAAGGAAAATTGTTGAAAGAAAGTTTATTTATAAAACACAAAGGATATTTAAAACCTTATCAACAACAAAAATAATTAAAATAATAAAAGTTCATATGAAAAAAGTCTACATATATTCACTAAAAACTGGAAAAGAAGAGAAAATTTGTTTAATATTTTGTAGGCCCACTTTGTGCTTCATGTACATCACAAAATTCTTGCTTAAATGGGGCGTAATTTAACACCACAACCGAGTTGGGTCAGATTTTTGAACCATTCTTTTTAATATGATCTTATACTAATATATGTCCATTAGGGCGGGCCAAATTTTTTGTTGATTAGAGCCGCTTCTAGGATGATTCTATGGACAATTCTAAGCAACTTTGGTGAAGGAACCATGGGTCTATCTTGATTTTCGAGTCTCCCACTTTTCAAAAAATGAATGACTTGAAAGCAAAAAAGACTTTCAAAAATAACTTATTCCGCTTTTCTTCCACTAAATAATTTTTTTTTTAAACATGTTCTTATTTTTTAGGTTGAATTTCTGTTGAAAAAAATAAAATAAATATCAATTTTACCGAACATTTTTTCTCGGAAAATAGACGAAAAATATTACAAATATGCATGAAACGCCCTCTGGTGGTGTTCATAGGTAAAAATAAAGATCAAAAATGAATTTCTCGACCCCAAAAACCCCCCATATACACATAAAAAGAAAATATAACGATGAATAAAAAATCGAATTTCGAATCAAAATGATGTTATAGGGAAAAAAATCATTTTTTGAAAAGTGGGAGACTCGAAAATCGAGATAAACCCATGGTTCCTTCACCAAAGTTGCTTAGAATTGTCCATAGAATCATCCTAGGGGGCGGCTCTAATCGATTTTTTCGGCTCCATACAAATTGGCCCGGCCTAATGTCCATATTATCTTTTATAAAAACCAACCGACCAATCCCGGATGCCGACATACTTCCCCAGACCACCACAATGTTTTTTTTTTTACTGTAGGGATATTATATAACGTTTCAAATAATATATTTTTTGTAACGATTTAGATCTTGCAATTTCGGACGCTTGTCTTTGGATCCAAATTAACTTCTTTAAGGACACTCCTCCTAACCTCTTGTCTTTAAAGCTCAGTAGCACGACATAATTTCACTACTTTAGCAATTTCTTCATAAGTTTTACTTTCTTTTTGAAGGGTAATTACCAAATTTTGAACTAATTGTTGTATGTATTTCTTTTCTATTTGCCTTTTTTAAAGTTTGTCATTTTCTTATTAATTTTAAAAGCTATATGTAGAATTTTTTTTCCTTTGATTATTGTGTTAATCGCCAATATTTTAAAACTATTAACATTCTGAAACTTTTTCTTCCTCCGATATTCCTCACTAGAAATGTATTAAAAATATATGTATGTATATCAAATTTGTTTGATATAAAGGGTGTCCCAACTATAACGCAATTTTTAAATTTTAAATAAAACACAGATATTTAAAAAAAAAACGTGAAACTTTATTATATCGTAAAGTAGACAGAATGAAGTTATGTATGGAACAAGATATCGTGCAGATGGCCGCTGCGGCTTTGCTGGCGCACACACGATCTTTTAATGAAATTTTCAATGACCTTTTTGCATAAATGCTGCGGTATTTCATTAATGCAGCGTCCAATTTCCTCTTTTAAGGCTTGAGTCGTCGTCGGCTTATTCGCGTAAACTGTCGACTTCAAAAAACCCCCAAAGAAAAAAATCTAAAGGTGTTAAATCGCACGATCTAGGCGGCCAATTCTGGTCTCCAAAACGCGAAATAACACGACCGGGAAATGACTCATGCAGCAATTGAATTGTTTATCTGGCTGTATGACATGTGGCGCCGTCTTGTTGAAACCACATGCCCACCACATTCATTTCTTCAATTCTAGGCAAGAAAAAACTGATTATCATTTCACGATACCGAACACCATTGACTGTTTGTGCTTGACCTGCCTCATTTTCATAAAAAAAAGGTTCAATGATTCCTCCAGCCCAAAAACCACACCACACAGTGACACGTTGAGGATGCATTTGCTTCTCGTGAATCACTCGAGGATTTTCCTCACCCCAAATGCGACAATTCTGCCTATTGACGAAGCCATCAAGATGGAAATGGGCCTCGTCACTGAAGATGATTTTATCGGCAAAATTAGCATTTTCATGTTGTCTCTCCAATACCCAATTAACGAACTCCCTTCGCTGTCCATGGTCAGCTGGCTTTAGTTCCTGAGTCAATTGAACTTTGTATGCATGAAGATGCAAATCTTTCGTCAAAATTCGCTGCATAGTGGATTTGGAGACACCAATATGCTGAGCTCGGTGTCGAATTGAGGTGGATGGAGTTTGAGCGACAGCTGCGATATTTTCGGTTGATCGACCTGGTCGAAGGCGCTTTGTTGTCTTTACATCACTAGCAGACCCAGTTTCGGCAAATGTATCTATTAATCTCTTTACAGTTGACTCTTTTGGAGCATTATTGTGACCCAAAATTGATCGCAACTGTAGCCGCAAAACTTTCACCATTTTGGCAAAACAATTTCGCAATGAGAATGCGTTCGTTGTTCATTCATGTAGCGCTCCATTTTTACTAACCTCGTACCTTCTACTAGCAAACAATAACAATTGTTCAAATGTCAAACAATGACACTTCGAATGGCTCCAAATTTAAAAATTGCGTTCTAGTTGGGACACCCTTTAATTACTTATTCCCTAAAAGCACAAAATAGTAGGGTGTTTGTAGAAATTTTTTCTTAACTGTATTTTATAAAAAGCAATAAATTTTACAATTAACAACAAAAGTACTTAAAAAACATTCCAATTAAACAAATAATGTTCAACTTAATTGTTTATCTTACAATTATCTCTTAATTATAACAGACACTTGTAAATTGCAGATTTAAAATAAGTCACATTTTATTTGAATTCAATTAAAAAACATTATTTTATATAGAAAATGTACAAAAAAAAAAAAAAAAAAAAACAACATGTGTTAATGAAAGCCTGTATGTTATAATTTTTTCAAAATTAAAATCAAGTTCAAACATGTATAATAAATTCAAACAATTCTAATTTGGAATGTGTAAATTATGTGAAATCTGTTTTTATATACATACAGTACGAGTATATGTATATATCAATTTATTAGCAATACGCATCTATAAATATTTAACAAATTTATGGCAAATAAAAAGATGATAATAATGGTGGGACAGAAAAATAAATTTGTATTTATGGGTATTAGAAATATTAAATTAAATTATTTGTTATAAATATATAGTAAACTGCTCTATATTAACTTGGCAGTACATTAAATTAGAGGCCGCATGATAGCCACTGTTAAGATGTACACGATATAAATGTAGTAAAACTCGTTACATTTAGCGAGAGAGAAACATATTGAAGATAGGGCAGCAAAAACATACTCTTTCTAATACGTTTTTGCAACGTAACATTATATATTAGTGTTCATGAATATCAATGGCTTAAATTACTAAAGCACCAAATCAATTAGTTTAACTCAAAATAGTTTTAATCTTTAGTCTGTTATATATCTAAAGATTACTTTAATCCCTTCTTGTTTTCCCCGATAACTAAACTAATTGTTTTTTTTATCAAAAATTTTAAATGTTAACTATTTACTATTTAAAATAGACCTCCTTTTTTATATCCCCATAACATAATTTCTATTTTATTTGTTATATATCAAATGGTGTGTTTTAATTACTTATATAACTTAGCTTTTCTATTTTATCGTAAATTTTTTGTCTTGATCTTTTGCTTAACAATAAATCATTTGAAACATTTTGTTAAATATCATGTGTCGTTATTACCACTTGTTAGTATTTAATGTTTTTAAAGTTTTTTGTTGTTGTTGCTGTAATAACTAAATACAACCACTAATATAAACTCTTAATAAATTTATTGGTTATAAGGTCAGACGCAAAAAAAAAATATTAGTATTTCTATACAAAATACAAATTAAATGTACATATTAGAGCGAAAACAAAATTCCAAACTCAGATATATTTATTGATTTAATGGTTAATAAATTAAACAAGTACATCATAAATTATAATTTGCAAACAGCAACAAAAAAACGCATATGTAGAAATAAAGAAAAAATTGATTAGACTAACACGACCGATAGGGGCGCTAACTGAACTTTCTAGCAGAAACCAAATTTTAAATTGTAATATAAAGCTTTGAATAAAACTGATCATGTTAACTATTTTTAAATGTTGACATAAATTGAAATAGTTCTTGCGAGGTGTAAAAATCCATATATAATCAATGTCCCAATTTGCCCGAAACAATTCTTCAAGCTAAGCTGATTATTACCTTTTAGACATCGTTTTGAGGGGAAGATAAAACGAGTACACACTTGATTGTACTAGCAATTCGTATTACATATGCGTATACAATGTCTGTGTATACTCTGAAATAAAAATATTTAAGATTAAAGAAATACGAATTGTGCTGCGTGAACACATAAGAAATTTCAAGGAAAAAATTGTATCTATTTTGCTTCGTGTAAATTGGGAATTTTGCTTCGTGTAAATTGAATTGGGTATTTAAAACTCGTTGCTGATGCTGGCAACTTCCGCTTGATGCAAACTTTTACTATAAAAGATGAGCCTAAATATTGGCTTAAACTGAACTAGTTCTTTCGAGAAATTTTACAATTAAAGTAAACAGATTTACAGGCAAATTCTATTCATAACCTTTACAGTTGTAAAAGTATTCACAAAATTTCAAAATGGTGGCTGGTTTAGTTGTAAAATTCCCGTTCATTATCTGCACAATTGTGAAGTTTAGCAGTGATTGTAGATATTGCCAACTTCTGCTTTAAACTATTAGTTTAATTGTTAAGTGATTTCTTGTTCTTCTTTCACACATTATTACTAGTTACAGGTCGCATAACTGTCGGATTTAAAGCTTAAGGATTAAGTACTGTGGACCTTTATATTTCTTTATGCATCAGTAAGACGGAAATGTCCTCAAGAATTCCGCTTGGATCTAGATGAAAAACTCGGTATAAAAAGTCGAATATAAAATATGTTGGCATCCTAATGTCATTTAATGCAAATAGAAGTATTAATGCCCATTAATCTTATTCGGAAGTATTTGCCCTTTTTTTAAGAAATGTCTAGGTGTCATCAGGTTTTCTGTTTGGTCCCAGATAAAAATGGCAGCAGGGGTATGATAGAGCTAGAAGTATGAGTGTCTTATTGGAAAGTTGTATAGTGTTTCCAGGAGTGTAAATAAAGCTTTTTGGCCTTTGTTTAAAACATGGTCAGGCACTTTTAGGTTTTCTGCTTGGACCCACTTGAAAATGTCAGCAGAGATATAAAATATATAAAGATAAGTCATTAGGTGTAATGTCAGAATCGCGAATGATATGACACTGCAAAAAGTCCGGTGGCCATTGATCCCATTAGGAAGTAAAGCAAAGTAAAATGTTTTCCGATATTCTTTACGATCTAATTTCAGTTTAGTTTGGTTGAGTTCGAGGGCTCCATTGATCGTATTGAAAAGTTCTATAGTGTTTTCAGGAATGTAAAATATTTAGTTGTAGTACTTAAAATCGACTTTCACAATGAGCAGGGATACTATAACAGGTTTTCAGGTGTCATAACACCCAGGAACATAATGACATTACCCCCAAAATATCCAAATAAGACAATCTACTATTGAACAAAATAAAAATATCGAAATTATTGAATTGTATGAATTAATTATTAAAATATTTAAACTTATTAAATTGAATTTATTAAATAAGTTATTTGAAGTTATTGAATTGTTGTATTGTATTAATTAATTAAGTAAAATATTGAATTATAAAAAAATTTGGAAGTTATTGTATTAATTGAAATTAGTATTAATATTGAAATTAATGAATTTGTGTTACCCTAACTTAATTAAAATTGTAATAATGAAAGTAACAGATTGTAACTAATTAAAGTAAAAACATGTTGATAACGGTTGCAACATGTAAAGGATAAATTGAAAAAGAAAAATTGTCAAAGTAAAAACAAATTAAATTTAAATTCACTTCATCCTTAGCACTCATCCTAGCAAGTTTAATAATCGAACAAATTATAAACCACAAAAAACCATACAGGTAACACATACACATACTCAATTGTTTACACATATACATACTCATTATTCATGTACATAAATCAAATTTATAAATAAAACATACCACTTATATTATTGAAATTAACTCTACATTTTAACTCTTTCCTTTCCACATAACAACCCATTGCAATTATTCCATTGAGTAATTGCAATCATAATCTTTAGTTTGGTACCTACACCAAGCTAAAGATTATTTAAAAAAAGGAAACGAATTTCTTATATAAACAGAAATTCCAACTTTTTTCTAACTTAATTAAAATTGTAATAATGAAAGTAACAGATTGTAACTAATTAAAGTAAAAACATGTTGATAACGGTTGCAACATGTAAAGGATAAATTGAAAAAGAAAAATTGTCAAAGTAAAAACAAATTAAATTTAAATTCACTTCATCCTTAGCACTCATCCTAGCAAGTTTAATAATAGAACACATTATAAACCACAAAAAACCATACAGGTAACACATACACACACACACAATTATTTACTCTTGTATATAAATCAAAATTATAAATAAAACATACAACTTATATTATTGAAAATAACTACATTTTAACTCTTTCTTTTCCACACAACCCATTGCAATTACTCCATTGAATAATTGCAATCATAATCTTTAGTTTGGTACACACACCAAGCTAAAGATTATTTAAAAAAAGGAAACGAATTTCTTACATAAACAGAAATTCCAACTTTTTTCAGTCAGTTTTTTAAGTTGTCATATATTTTACGAATTGATCTTTCAAGTAACCAAAATACTAAAGCCAATTCTTGCGGTTTCAGAAAGCAGTTGCCAAAATATTTTCAAATCCCAATTTCGCACTAACCAGTTATAGGGCACTAAAATTTTTTTAAATATACATATTAAAAAATAACAAATAAATCTAAATAAATAATCTGATGTTTGATACAATACAATTTATTTCTAAATAAATATTCTCTGTAACTATGTTATGTTACTCTTAAACAAAAAACAGATATGAGAAAAAAAACACAAATAAAAATACATTTTTCAAATCCCACCCTATAATTATTTCAAATTATTTATACTGACAATATGGCGTACAATTTCATTATTGTTGTTATTGGCTGTATGTTATTAAAACGAAAGAAATATTTATAATGATGACGCTGATGATGATGGTGGTGGTGCTGGTTATAGATCAAAAATCTATGACATTTTCTATACGTTAACAAACCTACATACATAAGTTTGTATCGAAAGCAAATGGCTCTCAAGAAGAGTGTGATTATGATGATCTATGTGACCATAATAAAACTGTCATTTATTTAGTAGAAATAATGATTGTGTATGAGGAATCAAGCTCCCTATCTAAATGATGTATAGTTAAATTGAAATAATTTTAATAAACAATTCAAAATTATAGTATGTACATACATACATATGTATATTAATTAAATCTATTTGGAAGTAAACAAAATTTTCTAATCTGACAGATAAGGGAAATAAGCATGTGTGTCTCTCCTCTCTTTGCGTACTTAAGATAGAAATACATGTTATTTAAATAAAAGTATTAACAAAAAGATTAAAAAAGAAAAAGATTTTAAATTACATATACATTTATATAATTACACATCATTTTATGAATTAAAAGTTATTAACAAATTATAATATTACATTTCTTAAACTTATTAAAACAATATCTGTAACTAAACATATTTTATCTTGCCTAACGCATACAACAATTATTATTATGTTATTTTTAATATTGTTTCCAAGACTTTTTTCTTTCCAAGAGTTTATTACTTTATGTTTTATATATTTTTAATTTGTTAACAACATATTTATTTCATATTTTTACCATTTAATAATTAAATCTAATAAATTATCATTTCACTCTGGCTTTTCCTTGTTTTTCTTTGTTTATTTTCTTTCGAACTTGTTTGGCGGTGTGAAGAAGTGCATTTAATAAAATTTTTAAGAATTTGTCTTAGCGTGTGAATTGAAATGCTAGGTATGTACACATGTAGATATAACAATCCATATATTCACATATAATTAAATTCATTTAATAAATATTTATAAACAAACAAAAAACATACAAAATTACAAATTATAATGACACTTATGTGTGTTAAACATGAAAGTGTACAAAATGCTTTTTTGGAACGAAGTTTTGAGAAAGAATCAAAGGTATTTTTGTATTTCTTCACCTCTCTTAATCTTGCCCAGTTCTTTTATTCTTGTCGGCCTGCTTAAACAGGAAACTGTCTGCAATGGACAATCTATTGATTGACTGTTTGGGAAAATTTCCAGTTGTCTAAAATTTAATGAATCTTAGGTAATGAGAAATGTACATTTGTTAAGTCGATGCCACCGGTTGCATTTAGTACTTTTTTTTAACAAATACTCAATCTTAACCTGATATTATAATTTCTGAAGGATTTTGTAGTTTTAGCAAACGAAGACTTAACTCTACTTGATTGCTTTCTAGCAAGAAAACTGACTATTCTTAGTCTGTTTAGACAGTTCTCAATAGAACAATACTTTTATAACTATTTTCACCAGTGAACTCTGTTTGTATTTTTTAACAACAATTTGAAGATGTTAATTTTCAGGACTTTCCCTAAATGTCTTCTTATCCATAACAATAGCTAACATGTATAAATTATACCCCAAATGTTTCATGATTTCCAAGTTTAATTAACTTTCATGAAGTGAACTGGATATCTATTACAAATACCATGACGCATTCTTAGTTATATTAGTTTATTTAACTCTTAAGTTACGGTGGTCACATTTGGCAAATATTTACCGAAAAAGACGTAACCACTAAATAACATATATTTGAACTCGATTATTTATTTAAACAAAACTTTTCTTATTTAGACCAAAGCACAACAAATATTTAGTTCTATTTTATTTGAAGATGTTTGATATTGCAAAACTCTTGTAAGAGTAAACAACGTCAAACAAGTTTGTGTAAAAAACAAGTGGTTACGCTTTTTTAGGTAGTTTCTATAGTGGTTACCTATAGATAATTAGAAGCTTATTTTGCTGAATTTTCATATAGGTATAGAAATCTTTATTTATTTGCTTATCTGCTTGGCATATTCAGTGTATGCTTGAATAGCGGCTCTTGTATTTTATACCAATATAGGTAAAATATTGGTGAAAGGTTAGTTTTGTTTCCAATTTAAGTGAACTGTCTTGAACTATTTGATTGCTCATTAAACATTGAAACTACTTTATTGCAACTGACCATTGTTTGTCAGATTCAGTAATGTTTTTTTTTTAACTTGAATATCGGCTCTTCTATGTTATATACAGATATTGGTCATCTACCAATAACTTTGGTGAACTTGCTAGTATTCTTGAACTAGTTAGTGCTCATCAGTCATAAGATATATTTTATTGCAACTGGCCATTACTTGTCAGATTCAGTAATTTCTTGAATATCGGCTCTTCTATTTTATATACAGACATTGGTTTTAGATTAGCTTTGTTTCCAATTAAATTTTCATTCTCTGCCACTAGTTTTGTTGAAGTTGTTAGAAATATAGAACTTGATATAGCCCATCAGATATATTTAATTTCTAATTGTTTTCAATTTATTTTGAATTTCAGTTGGTAGGTACCTACATATGTATCTCATTAACTATCGGAACTTTAGGTTAATTTTGTATTGCACATTAATTACAAAAAGTATAATTTAAACATCTTATTATATAAAATTTTAAAGTCAACAATTTAATATTCTTATAGCAACAACCTAACCTTTCTTATTTCCACTACATGTCTGAAAACTGGGTGTTAAGGTACGATCACACTTGGCAAATATGCCGAAAAAGACGTAACCACTAAATAAAATATATTTGAACTCTTTTATTTAGGACAAGACAACACAAATATTTACTCTTATTTCATTTGATGCTGTTTGTTCTTGCAAAACTCTTGTAAGAGTAAACAACGTCAAACAAATTTGTGCTAAGCTAAGTGGTTACATTTTGTTGAGTAAATATTTGCCAAGTGTGACCGTACCTTTACTCCCTTAAACTTTCCTATACTTAAACTGTATTTTCCTCTTAACTTAAACCTAAACTGTGAATAGCCTTAAAATAAATCTTATTATTTAGTGAATTACTTACCCAGCATTTAAGGCCTGACGATAGATTTCTAACATTAAAGCTTCGTGCAACATTTTGAAATTTGTTGTAGTTGTTTTATTTTTGATGAATTTGTTGTTTTAATTTCAGCACAATTACACTAACACACAATTTATGTTGTAATTAATTTTGTTTTTTATTTTTATTATAAAAAAAGAAATTGTTTATTTATAATTCCTTTCTTTCGGGAATCTTAAGAAGAGTGAGTGAGTGCTTAGAAGTTAGATTTTCTTGACAAGATTTATGGGTTGTATTTAAAAATTTTGTTGTATGCAACTTTTAAGTTATTTTTTTAGTTAATAATAAATTATTATGGTAGTATTTTATATAATTTTTGCACTATGTACGCGTATAATTTTTGTATTTTTTATTGTTGTTTTAAGTAGAAGAGGATTGGTAATTTTAGTCGTATATTTGTTGTTATTTTTTTAATTAATTTAGAAAATATTTATGGTTTGTTTTAGAATTTTTAATTTTAAATATTTTTGTATTTTTATAAATTTAAGTTGGGTTTTTGTTGGTTTAATTTTATTAATAATTGCAGTGAATCGTATACATTAGGGTATTTATTAAATATTTAAAGGTAGTGGAGAGTTGTTTTTTGTTTTTAATTTTTTAATAATTTTTTTGATTAATTATTAAAAATGAGCAATATTTTTTTAGGTTTCTTAAGGTTTTTAGTAGTTTAATTTAGTTATTTTTTGTTTTTGCACTATTTTGTTTTAGTTTCTTTATTTAAATTTAATAAATATTATTTATTTAAGATTTCTTTATAGTTAAATGTGTTGGTTTATTGTTAATTACGTATACTTGGTTAACAAAATTTTGTAGTGTTTTTGTTGTTGCTGTTGTTTATTTGCTTTTTAAATTTTCCAGTTTATTAAGTTTTAATCAGTCTTTTTATAGATTTTTTTTTCTCTATGTTTTTTAAGTAAAATTTTCCATTTTCTTTGATTTTTTTTGTGCCAAATTTATTTATTGTTTAAACATTTGACTAGATATGAATCCATTTTGTGTGTGTTTTTAACATTAATCTTTAATAAATTAAAAATATATTTTATTATTAAATTTATCACATCAACACTTTGTTTTGTTATTTTCTCAAAAGAATTCCTTTTATTTAGTTTTGTTGTTTTCTGTAGGTATTTAAATTATTTATTAATTAAAATAAAACTAAAAAAGAAAATTCTTTCTTTTATATTTTCCCGTTTTGTAGCAGGAATTTATTTAAATAAAAATTTCTTTTGTGGGTAATTTTTGAAATTCTGCCGTTATATTAAAGTAACCGTCGTTAACCGTTTGAGAGTCAAACAGCGAATGTCGTCACTTAATCACAGAAATTGTACAATGCTGTGCTGCCTGTTATATTTCTGCTGCTGACGTTGACGTCGTTTTTGTTGGCTGTCTCGCAGACGTTGTATTGAAATGTGTATAAATGTGGTATGAATGGTATCAAACTCAACTGTCATGTACTCAAAGCAGGCAGCCAGTCAGCAGCACACAAAAATGTTTGTGGCTTGTTTGTTTGGATGGATGGATGGATGAGTAGAAACGGCCAAAAGAAGACTAATAACAACAATACAAATACTACTACTACAACTGCTAAGAAAATAAAGAAGCAGCAGCAAACATCACTATACGAAGTTTTGATGAGTAAATGATGATAATAATAGAGTGATGCTCTGTTGCTCTGCTTTTTTGGTTACTCGTCAATTTTTTTTCTTGTTTTTCCTCAATGTCTTCGTTGTTTATCAAACTCTTGATTGTGCCTGCATTAAAGGCTGCTGTTGTTGTTTTTGTTTGGCTGCTAAATAATTGTCTCCTGTTTATTTTCTGTTTGTTGTTGTTATTGTTTTGCTACTCGTGTGATGATGACGATGTGATGTCTCCCGTTTTTATGCTTTCGTGTGCCTGTGTTTGTTGGAGTGTGTGTTTGGCTGCGAGTGTTTATTTCTCAAAGAGCATTAAAGCACGCGTTTTTTGTAAAGAGCTTAAATTTGTTGTTGTTATTATTACTGTCTCTGTTTGTTTGTGTTGTTTTTTTTTTTTGTTTGTTGTGTGGGAGGATGGTGTTAGGTGCAGAGCAGTCTGTGTTTTTTTAAATGCGTGTTGAGGCTAAATGTATGCGTGTTAAATTGTATACTTCAACAAAGTGTCAATATAATTTCAATCATTTGCCAGACAAAAGCTGTAATTTCGTTAGTTATCAATCAAATTATTGCATTGAAGTCATAAATTAACAGAAAATACAGGGAAATTATATGAGTCACAGCGAGTAAAAGGGAAAAATTTGCTTCAAATGGTATTTATGGGATTTTATTAAGAAATTTAGGTTTTACACTAACAAACTTTTACAAGATTTGATTGAATTGAATTTTTTAAAGTTTTGATAATTTGGGGTGTTTTTTTAAATGAGATTGCTAGCAAAATTTAAATTTGAAAACATTTTTTTTTTAATTTAATTAATTTTGAATTTTATTTTAATGTTCAATAGGTATTAATTTTAATTTGGTTTAATAATTTGGTTAAATTTTTTTTTAATTTAGCTTATTGTTTAGCAACAGTTTGTTAATTGAATATTTTTGAATAAAATTGTTATTAAAAATTGTATAGGTAGGTACCTATTTTAAACTAATAGTTTAACAATTCATGCCAAGTTTTACTATATGTTTTTTAAATAATTGAAGTTTTTGTGTTGTTATATGTACCTATTTTTTTTTTATTTTTCGTTATTTAATTCACGTGTTTTATTTTTTTTAATCCATTGAAATTTACGTTATTTTTTGTCTTCCGTTTTTATGCTTAATTTTTTCGCAAATTTCTCAATTTGCTTAAGTTGCCGTTTATTTTCCTTTGTGCGTTTTTACCACTTTACATCCGCCTGGTTAAACGTACGCGTGATGTCTGGTTATTAGTCGTTGTTTTCCCATAGCTTGTTGGGTCAAGTTAATGCACGTTTTATTTTTATCACACACACAATTAATAAAAACAAACAATTACTGCGCTTACTCCAAAATCAAAGAAATTTGAATTTTTGTAGCAACAAACTCTTCTGAAAAGAAAATTTACATTATAAAAACCTCACAACAACATGTCATAATTACAGTTATCACTCTTTGCTATAAATGGTGCTCTTTGTTAAAAAAAACACACTTATCACTAATTAAAGTTTAACAGTTTAATTTGTTTCTTTCTTCGATATAAAAATTTAAACTCGAAATCAAATTAACGGCGGCATTTAGGTAATTCGTAAAAATAAAATAAAAACCGCTTTTAAATTATAAAAAATTACTTATGATCACACGTTTAAAAGGCAAAACACTAACTAAACTCAAGTATTTGGGAAATTATTACAAAAAATACTCTTATTATTTATAAAATAAATTATCAAAATAATATTCTAATAAAGCTCTCTCATTTCTTAAAAATCAAGAGCATTTCCCCTTAAAAATCTCATAAGAAAAAACACCTTATTTTTTAAAAACCCTCTTAATCGTATAAGCTTAAAAATAAATCTAAATTTTACTCTTTAAATCTCCTTTACTTATTAAAAATTCCCTTTTTATATAGTTTTTTTAAAGAGAAAAACTAACAGGTTTTTTTTTTGCTCTCAATACTATTTTATTTTACTCTGTCTTTATTTATAAATTTCCCTTTTTTGTTTAGTAGCAAAAATTTCCCTAAGAACCCTCTTTTGTTTGGTGCATATTTATTTTATAAATGTTCGCTTTTCATTTTATTCCAGTGATGGAAAATTCAATAC
Source organism: Bellardia pandia (assembly GCA_916048285.2). Taxonomy (NCBI): domain Eukaryota; kingdom Metazoa; phylum Arthropoda; class Insecta; order Diptera; family Calliphoridae; genus Bellardia; species Bellardia pandia. Next base: position 85,958,130 of record OU696530.1, on the reverse strand, counting down.
TATTGTACTATTTTCAGTACTTTTTGACAACAGAAATTCCACAGTACCCCACATATTATTTAGTACTCTTTGTTTATTTTGCTTTGTTCCCTGTTTAGAAATCCAGAGTAACTATTTTTATAATCATTGACCACATTGGCTTCAAAACAAGAACAAAGGAATCCACAAATTTTGTATTCATGTTATTTATTTGATCTGAGATAAGCTAATCTACGAAAGTAAACAGATGCATAAAGAATTAAAGTTGTTTGTGGTACTATTTTTATATTTCTCTTTTTGTGTACTCATTTCTTGTTTGAGATTTTGTGTGTATCATATGAGTTTGAAAACTGCAAACATATTGGTCAACGATCTATTAATGATATGGCATTAACACTAACAAAATGCAGGCATGCTCATATCTTGATTATCTCAACCCATAACAAATAAAAATATTTGAAACATATATTTCTACATAAAAATTTATTAATTTTTAGTTTGTTGTTATAATAGTTTTTTTCTATTAAACTGAATTAATTTTATTTTTGAATAAAAAAATGTTTCCTATAAAGTACCAAAATTTTGAAAAAGTACTCTCTTTGGTGACGGTCAGTACCATTTCATTTTTCCATCACTGTTTTATTCCGTTTTAAGTTGTTGGGGTTTGTTTTTGTTGTTATTTGATATGAAATTGACGAACTGCTGTTAGAGTATATGATATTGATGCTCATTTAAATCTATTAAATAAAAGATTTAAGTTAGACAAGGAGAGTCTATATGAACTAAACACTATAGCTTACTCGTTTTCACATCAATCAAATGTTAAGCAAAGCCCCTTTTTATGATGAACTCTTAATCCAACTGAAAATAAATTAATATATCAAAAAACTGACATTAAAAAAATTTATATCATGAATGAAAAAAATGAAATTATGTATGCAGGTATATATTGTTTTCTAGTTTATTATTAATTTATATATGTATATCTCAAATATTTTTTGATTTGTTATCTCGACTGTCTGTTATTTTGTTATTTGTTTAACTAGGTACCTACATACATATATAAATTGTTGGTGTTTTTTCGTAGCTCCATCATGCAATTCAGATTTATGACAGTTTCAACAAAAAATAACAAAACAAATCAACTAAAGCCCCCATAAAACAGCAAAAGCAACAACAATATTTATAAGTATTGGCTTGCGCTCTTTTATTTCAATATATAGCCATCTTTGTTTTACTACACGTTATCTCTCTTCTTCATTAAGAATATACCATTAGGCAAGCTCTTTTAAAATAACGAAAAACTCTCTCTCTCTCGCTATGTAGAGATGTTTATTTTGTATTTGTCTTTTGCTTTGGTAAACAAATGTCATTTAAATGTTTGCAAAAAAAAAACACACTCAAACACAATTGGAAAAATTTACAAACAGGAGACTTTGTTCTTGCTGTTTATTTATTTTTTTTTACATCATGTTGCTCATCAAAAAACGCACAAGTGTTTGTTGGCTTCTGCTGCTAGAGGACATCATACCGTGAGTGAGTTTGCATGTGTTAAAATATTCCTTGATGTCTATTTGAGTGCCCGTCGGTTGTTGTTTTATTTTTCATTGCAAATCGTTTGTTGTCGTCTTGTTGTCCTCTCGCTGGTGGTTATATAAGTGTGAGTTGGGATTAGAATACTTGTGTTGTTGCCCCCTAATTTTGCTATTGTGTGAGTACTTCGCTTTTTTATTTTGTTATTTGACGTGTTTCGTTTCAGTTTCTTTGTACGTTGAGGTGTGTTTTAAAGTTTTGTTGCTTATATTTTACTGCTAAAAAAATAAGGATACATTTCTCTCTGCTTTATCAAGGGTTTGATGAGTTCTTTTTTTTTCGCTTGACGCTGTCGTATTTTGTTGTTATGGTTATTTTAAGGTTTTATCTCTTCAAAAATTATATAAAGTTTACAATTAAATGAGCATGTTTATGTTTTTTCCATTCATGCTGGCAGAGTTTAGAGGTGTGAAATATGTATGTATGTACATTTAAAATATGTACAAACAATAAGCTCCCAACTCCCCTGTTTAACAAAAATTTTAAAAACTTTGGTCTAAGTTCTTTTTTTTATGTATGTATGTATGTAGGTAGGTACATACTATGTACATGACATACGTATTTTGTTTGTCTTATATACATACATACCTATTGTGTTTTTTACCCTTTTTATTGTCTCTGCTGGCTTCAAAAAAAAAAAAAAAACTTCAATGTCTACAGTTAATCAATCGATATTGTTTAAATCGTTTGTAAAAGCTTTCTATTCTACTTTAAAAAATAACTTTTTTCCAGCTTTAACTAATTTGTATTTAATGTGAGACGTTATTTATCAATTGAAAATGTTTTTTTATTTAAGTATTTTATTACAAAATGTTGTCAACAGGTTGTGAGTCATGTTTTTTGTAAGAAATTGGAAAAAAAACTTTCAATTAAGATTGATTTTCCCGGAATTGAAACTTGTTTGTATGTAAATCTGACTGCATTTGTAGTTAATCAAATTCATGACAGAAATCAAAATACTGTGTAATTTGTATGCATACATACTAATTCTAAATAATTATTAACACTACCTAGGAACATTTTCTGAAGTTGTTTTTAAATAAATAAAGCCCAGAACGGGTGTAAACAAAACCACTTAATCATATGTTATGTTTAATGACAGCCTTGTAACTAGTGATGTGTAGCGATATTATGATTCTAAACAAATTCTATAGGCTTTTAGGGAACAAGTGCTTTGTTACTAGTTATTTATCTACTTATTCGTTTCGGAACAACTTTTTGAAGTCGTTTTTAAGATTGTTTTTGTTAAGGAAAAATTTTAACAATTTAAAAATATCATTCAAAATTGTTTCGTATAAATACTCAAATAAATCATTAAAATTAAACATATTTATACAGATAAGGCAAGGAATTGGGCAAATATGTATAATGGCAATATTGGAAATAATAAATTATTAAGTCCTACAGCAATATTTGGGAAACAAATATATTTTGTTAATCTTTTCAATGAAATTCTCATTTAGCATTTTATCCAACGGCTGCTCAATGAATTAAAAAATAAAATTGACTTATCTGCTTGTTAAAACTAACTGGGGTTTCAACGAGAACTTTGTTTTTCAAAACAAAATAAAACAAAGAATTTAATCAACTTGACATACAGATCACGATTTCTTTATTAACATTTTAAATCACATTTTGGCAAAATGGTGGTTCTATTTCGTTAGTTGCGTCATTGATTTAGATTTTTAAGGCTGTAATCACTTCAATTAGTTTTTTATAGGCTCTATCTTTAACATAGCACCACAATGCCTAATGCAGTGGTGTTAAATCGCATGATCGTCTGCCAATTAACAGCTGAATTGGCAATAAATTCATTGTTTTGGTGACTGTGTGATATCAATCATTAATTTTCAGCCAAAATGTAGTTGCTAATATCTCTCGTTATTGTAATTCATGCACCTTAACCGCAAAAATCTTCTTTAGAATTATCACTCGACTGGTAATTTAGCGATGACAGGCACAAGTATAAACTGAATTAAATATAGAAAATACCTCTGTATATATTGTTCTGAAAACATACCGCAAAGAACACCAGAAAATATCGATTACATATAAGATTGCATAAAAAGACTTCAAGAGCTCTTACAATATCGGAAAACAGAATCACTAAATAAATATTTAGCATCTCCGCATCGGACTTAGAGCAATTATTAAGAAGTCCTTTGTATGCTCAACGTAAGGAACACTATTTTCAAAAATTCGGCAGGAAATTTACTCAGGACGGTAACACGTTACATAGCCGCCGAAGCAATGAATTTCAAATTTACTTTATTTGAAAGATATTCTTACTTATTATTACTATTATTACGTAGACTAATCTGGTGATCCAATATTCGATGCATTTTTCTAACATTTGTGGCCGTATATTGGCAGTAACACGGCGAATGTGGTCATCCAAGTAGTTAATCGTTTCGGGCTTATCGGCGTAGACTAACGACTTTAAATATAAATCACTTGACAGCTGATAAAATGGCCGCTAGTTAAAAAAGTATTACCAACTTAAATTTTTATTCAAACAAAAAACACCCTATATGTATAATAAAAAACATAACACACCATTTAGCTCATACAGCTAAACTAATTTTATAACGATAAAGAACGAGCAGTAACAAAAGCAACAACAAAACGCAGATGAATGTGTTATAACTCATAGTACCTAGAAAAAAGCAATGTTTATATCAAATTTATATCATAAACATTGCTAACTCAGAACTTTATGCGCGATTTTAAGATTTGATAGATTTCCGCAATAGTATTTTAAACTATAATAAACAATAAGATATATCCCGAGTATATTATATAACTGGAAAGGTAAGAATGTCTAGTCTTAAAAAAAAAACACTGTAGTTAATGCAAATCTTATTTAATAGAAGGATATTTGTTGTACACTAACAGGCATGTCACATAATTCGATCGGCATGGTTTCAATTTCGTATTTGCAAACCGATCGCTTTTGCTTTGCGTTCTCTAGATTCCGATAGATTTTGTTTATTCCGAAAAAATTTTTAAACCAAAACAAAAAAGATATGATTTTTGTAATAAAAAGTATAACAAAAGCGAACAAAAAAAAAATTTAAATAAAAAAAGCAAACAAAATTTTTTAAAAATGTCTGGAACTTCTATTGTTGCTGTTTGAAATAAACAAAGACATCAAAACGCAGTTGAAAAGCTACGAAGAAGATATTTAAGGGATACATCTGATCCTCTGTCATATTCCAGTGCAAACGACAAACGTTTTCTTGTTGCTGACACCAACTTTACAATTTTTAACATTTTATTTAAATATCAAAAAGATAATTAAAAAAACAATGAAATAATAAAATTGATTATTTAATTGTCATTATGAGTTTTTTTCAGCATACAATCATAAAAAATAGCAATTCCACTTTAAAAATCAAAAGTGGAATTTACGGAATCAAAACCACTTTCGATCGGCATTGAGTTCTTTGACATGGCTGTAAATTGTTTATACATATTTTATTTTCAGATTTGTAAAAGTTGCGCGTGTAGAAGAATATTTATTTTAAATATTTTCGTTTAGGGTAAATTGAAGTTTGCGCTGCCGTTTATAATTTTTACTGGATCCTTAGAAGATGAATACATTTAAAGCTATATGTATTGAAAATTTCCTTAAAAAAGCTTTAACATTGCATTAAAAACTTAATATTCTTGTTTTAAAATCTGCTGACAATATTATTTGTATTATTTATGATGGAAAAATTTCAACCCCAACTTAATAAACACTTAAAATATTTTTATACCGTATTTTATGGCCTCAACATTATTTATATATTAAAACTCAATTTTATGGGTATTTTTTTTATTAAATCAATTAGCAAATTCGTATAATTTAATGTGAAGTGATTTCCTCAAATATTACAGACTTTTAAGAAATACAAAAATAACATTTATAAAAATATTGATTCTGGAATTAAACAAAAAGAAAGAAACGAAACGAAATAAATAAATACTTGAACAACAACAAACACTAATAAAAACAGCCTTAAAAAACAAACATAAATACAAATATTGGCTCATAAATCTTTCACTTGTTGACTCAATATTTTTTAATTGGATTTCATTTTGAAATGCAACAACAAAATACACGAATAACAGCAATGTTGTTGTTTTATTTTTACAAAGATTTTCAAAGCAAAACAACAACAACACAAAAGCATTTGCTTTTAATTTCAAATAAAAGAATAATGAAACAGAAAATAAAACATTCAATTGATTCTTTAGCCGGTTGATGTATTTGTTTGTTTGTTAAGATTTGTTTTTTTTTTTTTTGGGAAGGGTGGGGGGGGGGGGGACTTATAGAAATACAAAGCACTTGGCAGATACATATGTATATGTATGTAGCTACTTGGAGAAAAGCACGCATTTGCCACAAATCAAAACATCTGTCATTCAGCAACTTAAAGACCTCTATTTGAACAGTATGAAAAATAAAACAACACAAATAATTGAATGGATGAATAAATAAATACATTGCCAGCATTAATGTATGATCTCTTACAGTGGGGTAATGACTCATATAAAGCAGACCATTATTTAAGTAGGTGTGTTTGCGCAAGATGTCAGAACAAAGACTTAACCTTAGGTTGGCATGAAAGTACGAGTATACAAATATAATATAAATATAAAATTTAAAAAGATATACTCGATAACTGTCAAGTAAAGCATTTTCACGTTATTCTCTATAAACCTTTAATCACAACTTCCATATGAAACATACATATGTAAAATTTACCTCAATTTGCATTTGCAGTCTTCAGTTATGACTTCGGATATTCGCATAAGAAATGCATGCGGAACCGTTTCCTGTCTCTTATAAGATATCAGCACTCTTCAGTAAGGTGTAGGCCCCATTTAGCTGTATTGAATTAATTCAGTTTGACAGGAGGTCGTCCAAACGCCCAGCTCATTTGGGTCTATTCAATTGGATTTGAAAATATAAGAAATGTACAGGAAGGAAGAAATGAAAACATAAAACGATATAAGACAGGCATGAAAAGAGAAAGGGAATTTGAGATGGAGAATACAGTGAAGTGTATAGATGGAGGAGATTACGAGCTTCAAGTAAAATGACTGAAGGGATTAAGACACTATAAACGTATGTCTGTATGTCACTGTTGCTATTAAAAGTCGCGATGCTCTCTACCTTAATGTCCGATTGTTCAGAGAGACTGTCGTAGGAACAGTTTAAAGAAACATACTGCTCTCTAGTGTTAGGCAATAACGGAGAAAGTGAGAATTAGTATGTTCCTCTTTTTACTATAACAGCTCCTGCAAAAGTCATTGTAGAATAATACAGTGTTCAGTAATCACCGACAGTTGGAATATATATTTTAGGGATAGGGACAGTTTAGACGAAAAAAAACATAAATAGCCTTCTCTGACCCAGCTCGTAGTAAATATCACTAATGTGTTGCTTACATGTTGACAACGAATTGCCTCATTGCAAGTCTAAGTTACCGTCAGGTAGTATGGTGCCTTCATCAGCAACTTAGTGGCCTTTAATATCTCATATTTGGTTTACAGGTGCCCATCTTTGCTGGACAATATACGATGTAGTGTTTACAGCTGTCAGAGACTATACTGCAACTTGACTATCATAATATTTTTTATAGGAATATCTCCATACAATATCCTATTACATCTTAGCCAGTAAGCAGTTATTTCAGAAAGTATTTTTCAAATTCATGGATGTAGACACATGATCTCTTTCTTAGAGCTGTCCGTGTGTAAGGAAAGGCTCGCGGTGTCTCGCGTCACTCGAAATTGAAAACACGAAGCATCTTTACAATATGGTTCTGGTTGTGCAATAATCAAAGTTGACTGGTTTTCAGTTTTCAATTTCTTGTCTAAGATTCAGTTAAGTACTATAAAGAACGACTTTGTTTTCGTGGATTGTTATCAAAGAAATCAGGTCGAAGTAATAGAAAAATAAATGAATCACCTTAATTGTTCCCAGCTTCAGGCAATTGAACAATATTGGTCTATTTTCAATAGAAAGTTAGAGTATGGGTTCCTAGCGTGCACTGGGTTAGGTTAAGTAAGCAGACGGCCGTAAGTACACAGCTGCCTGAAAAGAAAAGAAACAAAACGAGAAGAAAGAAGATGGATAGTAAGTAGATGTAGACAAGGGAAAAAGTGTCGGGTCCATAGGTTTGTAGAGAAAATATGGAGTAAACACTCGGAGTCGTTTAACGACAAAATAGTTTTACCAACAGAAATGATTTGAGTGTCAAATCACAGTAGTCAATTACAATTACTTCTTCTAATGAAGGCATCAATACTCTCTAACTTCAAATCTGATATTTCAAATAGATGGTTAACCCAGAAAGATGTTACGTGAAGTATTCATTGCTGGACATTGACACAGAGGATGAGAGACGGTTTCCTCCTCTTATTCATTATTACAACTTCTAAAAAAAAAGTCATTGTAGGGTAGACCTAGTCTTTTTACATGATTGCCGAATTTACAGTGTCCTGTGATCACTGACACCAAGTTACTTAATTGTGATTGCTGTAGTTTTAGTAAATACAACGTATGCATAATTAACGAAGCAGATTGTAGAAGTGATATCGGAAGCGCTGTCCTACTTTTTGTAAATTAAGAAATCGAACTTTTTTAAGTTTTTTAAAAAATTAATTGAAAATTTTATTAAATTCTTTAAAAATAGTTTTTCATTCTTGAATGTTATGTACATATGTTATTTAATTTCAATGAACTGAAGAGCAATACAAATTAACATTTAATCATAAAGTAAAATATAATCCACATATCAACCAAATCGTTCCACTGTTTATTCATATTTCTAGTTCTTAATTGTATGTATGTCACTGTTGATGTACAAAGTATCTGCTATATGGATTTTTATTTTATTTTATTTCATTTTATATCTTGTAAAGAAATAAAACAATTTTATTGAAGTCACAGTCACATGTTTGTTTGTACCCGTAAATTTGTGTATAACTAAAAGATTAAGTTTTATTTTCTTTAAAGATCTCTAAGTGTTTTATGGTGATATATATTTGTTGTTGTGGTGTTTAAATACAAACATAAAAAAAAAAAAACAAGAAATGCTTATTTGTGATTGGATAAACTAATTTGTTGTACTTTGGTATTAACATGCCACATACCACATGCTACAGCACATACAATTATAGACATATGTATGCACATAAATATGTTTAGCTAGCAAAGCATAAATATATTTGAAACATCAATCTTTGTGGCAACCAACCCCCAAATAGTTTTTTTTTTTTTGTTATTTTCTCTACTCTTAACATTCGATTTTCGGGGGCTTTTTTGGGCGCCATGTTGAGAGATTTCAATTTAAAATATAAAATTGACAGATTTATCAGGTATTAGCCGACATACTCGTTCGTAGATGTTTGTTAACACAAGCACCAATTGATCGCCAAATATTTTCAAATGCTCAATTTCATTTTAAATTATTATTTTTTTTTTTTGAATTTTCTGTTTTTGTTGTTTATTTGTTGTTTGACTCTCATAGGTTGGGTTGAGTTGGATCGATTTATTTGTATGAGTGCTGGTGGTGAAGTTTTTAAGAGATGGATTAATTTATACATGTATATTATTTCAATGTCAAGCTAATAATAAATAAAATAAAATGTTTCCGATTCCAGGAGGCAATGTATAACCTTATATCGAAGTAGGAAATGTTAGTAGATATTAGTGTTGTCAATTATCCTCGTGTATCATCATCATTGTTTAGATGATGTGTTGATCAGCTATTGGAACCAAACTTTTTGATACTTGTGCTTTTGAATTTATATTGAATCAGCAACTGAATTAGCCCAAGACACTGTCACTTTAAAAATGTTCTTTAAATAGGGTAAGTTTTATTTACATCTTTAATTGGAAAGAAAAGCCGCTGAAGCACAAGGATTCCATCGGTTTCAACATGCGAAAGCTGGTTTGTATGGATCCGAAGTACTGATTTTGACACGAAAGATAAAGATCGGTCAAAACAGTGTGAAAACCATGTACTGGATGTATTACTTCATAAAGATTATTGCCAAACTCTGCGACAAGCAGGATTCATTCAAAATCATGTAAATTGGGTAAAATATGGATTGACGCAAAAGGAGATTAAAATTTTTTTTTTTAAGAGAAGTAACACTCAGGCAATTAATATGCCTATATATAATTGCGCTACTTTATTTGGAAAGGGGATAGGTTGAAGAGGTATAGGTGGTGAAGAAAGAAAGCTAATGCAATTGCGCATTATATTTGTTTTTAGTGCAGAATTGCAGCGCCTCTGGTGGTGAGTAGGCGCATTAATGTTAAAGCTTGATTTTATGGCCTTTATTTAATTATTTTACTTCGGTGGCGTTTCAATGCTATACCACCAAAGGCAGACGCTGTGATAAATATTAGTTATGATAGATAGAAGAAAACTTATAATTATCAGAAACTGATGTTGTTTGAGTGGCAGCGGCTGGGAGTCGAACCCGGGCTACAAATACCAACTCATGCTTAATGATCAAATGCGCTAAACAATTAATCATGTCTGAAATGCTGCTTAAACGCTATAACAGCAAGCTTAAAGCTTAAATCTGGCCAGACCATCACAGTGAACCTGTACTGAATGCAATTGATTCTTTTGAAGCCAAAAAACTCCCAGAATATGCTGCCAGATCTCAAGATGTATGGAGGCAACATTTAGTACAATGAGTAACTGTACTATATACTGATAAATTTATTCCGCCTAAACTGAAGATTGCGGATAGTGCTAAATATTTGGGCATTACTGTAGATAGAAAATTATTCTGGAATTCAGAACAGGATTAATAAGGTCTATGTAGCAATATACTCATGTAAAAAGGCAATTGCAACTAACTGAGGAATGAACCCTGTTAGTTCTAAAGATGAATTGATCTTTAATGTTGCTGTAAAGCCCATTCTTTTCTATGGAGTATTAGTATGGTGGCATGCATTGAAGAGTTCCACACATAGAAGTATACTAGAACTAACTAACTACTAAGCCACTCCGCTATTTTGATTACAAGTGTGGAAATAGACTTTGCTCAAAAAAAAAAATCACCAAATATTTCTTTTAGAGGATATAAAAGCAATGAAATTGTTTTTGGCGGTCATGTATATCTTTGAGGGGGCGGGTTCTCGAAGTTGAAAATATATGAGCCTATATCTTGGAAAAGATATAAATAACTTTCCAAAGATATACATCATGATTCTAAAATATGGATTATGGGTTAAATCCGAAAAGAATATTTTTTGACCCGAATTTTTTTTAATATCTAAAAAATGTAATAAAAAGTTTATATAAGTGTTATTACAGTTTGTTAATATAAATAGCCAAGACATTAACCTTTAATTTAAGGTATGATATGTGTATGTATATATGTAAATTAAAAAAAAATACATAGTCAGAAAAAAATGCTTCCGCCCGGAGTTTCTCCTCTATGGTATACAGAGCACCAGCTTCGCATAGTACAGATTGTATTTTTTATGGTGGAATGTCATAATCTTTCTTTAATATCTTCGAAACTATATTACCTCGTATTATACCTTAAATTAAAGCTTAATTTCTTGACCTTAAAGTTTTGTAATTTATATACCTACTGATATAAACAGTTTTCCCGGATTTTTTAGATTTTTTAAAAAATATCGAATCAAAAAATAATTTTCCAAAATTGACCTACATATAGGTCATGTTATATATCGTTGGAAAGGTCTTTAAAATACATATCATTTGATGTATATATTGTCTAATAAGGAAATGTAGTTTCCAAGATAAAGCGAAATATATTACAAGCTTAAGAGGCCCGTTCACTCGAAAATAGGCGTGGCCGCTAGTTTTTTGTTTATTTTATTGATACAATTTTGGAAGTGATTTGAAAAAGTCATTAAAACCGACTTAAGCCACGTATACAACTAGTGTTGATTGATTGACCTGTTGTTTACCTAGGGGGTAGCACAATAGAATCAACTTAATTGAATCAAGTGAGCTGTTGTCTGATTACTATTTCTTTCGATCGATGCAGAACGGTTTCTCTGGGATACGCTTCACTTCAGAACAGGGTATCCGGTATTTAAGAGCGGAATTTATATGTTTCCAGAAAGATGGGAAAAGGACATAGCTGAATAAATTTGTATTGTGCTAGGTTAGGTTAGGTTAGGTAGCAAGGCTGGTGTGAGTCACCTCACACTCTCACCAAGAGGCCAATATGGTCCATTGCGATGCCTTAGATTCTCAACCAATTGTCTGACTAGTTTACATATGTCTGACTGATCTACAAATGTGTGACTTATCTCCATATGTCTGACTGGTCTACGTATGTATGTCTGACTCGTCTATCCAGAGTCTTTGGCGGGAATCGAACCCGCAACGCTTTGATTGATAGTCCGGCACTCTATCGCCTAGTCTATCGGGGCACCTTGTATTGTGCTAAATACTAAAGCATTTAGTATAGGTTTGTTTAATTTCTCAATTAAGCTCAAATCATGCATGATTGCTTAATTGCTAAAAAATAAGACATAAACTATTCAAATTGATTCTCTTTTTGTTATAGATTGAAAAACACTTTTCAGCTGGTCCTCGTATACCAAACAGTTTGTCAGTTTGCCACTTTCTACATGTGTGAGAGTTTAAAGTTGCTTGGCTAAATATTGTTGCTGCTGCTGTGGCTTTTGGAATGGGTATAAATTATGTGAGCATCAATTAATTTAAACCAAATTGTTTTTTTGTTTTTGTTTTTCGCTATTGTTTTTTTTTTTAGTGCCAGTGATATCCGATGAAGCTCTGCATAACACATATGTATATATACATTCACTTCTCCAGCTTTAGTCAGCACATACTGTTTGTATTCAATGCGATTTTAATTTATGTTTCTAAAATAAATAAATAATACTTGTTCTAATTGAATAATAACACTCGGATTGGTAGGTGGTAATCGATTTTGAAGAACTTAAATAAATAAAAGAATTCATCTATTCATGTGAGCATTTATCACATGAAATAAAGAACAATTGCTAAATATTAGAGCATGTTTATTTAGAAAGATTGTTTAAAAAAGTGCTGACTTAATTTCTTACAAAGCTTTTTAATTTAATTGTAGACGAAAAACAATTTGTTTATATATCTAAAATTTATAAGTCTCAAATTCCAGTCTTCGAAACAACGAAAGTGTTTCTTTAGGCTCCCCTTTAACATTTCTCTCTTTTACATCTTCAAGCGCCACCAAGTCTTTGATTAACTTATCAAAAATTGTTTGTGAAACAACGACAAAATGTCATCAAAACGTAAAACTTCAACAGCCACAAAGACTATCATTGTACGTGCTACCTACACATATTTGGTTGCGACATAAATATTCTATCAATCAAAATTTTTGTTTTTAAAATCACGCAAACAAAACCCACTACACATTAGATATTGAAATCAAATGAAAATAAATATTACGAATGAATATCTAAGATATGCAAGAACTAAACAAATTAATTTAACTAAAAAATTAACTAACTGACAAACTAAATTAAATAAATAACTAGTAAAGCAAAAAAATAAAACAAAATACAACCAACACAACTAAAAATATATAAAAAAAATCAAATAAAACTGATGGATTGATTGGGCAAATGAGTGAGTGATTGATCGTTTGTGGCCACCAAAAAAAAAAAAAAAAAAGAGTTAACAAAACTTACACGCAATTGTATGAACGTTTTAAATCAAGCTGCGTCATAATACTAGCGCATGTATATATTTGCTCGCCACTTTATGATTGATGGATGGTTCTACTCCACTAGTCAACTGCCATTCGAATGGCCAGAGCAAGACGTAACGGAATGTGCCAGTATAATTTTAGAGACGTTCAAGTTAAAATAAACTTTATATATTTTATGAAGCAAATATGTGTAAAAGGCAAAATGTTTAAGGCAGTCATTTAAAAGGGTTGCATCATGATGAAAACTTACAGCCTGTTTATAGAACGCGACTAGCTGATAAAAACCGCGGAAATGTTAGCGGTTTTGTTATTTTGGGTCATAGAACACGACTGTTGACAAGTTTGTTAAAAAACGTAACTGCTGTCAATTTATTTGGTATATACAAGACGGTTAGAGTCGCCGAAATGTCAAAATTGGACGAATATAGAATTGTGTTCGCGCGTAAAATTTTATTACAATTTCATCGAAAAAGGCAAACACAAAATGGATATTTCAACAAAAAAAAAAGTAAGTACACATTGATATCATAAATGTTTTTTTTACTTTATTTCGAATTTTCAGCATTAAAATAACTACAGCAATGCAGTTTAGGCAATTGGTGGATTGCATGGACCGCCGGAAGAGCCTCAGTTTGGTAACAGCAAATCCACTATGGAATGTACTTGGGAGACTGTGGCAATTAAAATAAATTCTTGTTTATTTAAAAAAATATATCTGAAAATAAAGTCAAAATTTGAATACATTCATACATACATTCATGAATATATTCATACTTCAATCAATTTACACTTATTTGTTTAAAAATTTACGGAAGACTTTCTAATAGAAAACGATTTATAATTCTTTTTTTATCAAACATTTTTAAAAATTCGTTAAATTTTGTTTAACTTTTATGTTTGTTTATGTTTATTTGATATTTTTCATAAAAGTTGGATTGCCATCTTAATATTTAATATTAAATTTTGTATGAAGAAATATAAAGAAAAAATATTTTTTAACACGTTGGCAATAGTAGGATTTCAAACAACATTGACATATGCGCGAATTAACGTAAGTGGCACGACAGAATCGACTCGCGTTCTATAAACGCTATTTATTTCTCACTCGTCCACCGGTCGTCGGCTGTTATTTAACAGATATTTGTTTGTTAAGTTACAGTCACACTTGGCAAATATTTACGGAAAAAAATCGTAAAGGTGTGCTCGGCATTCATAGTCACCAGGAGCAGAACATAATCGGTTATTTACATACAGGAGATAGTAATATTAACGAAATTTATAAAAAAGTTTATCAAATAGGGCATAAAAATTAAATAGTTCCTGGTAAGATTTTAACACAGTAAAAAGTGCATATTATGTTATTACAATACTTTACACTTTATGTCTACTAACCCATTAACGCCCAAAACAAAGCTGTAGGTAAAAAATGTTTTTTTAAGAGAAACGTTTTTTCTACCCTGCCAAGGGCGTCATCAGCAATCTTCATTGTCTACGATCAATCTGTAAATATCATCTACATATTTAACTCACCGTTTTTAAGAAATAGAATCCGAGAATTATCATATGTTTTTCTTGTTATTTATTAATTCAATGTCAATTAAATAAATTGAATAATAAAAAAACAACTAAAAAATTGTTAGTCACTTTTTAGAAAACTGAGTGTCCTCGCTTAGGGGAATTGGGCATATTAAGTATGCAATTGCCCACAAAGAGATTTTTCAACGCAAAGCGTTTTTGTACATAATACACATTTACAGCGACAAACAACACATCTTAATTGATTGACAATCCGTGCCGGACTATGGCCGTTGTTTTTGCGAAGAGGAGCAACTATTGTGGATGATGCTTGACGCCGCTTTAATGTTGTGGGCTGCAAATAGGACCGCGCAATTCTCCGTCTGAATGATATTTGGTCCATTGGAGTGGTATTCAAAAATTATCACGTGCAATTGCCAAGCATTAAGCTATGTATAGACGGTTGTCAGATCATATAATGTTGTCAGATCTTACAATGTGCTAGCAATGTACTGCAATGTACTGCAAAATTGTTAGCAAAAGGTAAATTGTCAATGCTTTTTCTAACAACGTTGGAAGACAAAAATTTTAAGTTCACACGGTTGTTAGAGATTTTCTGAACATTTTTCGGACAATATTGTAAGATCTGACAACAGTCTATACAAACATTTATTAACTGCCAAGTCTAAAATATATGTAAATATTGGCTACCGCCATTTTTTTTCCTTTTATGGATACTCTATAAAGACTAATCGATTGATTTTTGACGATGTTTTCGACTTGGTTTTCGCCTACCAAATCAGTAACATTGGTGTCAGATATCTTATCAAACAAAACACAAGTGCTGTGACCGTTCATATTTTTAACGAAATCATCAACTCTACTGCTAATTGCATCGTTCCCGTTATATTTTGATGCTCTTTTCTTGGAAAACTTAAGAGTAGCTCGTTATCACTATCACTCCAATCTGACGTAGAATTGTCATTTTGTTGTTTCAAAGTAACGTCATTTGGCATATTTGTACATCTTATTCGTCACCTTCATCGAAAGCGGCAGCATCTGGTGGCATGACTAAAATATTATATGTGTCATCATCATCATTTGCCGTTATGTTCTTAGGTGCTGTATCTTCAAGATGTAAAAAGCTGTTCCGACCTCTTAAAAACATTTCTATGCGTCATATTGAAAAAGATCAAAAAGCCTGTGTATATGTAGAATTTATTAATAGTTTGGCCCATTGGTCCCAATTTGGGGACAGTCGAATAAAACCATAACTTTTTTATGCTTTTATTGCTTTCCAAATACCCGAAATTTTATTAAATATCCGTTTTTAAAAAGCTTAATCTTCCAAATATGATATTCGTTACATGTGTTTGCCACTCCATTCAACTGGCCATTTTTAATATATCGTTATTTTTTATGTGAACTTATGTATTTATATAGGTTTTATGTATCTTTATATTTTATGTAATTTTTTAAAATGGATTCTACGTTTGTTTTTCTACTTATCTTATTTTAATAAAAATCACTCGATCTCAAACAAAAAATAAAGACTTATTTGTTATCTTTTCGTTATAAAAACTTCAATAATAAGGGATATTAATCTTGGTGCTTTTTTACCCGAAATTTTGTTAATTTTTACCCTTTTTTTTACCATATATTTATGTGCTCACAGTGCTTTTAATGATGTAAGAGTTGGCATCACTGCTCGTATATTTTTAAATACATTTAAAAAACGGCTTAAGTTAGAGTTGCCAGCTTTTGAACATCTGTACTCATATGTGGACAGTGGGCAGTAATTAGCTAATGTGATGCATACTCATTACAAATCTCTCACCTATCAAGTTTTGATAACAGGTCTCATCCAAAAACATCTACATAAAAACCGCTTCCAATTCCAGCCAAAAGAAATCATTCTTTTAAATTTCCTATTTTGCACTTATTTACTAAACGGTAGCTGGCTGTAAATTTACAAAAATACGCATTCATTCGCTTTTAGGTGCTGTAAACTAATGAAAGTTTATCACTTGTAAGAATAACGCGCACAAAAAAGTGGGTCGTTTAATAAAAAAAAACTTATAATTAATAATTTGTTTAAATAACTTCATAATAGTTGATTGATTTCTTACAAAACGACATTTAAACATGAATGTCATTGATCATGGTTAAACGAGTCGAAATTCAAATTATCGATTAAGAAAAAAACACAATTTAACAAATTATATTTTGCTAATTTTTTAATAATTTTGAATAATTATTAAATTGTTGTTTTGAAAAATTATGTGTCATTAATAATTTTAATGCAAAATTAATAAATGTGAGTGTTTATAATTGAGATTGATTTGCGTTAAGCAAAAGCCAAAATAAATCAATCACTATTTAAAAATAAAATAAAATATAAACATATGGTCTGATCTGGAAATTGTTAAGAATTACAAGAATAAATTGTTATGCGTAGAATAGCGGGGATTATGCCAACTCTATATAATGGGTTGATGTTATATTTACTCTTAAACTTATAGGCGCTTACGGCTTTTAGTTAACCCGTTAGCTTGCTATGTAAGAGATTTGGTTTGGGTACATCACACCAGAGATACTAGTCAGAGACAGGGTTGTCAGATTTTTTTTCACCTTTGTCGCCAATAAAAAATAAAAAAAAATCGTAAAAAATGTCGATAGAGTCAAATTTTTAAAATTAAAATTTTTTTCCATTTATGAAAAATTATAAATAAAATATAAAAGTCTCTTTCGTCAGTTTATTAACATATGTATGTATAATAAACATAAAATTGAGATTAATATATGTACATAGATATGATGTATTTTATGTATGTATGTATGTACATGTGTACATTTAATTACATTTAATAACCTCTTTTTCATACATGAAGTGTACTGTATCATTTTCATCATTGTACATTATGTTAGCATTAAATCTTTTTAACTTATCTTGTGAGTTGCAACAAATTTGATTAACATTCATATAGTTAATAATTCTATGTAAGGCATCCAAAAGTTCATATTGAATTTTAATGCGCAAACAAGTTTTAGTGCAATTCATAATTGAAAACACCCTTTCCACGCTATAGCCCCGCTAGCGGAATGGTCAACATATTAAGAACGGCCAAAGCAATCTCTCTAAAATGAAATGTTCCCGCTGCATCAAAGTAGTTGTAAATTTTAGGCCAAAAGTCTAGTAATTTTGTTGGCATTTCGACTTTAAAACAATTTTTCCAATTACTATAAACCAAGACACTTTTGGATCTTGAAAAAGTTTTAAAGAATTTTGTATCAATGAAAATTTAGCCTGTGTCAATAGATTTCCACATTTTAATATTGAAAATTCTGAATTTACTTTAAAGAGTCTCATATCGAATTAAGATTTCTTTTAAAAGTCTCTTGAGATATATAAAACAATTTTGTTTTTAAATGTTTAAATGGTCCATTTACATATGGTGCATTTCACGTCAAGTGACCCAATTTTAAAAATCGATGTCTTCCGATTTGGATGAAATTTGCACCAAGGTTAGTACTATTGGATAGTAGGCCAGAGACAAATTTTTAGCCCTATCAGTCCAGAAGTGCCGGAGTTAGAAATAAAAATATTCACCATATGTATTTTGTTTAATTCAGTTCCAAACGCAGCTCCACAATCTGCTGTGTTCTGCTGCATCATCTAATGAAAGAAAAGTATCGGCTAAATCGATAGGTGATTTTAAATCAACAGTCAATGTTACTAATATTTTTTTATTGACTTTAAATGTGGTATTCATCACAAAGTGGTGACACAACTTAAACAATGTTAATAGGATGCCAGATATTGTTAAGAAAAATTAGCCAATAAAATCGCCAGCAAAGAAATCGCCATGCCACCAAACGGACAGTCCTGGGGGGTTACTCTCTATTGCGATGCGAAAGCAAATTCGATGCGATAAGCGTACAAATTGATACTCTTACGCATCGAATTTACTTTCGCATCGCAATAGAGAGTAACCCCCCTGGTCAGAGAGTATAGTGTGAGATCAAGAGCGGGCACTAGTTATAGAGTATTAGATGTAACAGTGATATTTGGTATCTAATAAGGTAACCTAGTCCTTAAATTGTTTTCTTGTACAATGCCGGCAAAAATAATAGCACTTCTATCATTTATTCGATATCTGATCATATAGTAAATGGTGAAATATTTTATGAACGGACGATAGTAAAATCATTTTGTTTTATGGTAAAGGTCATCGTTAATATGTTAGACGTCCAACAAATACACAATACAATTTATAATTCACATCTAAGACGGTAAAGCATAGAGGTTCTGGCATTATGGTATGGGGATGCTTTTCATATTAGGGAGTGGAGCCAAAACATTGCATAAAATCAACATTGGATCAACATGTTTATGTTGGTATACAAAATAATGTTATGCTTCCCTATGCTATAGGCGAAATGCCATTGATTTGGGTCTTCCAACAAGACAACGACTTAAAATATACAAGCAGAAAAGCACGTCAGTGGTTTGCTGACAATAATATTGAGGAGGTCATGGAGTGTCCAGCGCAATCACCTGACTTGATTACAATAGACAATCTTTGGGCTGACGTAAAGAAAAGTGTATATCAAATAAAAACGAACATATTTTTGGGGTGTAGTGCAGGAGTAGTGGGCGATCATACCTAAAGAAAGATGCGTAAACTTAATTAACTCCATTCCGAAGAAAGGACCCGGGCCGTGGAACAAAATATTAATAAGTAATTTGTTTCATCAGCTTCATTTTATTGGTTTTTTACTTTATTATTTTAAATAAAGTTTAATTTTTTGAAATCTATAATGAATAACACTATTTTTTGCCGTTAAAATTTTGATACTTCACCTGGAATTGTAAATCTTTTCAATAAAAAGTCAATAAAAGTTACACAAATCTGTTTTACGTTGAATAAATGAACACTAGGGCCTGGCCAGGCATTTTTGAACATTTTTATAGTTTTTTACTTGGATAACTTAGGCGGAGCCCCTTAACTTTTTATGAATTCCTCAATAAAGGTGTTTTGCACAAAAAAATTTAAAAAAAACTTGAAATTTTTTATCTCTAGGCGTGTTACTTACTCTCAACATGTTTGTAACACCAGGGCCCAGCCAGGTCCTATTATGTAGAAAATGCAGCAAATAAAATCAAAACAAAAGAGAACGAGATTAAACCGATAAAAAGCAAAATCAATGTGCTTGAACGTTTCGGAAATTAGTTTTTTTATTGTTGTGTTGGCAGTTAACAAGTGTTAATAGTGTTACAATGAGTACTAAATTAGACAAAATCTTTGAAACAGTTTCAAAATCTCATCCTAATTATGACAGATTGGCAGAGGCAATTGTCAATGATATAGAAAACGAAATTCAGAATGAGGTTGATGAAAATGAAGACAATGCTTCTGATATTAGAAACGAGTTAGAAATTAATATTGAAATTGAAGATTTTTAATTTAAAGCCATACAAATTATAAAAAGTTGCAGCTAGGCCCTGGGGTTCGCTTATGTGCACACAATTTGGTGTTTGCTTAAGGGTTAAATATATTTTATTTAGTAGTTACGTCTTTTTCGCCAAATATTTGCCAAGTGTGACCTTAAGGACCTTGTTAGCATAATTAAGAACAGATTTAATTTTAAATATTGTGATTTTTATGCTGACTGATTTTGATGGTGACTTTCAAACTTTACTATGTTGGCATTCAGGGTTTTATGATTTTTATAGTATATAGTTACAGTATACGACTGTTATATAAAATTAATATGATAAATAACTTTAAAGTTGAGCTGCATTAACATCTCATATCTATGTTCCATATATTTACTCTTGCTACCTGTTTTCCAATGAAATTTATTACACAAATTGCAATAATTATAAATTAAATAGTGTTAATAATATACAATACTCGTACATTATAAATACGGTGAGTATTTATTTTCATAAATATTTTACATCTCACCAAACATTAACCGCAACATGTACATTGTACAACGACGTCGTCCTACAACATTTTTCAACGGCAACAAATTTCTGGTATTAAACGGTTAAAAATATTTTTAATAAAAAACATCAAATTATGAGATCCACTAAAAACACACAACAAGAACAGCAACAACAGCGGCAACATCATCAGCAACAAATTATGTTTATTTTCATCGTTGTATTTTAACAAAAATACAGAAGAGTGGCTCAAAACTAAAACAAAAGCCGTGTGAAATATGAACATTGAAATGGTTTTTTGTTGTCTTGCTTTCTGTGCCCTACAACGAAATGGGTGGTGAGGAACAGTATGTGTTCCAGCTTATCATACTGCAACATAAAAAAGTATCGATACCTTTCTAGCACTATGACAAACATCGCCTTATCTTTAGAAAGAGTCTTATGGTACGGTCACATTTATCAAATATTTGCCGAAAAAGACGTAACCACTAAATAAAATATATATGAACTCGTTCATTTATTAAAAACAAAATTTCTTATTTATGCCAAAGCACAACAAATATTTAGTTTTAATTAATTTGATGTTGTTTGATGTTGCAAAACTCTTGTAAGAGTAAACATCGTCAAACATGTTTGTGCTAAAACAAGTGGTTACGCTTTTTATAACCTACACCAACATAGTGGGAGGGTATATTGGATTTGTGCTGATGTTTGTAATACCCAGAAATATTGGTCCAACACCCACCTTAAAGTATACCGATCGGCTCAGAATCACTTTCTGAGTCGACTTAACGATGTCCGTCCGTCCGTCCGTCTGGCTGGCTGGCTGTCCATGTAAAGCTTGTGCGCAGAGTACAGGACGCAATTTTGAAAATATTTCGATAAAATTTGGTACGTGATATTTTTTCGGCCCAAGGATAAATGGGATTGAAACTGGTCGAAATCGCTTGATTATTTCATCTGGCCCCCATACAAATGTCCTCGCGAAATTGGGGTTTACGATCATAAATGTATGAATTATGCAAGTATGCAAACAAATTTCACCACAAATGAGTAGTAAATGGAGCTAAATCATATCTAAAAGTTTTGTAAAGATCGGTCTATAATTAGTCGTAGCTCCCATATAAGGCCCACTACCGAAAATCACTTTTTAGAGCATAACTCACTCAAAAAATTTTGGTATCCAAATAATATTTAACAAAAATATATTTCATATGCATACTAATAATACAGTACAATTTTATTATGATCGGTCCATAATTAGTCGTAGCTCCCATACAAGGTCCACTTCCGAAAATCTCTTTAACGGTCATAAATTTCTTAAAAATTTTGGTAATCAAATAAAATTCGACATAAATAAGTTTCTTATATACAGAAATGATGACACCTAATTTTATAATGGTCGGTCCATAATTAGTCGAAACTCCCATATAAGACCCTCTCCATAATTCACATTAACCTCCATAAATCTTTTAAAAGTATTTATATCGAGATAAAGTTTAACACATATAATATTTATATTCACAGAAATCATGACACTAAATTTTGGTCCAAAATAGGTGATATCTCCCATATAACGCCTATTTCTGAAAAAATGTTTTATATATATACTGGATGTAGGGTATTATATGGTGAGGCTTGACCGACTGTACTTTTTTACTATTTTTAAGTAAATATTTGCCAGATGTGACCGTACCTTTAGTGTAACCGAAACATTAAAGGAATCGATTTTATTCGGCCAATAAATCCTTGACTAAACGATGTGAATCAGAATTACATCAAGGAAACTTAGTATGTAATTGATATTTTAAAATATTCTATTAGGTTAAGAAAACCAACTATATGGATCATAATCCCTTCTAGGAATTGACAAAAATAGCATGTCATTTCGCCTTTAATTTCCATATTAAAATAAAAGCAACAGAATATTATCGATCGACAAAGCTTCTAAAAATTATTAAGGTATTTATGGTAAAGAGAATCTTGATTTAATTTTGTTAACAATATATGAAACTAACAATGTTTTTCGTCATTTCTATCTCATTATCAAATTCAATCTTTAATTTTGGGGTTTTTTTAAATTTAAAAGTGTTGAGTAAATCATCCTTCTTTTTTTGGTTTTTTTTAAGAAGAGATTTCACAAGATCACTTTTAGATATTTTTTTGAGCATTAATAAAAATGGAAAGATTCATATCACTGCTACAAAGAGCTTTGTCTGTTACTTTAACTGGATTTAAAATGACAGCTATTTGTAAATAAGTAAATTAAATTCTTCATCTCTTGAGATTTAACCCTTCTTTGCATAATGTTTGAAATTTTCAACATTGCATGTTGTAGAAATATTGTGTTTTGCTAAATTTCATCATATGTTTAAGATTCATCATACTAAGATTTTTTAACCATTTTTCCTTTAATTTTGAACATGAATTATATCACCTTGATTTATTTCTCGAATAAAGAAAAAATCATGTAAAAAGGGTTAAATCTTTATATAGGAATTTGCTTTTTATATAGGAATTTGCAAATTCCAAAAACTATAGACACATTAAATAGTGCTTTCGATTTTGGCAATCCAAAATTAATTTTCTTTCTTTTACCTTTATATCTTCGACAACCGTTCTAAAATTTAAATTATTTTTTATTACGTTGTAAACAAATACTAGTTTTCGGGATTGGCATTCCTAATAAGAGCCCAAACCTTCTTGATTTAAAACGGATGTCTAAATGTAGCTCTGTTTAAAGAACTTGATTGCAAAAAGGCTGCCAAATACATATATCTCTAATTAAAAGTGACTTGGGTTTAGTCTTAAGCAACGTTCTCTCGAGCATAATCACTAAAATTGAAATTGCCCAATTGCACCAAAACTATTTCAAGAACAATGTTAGCGTAGAAGTTCTCATTACTTTTGAAGAGATAAACTTATAAAGCGTACCAACAAGAGTCTAACCATATATTCTTTAGCGTAAAACCTAGACTAGTAGAACGTATGATACACTGGTTTTCAATGGTCAGATTCAATTAGTCCACCACCCATATATGACTCTCAACAGCAATGGCTTATAAACATGAGTAAAGAGAATTTTGTCATTATTTAGGTTAAAGCCAATTTGGTGCTATGGTATCCAGTTATGGGGCACTGCCTCCAACTCCAATATTGAGAAAATTCAACGCCGTCAAAACAAAATTCTACGAATGATAACTACCGCTCCTTGGTATATTAAAAACAACAACATACACAACGATCTTGATGTTCCACTTGTCAAATGGGAAATAACTAAACACGTGGCCCTTTATTTGGGTAAGCTGGAAACTCATCCAAATCCCCTCGCTCGAGACATCTTACAACATCCCGGTCATAGCCGTTTGAGAAGGAGGGACACCACCGCTCTCAGATGAATAAATACAAGTTGCTCATTATATCCTATCGAATTTGAAAACTAGATTTTGTCTAGCATTGGCTGGACTTATCTTAATTAACTTTAGTTTTAGGATTTGAATACCTATTGTTAGTTCATTTAAAATGAAGATACAATAAAAAAGAATATGCAAAAAAAAAAAAAAAAATTTAGGTTAAAGCTTAAGCTAGATTTACACGATTGAATTTTGAAGAAATTTTGCTGTGTACACGAGTTTGAAGCATTTTAAAGAGCAATTTTGAATTAAATTTTAATCGTGTAAATCTAGCTTTAGTAATTGATCGTAATAGCAGTACATTTTTATTGAAAGATATTCAACTCGGTAAATTTTAAAAACTAAACTGGACATTATACAATTCGTCAGCACTCTATTATTTCCGTTAACAATACCAACATCCCAAAATAGTTTTAGACTCATCAATATTGCGAACAAAGTTGTATCACAATTTATAAACAAAGTCTACGTTTTCATCCTGCATAGATCATGAAAACAGTCTGTAGATCAGAATAAAAATTTAGTTCAGTAGAGATCACTTATGTATTCTTCATAATAGGGTAACCAAATTATTTGATTTTTCTTTTGTTCGAATAAAACAAACAATACGAATAAGAGATTTTAACGTGTTTGAATAATTCGATTACAAATTTTAAATAAACTGAATTCTTTAAATAACTTAAGCATTTTTTAATAAAGCAAAATAACAAGTTTTTTTTTCTTCATCAAAACGTTTATCGTCTAAAGCCACCTTTAGTAACATCAGTTATATACATTTTAATAATTATATTCTTTGTCTATTTCCAACTTATCATCATCAATGTCATTTTATTTTAAATATCAGTTTCTTCCACATATTTAGCATCTTATTCACCTCCACCTTAGGTTAGGTTGTAATAAATAAAAACCGGTGTAAATTGAAAACAAAGTGGTCTTTTATGATTCCATTGTTTTTCTAGCATATTAAAGGCGTTTTAATTCGATGTATTGGTATCTTTTAGTAATGTCCTCATCTTCTGTATTTGACATTTGATTCATCCCATCTTAAACAGTATTTTGCATCCAACAAAATAAAATCTTTGATACATGCTCTCTATAATAATTTGAGTTGTAGGGTAATGCATGAAGGCTGTTTTGGTATGTGATAACCACTGCTATTCCCAGACATCTCTGTACTTTCTAGACAAAATATAGAGCAGCAGTGCAGAAAGAATATTTATTATTAAAGCGTTGTCTATAAATAGTATGGAATTAAAAGATGTTTTCAAATTCAACTACTGCATTAACCTTTGAAGTGGTAATTTAGTCTATCTGTGAAAAACCCATCAGTAAGTCCTTACTAATCAATAATAATAAGAATAACTATTACAATAAATCCAAACTTCTCAATGGATGCCAGTGATGACTTCAATTGTAGTTGCTTTAATTTGCATAAACTCCTAGGAATATTCTAAAAATATTCTAAGAATAGATTGAAACCGGATTCGTCATGTTTTACGAAGTCTGGTTAATGACACAACAAAAAATTCTGTAGAATGGAATGTTCAAGGTCAAAGAAGAAGGGAATGACATATACCTTCGCATACATGACATGCAATTGCATTATCAATTATTTTTAATATTTCATTAAATAATGGTTACTTTCCTAATATTTGGAAAGAATCATATATTATCTCTCTATTTAAATCTGGTAATAAATCACACATAACCATGTCTATTCGGGAATACGCGCTTCACTTCTTCGTCGTCGAACGTTCACTTTCGACATTTCATCTTCGACATATTCTAAAATACGAGTGAAGAATTATCGTTTGCAGTAATCGATTTTTTGTAATCTCTTATGAAAAACATAAACATTGAAAACAGCTGTGTAATTAATACACAGAAAAATTTAAAAACAAAAATATAATTTAAAAATAAAAATTCAAAAATTGAGATGTATTCGATTGCATTTTTAATTAATGCACAATCTGAATATCTTAGAGGAGTAAATAAAAATTTAAGAAATAACACGCCGGATATATTTAAAATGAATGATGCCAGGTAGGTATGTTTATTAAAAATTTAAAATCACCTCTTCTAATACCAAAAGTATTAGGAAAAAAATTAGAATCAACAAAGAGACATTTAAATATATTTTATCTGAATTGGAAGACAAAATCTAACAGCAATCACGGCTTGGATGCTTAAGACCTGTTGACTAGCTGGCAGCAGCCCTTCGTTTCTTCGCTGATGGAAATTACCAACATGGAGTTGGCAAGGATTGGCATCTTAATATTTACCAGTCAACTTTTTCAAAACTTCTGTCTGAAGTATTAGTTGCAATTGAAGAGAAATTATGTCATAAATGGATAAGTATCAAAATGGATGAGCAGACAAAAGAAGAAGCCCGAAGGTACTTC
Source organism: Bellardia pandia (assembly GCA_916048285.2). Lineage (NCBI taxonomy): Eukaryota > Metazoa > Arthropoda > Insecta > Diptera > Calliphoridae > Bellardia > Bellardia pandia. The sequence continues at coordinate 85,931,554 of OU696530.1, read as the reverse complement.
TTTTGAAAATCGTCGATACCAGGCGTAACCATGGCTATTCATGACCACCATGGCTCTGAACTGTTGCGGTGATGTTTGTTTTTTAGACCTGGACATGTACATACATATATTTACTTACATTTGAAGCATACGCTTGTTATTTATTTTTCAGTTAAGTAGGTATTTTATTTTTACGCGCTAAATCAAACGTCGAACGAAAATTATGTAGATGTGTGGTGAACAAGTATTTTAGAATGCATACAAAGTGAACAAAAACATATGCTTTCTGTTTGCACATCTTTTGTTTTCTGGTACTCACATCGCTAACGTATTTTAGAATAACAAAAAGTGAATGAAACGCGTATTTGTGGTGAAAGTGACTTCCCAAATAGACCTGAACGAATTATAGAGGCATAGCTTAAATTAGTGCAAACCCAAAACTATTTGAAAAATTCATCACTAATTGTCTTTTACATCAAGTTTCCTCGCTACTAACATCTTTTCAACATGGTTTTCGCAAAGGATCATCAGCTGTGACTAATATTTTGCAGTTGACATCTTTAATCAATGATGGCTTTGTCAACTGTCTGACGCCATTTACACAGATTTTAGTAAAGCCTTTGACAAAGTTAAAAAAAATTGGATGTTATGGGTTTCAACAACATTTGTTTAAAACATATTTTTTAAATAGAACATAGTCCGTAAAATTTAATGGTGCAATTTCAAAAAAAAAAAAAAAATTGATAAAGGAAGTCATTTCGGCCCTATTTTGTTTTTGCTCAAAATAATAACTAGTGTGATCTTAATTTAATGGAATTAAACCTATAGAAATGCAAACATATCGCACCCTAAATACAAAAGGGCCACAACTCAAAATACCAAAATTTTCAGGAGAGACAAAAAACTTCATTGTGTACAAGCAACACACTTAACATAAAAATAGACATAACTGTATTTTTCCAGTTAAAGAAGATAGTGATGTGAAAGATATTTTTGCAGTAGTTAGAGATGTGTACTGTGAATGAGTCTATGAAAAAAAAGTCAGTTTTGGAAAATTTTGAGTTGTGACCCTTTTGTATTTAGGGTGCAATATGCACTTTTCAAGAAATTATGATGCTGTCAATTGTCACATGTTAGGTGATCATAACCGAGAGCTGGTAAACTCAATTATGGATCTTGGGATTTTTTTTATCACTAAATGTTTATAGACTTCACTAGTAAGCCCGATTTTAGAGTGTGATTCTGTTCTAAAACAATTCCTTATTTTTTGTTTGAAGGATATATGTATATCGACAATATGCATCACTTCCATCATACTCATCAAGCCGTAGAATAATGCTTAACATCTCTTTTTTAGTAAATATTATAAATGGAAATGTCTGCTCTGAATTTCTATTGAACAAATTATTATTTAGTTCAACGTTCAATGCGCCTCTATAACAATCCACCTTATGTTAGAACTTTATATTGTTGTTTTAATGTTTAATTTGATAGACTTTTCTTTAAATGTAATAATAATAAAACGTAACATTATCTTAAATTTAAATAATTAATTGTTCTAAGTTGTCATGTTCTAAAGAAAATAATATATGTATATATGTATGCAATTTTGACAATGGTCTGTAAAGATTTTATTCATAGAATAAATAAATAAATAAAAAATAAATGACTATGACAAATTAAGAGAAGCTGCCACAGAGAACTGATGTGTCATGGATATGTCATGAGTGTAGTGCTTAATATGTTCGGTTTTTGCCCTTCATTACTTTGGCACTTGTTCTCAATTCACTTCAGCTGTTGAACCTCCACCCCCAAAAACCAAACAACACAAATACAGTGACAACAACAAAATTATGTTGGGAGCAAAAAAAACTATAAAAATTATCATCACCCAAAATGGCTAAAAAAAAAAAAAACAAAAGTGTTGGACTGTTGGTGAAATTATGATTATGACAAAACATGAATTTGTGAATGCCATCATCATCATCATCATCAGCTAGAGCAAAAGGAGGAGTTTTATACAGTTTATACAACAGCAGCCTATTGTTTTGTTTGTTTTTTTTTTTGTGGAAAACTATGAGTCACTAGAAACGGTTATAATCGAATTACATGCAAATGAAGAGGGAAATTTATATGAAAACGCGAATAAAATGCTTTAAAAGTGTGTGTGTGTGGGTTTTATCATTATTATCAAGGAGTCAGGATATTTTACAAGCAAACATATTTATATATGCTAAAATTGAACAAACCATCAGTGTTGTAGCCATTATATATGACACTGCTGAGCTTTTGCTAGTTAAAAGGAAGAGTGTGTCAGTTATTGTGATGTTATGCACAGTGGGTAACTGATAAAGAATTTCAGAATTTTGGGAAAGTTTATCTATAGGCATTGAGATAAAGAACTTATGAAAGCTAAAGAGTAGATTTCTTTGTGTACATTACCAGAATTTGTCTGGGATTTAGTTTAGTGTTTAGTGAGAACAAATTCATCCTGTCACCAAAAGTCCTAAAATATTGATATTATTAATGATGCGAAAAAACACAAAGCCAGAAAGAACTATGCTTTAATTTGAGTGCTGAATGGAGTGACTGATTCTATTACATTCCAATTCTTTAACAATTCCGCCCACTGTGCATGAGGATAACTTACATTGCTGCCACTTCTACAATTTGTTGTTGATGATGATTGTGCTATTGCGGGTGCACTTTGTTGTGCCCTTGTGTGTGTGCATAAGTGTTGGCTGGTTTTGTTGTTAGTTTATATTTGTGACCAACTATAACAACGACCGACAAACATCAACTATACAAATTATATAAAACAAAATATTTTATATAAGCCACACTGCCATACACAGCAACAACAACAACAATCAAACAACAGCAGCATCATCATCAACAACATCAAATAAATGTGTGCAAAAAAGCAAGCAACTGCAACAACAAAATACCTATTATATTTTTAAGTAAAGCCACCCTCTACAATTTTTATGCACAATCCTCCCTTCCCCGCCTGCTCCCTTTAAATGTTATCCAAAAAGCTATAACTTTATTAACCACAAACTGCCAAACAAAATTATAGGCGTCAACCATTTAAGCTCTACGGATCAACATGGAAAAACAATCCAAAATACGGGGGAAAAAAACAACAGAAATTTCAAAACTTGGCCGCGTAAATTATGCGCAGGGATTTTTGTTTTAAAAATAATGATTGCAATTGAATTTGTTGTTGCTGCTATTGCTGTTGCTGTTACTGATGTTGTTGTTGTTGGTCGCTTGTTCTGTCGTTTGTGTTTCTAAATGATTTTTATAGTTTTTGCTGGTTTTGTTGCTGTTGTCATATATTGTTTAGTTGTAAATACTTAGTTGGTATTTAGTTTAGCAACAGAGAAACTTTAAATTGTTTGCATTTATTCCCAAGTGCCTTTATATTTAGTCGTGTGTACAAATTTGTGACTGAGTTTATGTCAATTTTCAAAAATTATCTATTTAATTTATGGCTAATTTTTAGTTGCAGGTAAAACCAAAGAGGAAAATACGAATTTTAAAATGTTATGTTAGTGGTAAGTATACGTATGAATCAGTTAAATTTTGTTTATTTCGACAGTATGATGATGTTCACATGTTTCACAGTAGCGCAATTCACAATCTTGTGTAAATGGTCTTGCATCATTGCATTTGCAAAAATATTTTTGCTCTACACTAACAAAATACATATCGATAATCTCTTGTAGAAAGGCCCTAACTCACATATTTGAAACTTTACAGGAGAAGGTACAAACATAATAGAAACTGTAATATTCAACATGTAAATTTTTTTGTACAACTGCTTATAAAAGCGTTATTTTTTACACTATTGCAATAAATTTTTGTGAGGAGGTGTATTTGCGTTAAATGCATTGGAATCGCAAGAAAAACAAATTTCGAAAAAATACCAAGTTAGGGCCTTTCTACATGATACCAACGATATACAGAAATGCACATGCTGCTGTTTACTTGCAATGATGCAAGAATTGCGTTAGTACATTCTAATCAATTTCCTAAAATGTCCGGTAAAATAATGGACCTGTTTGTAACCTCTTTATGTAAGTTTTGCTTTAATAATGTTTGCTATTCAAAATCAACAATATTGTTCTCTGACATTGAAAGGAATGCTACTGGTGCTACGCTTTATTTGTGGACTGGCCGACGTATCGTTTGAACGTAGTTCGACGTGATGCTACACAATATTCACCAGATTTTGTGTCGTTACGACATGGAACGTTTGTCTCATGGTTTTGGTTAAATACCCAGCTTTTCTTACACAGGTATCATATAATATGATTACAACCCTTAATTAATTTACCACACAGTAGTTGGTTTCACTTTCTTAACTATTAGGGCGCGTTTTCACTATGTCATTTTTGTTGTCAAATTGTCCAAATGATTGGCAATTTTATGAAAACGGGTTGTCATATGGCGTCATCTATGTTTGCAATCATGATATATGACATATATGACGCCATATGACAACCCGTTTTCATAAAATTACCAACAATTTGAACAATTTGACAACAAAAAGACATAGTGAAAACGCGCCCTTACAAAGTTGAAAGTAAATTCGTTTATTGGTAATAAGGCAATTCTCATACCTTCGATAAAGACTTCTGCAAGTAAAGGGTGATTTTTCAGCAACTGTTTTTTACTTTCCAGTCCAGAATACTATTGCGCAGATCACACATCTTTAAGAATTTTCCAATAAAGGGTGATTTTTAGCAACTTTCTTTTTGGCAAGACTGTTTTTGGCAGCTCAGCTGTTTTCACGTACCCCGTTACTGTTAAATATATTTAGTTAGGTCTATTTCTTAACCGTGAATCGACTTACAAACGAACAACGCTGGCAGATTATTGAATTTTATTATCAAAATTCATTCATACTTCTATCATTTTATGTACAGAAACTCATTTCTAGTTGAATGTCTATGTAAACAAGTATTTGGTGTGAAGAGCAGCCAGAACTGCCAATGCATCTCGGAAAATGCTGGAGAGAATATGCCAAAATTTTACCCAGCGTTTAAACAATTTGAGGAGTAGCTGCGGTTAACATTTTCATGAAATAATCTTTAAAAATTAAATTATATGACTTTCATACATTTCTCAAAATTGTTTGTGTTTTTCTAAAGCAAATCCAAAAGATCTTAAAAAATTACTTTTTACTTCGTGTAAAACCACCAACGATATTAAAGTTTTCTCCCACATCTTTTTATACTATGCTTGGTAATCTAATGTTCTACATCTTATATAAAAGGATTCCTTTAAACTAATTTTAGTTCTTCAACTATTTTTAGCCTTAGAGTCTGCAGGAAATGTCGTTCCCTGATTTCAGCATCAAGTACGTTAACATTTCGGAATTGGGTGTGGAAAAATATTGAAGTACTCCCAAACCCATTAGCCTGCAACAGAAGAAAAGATACAGCGGATCTGAGCCGATGACAAGAAGGAAGAATGCCAACTTAATAAATAAAATCAGCAATGGTTAAACAATTTTCGTCCCGCACTGGCTGAACTAAATAAATAAAACAAGTAAGAAAGTATAGTCCGTCAAGCCCGACCATATAATACCCTACACCCAGTATATGTATAAAACAGCTTTTCAGAAATGGGCTATTGTGAACCGATCATCCAAAAATTTAGTGTCATGATGTCTGTGAATATAAGTATTATATTTGTTAAACTTTATCTCGATATAAATACTTTTAAAAGATTTATGGAGCTTAAAGTGAATTATGGAGAGGGTCGTATATGGGAGTTTCGACTAATTATGGACCGATCACAATAAAATTGTATCGTATTATTTGTATATATATGAAATATATTTGCGTTAAATATTATTTGAATACCAACATTTTTGAGTGAGTTATACTCTAAAAAGTGATTTTCGGAAGTGGGCTTTATATGGGAGCTACGACTAATTATCGAGCGATCTGTACAAAATTCGTCGATGTTATTTGGCTTTATTTACCACTCATTTGGGATGAAATTTGTTTGGATACATGCATAATTCAAACATTTATGATCAGTAAACCCCAATTTCGGAAGGACATTTGTATGGGGGTCAGGTGAAATAATTGACCGATTTCCATCACTTTCAATCCCATTCATCCTTGGGCTGAAAAAATATCACGTACCAAATTTTATCGAAATATCTTCAAAATTGCGACCTGTACTCTGCGCACAAGCTTTACATGGACAGCTAGCCAGACGGACGGACGGACGGACGGACGGACATCGTTAAAGCGACTCAGAAAGTGATTCTGTTGGTGGCTGTTGGATCAATATTTCTGGGCGTTACAAACATCAATACAAATCCAATATACCCTCCCCACTATGGTGGTGTAGGGTATAACAATACAAATGACCTTTATGCTATACTTTCATTTTCCAGTGGAACTATTAAAACCAAAGTAAATATTTTAATTAGATTTCTAACAAAAATCATCAGTCTGTTTTCGTTTCACCAACGGTGGCTGGCGTTTCATTTAATAAAATTTTCACTGAAATTGATGTCTCTATTATTTAAAAAATTTAAACATTTTATATATTATTGTTTAATAAATGACTGAACACTGAAAAGACATGAAAATTTATCAACAACTTAAGCATGTAGTTAATCCCTGAGTGTCAACCTTACACAAACTCTTAGTAGGTGACTGAGTGTCTTTGTTAAAAAAACAAATAACAAACGCAAATACAAATAACAATTAATTATATTAGGCAGGAAAAGTAAAAAATATGTCGGCATTGTTTTCTTTATAAACAAACTTTTGTTTTCTGTACCCACAACAATTTCATTTAGTTGCTCAATCAATTTTAAAAAATAAATCAGTTTTTATTTATACAAATTGATTGGTTTGAAATTTATGCAAGTTTTAAAATAGTTTTTCGAAAACAAAACATACACACACAGTCAGACAAATAACAATTCTATAACAATCGTAAAGACAGCAGAAATTGGAAATGTTAATCCCAGTGAACAATGAAAATGAATTGCATGTGCTTGTGTTGCTAAGAATAGTTTTTTTTACATACATAGTTTTGGTTTGATATACATGAATTAGCTAAATACTTGGTACTCAGCTAATTTTGAAATATGAATGAATGATTTTATGATTTTGTTGGCCTTTACCGCAGTGTACGTAGACATAGCGCGTTATTGGAAAGTTGCCATCAATAATTGAAGACATAACAAGAATCTGGACGTTTTTCGCAGAAAGTATTCACATTTTAAATTGACACTTGGTCGAATTGTTTTAATACACTACACTTCATTGACATACATACGAGTACATATTAGTATATCCATTTAGGATTTAGGATATTTAAAATTCTATATCAATTGTACCTATTCGTCATTCGCTTTTTGTGCAACCCAATTTAACTAATTTTTGAAAAAGCTATTGGGTGTGTAACTTATTGAGGGAGTTTTTCAAATTTTTAACTTTTATATTGAAATATTTGTACAATATAAATTAATTGCAAAGTATAGGCCATTGTTAGCCATGACCTTTTCTACAACAACATTTGGATACCACGCCTTAAGAACTGCTCATCTTTTAAGACCAAGAACGAAATACCCTGTTTTGAAGAGAAACGTATCCCAGAGAAAGCGTTCGGCATCGAAACAAATAATAGCCGGATGCGTCAAGGTCTGAACTAGAAGGCGGGTAAGGCAAAACTTGCCAAACTCTTTTTTTCAAACAGTTTTTAAACGGTATTGCAACATGTGGCCGAGTGTTGTCATGATGGAATATTACGCTTTCATGTATAGCCGCATATTTCGGGCATTTTTTGGTCATACTCACTTTAAGTGAATATGTTACATAGGTTACCAGTGATGGTCTACCAGATTACAGCAGCTTATAATAGGAAGTTTTATTATCTCAATCTTGCCCCGTCCAACTACTATTTGTTTCGATCGATGCAGAATGCTCTGTCTGGCATACGCTTCACTTCAGAACAGTATATCCGAGATTGACTTGATTGTTTTTTAATCTCAAAAGATGAGCAGTTCTTTTAGCGCAGAATCCATATGTTGTCAAAAAGATGTAAAAAGTTTTTAGCTTAAAGTTGGGTAGAGGTCACAGTTAACAATGACAAATACTTTGAATAAATTTATATTGTGCAAATGTTTTAAAATAAAAGCTAAAAAATTTCCCAATTTTAAGTTATACAACCAATATGTACGACAACATCTCAACAAACCCACCATATTTCTTTGAAATGCTTAAAATTTGAAGATGCCAATGAACTTGCCTTTAAAATACATATTAATTGAAAGTGGTGAGCTCTCCATACATTGAAATGATAATAAACAACACTGACTCTAAAATAGATCCAGTATGCAAGTCATAATTAATTGACTTTAATTGAGATAGTCTGTTTTGAATGGAAATGACAGGACTATGATCAAATGGATATGAATAAATAGGATATTTATTTAAAGTTGGGTGCAAGAAATAGTTTATGAAAATTTTAAATAAGAAAAATAGAAATGACAGCGCAGAGGGGATTTAAAATAGGTGACATTAGAAGGAAGCTATTGCAATATATTTAGTAGTTTCGAAAATTCGAATCAAACGACAGCAGCTTGGAAACATAAGCATTATACCATGATCGGTCATGACTTTCTTTAGAAAACTCGAAATGTTACAATTCCAGCGAACTTGACATTGTACTCTAATCTGTTTGAGTCACTTTCTAAGCCCACTGATTAATATCTGTAGACCTTGTTAATCCAGTACAGAAAAGGGAAAATCAATTTAGAGGATGTACTCCAAATTAATGGTCCGTTGGAAATGTAGTGCATATGCAAATTATTGAGTAAGATGGAACCATTAAAAAAATTTAACCTTGTACATCCGGCGCCAGTTAAAGACTATGGGAAAACAACTAAAATATGTATGAATATTTATTAATATTTATTTACAAGCTAAAGCTTCAGTGATGTTACAAACAGGCTGACCAGTTCCAATTCTTGCTCAACCATCAAGCAACAGAACATGAAAGAAATTAATAAATAAAATTAAAAACGAAAAGCTTTGCCAAATAGTCAATGAATCAGTAAGTCAAAATAGTAAATAGACTTACAGTCATGCATGAAGTCATAGAAACAAATGTAAACATCCATAATGTATCATCCCATCCATCATTTAGTGGTTTAGGCCAAATTGAAAATTAATCCGTCAACGGTAAATGTCGATCATGGCAAATGAATAATGAGTGAATGAACGTATGAGCAGTGTATGTACATACTCGTATGTAGGGGCCTGATTAGTTTAGACATATGGAAACCAGCAACGTATAAACGTAATTTTGAACACAAAATAATAATTCATAATACATTTTTATTTAACAAGTGTGTGATTGCTAAATGCAGCAGCACACCAGCACAACAAACAGATAAAACCAAAGTAAAATGTGTATGTGGAATGGTTAGATCAATCAAATGTGTCTTAATGTGGCTAAAATAGAAAAATGAACGAAAATATTTATGGAAATCTATAAAGATATGGCTTTAATGTAAAAATTCCGCAAAATAAAACAGTATTTGGAAGTGCCTGATTGATAGGCACCGACAAAATAACACAAGCATTTTGGAGAAATGTTTTTGTATTGAAAGAAATCGCTATGAGTAAAAGTAATGGAAGATTTACTAGACAAATGACAGCTGCTTTGACAAAGGAAACAACTAAAATGACGCTGCTTTTGAAGCTAAATTTTACAGCCCTCCAAGGCGGTTTACTTAAAAAGTGACCTCTTATTCTAAATATTTTAATACATTTTATTGTTTTCTAGTTTGAATGATTATTACAAAACTAATTTGAAAAAACCTTTAAAAATGCGCTTATAAATATTTTTATTACATTAATATTGTTGTGTTAAATATTTTATGGTGATTTTAAATTTAATTTGTGTTTATTGTTTTGTTTTTGTTAACTTGTTTTATGGCTCGTAAATAATGTGTTAATAAATTTGATATTTTTTCGGTGTGTTGCTTGTATGTGTGTGTGTGTGTTTAAACAAAAACCAAAAAAAAAAATCAAGTGATAAAATTTAAAACTCATTTTCAATTCTGTTTGGTTATTTTTTTCTTGTTAAATTATCTAGCCATCCAGTCGGCCAGTTAGTTAGCCAACCTGCCAGCCAGACATTCGTCCAGCTATTTAATAATTTAGTAGATTCCTCCATCTCTGGATTATTAATTTGTATGTGATTTTATTTGTTTATGCGTTTATGTCGTTTTTGGTTAGGCAATCATGTTATCAATTCATTTGTCTCTTTAGTTCCGTCTCTCTGTGTGCTTTTCTGTGTGTGTTTTTGCTGTTTTGGTGGTTTTATGGTTCATCATGTTTTGTGGCATGGTAAATGGCTTTTCAAAACCGTGCAAATATTTTATTGGTTTTCATATAAAATTGTGTTGCATTAGTGATGTTACTGGTAAATATGTCATCTCATTATAAATGAGTTTAAAGTGCAGGGGCCAAATTACCACCTTCGATATCGAGTAAAATTAATCGTAATATTCTTATTTGAGATTATGGCATTCGATATCGAGCAAGAAATTTAGTACATTTTATCATAATTTCGATATCGAAATCATTTTTCAAAACGACAGCTCATTCGATCACGAATGCGGTGATTTGTATTGGGAGAATATTTTGAGTACAGTACATTTTATTACTAAAATAACAGTCACCAGGTTGATTCTGGATATCAGTGAGAATAATGAAGCAGAGACTTTCACGTTGGTGAAATTGGATGTGTTCAAGACTGGATGTGTAAAAACGAACCAGACTTTTTAAAGCTATTATTATGATACGATCCCTATTTGTAAGCTAATCCTGCGTAAGATTACATCGGAGTCGCTTTTTAACATACTGAACAGGACTCCAGTTGATGTAATAACCAGGAAATAGTCATTGAATACAGTATGTAGGCTAAAGCTTTCCAATAGTACTGTAAATGATGTTATATAACAAAAGGCGACCCGAAATAATTCAGATAAAACCCAAATATGTATGTATATTTTGGTTTCATGGTCTTAACTCCTCCGTTGATGATTAACTTTAAACAAAAATAGTTATTGTTGCCTTAACGAGATCATCGTGATTGATACCATAATTGGGTTAATTGTCAGTATTTTTAATTGCATGTTTCTTATAAAACACACTGTATTTTTTAAATTTTCCAATCATAAGTCATTTTCGCTGGACTCATTCATGTTTAAATCTACTCAACTTTTTATATCAAACTAAACCCGATTTTTTTTTTTTTGTGTAGATTTTAAGACAACAAACACTACGTGATACCCTACACCACAGTGTATGTCACTAGCAAAGAAACATCGTTAAAATCATTTACATGTCATGTCATGTTGGAGAATTCATTGTTTGTTTGTTTGTTTAATTCGCGTATGTAAAAAAGAACAACGAAAAAAAGAAATAAACAAACACGAGCAATAATCAAAACATACTTGCTAGCCTCTTGCAAACTTAACATTTGTAACTTAATTGTGCCTAAAGACAATTGTAAACAAATGTTAAAACACGATAAACAAATACCCATACAATGGACACACTCTGTTGTGGCATACATCGTGGTAAGGTCCAGCGAATTGTTGGGCTAGAAGCAATGGGCGAGATTAGGAAACTGTAAACTCTACTTTAGGTTGAGAAATTATTAAGTTTTTATTAGGTTCAAACGAATATGAGTACAATTTTCGAGATATTAAACTCAGTCTTCTTACTCAACAGAACTAGCTACACACATTTACAGAACAATTACAAAGTCTATTTATCGTTTCTAGCTTTTGTAATTTTGCTGGGTATTTATTCTCACTTCATATATGTTCAACTAGGTCCAACATGTCTGTATGTCTGCGAGTATTTATATTTGTTAACACGTAATGCCCAGATCATGCATATTTATAACAGTCTATACGTATGTTTCTTTATAGCTTTGTGTAACAGAATTTTAGAGTTTATTCTGTTTATCATTGAGAATAAAGTGTTTTATGATGAAGTTTAGGTTTTTGGTTTCAGTTCATCAAATGAAATTTCTAAAACTCTGAAATAAAGTGTCACAACTGCCACATAAATACAAAATAAATACAACTAAATGCAGATACTAAGTCTGCGTGTGTATGTGTGTATAAAATACGTGTAAAAATATCTGCAAGATTCAATGAATTTTATGACACTTTTAACACGAAACAACTTCAAGGTTTTAAGCTTTCTGTTTGTATTTCACTACTCTGCCATGGATACCAGTAATCGTTTACAAGTTTTTTTTTCGTTTAAGAGTTTGAGCTGGCTGCTGGTGTGTTGCAGAGACTATTGAAATTATACGCCAAAGTTATAAGATGATTTGTGGGTTGTTAAAACGATATATGAGTTTAGTTTATATTATGTGAATAGATAGATAGATATACAAATACACATTTAGACATTTGGAGTTAGGAAGTTTTAAAGGAATTTATTCATGTATGCACATCTTCTATAAAAGTATAATAGTATGAAAGAATAATTATATAGGAAATAATAATATGTAGTATAATTGTATAATGGTATAATAGTATAATAGAATAATTGTGTAGCAGCATAATAGTATAATACCTATATTATATAATAGTATAAAATTATAATAGTATACCTACTAGTATAATAACATTACACTATATATAATGCTGTGAGGGTGATGTAGCTTAATTGGTTATCGCATTTGATCATTAAGCATGAGTTGATATTTCTAGTCCGGGTTCGATTCACAGTCGCTGCCACTTACACATTATTTTCTGATAATTATTAGTTTTCTATCCTATTATAACTAATATTTATCACAGCGTCCTCCTTCGGTGGTAAGGCAGTGAAACGCCACCGAATTAAAATAAATAAATCAAGCTTTAATATTAATGCGCCTACTCACCACCAGAGGCGCTGCAATTATGCACTAAAACCATACATAATGCGCAATTGCAGAGTTGTGATATAGAAAAGCTTTCTTCTTTCACCACCTTTACTTCTTTAACCTATCCCCTTTCCAAAGAAAGTAACACAATTATATATAGGCATATTAATTGCCTGAGTGTTACTTCTCTTTAAAAAAAAATATAGTTGTATAATATAGTTGTATAATAAAGAATATAATAGAATAATTGTATAATATTAGTATAATAACATAATAGTGTAATAATACAGTGTAATAAAAGTATAATAATATACTTGTATAATAGCATAATAGTATAATAATATAATATATTATATTATAGTATAATATTATTCTATTATATAACATAAGATTGTAATAACATAGTAGTATAATAATATAATAGTAAATAACTTAATAGTGTAATTGTATAATAGAATAATTGTATAAGAGATAATAATAGTATAATTGAATAATAGTATAATAGTATACTAGTATAATAGCATAATAGTGTAGTAATATAGTAGTATAAAAGTATAATATTTTTTTTAACAAACACAAACTGCGCAACTTTTTGACTTGTCTGCAGAAAACACCCAAAGTCTTTGGCGGGAATCGAACCCGCAACCCTTTGACTGATAGTCCGGCACACTATCGCCTAGTCTATCGGGGCACCCATAATAACATAACAGTATAATGGTATTATAGTATATAATAGTATATTAGTAAGTTAATATAAAAGTATAATAGTATAAATATTTGACATTTGCGATCCGATCCCGTATAGTATATAAATATCGTCTGCAGAGAAAAATCAATATAGCGATGACTTTTTGAATTGATTTTAACATTCCAAGTACCGAAGATATCTTACAAACATGATTAGCACATCATTTTATCAATTAAGGTGCTGGCTGGATCGTTTAGTATTTCAAATAAACAACAACTACCTCGATTTGTAAGTAATGAGCACAGACATTAGACCCGATTATATATAATATTACAAACCTCTATTAATAAGTAGATTACATTATTTTAAACTTTTTGCTCTCAAAGTTTAATCTATGTGTGTAAAAAAGTGCCAATAGTTTGGAAAAAGTGTTTTATGTGTTTGCAAATAATATTTATGATGTATTACAACATGCCTCATATGCTGCAGGGTCATATTCTGAAGACTCAACTAAACTAGATTATCACACTTTTACCCACATTTTTTCCTGCATTTAGTTTTATTGTGACAAGACAAACCAAACTTTTGTCATTAAAACTCCACTTCTAGCAAAATGCGTCAATATTTCTGAATAAATATGTATGTACATCAATATTGAACTAGTTATACAAATTGTTTTGTCAATTAAAAAACAAACTCTAAAAATATTCTTAATTAATCACCAATTTTATGGCTGTTGTCTGTTACTGTATTATATTTTCTCCTTATTTTCGTGACAACAACTAAGATTTCAAAATTTATTTGCTGTTTTAAATTTTAAATAATTACTTTCATTTTATGAAAATAAAACTTATAACAAATATCCCGCTGTGTCAGTTTTGTATTTTTTGTACACATATATACCACATTATACGACTTAATTCTTTATGTTTTAAATAAAATTTCTCAATGTCACTCCACAACTTGGCATTAAATTAATATTATTGAGTTTTTGTTTTATTATTATTAGTATGGATTTGTTTTTTTTTTATATGTATGAGAATTTGATCAATATTTTATATATTAAAGCATTCAATTTGTTGTTTTATAAATCATTGGTGGTGAGGACAGTGGTATGGGGAGATTTTTATTTAAAAAAATTGTAGGATTTAATAAAAATTACATTGTGATTGAAATCGCAAATAAAATTACAAATTTGATCGGTCTGTAATTGATATTAATTAATAGTATAATCCAATTTATATATATAGCAATCATGTTAGCTTGTTACTCATTTACGTCGAAATTACTAAAACAATTTAGGTCGTTCTCTAAAATTTATTGCCACTACTTTGTGAGTCCGTTTTATGTACAATAATAGATCGAAGATGTAGATTATGTCATACGATTTTCGACAACGCTTTCCAGTTTTATGTTTTTGTAATTTTTCTTCTACATTTGTTTCGCACCCTTATCCATATACAATTTTAAATATAGCCTCTTATTTAGCTTCCCAAGAAGCTGGACAACTATTGTTGAGGTACTACGACTACCCAAATACTTTGTTTTTACTTTGCGTTCTCTAGATTCCGATCGATTTTGTTTAAAACATTTTTAAATCTCGGTTTTTAACTTGAATATAGTAGCGTTGTTTAAACAACAACAAAAAACAAATGATTTTTGTAATAAAAAGCGAACAAAAAGAGCGCTAACAAAGAAAATTTAAATAAAGGTGAACTAAATTTTTTATAAATGCCCGAAATTTTAATTGTTTTAAATGAATAAAGACATCAAAACTTTCTTGTTGCTGACAGCTACTTTGAAATTTTTAACATATTATATAAATATCAATGAGATAATTAAAAAAATGAAATAATAAAATTAATTATTTAATTTTCATTATAAATCAGTAGTATGAGTTTTTTTCAACATAAAATCATAAAAAATAGCAATTCCACTTTAAAAATCTAAAGTGGTTTCATTCAGAAAAACAAATAGTTTTTAGTTTTCTTAAGACTTAATTTACGGAACCAAAACCACTTTCGATCGGAATTGAATTCTGTAACATGGCTATATTGTAATGGGATAGAGCCATCCCGGAACATTTAAACGTAATAGTATAATAGTGTAATAGTATATTAGTATAATAGTATAATAGTATAATAGTATAATAGTATAATAGTATAATAGTATAATAGTATAATAGTATAATAGTATAATAGTATAATAGTATAATAGTATAATAGTATAATAGTATAAAAGTATAATAGTATAATAGTATAATAGTATAATAGTATAATAGTATAATAGTATAATAGTATAATAGTATAATAGTATAATAGTATAATAGTATAATAGTATAATAGTATAATAGTATAATAGTATAATAGTATAATAGTATAATAGTATAATAGTATAATAGTATAATAGTATAATAGTATAATAGTATAATAGTATAATAGTATAATAGTATAATAGTATAATAGTATAATAGTATAATAGTATAATAGTATAATAGTATAATAGTATAATAGTATAATAGTATAATAGTATAATAGTATAATAGTATAATAGTATAATAGTATAATAGTATAATAGTATAATAGTATAATAGTATAATAGTATAATAGTATAATAGTATAATAGTATAATAGTATAATAGTATAATAGTATAATAGTATAATAGTATAATAGTATAATAGTATAATAGTATAATAGTATAATAGTATAATAGTATAATAGTATAATAGTATAATAGTATAATAGTATAATAGTATAATAGTATAATAGTATAATAGTATAATAGTATAATAGTATAATAGTATAATAGTATAATAGTATAATAGTATAATAGTATAATAGTATAATAGTATAATAGTATAATAGTATAATAGTATAATAGTATAATAGTATAATAGTATAATAGTATAATAGTATAATAGTATAATAGTATAATAGTATAATAGTATAATAGTATAATAGTATAATAGTATAATAGTATAATAGTATAATAGTATAATAGTATAATAGTATAATAGTATAATAGTATAATAGTATAATAGTATAATAGTATAATAGTATAATAGTATAATAGTATAATAGTATAATAGTATAATAGTATAATAGTATAATAGTATAATAGTATAATAGTATAATAGTATAATAGTATAATAGTATAATAGTATAATAGTATAATAGTATAATAGTATAATAGTATAATAGTATAATAGTATAATAGTATAATAGTATAATAGTATAATAGTATAATAGTATAATAGTATAATAGTATAATAGTATAATAGTATAATAGTATAATAGTATAATAGTATAATAGTATAATAGTATAATAGTATAATAGTATAATAGTATAATAGTATAATAGTATAATAGTATAATAGTATAATAGTATAATAGTATAATAGTATAATAGTATAATAGTATAATAGTATAATAGTATAATAGTATAATAGTATAATAGTATAATAGTATAATAGTATAATAGTATAATAGTATAATAGTATAATAGTATAATAGTATAATAGTATAATAGTATAATAGTATAATAGTATAATAGTATAATAGTATAATAGTATAATAGTATAATAGTATAATAGTATAATAGTATAATAGTATAATAGTATAATAGTATAATAGTATAATAGTATAATAGTATAATAGTATAATAGTATAATAGTATAATAGTATAATAGTATAATAGTATAATAGTATAATAGTATAATAGTATAATAGTATAATAGTATAATAGTATAATAGTATAATAGTATAATAGTATAATAGTATAATAGTATAATAGTATAATAGTATAATAGTATAATAGTATAATAGTATAATAGTATAATAGTATAATAGTATAATAGTATAATAGTATAATAGTATAATAGTATAATAGTATAATAGTATAATAGTATAATAGTATAATAGTATAATAGTATAATAGTATAATAGTATAATAGTATAATAGTATAATAGTATAATAGTATAATAGTATAATAGTATAATAGTATAATAGTATAATAGTATAATAGTATAATAGTATAATAGTATAATAGTATAATAGTATAATAGTATAATAGTATAATAGTATAATAGTATAATAGTATAATAGTATAATAGTATAATAGTATAATAGTATAATAGTATAATAGTATAATAGTATAATAGTATAATAGTATAATAGTATAATAGTATAATAGTATAATAGTATAATAGTATAATAGTATAATAGTGTAATTCATTTTCATTAATTTAAAAAAATATATATGTAGGTAATGACAACTCATCGGTAATAGTGAGATATCCAACCATAAATTTTGCGATATTATTTTGCAGTAGTCGGTATTTACAAGAATATTT
This sequence comes from Bellardia pandia, assembly GCA_916048285.2. Lineage (NCBI taxonomy): Eukaryota > Metazoa > Arthropoda > Insecta > Diptera > Calliphoridae > Bellardia > Bellardia pandia. The sequence continues at coordinate 85,913,592 of OU696530.1, read as the reverse complement.
AGTATACATATTTAAACGATTAAGCGTCAGATACATCTGCATTGTACCAGCAGATGAAGCTTCTGATAAGAGTTGTTCAACACACAAAGTCAAACAGATAAAATAGTGTGGACAAAACCATAGTAAATAGGAACTCAGAGAAGGATATGACTAACTCTTACGCAAAGTTCTGGGTCAAAGTTCACCAGAAGTTAAGAATAGAAATAAATCAACTAAAACAATGAAAGAAAGGAAATAGGACAGGCCAGATGCTTATGTTATCCAAACATGAGGAATACCACATAAAGGTCCCTTTAGACGGTATGTATTATGCAGTGTGCTTGTCAAACTTTTCACAGCAAAATGCATACACGTCATGTAAAAGCAAAACAAAAAAAAATTGTATTAAAAAATATTAAAAAAAAAATTGTATTAAACAAAACAATAAATTTGTATTAAAATGTGTATTTAAAAAACGTATTTATACATATTAATTTTTATTTCACTTAAATACAACAATTTTTGGCTCCACATGGCACATTCTCTCTTTAATTCTTGCTCCATTTATTTATTTTATAGAAGCTATTATTGTAATAATATTGAGAGTTAAAAATATTTCATTTCTTAATCCCGTGAAAATAATCATCAAAAAAGACAGATTATGTCAGATGAAACTAAAAACCGAGGTGTGAAAGCAAAAATTATAAACTGTCTGTAAATTGCCAATTTTGACAAACATGCACAATTACATATGTATCGTACAACTGACAAGTACACTGGAAAATACATACCGTCTAAAACCAGCATAAGCTGGCATACTTAAGAAGAAGTTTCCAATTATATCTTGTACTAGCTGACCGCCCCGGCTTCGCTCGGTATTTACTATTGATTTGTATTTCATAGAATAAGATGTATTCACAACCTGCCTACTCTTATTTATTTGCAAATTTGTACAGCATACTTTAGGGGACTTTTTTTTTCAAATGTTGAATTTTTTCAGGAAAAAAATCATAACTGGAGAATGGCTAGACCGATTTTGAATTTCAAAATCAACTAACCATCATCACTCCTCCCTGTACCTTCCCTAAAAATTTTATGGCAATCGGTCGAGCCGTTCTCGAGTTATGGAGTGACAATCAAAATGTACACTTATTTTTATATATATAGATAATACAATATTATGTGTACAATATTTTCTATAGTTTTTTATTGCGTATAAAAGTTTTTTACATGGAAAATTTTGTGGATAACAGTTTTTTTGTAGAAAATTTGGTGTACAAAAATTTTTTCTATAGAAAATCTGTATATCACAGGTGTATAACAGTTTTTCTATATAAAATATTGTGTATAACAGTTTTTATCTATTGAAAATATTCTGTATAACAGTCTGTTCAATAGAATAACAGCCTATTCTATAGTAGAAAATTTGGTGTATAATACAACTTTTAAAAATGGCGTTGAAAATTCCATCCAGCTCTTTTAACGCACAATTACCCACTGTATCTGGGCAGCTGAGAAAGAAACATTTCGAAATCCACTTTAAAACTGTTTACGAACAAAAGAATGATTAAATTAATTAATAAGTCTACTATTCGCATCGAACCATAAAATTAATTAGTTATTTATGGGTTTTATTTATATTTTTGCCATAATTTTATTTATACATTGAATTAATCAAAATTAAAACTTACTTTTACTGTTTATGGCCATAACGATTTAAATAAATGATTTTCTCAGCATGTGTGTGATTTCACAAAATTATTTTTCTTTTACGATTTCGAGCGTCTTGTAGGTAAAAATCAGAAATACACTTTAAATAAATATTTAACCAAAAAAATGAGACACAATCATGGTGTAACTATAAAAGGTTAGTGCAGTAGCACAGCTGACTAATTTTGTTTACAATTTACTTATGTCAAAAGTAATACTTTTTCAAGTGTTTTGGACAGTAGTACATTATTTTACACAAACAAAATTCCTGTTGTTTCTGTATTGTGTTGTATTTGTTGCCGATTTGCACTCACCTTGTATAATTACACCATGGAGACAATAATCCATGCGACTACTAATCCCTCTTAAATCATTTTTAAGCAGAAAATATTAAAATAAAGAAAAGCTTCTTGCAAAACGTATGAAAGCAATATAAATTATTATTGAGGGATTAAAAACACATTTAAATCATAATTTTGATATTTTTCGTTTTACACCCTTGAAATGTTTTATTTAAAAATTTATGATTCTTTGTTGAGCAACAGTAATTTATATAGTTGAGGAAAATGTCAAAATTATCAAATATAAGAATGATTTACAGCCTTTTAATATTAATTGGTGAGGTGGTGGCCTTAATGTAAAAGAAAACTCAAATTGCTGTACATTTCAAGGTGGCCAAAGAACTTCTGGTTTATTTCCAATTTGAGAAATTTTTGCAAAATTAAATTTTTATCTCGAACAAATATCTCTTTATGTGTTGTTTAAAAGAACATTTTTTAATAGTAATACAATTTAATTAAATTTTCTAATATGTTTTTATGATTTTTTTTGGAAACAAAATTTGCCAAATTTATTTAAATATTTATTACATGTTTGTTTAACATTAAACATTTATTTTAGATTGACACTAAAAGTTAACGACTGCCTTATTTCTTGTGTTACAAAACCATTCAAAATCATGGCAAAACGAACTTCTAACAAAGAACCAAAGAAAAGGAAATAAAATAAAATAAAAAAAAAAACTGATGAAATACTTTGCATTTAAACCATTCATTCTGTCATTCATCCATTTATTCCTACAAGAATGATTACACATGTTGCCAGTATAAAATAAAATTTTATTCATTTCTCATTTTCCTTAAGAGAAGTAAAATAACTTTAAATTTATATTACACGCCCGCGCCAATTTATCCAACTACCAAATGCACGCACTGTTGCCAACTCGGCAACGCATAAAAAACAATGACTTATATGGGCTCCCTTTAAACGCAAAGCCCTTTTGTGCCTTAGCACAATGAAGGATTCTGTCTACAAATACTGGCCACCCAAAGCACCCATCAACGTATAATTTTGAAGAGTAATAACATAAAAAATGCTATTTTTTCACTCCCGTCTTAAGGTTGGACGGTGGGACAAAAGACTGTTATAGTATAAGTACAGATAATTGTCTGCATATTCTAAAGTCATGTTGAGTAAACCAATACCTTCATTTGGAGTCCAATAATTAACAATTTTCTGAACAATTGTCGGGGCTAAAGTTAAGGTTATTCGACCTTGCAGCAGGATTAGAACATAGTTATGGGTTCTTTTCCTGACATTTATTTTTGTTACTTTATTGAGACACAAAATTGAATGCTTCCTTATTGCCAATACCTGACCACTTCTAGCCTGTAGTTTTTACACTGTCGCTAGTTGGAATCTGTCTTTGTCCTGATTTTTATAATAATACGACGGCGGTTCGGAAACTTCTTAGCCTATAACAGAAAGTGCCGTATAAATAGAAAAAAGTTAAGTATTTTCGAAACTTCCATCTGTGCTATAAACATATGTTAAATTTTTTTCGATCTGGCAACTTCCTTATATAGAAACAGGTGTTAAAAAAAGACGCATTCGCGATTTTTTACAATGGAAAAATTAGAAAATTGTGGTGCCATTAAATATTTAAATAAAAAAAGTTTATCAGGACAAGAAATTCCTAATGATATGCTTAATGTATTATTTGAAAGTGCTCCTTCATATGCAACAGTAAAAAATTGGGTTGCTGAATTTAAACGTGATCGTACAAAAATGTTACTGAATTGCAAATTCGATACATTTTCTTAATATTTATTTTAACGATACGATTATCGTTAAAAAAGTTAGTAATTCGCAGTACAGGTACAAAACTTGTGAAAAAAGTAATTCTCTGTTTCTATTATGGTTACCGCAATCATAAAAATAATTACAGTAATATTATATATTTATAATATTGTTGAAAACTTGTAAAAATGTTGACATTGTTACCACAACAATGTACAACTATTTTTGTTCTCTCTGTGTAGTTTCGAAAATTATTGGAGTTGAAATTGTGGATAAGGCAAATTACCTGTGTATTTATCTGGATAGCAAATTATTTTGGTAAAGGAACATTAAGATTAACTCAAAAAGTGACTCAGTGCTTTCAATTCTTGCTAGAATTCCATAGGAATTGGGGCCTACGACCAAATATTGTAAACCGGATTTACACTTGGTTGTCAGACTTATATATACTTTTATAATATTGAACAGGAAATACTCAATAAGGTTTAGTTAAACCATTAGAGAAGGCAGAAAACTAGGATTTTACTCGAAATCGATTGCCTTAAACACAACTGCCAAGATATCACAGTTTCTATGGTCTCGCCATTGGATTTAGGTTTTATTATAAAAGTGAACAATGACTTGCATCCGGTGAACTTTTTGAAGTTTAAGCTTTGTGCACGGGCGATTTAAAGACGCTGATATGTTTAGAAGCTGCGGTCTTTTTAATGGCAATTGATATTCAGATGTCATAAAGACTTCTTGACGAATACAGTGTCATCCAGGCTAAGAACCTGTCGATCTTCTTACTGCTCCATAAAAGCTGAAATTAGTAAATGGAACAAAAACACTCAAGATCATCTGCTATTGTGCTATTCTCCAGCGGCATAATATTAAATTTCTGGGCAGACGTTTTTACGATGAACTGGAAGAGATTACTGATTGTAAACTGTGCGAAGGTTCACTATGGAATCATGTAGTTTAAAGACAGTAGAGTGTGACTTGTTTTGTTGTGTTGTAGTTTTTGGTAGGATTTTCTATTAACGCAAATTTTTTATTCTTTAATTTTCTTTGTATTATTAAAGAAAAGCATAATGTTTCTGTCTACTAGTGGACAGAACTTGCTGTACACAATCCTTTTTAATATAGCCTTAGAGGTATTGTAAGTTCTACGAATGACAATGATTGTCAAACAGTTTCCCTTTGACTGTTGTTAATTTTATTTGGAGCTTAGCTGGTTGTTGAGGAATTCAATCGTATAAGAACTGACATTATTTAACTTTCCAAGTGTTTTATTAACTATCAAAGCACTCTACAAACCTTTCTTGTAAATATTCAATATTGTAAAAGCAGACACTTGCAAGATTTTTGGCGCAATAGTCTTGAGATAGTTATTGCAGATCAGTAGCAAGTTGTTCACGAGTTCTAGCTGTGCTTCCATAAAAATATTTATTTAGAGAATTGTAAAAGCTTTAAAATCTATGTTCCAAATATAAATCTTTAAAAACAGATTCTGACTAAAACTTTCCATGGTCCCACTGTGCCATGGTAATTCATAATCCCTCCTCCTACCAATACTTGGCAACAGTAGCTCTATGTATGAAGAACAAAATGTCAGTTTTCAGGCACTAATGAAATGAAGAAGTGTGCTTAGAATTTTGATTTTTTTTCATCACTTATATTGTTGTTGTTGTTGCTGTTGCATGTATGTAACTATGTATATATGTATATAGCGTATATTACGGTTATAAGTATGCCTTATTTGACTGACTGAGTGACTACATAAACTCCAACACGATTCACAAAACAGTACATTCATACATCTTAGGAAATGGCAGACATCCAATGAAGAAAACAAACCCCACAAGTAAGACAAACAAACACACATACTCGTACATACATATGGAACACCATAACATTTAATATAAGAAAATATATACTTTTTAAACGTCAGTCATGTCTCAAGTTAGCAAATCAATTTAATGTCAGTCACAAACGTAGCATTTGTTTAACAAAGATGAAGCACAAGTAAAACGTATATTTTTTGGATTTTTTCTGAAAATTTCATCATCATCAGCAGTTAAGGAAAAAAAAAATAAAATAAAGAAAAATCTGCTTTACTGTTGTAGTGTTGGTTGAAGACAGAAATTTACCTTATAACAAAAACATTATATGATGATGGAATCAACATATGCCTTTGGGGGATGATTGTTGGCTTGGATGACTTGGAATTGGTTGCAAAAGTGGTGGGGCATATGTGTTTCCATGTGTGTGTGTTTTGGGTAATGATGTACTTTGTTGTCTAGTAAAAATGAAATTGGCTGCATCAAAAACACGTCCTATAAACATGAATCCAAAGTAGATTTGACTAGAGTTTATTTTATACATTTGAATACAAAAATGCTCATACATACATACATATGTACATATGTATATGAGAGAAATTTTGATGCGTTGCATGTTCAACAAGGTGTATGTATTGGGAGGCAACATATGTGGAATGGTTTTGCTACAGGATGTCTGTGTAAATGTGTACAATTCATATAATTTTTCTTTTGCAACGTATTTTGTATTGTGTTGTGTTGTGTTCGTTCATTTTCAACATGTATTATTTTTTTATTTTATTCACTTTTTGTGTGCTTTCTTTCTTTCATTTTGTTGTGTTGTGTTTTGCAATAATATTAAAATGCTTGAACGCAGAAAAAACGCATTACAATAAAATTTTATGTTATTACTGTTGATGTATTCATGTATCTACGGATGGGGTATGAGAATAAAACACGTCAAAATGAAAAAAATAACATCAAACAATATCACACTAAAATATACGATTACCCGCACAATCATACAGAATAACCCAGCAAACAATTCCTTTAATCATCACCTGTCTCGAGAACTAGTTTACACAGTTAATTCCTTCTTAAAACATGTTCTCAGCTTTAACAGAAATATTTGCTTTTAAATAAATTTAAAATTATTTCAATCAACATTATGTTGGGTTATATATATGGCCAACTGGCAACAAGAAATTCAATGGAGAGATATAAACATTTGTGTTTGTGTCGTTATCCCACAACTATCTTATTTGCAACAGAAAACATACACACACGTATAAATATTGTAAACTTGTACTTGCCACATACGTAAATATTTACATACTCGTATGTGTGTGAGATTTTCAAACTATTCAAATATACGTAATCCTTTATTATTTGTGCAAAATACTCGTATATATTTAATTTATACGTACATATGTACATATTTGTGTTGCAGAAAGCTACCGAAATATTTTGTAATATATTCAAAATGTATTTAACATATCGAATTTACAGCCATAATCTCTGGAAAACATTTGTTACTCATATGATTTTTGAAGAAATATTTAAGTCAAAATTTGAAATTTAACACATGCTAAAATCAAATGCTCACAATCTTTTCGAAAGCCTGGAAAAGTTGAAATATATTCAATTGCTTACATCAATTGGATATGTTTTAATCCAGGGTAGTGTTTAGGTTTTCAGAAACTCAGCAGCTGCTGTGCCAGATGTCCCCAAAGTTGGACACCCCAAGTATGTGAGAAATTCATATCGATTCAATGTAATGCGATTTCAAAGTTTATACCATCTACTAGTCGAGTATTAAATAAAACTCTTAAAGTTCCATATGAAAATTATTTTTTTAATTTTTGTAGCCACTCTAGTCGGGTTTTTTTCCCGAATTTTTCTAAACCTCTTTTAGTGGATCACAAACAGTTTAATGAACTTGGTAAGAAAATAATTGTTTAAAAATCATCACAAAGTCAAAAGTTTAATGCATTAAATTTTTTCTTATAACTTTTTATTATTTATTTATTGAATCTGTTTTTACTTCATAGGCCTTACAATATGTATTTAAATCGTATACCTAAATCTCAAAAACTATTCGCTCTCAGTTGTGAGAGCCATAATTGACAAATGGGCCCTAAATGAGTAGGGTGGTAGATCAGCCCTACGAAACCTTGTTTCTGTTTGAGTTCTAGTAAGTACTTTCGCAAGCGGGCTCGAATGGTTTTGCAACTTCAAGATATATCTCTCTCGAACCTTTCTGAATCCATCTTTAACCAATGGTGCTTCTAAATCTCTATGGATGTTTTCATTCCATATGTAGCATGGTGCTCCATGTTTCTAAGAATTTTCGATTGGGCTGTATAAGATCAATACTGGTATTACTTGCAGTTTTTCATAATTGAATTTTATATGTCCAAATTTGGGTTTAAAACAGTAATTCATTCAAAGCATTCAAAGTTAAATAATGTTCCAATACCAATACCTTACTTTGCGTCGGGGTTACGTTCCAACAAAAAAAAAAAAAAACACGACGCCAAGTGAATTAAGATTTTCTATAGCAAACCATGTAAAGATCGCTGATAGGTCCTAGGGTTACAAAAATAATAAGTCGTCAGCTTGCTTTCACAAAAAATTGATCCAATGTTTGCAAATCTGTGTCTGCACCAAATTAAGAGAATATGCAACAATTTAGGAAAATTGCTTGATCTGGTATTTGTTAATGTGCCAAATGAATGCACAGTAAAACGTGTTGATCCAATAAATAAAAACAGCTTTTTTCAACGTAAAATAAATTTCCTTGCAGCAATTGTCTATATTGCTAGCACTAGCATTATAGTTGGATAATGCTTTACTTTGTATGTCATTAAATAAGCTTTTGCTTTTGTCTGAATTATCATTTTACTTAATGGTAATCTCTGCGCAACTTGATTTGCAATCCTAGTAGAAAATAAGGACTCCATTTTAATCATCAAATCACTTTTTGTACGGGTCATCGTTTTAGCATTTAATAATGTTGCAGATTTTGTAAAAATTTAAAAAAAAAATTAAAGACTCAAACCCAAAACAACGCAACCTCGAAAGTCTAATGATGCACAGTGAAAATTAAAACGAAAACGAAACAACGCAAAGCGAGGTATTGGTATATTTAAGAAATTTCCAAGAGGACATGCAACTTATTTATATTATTCTGAAAGCTAACTTTAAGCCAAATATGCTATATGAAAAAACAAATTAAAAAATTAATTATTATCGAAAGTCAAAGTCATTCAAAATTACCAATTTGTATGTAAAATTCAAATTTAGGGCTAACGTTCTCAAATAGTCAATATTCAAAAATATTAAACGGTTTTATATGACCCTATATGTTCTTAATTATACTGCTAAGGGTTTGGGTAGATAATAGGGTATTCAATCGGTTAACCGTTAATCGGTTAACCGGTTAATTTGGGTCGATTAACTGTTCGAATAATTTGATATTGGCGATTTTCAAATAACAAATAAATCGGTTAATTTGTGCCGATTAACCGAACATTTCCTTCTAGCAATAGTTTTTTGAAATATAGCTCTAAAACTGAAACTAAGGAATTTGGAAATGAAATTTTTTCTAGAATGTTCCATGATGAACTTTGTCATAATGACTCGGATGACGATATGATAATAGAAGAAACTTCTGACATTAATGAAAATAGTCTTTTTTTAGAACTAACCAAACTATTAATAGTATTAAAAATGTAAAAAATTCTAAAAAGGACTTCATTGGTATAATGGATGATTTTGTATGCTTAGAAAAAACAAAGAACAGAACTGATAAATTGGATATTCTTTATAATGCCTTACTTTCGATTTCTCCAACATCCACAATCAGCGAGAGATTTTTTTCCAAGTCAAGTATTATAAAAAATAAAGAAAAAAAACCCTTTAAAAGCTATACATTTGAATAATATTCTTTTTTTAAAAGATTATTTCACAAGGTCCCATTAAAACCTTAGTTTAACTCATATACATATGTCCAAAGAAGGATCTCATTTACTTTAATTTTTTATTACTTATGAATTGTTACGTTTTATTTGTTTTTTTTTTATTAATAAAATATAAATTCTAAACATAAAATAAGTGTTTATTTTAATATTAACCAATCAATTTATTTAAATTTAAATTGTTTGGTTAACCGAATAATTCTTAACTAACCGATTATTAACCGATTAAATCTCAACCCGATTAATTATTTGCTCGATTAACCGATTAAACTAACACCCCGATTAATTGAATACCCTACTAGACAATTTGGCAAAAACCTAAAAAATTATATTGTGATTTTTTTTTTTAATATTTTTGGAAATTGTGGAGTACCTTATAAAAAGTTTTAAATTTTGTTTCCATTTTGGTATTTTGCACAACAATTTCTAAATACATATTTGCAAAATTTCATTCAAAACTTATAATATATAAAAAGTTTATTTAAGTTTAAAAATTTTTAGTTTCCGCAAACAGACAAAAAAGATATTTTAACCAGGTTTTCTAAAAAGTGTTCCATTAATTTTCATTTGTTCAAAGTTTGATATATTTCCCTATCAATTGATATGTTGGCAACACTTAAGGTACGGTCACACTTGGCAAATATTTAACGAAAAATACGTAACCACTAAATAAAATAGATTTGAACTTGTTTATTTATTAAAAAAAAACTTAATTTATTTAGGACAAGACAAAAAAAGTATTGAGTTTTATTTTATTTGAAGCTGTTTGCTCTTGCAAAACTCTTGTAAGAGTAAACAACGTCAAACAAATTTGTGATAAAACAAGTGGTTACGCTTATTGTAGTAAATATTTGTCAAGTGTGACCGGCACCTTTGGTGAATTTGCCCTTATTATTTTCTTTCCTATATTTACTTTAAACCTTAACAATAATTACTAGTATGTGTATCCAAATTATTAGATTTTCTTTTGTTCGAAAAAAAAATTAAAATTCGTATAAGAGATTTTAACGTGTTGAAATTAATTGAATTCTTTTTATTTTATTAATTCGGCTTGAGGTCTCTGTTAGCACAACTCCCAAAAATCTCCATGATTTATTTTATTTATAATAAGTTGGCATCATTTTTTTTAGTACAAATTGACATATAATAATGTAATAATGTAATGTTTCAATATCATTTATACATTTTTTATTTAACGAAGCTTGTAATTTGCCAAGTTAAGTTCTGGCGCCTTTGCCATTTTCTGTTAAAACTTTGCGGTTCTTGAGCCTAAGAATTTTTTATATTTTAATATTCTCCAGAAATTTCCAAACCAAAAAGAATTTTAATAAAAACATATTTGTATTTTTATCAAGTGTTTTATTTGCATTTACGTTGTATTAAAAATCCATTGGAAATTGCTGGTTCGGCCTTTTGCCTTTTCAACAGTCTCTTTTATTAAAAATATAAAAACTCTTGTTGGTTTTTAATTGTTATTATATTTTATTTGTTTCCAATATTTCGACCAACTTTGTTGATCATCTTCAGGGAAGAAATATAATTTAATGTTAAACACAGTGTTGTCCGATGTTAATGTCTTAAGTTTCTTTCACTGACTGACTCACTGATAAAAGAGACCTCAAGCCGAATTAAAAAAATAAAAAGATTTTTAACAATATAAAAGGTCTACATAGCACATAAAAAACAAACATTTTTAAATAAAGTAATATAATAAGTTTCACTTCGTACAGAAAGTAGTATTGTCTAAAGCCACTCTTGGTATTATCACTTGTGTAAATTTTAATATATATTTTCTTTATCTATTTTAATGTTATCATCATCAATGTCATTATCTTAAATATCAGTTTCTTTCACATATTCAACGCCTCATATACTAGCTTCTTAGGTTTGGTAGTAATGATGACACTGGTTCAATTGAAACTAAAGCGGTCCATTATGATTTCATATCTCCATAAATAAACATTTATTGTGTTTTCTTGTATATTTTTCTTGCATTTCAATTTACTATATTGAGATGTTTTAATTATATCCTCGTGTTTCCAAAAATTTCTTACTGTACGAGTATTTGACATTCGATACATCCCATATTTTACAATATAAAAGAATATTTTGTGCAATCACAATCACTTTAACTTTCTTTAGTAGTTAATATAATATTTAACCAAAATGTGGACTCTAAATATTTCTTTTGAAATACATTTCAAACTCGTTCAGTTCAGTATTTACTAAATATCAGATTTCTTTTAAGAATTGTAACTTATTCCAATAACATTTATATATTTGTATAAGTAGCTATCAGAGCCACTCTTCTAAAGTGATTGAAAAACTTTATTTCAGTTCTTCACTGGAAATACTAGACGAATTTAAAAACCAAAAGAAAAAAAATAAATAATAGTTTAACAGACATGTAAATAAAATAAAATAAATTAGCATATTTATTCGTCATTTTAAAATTTATCGAATAATTATTCGTAAGAATGGATACCCTAATAATTATCTACCACAAGTTAACAACAAGTTAATTTGACACGTGGTAAGGCAATTAAGACTTAATATATATCAATGGATTGGAAATTGTGTCTACTTTTTAAGAATATAAAAAAATTTAGCCAAATAAAAAAATCATAAAAGGCTTTTTTGGAAAACAAGGCATAAATGTTTCATTTTGAGTTGTTTTTGCGTAAACAAAAATTGTTTAAACTGAAAGAAATATTTTATTTATAAATATTTTTTAATATTTTTTTTTATTTATTTTTATTTGGTCTATAGATTTACAAAATCCTTACAGACTAAAGACTTACATGTTTAAAAATAGAATAATATTTCTCTTTGAAACATTAATAGGATGTGATATATCAATAACATTATAACAATCATTAAAATGTTTGCAAATGCGGCGGAACGAATCATTATTAGCATAGACTGATCTGTTATGCGACAGTCTTAGAAGTTGAAAATTGCGAGTTGTTCTAGCTGGAATATTAAAATTTATTTGGCCAAGCAGGAACTGGGAATTTACTTCACCACGAATTAATTTAAGCAGAAATGTAATACCCAGCATTATACGGCGACTTTTTAAAGTTGGAAGCTTTATAAGGTTGAGTCCTAGGCGACGTAAACAAAATATCAAAAACTGTTTTTGAACAGATGCAATGCTGTTAATATGAATACTGTAGCAAGGATCCCAAATGATACAACCATATTCTAGAATGGGGCGAACCAAGGCAGTATATAGCTGTATGGTAATATATGGGTCAGCAAACTCCTTAGACCAGCGTTTCATGAATCCAAGCACACCGAAAGCTTTATTAACTGTTAGCGCAATATGATCACAGAAATTTAGCCTGTGATGTAGAAAAATTCCAAGATCAAAAATAGTGTTAACTTCTTCCAGAATTGTACTACATATTTATATTATAGTTCGAAAAAGTTTTGAAAAATCACAAATTAAAAAAAAATTTTAAATTTTTTGCCCATATTGCCTAAATCAGGGGCGAGGTGGTCAAAGCCCTTTGCAGAATAATGAAGAACATATTAGGCCACATAAAATCGTTTATTATTTTTGGATATCAACTATGTGATTTGAGAATATTAGCTCTAAATTTGAATTTTACATAAAAAATAGCTATATTTCAAACGACTCTGGTCCCCTCGCATATTTCGTTTAAAGTTGGCTTTCACGATAATATAAATAGCTTATACGTCTTCTTTAAAATTTCTTAAATAATTTAAAAATAATAGTTACGCTTTTATTAAAAAATGGCCAAAAATCGCATTTTTAATTTTTTTAACTTTAAATGCATATATCTTTTTACTCTGTGATGATTTTTAAACAATAATTTTTTTACTTAGTTTATAAAAGTGTTACTAATTCACAAAAAGATCGTTAAATATTTGAATCCGTTTATTTCCCGTTATTTCGTAAAACACTTTTTATACGTTTTGTTATACTCTCCAAAAATTTCTCAATCAATTCATTTGTAATACCCTCACATTTGTGCTGAAACAGCTACCAAAGCTCTTCCAAATTGTTTGAAGTTAATTGGCATTGTCCCAACTGTCTTTTCACGATTGACCACAAATTCTCAATCAAAAATTGTGTTCACTAAGCAATTCTTTCACGATTTTGTAAGTGTGTTTTGGGTTCCTTAACAAACCTGAACACGCATACCTCTACATTTGCAGACGACACAGCATTTATTAGCGTTAACCATGACCCAAAAGTCGCATCGCAAAATCTGCAGTCCCACATCAATGAACTAGAGGCCTGGCTAGAAAAATGGAGAATAAAGGTTAACCCGGCTAAATGTACTCACTTAACTTTCACGCTTAGAAGACAAACGTGCCCAGCTGTAAAAATAATAATAACATCACTGTTCCGGTAGAAAACCATGTTAAGTACTTGGCAATTCATATAGATAGACGCTTGACCTGGTATCGTCATATTGAAGCGAAAATAACGGCTATGAAACTTAAAGCAGTTCAACTACATTGGCATCTCGGGCGAAACTCAAACTTGTCTTTAGACAACAAAATTCTTCTATACAAGTCCATCATAAAACCAATATGGACATATGACATCCAATTATGGGGTACTGCATGCGCATCTAACATCCAAAAGCTTCAAAGAAGACAATCTAGAATATTACGACAAATTGTTTGCGCTCCATTGTATATACGTAATGATAATATCCACAGAGATCTCAACGTCCCCACTATCTAGGAGGAAATTAAAAAATATTCTATTAGCTACATCGATAAACTAATGGCCCACCCTAATTACCTCGCTCGGGGTCTGCTTCAGTTTGAAGGTCACCAGAGGCTAAAAAGAACCGATACTTTGAAAATGCATTACATTTTGCTAGTGTGTCTTTGTATGTATATTTCTGTATGTTTTTGCATTTATGTTTTCCAACGGAAAGCTATGTAGAACATATAACAGAGGTATACAAAAATAAATTTCAAATAAAATTTTTATATTTAACTTCGAAGTAAACCTTCGAATAAATAAATTTTTTTAAAAAATTTTTTACAATAAAATAATACTCGCAAGAGGAAAAATTCTCATATAGTCAATTTGTTTTTATAAATTTTATCTTTTATAATTTACTAGCTAAACCCGGTGTGCTTTGCTACCCAACCCCTCGTCATAAAATAAAATAAAACGTATTTATATATTTACAAACATTTATTTATTTATTTTAATATATTTATTGCAATGCTTTAGGCGAGACCATGCCCCTTTGTCCACTTACATAATCAAGAATTTATTATTTCGTAAGAATATCCTATTATGAAAATTTAATGACGATCGGTCCAGTAGTTAAGACTATATTACGATTTTTAATTTTCCTAAAAAGGGGCGTGGTCCCACCCACTTTTCTTCTGGTACGTATTCCTAATTATGCCAATTCCATATGTACCACACATCATTGACGTAGGTCAAAAACTGCCCAAAATATGGCGATTTAAATTTGTGGGTTATATGGACGGTGCCACCCCCGTTTGTACAATCAAAACTTCATATAGCCTATTATTCCTTCCAGAGTCATAGTAACATGCTGTAAAAATTTCAGGCAGATTGGTCCAAGGGTTTGGCCTCCTATTAAGCACAAACATACAGACACACATTCATAGATTAAAAGCAATATAATTTAAGGTGAAATGGGGCGAAAAATGGGGATTTGGTAATAAAAAAATGTATGTAGTTAAAAAGTATATAAAACTTTAGGTAAACACATATTACAAAAAAAGTATTTTGTATAGCAAACATTGTTAGTGGTATAAGTAAGTATCTGAATTAAAAAAAGGGGGCGATGAAGTAGGCGTGGTTCATAGTTATATGGCGACGTTAACAGTATTAATATACTACCAAATAAAAAAAATACGTTGGAATGAACAAATTTGTATAGAGAATAAAACTTTCAAAAATTTGGCGTGAAAAGGGGCGTGAAAGGGGCGTAGCTTAAGAAGTCTTTATTTTTACCTCGCCTGGAGTATATAATGTGTATACAATTTGAAGTAAATCTGTTAAAAACTATATGGGAGCAATTACATAATTTTTAAAAAGTGGGCGTAAAAATAGGCGTGGTAAAAAAAAGTACCCTATTAATCATACCAGAGTCCCAGTTAAATGCTGTGAAAATTTCAAAAATATCGGTCCAGAGGTTGGTCTCCAATTACAATATTTTAAAAAAGTGGGCGTGGTAAAAAAAAGTACCCTATTATTCCTTCCAGAGTCACAGTAACATGCTGTGAAAATTTCATCAAAATCGGCTCAGCCGTTTTGGAGTCTATACGTTACATACATACATACATTGAATTTTATATATATAGATTTCACAAATCAAATATACATACAAATCAAAAAAATTAGAAATTAAAAAAAACAACACTGCAATTAGACAAATGTCAAAAAACAAATATAAACTGGAATGTTTCCGACAACAATGTTTCCCTGTATGACCGCGAAGGAAAATACAAAAGAGAATTCCAGATGTTTCCCTTCCAAATGTTTCCCTGTGCAAACGGGGACTAAGAAGTTTCCGAACCGCATTTGTAAGAGCGTCTATCATGCAGATGAAGTTTCTTTTCAGCTAGATGGTGACCTAAAGCATCCTTCCAAAATAGTGAATGAATGGGTTAGCGAGCTGAATTTTATTTCGAAAAGTTGCCACCACAATCCCATTGACAATTTCTGGTCAACCGTAAAGAGACAGTAGGGACAATAACGATTCACACCAACTTATTTACACGAGCTTTGGCAGTGGGTTCAACATCATTGAGAGAGTTGATCTTCACAATTAATTGATTAAAAAATTGATGGAGTGTATGCCAAAACATGTATGCAATATGGTTTGCAGTTTTTTAATTGTGGAAATTAGCATACTTTAGTTGGAACTATTTAAAATTACATACAAAAGTTTTAGTTTCGGATGTATGATTGCGGTATTTACTGTAAGGCATCTTTAACATAATTTTAGCGTTATAAGTGTGCACACATACATATTAAAATAAAATCAATAATTCTTAAATATTTGTTTCTATGAACAAATAACTAACAATTATTTCATAAGCAATACTCATGCTTTACGCAGGGAATCAATTCGTTAAAAAAAATATTAAATTTATTTACGAGCAAAACTACAGTTAAACAAAATCAAGAACAACTACAAATAATGTACTCGTGTGTAGGTCTGTTTAACCCTTAAATACCTGAAATTGAAAATACATTCCAATTGCAGAAATAAATTTTTGTTCTAGCATGTATTTCATCTGCAAATTAGGTATTTCAGTTCCAATTCAGAAAAAAATACTCGTGGACAAAAACAAGGAAGACAGTCTGTAGACGGTCTTAGTGGCAAAACGGTAAAAACCCGGTTTTTTCTAATACTCAACTGATGACCGTCTATAGACGGTCTTAGGCGTTAAAGGGTTAAGATCTCTTTTGTATTCGTTTTTATTTTGCTTTCAAGAATTCAATCACTTAAGTGGTGACAAGAAAGTTGAAATCAAAAATACAAGTAAAAAATCTTTATAAAACAAAAAAAAAAAATAAAGAAAAATGTATAAAATGTTGTGACTTTGTCGCCATCATCGTCAGCAACTTCAAACTTGAGCCTCCATCAAAAGTCCTTCATTGTTTTCTTTTGTTTAGTTTTTTTTTATTGTTGTTGTTGTTTTTTTTTTTGTACTAAGAATGAGTATATTTGACTGTTGTATTATGGTATTTGGATTTGTTATTGAGTTTAGCTGAGTTATTTATGTGGCAACATTATATAAAATTGACCATTTTATTGGTTGGTCTTCCACAAAAACAAAAAAAAAAATAATAAGAAGAATAAATTTTGCAGCACAATAAAGTTGTTATTTTATATTGACACATTTAAAGCAGCAATCGCTCGTCAACACAAAGAAACATAAAATATTTTTTTTTGCGAACAAAAAAAAATTTCAATAAAAAACTTTGTAGCTAATTTATATTGATTTGGCAGGGTGTATTTATTGTAAGTATGTTTAAAAGATCTTAAGATTGTTTTCCAGTGGGCATACTGGGTGTGAGAGGAAGCTTGTAACATTGATGTTTAAATAGTTTCGTTGCAACTCCAATTCCAATAGACGATTGCATCTTCAGTCTGCATTGATTTAAAAACAGTTTCCTCAACAACAACAGCCTACTGAATGATTCTGTTTTCTCAATCATTTGTTTTAACAAAAATTCTGTGGGTGCAACCAAAACATTAATTTAAGGCAATTAAACTCATTGATTTTTCTTGAATATTGTTGTGACAACGGAAGTTTGTTTTCTTAACAAATTTATTGATTCTGTTTTCTCAAGCGCTTGTTTTGACTTTTTGGTTGTCTCAACTGAAAAATGTATTTAAAGTAAATGAATGGAGCATAAATTTAGTAGTAAAAATGGAAGTTTTTTTCTCCAACAACAAACACCAATTATATGATTTTGTTTTTCTTAACGATGGTTTTGATTTTGCGGTTGTCTTAACGAAAATTCGATTGGCGCAACAGAAAATTGTATCTAAAGCAAATGAACCGATTGATTGGTCCTGAAATTAGTTGTGGCAATAGATGTTTTTTCCTTAATAACAATAACCCTTTAAATGATTTTGTTTTCCCAATTGTTTTTTTTTTGTCTTAACAAAAATTCACTGACAGCAACTTTTTTTTTTTTTTTTTTTTATTTTTTTTTTTTTATTTTTTTTAATACATTTAATTTATTTATTGGATTTTCAGAAATGAAATGACAATAAGTTTTCGAATCTGACAGCAACTGAAATTTTTTTTAAAGTAAGACCGCTTTCATACTCTTCAATTCTGTCTCGTCAAGGCAAGTATTATTCAATGAGAAGGAAAGAGAAAATTATCTTTTATCTTTTTTCTTCTCATTGAAAAATACTTGCCTTGACGAAACAGAATTGAAGAGTGTGAAAGCGGATTAATGGAACCTTTCGATTGGCTACTTATTTAATTGTCCCAATGAAACTGTTTAGACCCTGTAGTGTCATATACATTGAATCAATAGTTTAGAGGATCTTTACTGATTTCAAAACATTTGGCGATTAGCGCCACTAAGTATTGTAGGGTATTTTGTAAACGGTTTCAATTGCCGGTCACAAATTATGTTATTTTTGTAACTGCACCTTTTTACGACTTAAATTAAGCATCTGGGAACAACTTTATGTACATATGTATGTAAGTAATCGGAAATAAAATTAAAGTAATTTTCAAAGTCTGTCCCACAGTCTGCCTTCAACAGCTACTTATACTAAAGACTGACTCTTCGCTTGTCTGTAACATGTCAGTCAAGCATTTTATTAAGGTGTCAATACGAAAACTTAACTTCAAATAAAATCTTCTTTAAAACAAATATATATATGACAACAAATATAAAGATCTTGTTTTAATATAAAGAACACATTAATATGTGTATTTCTTTTTGGAGACCACTTAAAAGCCCGAATTGAGGTTAGTTTAATTATTATGGTTATAAATTTGTGGTTGTTTCAGAGTTAAGTTAATGAAGAGTTTTTAAATATTTGTTCAAAACAAATTTAGGATGACATTTTTTGGTACAAGTCATCAAAAACTGCTGAATATTTTGTTTCTTATTAATAATTAAGAAGCTGAAATTTAAAATTATTGACAGAAAAAAAAGGAAATCATCAGCGGCGAGCACATTGTCGTAAAAGTTTAATAAACTACTTAAAAAATGCATATATGCATGTATATAAAACATTGGGCTTGTTTTGTTTTAAATAATAACCAAATAACAATGAGCACTAAATGAAGCGACCAATGAATGTCATAAGTTGAAATTTTATGACTTTTTAAAGCTTAAAAAAAACCCCGAAAAGAGACATTAATAAAAATAAAATATTTAAACCAGTTGACGTTGTCACCTTAAACAAAAAAAAAAAAAAAAAAAAAAACAAAACCAACAAACATACTTACCACCATCACCACCTCCAACCAACTCAGCATGATCTTCAACAAGATCAGCATCGGCAACTTCTTGATGTTAAGCTAAAACTTGTACTAATAAATACTTTTGATAAATGTTAATGTTTTGTCATAAATCAATCAAATAAATTACAATTAAAAAACACAAAACCTCATCATCCTCATAATCAGCATCACGATCATTATCATCATCATCCTCAGCTTCGTGATCATTTCTTATTTGTATGAATTTTTCGTTATTTTTTTTTTCTTTATTAACATCATCCATATTAAATATAACAAAAAATAAAACAAACAAAATAATGATCAATTTTAAACAATTAAATCTATCAGCAACAACAATAACCGAAATCTTACAAAAACTTAAAAATAAATACAAATCAAATTTATGCAGATATTCATATTTGTTTCGTTTTATAATTAAAAAAAATAAAACGTCCAATAAATTAGCATAAAATTGTTATAAAAAACGAAATCATCTAATTGATCATAATAAGACAACGATAGGTTTACGTTTCGACTTTACGCTAAAAATACTCTAGTAGAGCAACCATCATCATCATTAGAAAACGTATAGAGGAGTAAACGCTCAAAAATAGGTTTGAAATTAAATAAATGTTATCTAATGTGGCATTTCACTAAGTTGGCAGTCAATACAAAGAGTGCTGTGTTGTAGTAGAAAAAGTTCTTGATGATAGCACACTAGGTTAATAACAGAGCTCTTTATTCACACGTAACCTTGACCTTGAAGTGCAGAACAGCACAAAATGGATTATGCAACGCAGTGTATGTAGCCCCTCAAAAATAATAAAAGTTGTAAACAAGAATCACATGTTTCACATGCTGTTTAGTTTTCGACAAAAAATAAACGCAGTCAAAGAAAAGTTTTTAATATACACAGCGTTACATAATTATAAAACCATAAAACTTTTCTCAACTTTGTAAGTTCAAGACAACGTAATACAGTTTAATCTACATGTGAAACGAACAAAGAAACAAATATTATTTAACAAAAAAAAACTCACTTTTTTTATTTTACCTCTTAAAAATGTATAAAGTAATTTATTTGAGTTTTATAACTATAAATACACTGAAATTAAAATAACTATAAATATCAACATTTACAAAAACTCTAGACTTTAAAAATGTATAAGGCCTCCTTTTCAACTCAAAAAACCGATTGCGCATGCTATTCATCAGATTTCTTCTTATATCTTAAGATATAGATCTCCAAGCAACTACACAAGCATATTTTAGCTTTTACATGCAAATTGTATATATGAAACATAAATTCATTGTTGATTATTTGGAAACACTTTCTGTTGTAAATTTCCTTTAAAATTTAACATATTACTACTTAAAATCTGTTGATTCATGAACTGAAACCCACCCATCTCCATAAATTTGTCTTGTAAACATTTTTAATTCATCATCAATTGTTAAAAAAGTTTTGCATTTTCAAAAAAAAAAAAAAAAGTTCATGAACAAAAAATAATTACATTCATTCACAACTCTGCATCAATACTTGAAAATACTCAACTCAAAATTAAGCGATGAAATCATTAAAATTCATCTAATCATGATATTATTTTGTTGTTATGTGGTTCAGTTTTATTTAAAGCTCTGTTCTTTTTATACCCTCCACCACCAAGAGTGGTGAATGAAGGTATATTACGTTTGTCATTCCGTGTGAAACTTTTTTAATATTCATCTGAGACCCAACATTATTATCTTGATCCTTATGAAATTTTAAGCTGATTGAGCCATGTTCGTCTGTCTGTCCGTCTGTGTAAAACACTCTCACGTCCAAACTACACAACTTAACTAAAGGAAATTTCCAGAAAAATATTTCTTTTTTTGCAGATAACTTTGTTATTGATAATCAGCCAAATCGGTTTAGGTCATGGACCAAAATATGAAACAACCTGCATAAAAATTTTATATTTTTTATTAATTATCAGAGAAAAATTCTTATTATTTCGGCTTGAGTTCATTTTTTATAATTAATTATGAGAAGAATACCATTGTAAAGTTATAATTTTATAGACAATTGGCTCATTGGAATACATTTTCTACCCTGCCAAAGGTGTCATCAGCAATGTTTGTTGTCCACGATCTACTTGTAAATATCATTCATTTAACTCTACAATTTTTTATTTTATTTTAAAATATATTGCAGATAATACCAAAAGTATTTTTATGATAAAAGAAAAAAGTATGAGGAAAACAGTAAGAATCGGTCCATGATGTTTTATAGCCCCCATACAAAAATATTCCCGAAATATTGCCCAATTATACATAGATGCCTATAAAATTAGAATGTCAGCAATAATAAGTTTCTTGCAAAAAGAAATCGCAGAACGAAATTTTTTTTAGTTCGGTCCATGTTTGACCATAGACCCCATATAAAGTCCACTTTAAAAATTCACTTAAATAATGTTAAAAGGTTAAAATTTGACATAAATATTCCGTATAGGTAAATAAATTGTTGTACTAAATTTTATGGTGGTCGGCCCATAATTGGTCATAGCTCCCATACAAAGACCACATCCGAAAAAGACATTTATCTTTATATATATCTTATCAAGATCGGTACGGACTCAAAACTTTGCACATATCATTTATATATATACAAAAATCATCCCACAAAATTTAGTGAATTTCGGTCTATTTTTAACCGTATGCCCCCTATAAAGCCCTTTTCCGAAAATCACTTTAATACTCATAAATCACTTTTAAATAAGGGTATCGAACCAAAATTTTACACGGCTCATTTACATACATGCCAAAACCAAATTGCTGGATTTTAAGAATATCGGTCCATATTTGACAATATCCCCCACATAAGGTCCACTACCGAAATCTACGTTAATACTAATATATATCTTAAATATACCATTATTATGTTGATATTCAACGTGAAATATCCTCATATGCATGAAAATAACTGTTCCAAAATTTGAGAAGATCGGCTCATAATTTGTCATAGCTGCCATTTCCGAAAAACAATTAAACTTACAAAAATGTCTAATAAATATTGATATCGAACCAACTTTTATATAGATCAGAAATTTTAATCCAGAAATCATAATAATATCGGTTGTACGGCAATTAGGCTACTGGACTTTGTAACAGTCAGAAATAATTGGCATTAGCTTCCGAATTAAGTCCGCTTCCGAGTATAACAACCAACCATACAACTCTTGTAAACAACGTTATTGAGATTAAATTCAACCAATATAAGTCTAAAACACACAGAAATCACATTAGTGAATAGTGTATTTAGAATTTTTAAGTCCAAAAGTGATCCACTTCTACTATGCCACCCATAAATCTCTTGTAAATAATGTTATAGAGATCAAATTCAACCAGAGGAAGCTTTATAATCTTTATACTCTGTTTCTTAACTTGTTGTGAAAATGGAAAAATGTTGTTTTAATTTTGTAAATTGTTAAATTACACCCAAGAGTATTATGAAAATCAGACAAACTCTGTAAATTATGGTAAGAATCGGTATTTACAGCAATTATAAATGGTCAAAATTAAATAAAATTTCAAAAATAAAATCATAATTCACTAAAATTACGACCAACAGGTGATATTGTCTTTCAAACAGTATATAAAATACTAATAAAATTTGCACCAAGTCTGAATAGAAAACATAGAATAAGAATATTTCAATCTACAATAACCAGTGTAGTTTTTCTATTTTTTTTTTATTATATTTAAGTGGAGGGTATTTAAGATTCGGCACAGCCGAATATTACACTCCAACTTGTTTGAATAGTAATAATGCTGAACAAGCTAATAACGACAATGACAAAGCTGATGATGGACCAGTAGCGCTAACATACTTACATATACATACATCAGCTTGATTAGATTTATAGATCATGTCTTGTTAAATTATACTCTTGTCTTTAACGTCAGCTAATTTTATAACTAGAATTTATATCTTTAAATCGGTTAACTGGTATTTTTATGAATATACAAAGGAAATATTTTCGTCTTTAAAATACCAAAGATAGTGTGAGTTTTTTGTTTGCCTTTTTTTTAATTATTATTCAAATTAAATAACCGTTTTATAATTTAAATATAAAACATTTTTAATGATAGAAGAAAAAAGAGCTTTGTTTTAAGCAATTCAACAGATGGCATGATAACGAAAAGAAATAAACTGCTTTAAAAATATGTATTATACATAATTTGAATTGGAGTCCGTTATAAACGTAGGTGGAAGTTTTGAATGCATTAAACTGGTTAAAAGTTGCTGCTATAGTGGAATTTTTAACACGATATTTATATAAAGATTTACATTTAGGAGGAGTACGTTTTTTGAAGATTTAAGTTTTATAACAGTTTTACAATTTGACATTTAAGTTGGCAGTATTGAAGATTTGTTCATTCTAAATAATTTCTGTTTAACCCCTTACTACTTTCTGGAACCCAATTATATATGGGCTTATATATGGGCCATAACACTAACGGCAATCCATTTAACATACTAAAATCCCCTTAAAATAATAGTTATTAAAATAAATACCACTTTCACACCTACAAACTAATGCATACATGCATACATGTTTAGATATTAGATTCCAATTGACCATTCAATAATTGGATGGATTTTATTTTCCAGAATTGTTCGGTTAACGTAACAAAACAACAACAACAGCAACAAATAACAAATGAAAAACACATCCAATGAACACGAACCGGTGCGTTCATTTTGGTCATTTAAATATATGGAAATTCAATTGAAAATTCAAACATACTCGTAAGTGAAGGAAGAAGTTATGGCCATGATGATGATGGTTTTGTTTTTCATATGTATGTATGTACTCGTATGTATATTTGTTAGTGTTGTTATTGTTGTTATCATATTTTGTTTGTTTCTTTTTTATTTTGTTTTGCAAATGGATGCCAATTCAGCCGCAACTAATGGTTGTTGTTTTGGCACCCTTTCATTTAGAAAAATATTAGATTCTAACAAACCATACACACCTTTTTGCATGAGTGTACACAATCACACACACACACACACAGCCACATGAATGGTCAAATGTTTGAACAGATGATGGCAGCTAAATCTGGGACATACGAACCGGAAAACTATTCAACAACATCAATTCAAACAACATCAGCAGCAGCAACAACTACAACAACTTTATGCACGAAAAAAAGGGTGCGAAATTTGTATTTTATTACTTGTTTTTAGTCGTTCGCAGTCGTGTAAAATAATGGTTTTGTTACTGGTCCAATGTGCTACAAAAAATATTCTTTAAATTAAGACAAATCTCCAAAGAACTAATACATGACAATTACATAGAAAGAACCTACACAATTTATTGCAGTTTACTGCACTGTTTGTCATACATTAGCGATATACACTGCGTTGTATAACTATAAATACATAAAACTTTTATAAGTTTGATATGTGAAACGAAGAAAAAACAAACATTATTTAACAAAAAAAATCATTACTTTAAATTTTACCTCTTAAAAATGTATTATAAAATTAAACAGTATTTCATACCTTTAAAGACACTGAAATTAAAATAACTTAAAATATCAATATTCACAAAAAATTTAGCCCTCCTTTTGTGACAAGTTCTGAATGAGGTCTCAAATAGGTTGATTTAAATTTGCAGTCTCAATGTTGTATGTTGACAGACAAACGCTCTACAGAGAACAACACATGTCTGTGTCTGTTGTACTCGTATGTTTATATGGGTGCCATGACTTCCGTGAATATAAATATTTTGTATGTTAAACTTTATCTCAACATAAATACGTTTAAGAGATTTATGGAGGTTGAAGTGAATTACGAAGAGGGTCTTATATGGGAGTTTTGACTATTTATGAACTGACTATTATAAAATTAGGTGTCATCATATTTGTACATAAAAAACTCATTTTTGTTCAATATTATTTGGATACCAACATTTTTAACAGAATTATGCTCTTGAAAGTGATTTTCGGAAGTGGGCCTTATATAGGAGCTACGACTAATTATGGACCGATCTTTACGAAATTTGTAGATGTGATTTAGCTTAATTTATTACTCATTTGATGACACTAAATTTTTAGATGATATGTACACAATAGGTTATATATCCCATATAATGCCCATTTCTGAAAAACTGTTTTATTCATATACAGGGTGTAGGGTATTATATGGTCGAGCTTGACCCCCTATACTTTCTTACTTGTTTTTTAAGCTTCTTTTTCAATCCAAGACGAAAGGCCTGAATATGAATATATATACATATGTAGTGTGTATATATTATGTATAAAACCTGTGACTTTTGACCTTCAATATCTCGAATAGCATCTGCGTAATATTTGGTGACTCTTAGGATCTTAGTAGGAAGATAAAGACGAATATCAAGGTTAATTTTTAATGCTTATCTGACTGGATTGATGTTGGAACTTATGCCATATACTAAGTAAGTTTACAATTTCTGGACAACATCCTTTGAAGACTCTGCATACAATTAATAGTATAAATGAATGGCCCACTAAACATCAACACTAACAATTCACATGACTCCAAATACATAAACAGATATATGTAACATTATGTGGAAAACCATTTTAGATTTTATTATATTCTAACAACAATTCTAACACTAGCAAACACACATACAAACACACAAACATACATGCACTTTCTCACTCTGTTCAATATTTTATTAAGCGAAAAATGATTTTTTATTTAGATCTTTAAAAAACCTAACAGCAGTGAAAGCAGTGTTATAGGCTGAGTGGCCTGTGCTGTGTTGGTCTTTGGAAAAAATTATTGTGGAAATTGTAACAATGTTGCTTGTTTTTATTTCTTTATAAAATTATTGTGTGCAAATTCATTACAGTTCGATTTACAGATTTTGTAAAAAAAAAGAAACTCAAACTCTGGGATATGAGCCGCATCATAGTTTACGAGTAGTTTTTTTTTTTGTTTCTGAAAAAGAGGTTATTTTCCATTAAAATTTATAAATCGCATCAAACGGTTTCATACCTATAATCATAAAAACTAATGTTATTTTATTATATTTTCATTTCATTCGATTTCGGTCTTCAACACGACCCTTGAGAATATTGCTTCAATGCACTTCTCATTTGTATTTATAGCGTTTTTTTTTTGTTATCCCTGTTCTTTTATTTGTTTTGTTTTGTGCGGAAATTTTTGCATAGAAAACTCATTGATTTTCAATGTTTTTTCTTTCTCAAAATACAACAACAATTGCAATTGTTGGCTGAAAATGTTTAGAAGAAATTAGAAATTTATAGTAAAAAGCAAGTGTTTGTATTCAATTGTTTATGTTGTAAATTTTGTGTATTTTAATCTTCTTCAATTGGGAAATGTTTCACATGTTTTTCCATTTTGTTAAAGGGGTTTAAAGGAGGTGATTAAAAGGTTCATTAAATTTTATTATTAAACATTAATTTCACATTTGTATTTTAGACATTCAGGGCAACAACATAAGCCTTTTTTTAGCCTTCCAACATAAATGTTTGCTATCAAATTATATTAAAAAGCGTTTGATTTTATTTATTAAATAGATATAAATGTAAATTACAAATAAGAGTCTGTTTTACTAGATTTGTTTTACAAAAGTCGTTTTTATAAAACACTTTCTACTTGTTATTGTGTTATTTTCCAGTAAACTAAATATTAACGATAGATCCGTATAGCCTATGTTCATGTTTAATGATTGCGTAACAAGTAAGAAAGTATAGACGGTCAAGCCCGACCATATGCGAGTAAACTATTATTCAGATATGGGAACGTCCATAGTAGCGTGACTTTTGTGCATATACAAATTATTTGTATTAAATTTTATTGCGATATCAATACTTGAAAAGGATTTATGCCTATGGGAGCTTTGACTAATTTTTGGCCGATCATCAAAAAATTGGTTTATGAAACATATTTATGTTAAATATTATTTGGATACCAACGTTTTAAAGAGAGTTATGCTTCTTAAAGTGATTTTCAGAAGAGGAGCCTATATCTGACCTATGGGCAATTATAGACCGATCTGCACAAAATTTCTTGGTGTGATTAGGCTTCATGTTCAATAGAGTGGTTAGCCTTCCATACAAAACAAGTTGTGTCAGTCACCCAGTAGGATTAAAGATAATGTAAAAAAAAATTCCACAAATTATTTTCTTATTTTTGTGCCACGCCTACAAACACCGCCCTTTTTGTATTTTGTTCACTGTGTCGGATAGTCAAGTTGATGTGGCCATCTTTTAACGAGAGGCTTATCTTCGCAATTCAGTGAAATATCTTAGCATCATAATTGGTGGCGATTCAGCTGGTTCACCGATCTTTACATACGATCTCGTACGAGTTATCGTTATTTAGTCAATTTTCAACGAAAGTCATGATACTTCTTTTTTGCAAGCTTTTACTGAGTTTGACAAAAATATTCATGGCCTCCACTTTTTGGTCTTCAAACTTTTCAGGCTGGCCTGGTCGAACTTTGTCTTCTGTGTCAAAATCATAACTCCTGAACCGTACAAACCATCTCTTGCATAGCAGCAGCTATTGATTTTATAATCGAATTTTTCTTTACAATTTGTGCATAATGCAATGATATGAGTTAAGCCTGGCACAGGTTATAAGCAATGAAGAAGTTGTGTATGTCTCTAAAGCCGGCCACTCACGTACAGTTTCAACTGTTCAGTCTAACTGTGAACTGAGATGTACACACACGTGCAGTTCAATAGTTCAGTTTTTAGCATGGATTCGAACGAACAGTACGGTTTGGCCGCTCTCGGTGTACTTTTTGAATTTAAAAAAAATAAACAGCGTAAACCTTCCACCACTGTTTACGCTGCGGTAATTACAACAAAATTATTCTTCCAGACTTCTTTGATGTCTCAAGTTTCTTTTTTTCTATGCGAAAAGCGGATCTTAAGCTGTTTATTTTTGACAAAACAGATTTATTTTCCGCGTCAGGTTCTACTTCTTGTAACTTCTTCGCCAGCTTTTTGTGGGCAGCATCTTTTATGGCGCGATCATGGTACTCGCTAGATTTAACTTACCATAGGCAAGGTTCAGATCTATATATTGCAATAAAATCAACTATCACTTGGTTATATTTACACGACATGATATGCACTCTCGATCGACAGAAATTGAACTGAGAACGGTACAGTTGAACTCCCACACAGTTGAAACTGTCAGTTAAAAATATAAAAATTTTAAATTTCTCAGTTAAACTGAATAGATGAGTTGAACTGTCGGTTATTACACGGCCGGCCGGCTTAAGATGATAATGCAGTCTTGTGGAAGTTTAGGTGGGTTTGAAAAATTGGTGGCATTGAAAAATTGTTCTCCGACAATGCGATCAGACGTCCATTTTTCCAACATTAACTGCCGTATTTATAAAAATTTAAAGTAGACTTTAAGTGTACTTTAAGAAAATTTTGTATGAAAATTTTCTCTAAAAGCATACTTCAAGTCTACTTTATTTTTTATAAATACGGCAGTAAGCATTTAAGGAAATAAAATCTTAATCGTAATGGATTCATTTTTTATGGCAAAAATTACTTAATTTGTTAGCGTTTAACTAGCATTTCGGACTTCAATTTATATTGTACTCAATTTCCCTGCTTTTTGATGAATTGTGCTGCACACAAACAGTGTCAAATTGCTCCCAATGATTTTGCAAGCTTTTGTTGAGTTTGACAACAATCTTAATGTGTTCTTGGTCTTCAACATGTTTTTCTGGCCTAAGCGGCCTTTGACTTCCGTGTCAACTTTTTGGCTTGTCTGCCGAAACATCCCGAGTCTGTGGTGGAAATCGCAAATGTTATCCTTAAATAGCCACTATTTTATTGGGGAATCTATAATAAACAATAATAAATTTTGCATTTTATTAGTATTACTATTAATTTGAATGTAGAAGGTATTGGAACCGTCTGTTATGTTACAGTATATTTATTTTTGGGCATTATCATTGATGTAATAAATATTACTTTTGTATTACAACGTTAAAGCTTTAACATCAAATTATGATCCAATTAACCTAAATTCTCTGTATATTTTACATATGCAAACTTAACAGTTAAACTGGTAACAATCATAAATAATTCAAAATAATGCGCCCTTGTTCCAAGTTGTCACATTGACCTCAAACTAAAACTGCAGCAACGAATAGTAAAAAAAAACAAGAAAAATAAATAAAATGATTTAGAGAGACACTGCTTCCACTAAATGATTTGGAAGAAAGCTAAAAAGAAAAAAAAAAAAAACTAAAACGAAACATTTGCAAACATTTACTAAATATGGATTTTTGTTGGACTTCTTTAACATTTTCTTGTACGAGTATTTCTTACAAACACATACATATACTCGTATTTACTTTCTTGATTGTTTTTGTGCCCTTTTTGGAACAATTTCGAAAGCAGTGTTAAATGTGTCCAAGCAAAAAGTTGCTCTTAAACTCTTGGTAGTTTGGTAGAAGGCTACAAAACATTTGTCTTTTTCTTTCAGTATTTTTATGACATTCGACCATGTAGTGTAGGGACAAAGGAGGGCCGAAGGAATAAGAAAACCAGATGAATTATTTTTCCAGCTAGATTTTTGAATCGCCTTTTAAGTGAAGTTATAAATCAAATCTTAAAATGAATTGCATTTCATTTCAAATGTTGGTTTGTTTGTTATTTGGCCAGCTGTACGAAATTTCTAAGGATTTCAAGAACTCTCTTTTATACAATGTTTCATACAATGCAATTGTATTTAATATTTTGCAGTTAATTTATTAGGAAATTCAGTTGAAAACTTCAAAGCACGTTTTAAATTTAATAATGTTAACAAAGAATCAATGAAATTCCTGTTGAAACTCGGCAACATTTACTCCAACCTGTTAAATGTTAATGAATCTCTTCATATCAAGGGTGGAATTGTGCAACGCTAAAATCCTGGTTTCTTTTTTCTGTAAAAAAGTTAAATACATTCAGACAGGAAAGGGAAAAAATCACAAGCATGCAATAAGTTGGGAATTCCAACCAATGCTAATGCACGCACAGACATGCAGAGAAGTATTCTGGAAAGAATTGTTGAATTAAATTGGAATGTTCAGGGGTCATAATAATGTCTGAAATTTTATCACCATTCGTTCTGAATCAATCAAGGACTTTCTCCGGTGCAAAACTTTTGTGACCAGTTACTCCATTACAACCGATATTTCGTGTACACTTTCAGTATTTTATTCATTCACATCCCTTTCCGTTAAACTTCCCTTTGTCACTTGCAGATTCGTATAATGATGGCTGATGTGCTGCTCGGTTGTTTTTTTTTTTTTTTAATTTACCGCGCTGCTGCTGTTTCTCCTGCTTTTGTTGCATTTGTATTTTTAAACACAGACCGAAAAAAATCAGTGCGTACAGTGAATGTCCAAAGTGGAAAATTGGTTTTAATTAAAATGTATTGAGTTGAGTTTTTGCAGCAACACACATTTTCACTGACTTCCTTTATCACAGTTCTTGTATGATTTTTTGTTTCCATTTCACAACTTGCAACACTTTGTTTTTTGCATTTATTCTGCTACATTTTTTCGTCATCTTTGAAGTCAAGTTAAATGGAGAACGAGTCCTTTTTACGAATTGAAATTTCCAATGCAGACAAAAAATGTGTGCGTTTGTTTGTCTTTTTATTGTTGTAGTTGTTTGGAATGCATTACGAACATTCAGACAGACCCAGAACTGACTTGATTGAAATTTTAAACAGCAGTCATGATGTCTGTTTTGTAAAATTGTTTCTTTTTTTGTTCTTTGGTTTTCAGTTTGGAGTGAATGAAGGAATAAATAAAAATGCAATGTAGCATAGAAACCCATTACAAAGAGTGTAAGTGATGAATAAATTTGTATAAGCTTGATAGTAGCTCAGTGGCAACAAGATTTTGGAGGGCCTTTCTAAAGCGAGTTCATAGTAAGTGTCACTAATTCGCTGCTTAAATGTAGATAATGGAATGTCTCATAGGAAGTCCAAGTCTATGGCATCAGCAACAGTTTTCTATAATAGCAATATCTCAATTTCCATGCACCCATATACAGTGGCTGGCCAAATTATTAGTTACACTTATTAATTAAGATTCAACCGCTTTTAAGACGTATATAAATTTATTTCTTGCACCACATGCTTTCGTATTTTAATTCTGGTAATACTGTTAAATATTTTGTGCAGTGTCAACAATGATTGGTGACATTAGAGTGCAGTTGTAGATCATTATCTGTCATTCTGCTCTGAAGTGTGAAATATGCAATTTTGATTAAATTGCTTAAAGTCTGGCATCACGATGAAGAACTAAAAGAAAATGTTCAAAAATGCATTCAGAGCATGCCAAAAAGCGTGCAAGCTGTAATTGATGCCAAAGAAGTGATCCTTTTTATATTAAAATTTTTTCTCAAAAAATGTTGTAATATTTCTTTTCCTCAAATATATATTTTTAAAACAAAAGAATTTATTTTTAATTGAATTAGAAACACTTAATTTACCTAAAAGAACAAATTAAAGGATAAATTTCCACTATTTTAAAATGTTATACGGCTTCAAACTAAACAATTTTGCATGTGTAACTAATAATTTCACCACCCACTGTAGTACTACTGTCCAATGTATCGCAATCATATTTAAAGGATGCCTGGCATTCCTAGACCTAATTCGATGTAGTGTATACACTTGCTAGAGATATTTTACATCTCATGAATCATGCATGACATCCTTATTCGAAACTCTTAGATGTAGACACTTGCAGACTAAGGACGTGTTCAGTTTCATGGTCATTAAGCCTACTGGAATCTAGTTGAATAATGCAACAAACGAATTACTTGGAGTCGTGAGTACCAGCGATGCCAACTTAGCCCGATTTTAGTCACTCAAAATGCGAAAAAGCCCGAAAAAAGAAAATTTGATGTGGCTTTATATGGATTTTTTTCCATTTAGCCCTTTCTTCAAAAATGTTTACGCGTTTTGAGTCTCAAAAGTTGGCATCACTGGTGAGTAGGGCCCTTGATATTATGAACTCTTATCCACACAGATACCCCATAAAATCGATATTATATAGAAGAATTTATTGGTGAGATACCGGTCGATATGTTGGAGAGAGTATACCAGAATTAGACCAAGCGTATGAATCATTTGAGAGCCGCGGACATCATTTACATCATAGACGATTTCATGTCCTTATGATTTTACATGAAATGTGTTTGTTTTTTAATCAAACCCGAAAGCTCTTAAAAAGTCACTCTTTATTTCTATATCACAATTTTTGTATTGAAAACCGGAAAATTGAAAAATACACGGCTCAGATATTATAAAAAAAAACTGCAGTACCTCGATTTTCAGAAATTTAGAAAGTTTTCAAAAAAGCAGTTTGAATATCATTTACCATCAGTTACAAGTTTCACAATTAATCTAACTTTTACTATCTGCAGTAATCCATGTCATCAAGATTACTGTTAAGAAAATTGTAACAAAATTGTTACAATAGAGCCCCATTTTAATGAACGCCCTTTTAAAGTTAATTAAACCCCTGGCCATGACCCTAAGCTTAAGTTAACTTGTCGAGTACAGGGTACTGCACCAATCACATATTCTTCATCTTCCCACACCCTACACCAAAATATCTAGCAACACAAAAAAAAAAGAAACATTCAACAAGCCAAGTGAGTTAATGTGGTCAACCAGTTGATAAATGTTTGGTTAGCTTGCGGACATGTTGAGGACATTTGGAAATGGCAACCAAACCAATGCGAAATGTACAATGTGCATAATTGATTTGGAAAAGACAAAAAGGAAAATTAAATCTTGACACATGATAAACGAAGGTATGTATGTTGAAATGAATGCTGCACAAAAGTAAGAAAGGGGAAAATGTTTTGTTTTAGTATTTATGAGGAATACAAGAGGCAACGCCTTCTGGTCCTTGTGTTGTCCAAAACCAGGTTATCTGTCACTCCCATTTGGAAAACATTCATCATTGAATTAAAATGTCTAACAACTCCAATTGGCAGCAAAATGCTGAACACAAAACGAAGAAGTCAGTAAGAAGTATGTGCATTAGGGTGGCCCCAAAATAAAGTTTGCGGATGTTCCCGACTATTAGTCGGAAAATTTGTCAATTTGGGTCAATATTTGGTGAGCTGGATCAAAGGATAAAAATGTTCTTTTTAGAGGTTTTTTTGATTTTTTTTACACATTTCTTCCAAAGGAACTATATGTAAATTTGGTATCATATAAAAGGTATTTGAGAGACGCATTCAATGGATTATCAAAAATTAAAAAAAAAAAATTGAAATTCAAAAATTTTGAAAATTTCAGACAAAATTTTAGTTTTTTTGAATTTTTTCATAGAATTTACTTAAATAAAAAGTTGAAATTTCTTGATTATAAACCTCATGCAATTTAACCCAAATGGGTTTTCTCGTCTTTTAAAATTCAATCTAGTTCAATTTTTATTAGTTTTTTTTAAACCTAAATTCTTCCCTATTGAGAAACGTAATCTTAAAATTAATCAAATTTTCATATTAGTCGGGAACATCGATACCTTATTTTTTCTCCATACAAACGGGGCCACCCTAATGTACATATGTAACAAACAGCATACAACATACAACATGTGCTGCAAATGTCATTTTCTAAGAAGTTTTATGATTTTCTTTTGCTGTTTTTAGTCGTTTTATTTTACTGTAAAGAATGCCAGACCATGTTTTAGTTAAACTTCTAGCAATTGTCATAAATCGCTACATTTTTTCCTACATTTTTTGTTTTTTTTTCGGTTTGTTGTCTTAAGATACTTCTTAAACTTGCTTGTCTTTTTTTTGTTGTTCTTTTTTTTGGGGGGGCAAATAAAATGTTCAGCAGCTACTCATTCCCAAATAGCTGCAAAATGTTTTAGCCCGCAGCATTGTCATCATCATCAGCAACATCATTTGTTCTAAGTTTCAACTCTGCCCTATTCCACCATGCATTTGTTGCAACTACTCGTACAGCAACAAACCTACAACATCAAATAACCAGAAGGCATTTACCGAAATAAATACAGAAAAACAGAAGAAAATAAAAAGAACTTTTTCCTTTTAGCTTTTTGGAAATGTTATAAATGCTGCCACCATGATACATTCTCTTGTACTGCTACTTAAACTCCATGTAGAGCTGCAGCTCCTTATTCTTCCTTCAGTTACAAACATTTCGCTACCAATGACTGTTAACTGCTGCTGCAACAGATCAGCAGCAATAGTGTTGTTGCTGCTGTACACAGCTATTTTCGGGTGCTTCTCTGTCTTTAGGAAAACATTTCAGTTTTGTCGCGATGATTTATTTCCGACAGCCAACAGTGTTGAGAAGGCAGTTGCAGTCATACCAACCAACAACATTTCAACATTCAGCCAAACAGCCAAACAGCAACAACGAAATAGTTTTACTCATTTTCTTTGTCCTTGTTTTACGTTTTTTTTTCCATTTTTATTTTGTGAAAATCTATGGATGTATGTGTGAGGAGTATATGCCCAGCAAGCCATATGAGTCCGAAAATAGTCTTTTCTGACACCTTTTTAGGAGCGTTAATGCTCTTTATGAGCCCAAAAAACAATCATAATTGCTCCGAAAACGAAAAGAGGGTCATTACATTCGAAAATGGTCCGTCAGAAAGAGCTCTTAGATAATGTCAGAAAAGAGTCCTTTATGAGGGGTTTTTTGGGCTCTTAAAGAGCTCTTAGATAATGTCAGAAAAGAGTCTTTTATGAGGGTTCTTTTGGGCTCTGAAAGACCTCTTAGATAATGTCAGAAAAGAGTCTTTTATGAGGTTTTTTTGAGCTCTGTGTAATCTTGTGTTTATCATTCTTGTGTGGTGCAGCTGTTTTTTTTTTTGTTCAAAGCAGAAATAACAGGACAACAACGCTTTGGTACACACATAATTAAGTGGAATTTCTGAGTCATACTGCGTGCCGACTCAGGACAGTAACAAGCAAATTTTTCGTTCGCTCCGAAAATGCTCCTTTAGTTGGACTCTTTTTTGACTCCTTTTTTCGGAGCGCTCCGAAAATGCTCTTTTGTTGGACTCTTTTTTTACTCCTTTTTTCGGAGCGCTCCTAGAATGGTATGCTGGGTGAATTCTATAACGTATAATTCATACTCTTACAAATATATTTTATTCTATTTATTTAGTTTTCTTTCTTTCCGTTACAACTCCGTCTCCCAGCAATTGCTGTTGTCTGTTTTTTTTTATTTTTTGTAATTTCTGGGTGAAATTATGAGTATTTTGTTGAAAGTGCTGCTGTTGCCGCACTAACATTAACGGTAAGTTATGTTTTGCAACTGACATTTCTATAAAATATCTCAAAACATTATAAAATGATGGCAGCAGCACCAACCAGCACATTGTAACATTCGTATGTATTTATGTTTGAATGCTCAAATATGGCTGTGAGTAAATGTATAAAATTCCTGCTGCAAATGAAGAAATTGTTGTGTCAAAAGTTTAGTTTAGTTTTTCATTTATTTTTTCCACATCTTTATATTGAGCAGAGTTTTAAGAAGTTGTCTTAATTGAATTGTATGCCAGATTAAAGAGAAATAACTTGGTGTTACTTTCAAGATAAAAAAATAGGAGACTGCAAAGCAATTATTTTCTAATGTTTGATGTATAACTTAAAATTAAGGGATTCATAATTCAGGGCGTATCTTTTGAACACGGTTTTTGTCTTCAGTAAAGATACGATCACACTTGGCAAATGTTTGCCGAAAAAGGCGTAACCACTTAATAAAATATTTAGTATTTTTTTTTAAATTTCTTTTATTTAGGCTCGAGTTCATTAAATTTAATTTTCATTAAATTATTTTTAGTATTTAGTTATTTAAAAAACCTTGTTTATTTAGAACAAGGCACAACAAACATTTAGTTGTATTTTATTTGATGCTGCAAAACTCCTGCAAGAGTAAACAATGTGAAACATGTTTGTACCATAACTAGTGGTTACTCTTTTTTGAGTAAATATTTGCCATGTGTGACCATACCTCAAGTCATGTTTGTCATTTATTTCCACTAAGTTATAAAACATTATAGAGTAAATAACAAGGTTTTTTTTTTGCTTCAATAATTTGGAATTTTGTGCCAATAAAGCGTGATATGCGGAAAATTTTGCTTTACTTTCTTAATTTAAAAAACTACAGCTGAAGCACAACGATTGCTTACCGAATCATATGGTAAATATGTTTTAACTTGCAAGACAAAGTTCACCCAGGCTAGCCAAACAAGTTTTAAAACCAAGAATTGGAGACGCTACTGGTTCTTGTCAAACTCAACAAGAGATTGCTACTGTATTAATGCAGCAATTACAAAACGTTTGCGATCTGCAGGATTCAACCTTAAGCAGTTAGAATGGTTGCCATATAAATTGAAGCCGAGACACCTTAAAAGCTGTTTTTATATTTTTAAATTACACTGAGTCATTACTACTACTCGATCCATTATGAGAAACCAAAACGCAATATGAAGGCCGGTTTAACAGCCAGATGGACACCAAGGCCAAATATTCATGGCTTGTCATATTCATTGTCATATCTGTTAAGAGCTGCTGAAATCTGGCCAGACCATCGTAGAGAGCCTGTGCCGAATGCAACTAATTTATTTGAAGCGAGCCCAGAATATACGTCCAGACATGAAAGCGTAATAACATGACAACGTTCGGCGACTTGTTACAATACCAGGCAAAACCTATTTATAGAGAAGTGGCGAGGAAGTTTTTCCTCACCCACTTTATAGTACAGATCTTGCCCCATTCGACTACTATTTGTTACGACCTATGCAAAAGGCCCTCTCTGGGATAAGCTTAACTTCAGAACAGTGTATCCGAAATGGGCTTGATTTGATATTGACCTCAAAAGATGAGCAGTTTTTTTTTGGCGTGGAATCTAGAATAAAAATGGCCAATAATATGAAAAAATTTATATTATACAAATGTTTTAAAATAAAAACTAAAAATTTAAAAAAAATCTCGCATTGGTAAAGGTACGGTGACATTTGGCAAATATTTACTCAAAAAGCGTAACCAACTATTTTAACACTAATTTATTTACACTTACAAGAGCTTTGCAAGATCAAACAGCAGCGAATAAAATAAAACTAAATATTTCTTGTGAATTGTTCATTGGCCAAGTGTGACCTGACCGTACCTTTAGTAATACATCCAATTGTTTGCATACATTTTTTTAGAACTTTTTACATTTCTGACATTTGTTGTCAAAATAAATAAAATGGCATGTTTTTCTGTTTCTAGCAATTAGTCACTATTCTAATATCAGTTTCCAACATTAAGGTTTTTAGCCACATAGAAGACAAGAGGGTCCATATGAGACTAAAATCTTCTTATCTACATTGGCTAATTAACGAACAATCTAAATTAAGCCTTGATTGTAAAGCCAGCCTGTATAAAACTGTTTTAAAAGCAATTTGGGCATACGGAATTTAATTATGGGCAACTGCATATACGAGTATACCACACTATAACTCTTTTCAAAACTCAATTTTTATTTTTTTTTTGTAAAGAGAAGTAACACTCAGGCAATTAATATGCCTATATATAATTGCGCTACTTTATTTGGAAAGGGGATAGGTTGAAGAAGTATGGGTGGTGAAGAAAGAAAGCTAATGCAATTACGCATTATGTTTGTTTTTAGTGCAGAATTGCAGCGCCTCTGGTGGTGAGTAGGCGCTTTAATGTTATAGCTTGGTTTTATAGCCTTTATTTAAGTATTTTACTTCGGTGGCGTTTCAATGCTTATACCACCGAAGGAGGGCGCTGCACAGTGGGATTTTTTGTGCAATAAGTCATTTTTTCGACACATAAAATTTAAAAATGTAATGATGCAGTTTTGTAGAAAATTGATTCAGTATGAAGAATCCATAAACAGAATCTAAAAAAACGTTTATTTGTCTTTGAAATAATGAAGTAAAGTCACATGTAAATTTTGGTCCAAAATATTGAAAACTGTTAAGGCACTTCTAAAGTGTTTGTACGTAAGATAATTTTATTGCTCTGATTTAAATAGCGATTTTCTTCAAATATAGCCTTTTCTGCGTATTTTAAAAAAAAAATTATAAAATTCGCTCATATGGTTTAAAAGATATGATAGAATAAAATTTGTTCTATAATGTGCCGTGATTACAAACTTCCTTGGAAAAAAAAAGGTTGCTCGGTCGTGCTCGGTGCTCTCGCTATAATAAAATGAAAGGTAAGACTCCATACTATCATTTAAAAAATAAAAAAATTTAAATAATTAATAATCTTTTATAAAATCATAAAATTGGTTTCCGATTTCATGAAATTTTTAATTTTAAAAAATTACAAAAATATATTGCATAATTTTAGGCACGTGCGTTATAATGACATTAAGTTACAACAATAACTTATTTAGAATAGATTAAAAACAAAACCATATGATTTAACAACAATAAAAATAAAACAATTTGTGAAAATATCGAAGTGGAAAAGATATTATTAAAATGAGTTTATTTTCTATTGATGGTGAAGCAATCAAAATGGGCGTTTCCTTCTTACATGCTCGCATAAAATTTATGGAGTGCATACTTCATATCGCCTACAACAAACCATTTGAAAAATGGTCCGCGCTCAAGGACGAACACAAAAGTCTTAAACTGGAAAACAAACTTCGAATTCAGAAGGCCTCAAAGGAACAGATGGGTATACGAGTGGATGCAGTTCAACAAGGAACTGGGTCTACTAACGATGGAAATACGTCCAGGCGTTTCTTTTCTAACCCCGCACTTGTTGCCGATGTGACTGGTGTAGAGGAGCAACTAATTGATCGATTTCGCATTATACTACAAATAATAACATGTGGCAAAAAAGTTAATTCCTTGAAGTTCAAGAATTTTGCTCAAGATACAGCAAAACTTTTTGTTGAAAAATATAGTTGGTATTATATGCCAGTAACAGTACACAAAATACTAATACACGGAAAGGATATCATGGATGCGGCAATACTTCCTATTGGCATGCTTTCTGAAGAAGCCGAAGAAGCCAGAAATAAAGATTATAGAAATTATAGATTAAGGTTCTCCAGAAAATGTGATGGAGTTGCAACAAATACAGATGTTTTTCATCGACTTCTAGTATCGTCAGATCCTTTTATAAGTAGCATTAGATGTCAACCCCGTAAACAGGTTATGGAACTTGATGATATAGTTACAGAAATGATAGATGATGAATAAAAGTCTATATTTAAATGCATGTATTGAAATTTATTTATAAAATAATTAGTTTTGGTAATGAAACAAAAAGTTGTGGGAAAAAATATAATATGGATTATATGGGCGGTGGGTAGAGGGCGTGGCCAATTTTGATGAAACTTTATATTTTTCTTAATTGAGCTAACCAAAGGCTCTGTGCCAAATTTCAAAAACTTTGGGCCAAAAATTAATTTTTGGTTCTATGGGCGGTGGGTAGTGGGCGTGGCCAATTTTGATGAAACTTTATTTTTTTCTTAATTAAGCTAACCAAAGGATCTGTGCCAAATTTCAACATTATACGAGCACTCCTTATATTTTTTGCCAAACATTGTATGAACAAATCCCTCTGTGCGCTGTGATAATTATCAGAGGCTGGGAATCGAACCCGGGCTGCAAATACCAACTCATGCTTAATGATAAAATGCGCTAACCAATTAAGCAACAGCACCCTCAATTTTTATTTGTTTTTTTTTCAAACTTTTGACAGTA